>JADMNL010000024.1:454380000-454980000 GCA_016271365.2 Neoceratodus forsteri | reverse complement strand
TTGTTCCAGCTGTACCTTCTGCACCTTCTGCTGCATTCTCTCTCTTTTGACTTTAGAGGCTTATTTTATTATCTCCCCTGTAAGACTGCATTTAAGGGCATCCCATCTCATTCCCTCCTTCGTGTCACCTTTCGGGTTTTCTAGCTCAAATTGCTGTATTTTGTTCTTTATTAACTCTTTAAAATCTTCTCTGGTAAGGAGGCTTACATTGAGTCTCCAGCTAGATTGTGTTACTATTGGGGCCATCGAAACATGAAGGGAGACTGGGGCATGGTCAGAGATCAGTATTGATCCTATGCAGCACTGTTCTACTTTATGCACCCAATTCGTCGAAATTAGGAAAAAATCTATCCTAGAATAGGCCCTATGTCTAGGGGAGTAATAGGTATAGTCTCACTCCCTAGGGTGCAGGAACCTCCAACACTCTGTCAGCCCTAATTCTTGGCCCAATCTACAAACTAATTTCCCAGTTCTTGTTATCCCTCCTGAGGTTTTCCCAGATCTATCTACTCCTGGATTAATGACTTCATTGAAGTCTCCTCCAATGATTACCATACTTTGTGCATCCATGACTGCTTCTTTTATTACTGTCTCTAGAAATGCCAACCGTGGAAATTCTTCGTTTGGTGCATATACATTGACTAGGGAGCAATCTTGACCTCTATAGCTTCCTTGTATCTGTACAAATCTTCCTTCTGTATCTGTTCTAACCTTTAAAATTTTTAGTGGGACATCTCTTTTTATCAAGATCGCGACTCCTCTACGGTACAAGTTGTCGTTATAGTGTGAAGCATATACACTTCCTAACCATGTCCTTCTCAATTTCAAATACTCTTGGGCCATCAGATGTGTTTCCTGGAGGAAGGCTATCGTGACTCCTCATCTTTTTAAGTCTTGTAATATTTAGACCCGTTTCACCGGGTTGTTAATACCCCTCACATTTAGGGAAACTATCTTTAAGTCAGCCATTTTCATTCCCTTGTGTTAGGTATGGCTTACTAATATACTTCCAGGGATGGGGACACATTTCAAACTATAATTTGTATTCAATCTATGCATTGTTTCTAACATATAACATAGAACCATTAAATCAACAAATTATTATAATTCAACTCTAAACCAATAACTGTTAACTCCTTGATCAACCTCCTTGACTTCAAGATGTAGTTGCCCTGTTAACCACCCTCTACAA
This sequence comes from Neoceratodus forsteri, assembly GCA_016271365.2. Taxonomy (NCBI): domain Eukaryota; kingdom Metazoa; phylum Chordata; order Ceratodontiformes; family Ceratodontidae; genus Neoceratodus; species Neoceratodus forsteri. Next base: position 454,978,808 of record JADMNL010000024.1, on the reverse strand, counting down.
ATCCCCTGATGTTAGAGGCGTGGTTGGATGACCCCAACATTGTGGGCCTTCCACCTGGCTATGGGCCACTAACAGCCCCTTAACCAGAAGGGCAAGTCTCAAGCACCTTCACCGTGTGATCCAGGCACTTTGTGAGCTATATATCAAGCCCCAAAATGAGAAGGAACTCACCTGTCACGGGAAGGTCCCCTCCCCAACGTAACTAATGTACCTGGTTGACCTTTTAACCCCTTCCCCCCTCCTGCCGTGAGTTTAATGATCCAGTTTTGTTTCCCCTTTGATCCCTCTCTAGCTCGAGGCCCCCTCTTGTCCCTCTTCCCTCCCCCCGTAGTCCCCTGTTCTAAGTAATAAAGTACCCATCATACTCTTCTTTATCCTCTCAATCCTAAATGCATCTCGGGCTTTCTTGTTGCTTGTTATGTTTTCTCTTTGATTATTGTCTATGCCATCTAATTCCTTCAATGTCTATTCATAATTCTTATTATTCTCTTGTAGTTGCAGCCCCACAACTATTTTCCTCCCTTCTGTAGACCCTCCCCTTCCTACCCCTCCCTCCCCATCTCCCACTACCTTCCAGTTTGGTGCTTTACCATTTTGTGATGTCAAATCCGTTGATATCCTGTAACCTTCAGGGTGTTACCCCCCCAAATCTTATTCTAGTCCCCACAGCTTCATTGCTCTAGTTATACTCGAGCTTTAGGATCTACCAATGATCTTGTTTCCCACCTTTTATATGCAAAGAGAAGGGCGAGAAATCCCCCCCTCCCCTTTCATTTCATTTATTTCCTTTGGATCCATCCCCCCATTTACCCACTTCAGTGGGTGTTACTTTAACTCTCTGCAGCAATGATTTTGCCATTCCCTTGTGTTCACTCACAACCGGGCATCTGCCCAATGTTCTCTGTCCCTCAGGTTGCTAGTTCCATGGTCAAAATCCTTTGGTCCGAAGCCTCTCCCAGTTCTTCATTCTGTTCTCCTTCTTGTGCAGGACCTGCGTTGTTTAGTTCTCCTCATGCTGTCAGTGAGTCCCACATAGCAGAAGTCCCTGAGCGGTCATGCAGCTCTTTTCTTTTTGTTTCCCCTTGTTCCCAGGCCCTTTCTAGCAAGCGCTCCCTCTGCTGTGCTGTGCTGCCCCTTCTGGAATCTGTATCCCATCGAGGTCAGGAACTTTCGTGCAGCCTGTATATCTATGAATCATTTTACATTGTTCTCATTAATCACTTTTAGTCTTGCAGGGTATTCAATAACTGCTTTATCCCCCTTTTGTTGCAGTTGATGCACTGTAGGTAATAATTTCCTACATTGAATTAGTAACTGGGGGAGTAGTCCTGCTCAAAGTATAAACGAGTGTCCCTGAAAACAATTTCCTTTTTGGACCATGCCATCCTCAGGATCTCCTCCTTTATGCGATAATCTAGGAATGCCATTACCAGGGACCTGGGTCTAGCTTTTGGGTCCCGTGGCTTAGGTATCAGCGAGCAATGAGCACGAATGATGTTTAATGGCTTATCAGCTGGCCAGCCCAGAATCTCTTGCAGAAAGGATTCCATAAAGTGTGGCACTGGGCTAGTTTCTGTCCCCTCAGGTAGTCCGTGAATTCGGATATTATTTCTTCTATTCTGGTTTTCAAGCTCATCTAATCTCACCTCCAATAACAGCCCTCTCTTGTGCAGGTCTAGTAAAGCAGCATTATGCACATCCGTAATTGTTGTATAGTCATTCAAAGTCCTCGAAGTCTGTTCCACTTTCTGTGCGGTAAGTTCTATTTTCTCTCGATCTTCGTTAGCTTTAGCCTCCAATCTCTCCAAAGTAGCATTAATTTTTTGCAAAGTGTTGCATAATTGTTTAGAGGTTATTGTGTAGTCTTGTTCCTCCATCTCTTCTATTTCAGTCTCCTGCTTCAGCGATATAGGTGGTGCGTAGGCTGCAGCCTGTTGGGCAAAGTCCAACAACGTTTTGTGCTGTTTTAACTGTGGTGCCCCTGATTTTTCCTTATTTTTATGCCTGGATGACATCGTAGCCATAATTGCTGCAGGTTTCGTTGCGGATGGTTCCGATATCTTTCTGATTGTAGCTGTTCCTATTCACGGCAGGCAGGAGTGTTTGGATCAGGCAGCCATTCAATAGGTGTGCTCACCGGAAGTTCCTATCAAACTTTTGGCACAATGCTCGGATGTCAGGTTCAGACAGCCTGACCCAGTCGCTCTTGGAAATGGGCCTCCAGGATAGGGTGTCAGCATCAATATGATTCAGGCCCGGTCTGTATTCGACAGCATAATCATATGTTGACAATGCAGAAAGCCACCGGTGCCTCATAGAGTCTAACTTAGCTGAAGTCTGTACATAGGTCAACGGATTATTGTCAGTCCTCAGCTATATTTTTGCCCCATAGAGGTAATCATGAAATTGGTTGACAATGGCCCATTTTAACGCAAGGAACTCCAACTTGTGGACAGGGTAGTTTCGCTCTGATGGGGTCAAGCTCCTACTGGCGAATGCCACTGGTCTTAAACCATCCTCATGGTCTTGATACAATACAGCTCCTAGACCCTGCAGAATGGCTTCAGTATGCAGCACATAGGGTTTGGTGGGATCAGCATACGCGAGGATGGGGGCATGGGTGACCTGGTTTATGACTTCGTGGAAAGCTGCTTCACAGTCAGGCATCCAATGGGTCCCGGAAAGTTCACCTGGGTGGAAATATGCTTTGTCTGGTTCTTTGACGGACCCTTTTTTGTATTTCCGATCGGTAGGAGGGTAATCCTGGGTAAGATTCAAGAGTGGCCGATGTCACAAACTCGCTCAGCCAGTCAGTCCTCTACTCCCAAAGTGCCAACCTCTGAGCGTATGACTAGTGTACAGTGAGCAGAACAAGGTAACCCTCTTGTCTGTTTTGTGGGTTCAAGTCACCTTAGTTTCACGTTCTGGAGGGATTCAAACTGATAACCTCTTGTTAGCGTACCCAATTATCAGGTTCAGATAATTCTGTCTTCGGGGGGCCAGATATCTTTGCCTATGGGCACCCAGCCAGGTCTTTCAAATGAACCCTTAGAACTCTATGCAAGACTTTGGAGAACTCTATCCATTTCCCAGTTTGGTATATCAATAAGCCCATACACAGTGTTAACTGTAACCTTTAAAAGCTCTACTTAAATAAAAAGAAATGTCAAGACACTCCAGGCAGTTTCCATTGTAAAATATATCTTTACTTTAAAATATCAAAACAGAACAATAAATACAGAACAAATATCCCAAACACATACAATCTTAAAATCAAAACAGGTTTTTAAAGTACAAACTAAGCTCTCTTATCCACATAATACTTACCTACTACAGTGCTGATGTCCTTCTTCTCTCAGTCAGAAATAAAATCAAATGTGTCCCTGTCAAGGTCTTCTCAGTATGTTAAGAGTGGTTCCTGAGCCGGCCTTCTCGCTGAGGTCACCAAACTCCGCCTTTGTGTAATAGAATCTATATTTTTTTATAACACCAAGATGTCCAAATAAGGTATTTAAAAAACATAATAGGTGACCTCACTGACTTTCCTCTCTCAGGTTAACCAGACCAAACTGGTTTGTGCTCTGCTACACATACATCTCAAAAGTTTCTTTGATCTAAGTCACTGTATTCAAAGCAAAAGTGTATTTGCCTTTTTAATCCTGTCTGGGCCTTGAAATCTATACCTCAAAGGTCTCTCTGATGTAATTCAAGGGTTCCCCAGGAAAGTATATTGGACCTTCCAAATTCGTCTGGGTCCTCCCTGGCCCAGACATCAACCTCTCTTCAGTGTCCATTTTGGCTTCTCTCTGACACCCCTTCCTCTCAAGTTCTTCCTGACAACTATTGTAAGTCAAAGGATTTTCCCTGAGGGAGTTGTGAATGGCTAATTTTATTTCCCGGGAAGAAAGCAAATTGACAAGGTAATTGCACCCCAGATATCTGCAGTTTAGCTATGTCCTGTCCTTTGAACTTATCCCTGGGGGGTCTTGCTATGTCAGTTCCAGTAAGACAGTAGTTTTCTCAAACTGACCTTCCCACCACATATTTTATATGTAATAAAAAATTTGATACAGCAGTCAGATCTGGCTGTCTACGTCACACTCCTCCCCACCTAGACTGAATTTGGGGGATCTATCTTCTACATAGGATGAGCTTCCCAAATCAGTTCACTCCTCACAGACCCTAGACAGTCCATCTGAGTTCTGATTCTGGGCTCCGGCCCTATGTACAATTTTCAAACCATACCCTTGTAAACCAAGACTCCATCTGAGCAGTCTGCCATTGTTTTTCCCCATCTGCGTTAGCCAAACCAGGGGGTTGTGGTCAGTCTGCACCACAAAAGGCTGCCCATACAAGTATGGCTCCAACTTCTTTAGGGCCCACACTAGGGCAAGACACTCCTTTTCCACTGTGGAGTATGCTTGTTTCCTGGGAGCAGCTTTCGGCTCAGGTAGACCATGGGGTGGCCCCCTCCCTTCGCTGGATGTCTGACTCTGTATTGCCTAATACCCACGTCTGAGGCGTCCATCTGAACTATAAAGGTTTTACTATAGTTTTGACTTGTCAAAACAGGAGTACTGCACAGTGCCTCCTTTAGTTTGGTAAAGGCTTCCTCACAGGCTGGACCCCAGGTGATTTTCTTGGGCATCCATTTCTTTGTCAGGTCAGATAGGGAAGCAGCCAGGGCACTGTAATTTGGTACAAATTTTTGATAGTACCCTGCTGTCCCGAGAAAACTCCTGACCTGCTTCTGAGTTTCTGTTCTGGGCCATGTCTGTATTACCTCTATCTTAATTTGGTTAGGACGGAGCTGTCCCCGGCCTACCACATGCCTGAGGTATGCCACTTCTCCCATGGCCACCTGGCACTTCTCAGCTTTGACAGTGAGCCCGGCCCTCTGTATTCTGCCCAGCACTTCCCTAAGGTGTGACAGGTGGTACTGAAGATGGCAGTGTCATCCAGGTACGCCACGGCGTACTCCTCAGCACCATTTAACAACTGGTTCACCAACCTTTGGAAAGTGGCCGTGGCATTCTTCATTCTGAAAGGCATTACTTTGAACTCAAACAAGCCTATTGGAGTGACGAAGGCCGACCTCTCCCTAGCTCTGTCCGTCAACTCTACCTGCCAATACCCCTTTGTCAGGTCAATGGTTGTAAGGTACGTTGCTCCCCCCAACTTGTCCAGGAGTTCATCCATCCGGGGCATCGGGTGGGCATCTGACTTCGTGACTGCATTCAGTCCACGATAGTCTACACGGAAATGAGTCAAACCATCTGGCTTGGGTACAAGGACTACGGGTGAGGCCCAGGGACTGTAGGATCTCTGGATTACCCCTAAATCCAGCATCTCCTCCACTTCCCTCCTAATGTCCTTTTGGACAGCCTCTGACACCCGATATGCTGTCCGCCGTATGGGCGTCTGTGTCCCTGTCTCCACATCATGTGTTGCTAAGGGGGTTAGTCCAGGCTTGGCTCTAAACAAAGGGGCAAAGTCTGCTAAAACCTCCCTCACTTTCTGGATCTGGCCCAGGGACAGCTGGGGAGACAATTTTACTGCCTCCACAGAGGACTCCCACTTACTTTCCTCCAGCAAGTCCAGAAGGGGGTCTCCTTCATCCGTTCCCTCCCCATGACTACACGCTCTGAACACCATGTCAGCCCTATTTGCATATGGCTTCATCATGTTGACATGATACATCCTTTCGGTCTGTCTACGGTCAGGTAACTCCACAATGTAGTTTACATCATTTACCTTCCTAACCACTTTGTACGGTCCTGCCCACTCAGCTTGCAGCTTGTCTTTCCGGACCGGAATAAGGACCATGACCTCCTGACCCACCATGTATGAGCGAGCTCTGGCTCTGCAGTCGTACCATACTTTTTGTTTCTGTTGGGCAGCTGCCAGGTTGCTCTGGGCTGTCCCCATAAGCTCCTTCAGCCTTTCCCTAAACCATAGGACATAATCTACAATAGGAGTTCCCTGGGCGGCATGCTTGCCCTCCCAGTCCTCCCGGATCAAGTATAGGGGCCCATGTACCCGGTGTCCATGCAAGAGTTTGAAGGGGGAAAATCCTGTCGACTCTTGGGGCACCTCCCTGTATGCGAACAACAGGTGGGGAAGGTATTTCTACCAGTCCCTCCCATGCTGTTCAGCAAACGCCCGGAGCATTGACTTTAGGGTACCATTGAAGCGTTCCACAAGCCCATTGGCTTGTGGGTGATACGGTGTCGTGCATCTCTGCATCACCCCACACTTCTTCATAGACATTTCATTAGGTCCGACATGAAGGAACCCCCTAGATCGGTGATTACCTCTGGTGGAAACACAACACAGGAGAAAATCCCAAGCAAGGCATCTGCCACTTTGTCTGTCCTCAGAGAGGATAGGGCGACTACCTCTGGGTACCGGGTTGCATAATCCACTACAGTCAGGATGAATCTCTTCCCTGAGAAGCTGGGGGTATTTAAAGGTCCCACAAAATCCATTTCCACCCTCTGGAATGGCTCCTCCACTATGGGCAAGGGGATCAGGGCGGCTTGGGTTTTCTTGTCCGCCTTCCCTATTTCTTGACACCAGTGACAAGACCTGCAATACTCCTTCACCTGCCGGGTGAAGTTAGGCCAGTAGAAAGTCTGGGTTAACCGCTGCATTGTGCGTGTGATTCCCAGATGACCAGACAAGGGAATATCATGGGCAACCTTGAGCAACTGCTCACGATATCCCTGGGGAACGACAACCTGCCTGCCTAGCATCCCTCCCTCTGTGTGCCTGTGTATACATAAGTTCATTTTCCCAATAAACCTTATGTCTGCCATCACCTCCCTGTGCACCATTTGAGTCTGCCCAAGCCCTCAGCTTCTCTAAACTAGGGTCACTTCTCTGAGCTGCTGTGAACCCCTCACATCTTCCCAAGGCATGGGACAGGTCCCCTTCAATCGCTAAACTAGGGTCCCTAGCACTAGCATCAGGGCCCTCAGGATCACTGTCAATCCCTACCCTCTGACAAGGGGTCACCCCTTCCTCTTCAGAGTAACCCTCTGTAGCTGGGTGGTTACTTGCTCCTGGGGAAATGTCTACCCCCTTTTTATCAGTCTCCCCCCTCTGGAGACACAGGCTGGGGAACCAGCCTCTCAGTATCTTCCCCAATGGCTTCTGGGGGCTCAGGGAACTACAGTTTTCCCTGGCCTCTTGGCCACGGGTAACTGCACATACCACCCCCTGCTGGAGATTGTTACCCAGGATCACATCCACTGCTAATGTGTTAGCTACAGCCACCTGTTGCACAGTTTCCCCTGTTTCACCCCAGTCCAGGAGGACACTGGCTAGTGGCAATGTTTTTTCTTCACCTGCAAAGACCTGTACAGGCATGTATTTATTGGGTATAAGCTGACCAGGCTGTACCAGATCCCCTTTTACCAATGTCAGGGATGCCCCTGTGTCCCTTAACCCCTGTGTCTGTACACCATTTACCAAGACTGGGTGCATGTGTTCCCTCATGTTCACTGGCATGCTTCCAGGGACACACAAACAACCCACTTCCTTTCTGGTACTACTTTGCATATTATTGCTTGCCCTTTTTGGACACTGTCTGGCATTGTGCCCAGTTTCTTTACATAATCAACAAACATTTCTCACATCAGAGAAATCTTTTCTTTGAAACCTGGGGCTAACTGGTTTCCGTGGAGGCAGTGAGGGTTTTAGCTGCCCTGAAGGCGCGCTTTTCCCTTTCTGCACTGCCACACTCACCCCATTAGCTCTCAGAGCAGGTCTGCTCTTGGCATAGCGGTCCGAGAGTTCAGCAGTCTCTTGCACTGTTTTTGGATCTCGGTCCTCTAGCCAGGTTTTTAACTGTGCTGGGCATGCCCAATAAAACTGTTCTAATAAAATCACATTTTCAATTTTATCAACAGTGTTTGCCTCAATTCCTTCCCACCAATGTTTTAAAAACTGACATTGTTTCGTGGCTAGCTCCTCATAGCTCATATCAGAGCTTCTCCTGAGCTTACGGAATTTAGCTCTGTATGATTCAGCAGTTAATTCAAACTTTTTTAACAGTGCAGTTTTTAACTTGCTGTAATTATCACTGTCTTCATTGTTCATTTGACCCAATGCATCCCAAGCTTTTCCGGTAAGTAGTGGGGATAGCTGGAAGCTCCAGGATTCTTTAGGAATTTTAGCCTGAATACAAACTTTTTCAAAAGAATTTAAAAAGGTGTCCATGTCCTCCCCGTCCTTAAACTCGGCTATTAATTTGGAATTCAATTTGTAACCCAGTCCTGTAGTCCCAGTTAAACCCAAGCCACTTACCTGCCCTGGTGCCGCTGGTTGGAGTCGTAGCTTCTCCAGTTCATGTTGCCACTGCCGCTCCTGTCTTCTGTCCTCTGCAGCTCTGCATTCTCACTCTCTCTTCTCCTCTGCCTCTCGCTGGTGCTCACGTTCCTCACGGTCCACCTCTCTCTGTTGTTGCTCTGCCTCATGATCCGCCTCTCTCTGTTGTCGCTCTGCCTCCAGTTCCATCCTGTGCAACTCAATTTGCAGTTTGAGTACCTCTGGATTCAGGATGCTGGTGACCATCCCCTGCTGCTGTGGCTCTTCACTGACAGTGGCCCTACTGTCAGCCTTATCAGCTTGGGGACCCTCACTGGCCGCTAGCCCTTCCAGATTTGAGGTTTGGTTCCTTTCAGTCATGGTCTGTGACTCACTGCTCTGGGTATCTGCTACCATCAGGGCCTCTATGAGGTTCTGCTTACTGGCTTTCACCCCAAACAGGACTCCCCTGTCCTCGCACAACTGCTTTAAGAAATCTACAGTGTGTCTGCTGTAGTCAGAAGCCATTTCTTCTTCCTCACTACTAATACTATTCTGACTGGCACTTCAGAAAAAAAATAAATAGGAGGAACTTAATGTAAGTCAAGGATATAGTTCTGTTTCCTTTTGAAATAAACACTACATTTCTTTTTCCAAGTGAGCTAAACGGTCTCAAGCTGACACACTGAACAATGAAGCTTATACCACCAAACTTTTTATGCCACCGCTGCCAACCAATCTGTCACAATCTCGCTCAGCCGGTCAGTCCTCTACTCCCAAAGTGCCAACCTCTGAACATATGATTTGTGTACAGTGAGCAGAACAAGGTAACCCTCTTGTCTGTTTTGTGGGTTCAAGTCACCTTAGTCTCAAGCTCTGGAAGGATTCAAACTGATAACCTCTTGATAGCATACCCAATTATCAGGCTCAGATAATTCTATCTTCAGGGGGCCAGATATTTTTGTCTATGGGGAACCAACCAGGTCTTTCAAATGAACCCTTAGAACTCTATGCAAGACTTTAGAGAACTCTATCCGTTTCCCAGTTTGGTATATCAGTAAGCCCATACACAGTGTTAACTGTAACCTTTAAAAGTTTCACTTAAATAAAAAGAAATGTCAAGGCACTCCAGGCAGTTTCCACTGTAAAATATATCTTTACTTTAAAATATCAAAACAGAACAATAAATACAGAATATCCCAAGCATATACAATCTTAAAAACAGAACAGTTTTTTAAAGTACAAACTAAGCTCTCTTATCCACATAATACTTATTTACTACAGTGCTGATGTTGTCCTTCTTCTCTCAGTCAGAAATAAAATCAAATGTGTCCCTGTCAAGGTCTTCTCAGTATGTTAAGAACAGTTCCTGAGCCGGCCTTCTCGCTGAGGTCACCAAACTCTGCCTTGGTGTAACAAAATCTATATTTTTTTATATCACCAAGATGTCCAAATAAGATATTTAAAAAAACATAATAGGTGACCTCACTGACTTTCCTCTCTCAGGTTAACCAGACCAAACCGGTTTGTACTCTGCTACACATACATCTCAAAAGTTTCTTTGATCTAAGTCACTGTATTCAAAGCAAAAGTGTATTTGCCTTTTTAATCCCATCTGGGCCTTTAAATCTACACCTCAAAGGTCCCTCTGATGTAATTCAAGTGTTCTCTGGGAAAGTATATTGGACCTTCCAAATTCGTCTGGGTCCTCCAAGGCCCAGACATCAACCTCTCTTCAATGTCCATTCTGGCTTCTCTCTGACACCTCTCCCTCTCAAGTTCTTCCTGACAACTATTGTAAGTCAAAGGATTTTCCCTGAGGGAATTGTGAATGGCTAATCTTAGTTCCTGGGATGAAAGCAAATTGACAAGGTAATTGCACCCCAGATATCTGCAGTTTAGCTATGTCCTGTCCTTTGAACTTATCCTTCGGGGGGTCTTGATGTGTCAGTTCCAGTAAGACAGTAGTTTCCTCAAACTGACCTTCTGTAATGAAAAATTTGATACAGCACTCAGATCTGGCTGTCTATGTCACAGTCGAATCACTTTGGAATAGTCCTTTATGAACTGGCGGTAGTAGCCACAGAATCCCAGGAAACATAGTTCTTTCAAATTGTGGGGCTGGAGCCAAATAGTCAAGGCTTCAACTTTACTCGGATCTGTCTCTATCCCCTCTGTAGACACTATGTGTCCCACATACTTCACAGAGGTTTGGAAAAACTGGCACTTGTCAATGGACAGCTTGAGGCCGAAATCTTCCAGTCGGTCTAGTACTTTGAACAGTCGACTCTCATGCTCCTCTAGGGTGCTCCTGAACACAATGACATTGTCCAAGTACACCAGGCATTCCAGCAAATTCATGTCTCCCACTGCTCATTCCATCAGTCACTGGAAGGTGGCTGGGGTGCCCGATATTCCCTGTGGCATTCTCAGGAATTCGTAGAACCCCAAAGGACAGATGAAGGCTGTCTTGTTACAGTCCTCTGAAGCCATTGGAATCTGGTAATATCCACTGCGAAGATCCAACACCGAGAACCATGTGCTCCCATTCAAACAATCCAGAGCATCTTGTATACGGGGCATGGTGTATTGATCGAGGATGGTCCGCTGATTCAGAGTTTGATAATCAACACACATTCTCACAGATCCCTTCTTCTTATGCACAACCACAATGGTAGAAGCATATGGGCTCCTGGATTCTTGTATCACATTAGCCGCGAGCATTTCCTACAAGTGTCTTCTCACATCGTCCATGTCTGCAGGGGTTAGGCATCGAGAACTCTCCCAAAATGGCCATTCATCATGCAGGCGTATGTGATGCTCTACCCTGGACACATCCCATGTCCCATTCCTTCAACGAAAACACTTGATCTCTCTGGGCAAGTTTCTGGCTAATTCTAGTCTTCCATTCAACTAGCAACGGGGAGTCACCAAAATCAAACAAGTCGGGAGTCAATCTATCTGTCTTGCCAGGGTGCTTGTTGCTGGGCAACACTGTAGTGTCTGTGTAGTGTACCATAGCTAGGGTGCATCCTCTGTTCACCCGGATCTCCCAATCTGACACATTATGAGTCTGGACCATCACTCGTCGTGCATAGGCATGAGCACAAGCTAGCAAGATGCTGGGCTTAACCAATAATCCTCACTGCAATTTTCCATCGCCTGGCGTGTCCAACATCAATATTTTGTTCTTGACATCTTTGCAGAGGTGGACCTCCCCTTGAACGGTACACTGGACATTAGGGGTCAGTACCATTGAATCGGGATCCTTCTTCCACATTACCCCTACCAGTTCATCCTGGTCCACTCCCTTAGGGTTCTGTTGCAAATCATAGGCCCTCTTGATCAGAGCGGGAATTCTCAGGGCTCTCCCAGTCCGTTGCCCTTGTTTCTCGCGACAGAGTTGTGCCAGTCTCCCAAACATATGGGCGTTGATCCCAATTAACAGGGGAACCTCATCATACAGTCCAGTAGGGGGACACACTAAGGCCAGTGTCTTGACTTGCTCCTCTACACCAGATACAGCTGCAGGAAACAACAACCAGAGGAAGACATGTCCTAGGTAGGGATAAAACTTTGCTCAGCCCCCACACATGTAGGCGTTCCAGGGATTGTAAGGGTGCAGCAGATAAGTGTTTGTCATACCAGTCCTGAAATACAATGGTCACTTGCGACCCACTGTCCAGCACAGCCCGAGTAGGAATACCATTCACAGCCATGGTAGTCTCCATTGAAGGGCCGACTATTTTGGACCAGTCTGGAGGGACAGCAGCAGGAGCCTGGATGGATGATTTAGCCACAAAGGGGTTTGAGTTAGGATGTCCGAAGCCTTCACTGTGGTCATTTTGTGCACCCCTTGAACACTGATTCATTTTCTGAAGCTCTCCTTGAAGCCGGTTCACCACTTTCTCTAAGTCTTTCTGAGACCGGCATTCCCTCTTCATATGGCCATCCTTTCCACAGTTGTGACAAATGATAGACTCCTGGGTCATCCTTGGAGAGAACACTGCATGAGGAACTAAAGTAGTAGCAAGGGATCAAGGTCCAATATCTGCTTGTAGCGGTGAGAAGGGTGCAACGTGTCTCAATAGTTCCTTTAGGGTGGCAGTCAATTCTTTGATTTCAGCCTAGGAGCTACCCTTGGCAGAGGATGCCTGAGGGTGCACCCCCAACCCCATGGCAGTCACGTCCTAAGAGGAACCAGAATCTTGTTCCATGGGGGAACCATTGTAGAGGCACCCGCCTTCAACTTTCGGACTTCCTTTAATAGCTCAACTCTCAAAAACTGGGCCCAGGGCGAGAAGTCCTTTGCATTCCCAGAGTGCTTGTTAGGTGCCGACTTTTGCCCCTGAACACCACTTGGCTGATCACTCTGTCACTTGTGCAGTAGCAGCAGATATTGGTGAAATTCTCCCCCCCCCCGGGGTCGCCTTTGCTCAAACTTCCAAATTTCTTTCATTAACTTGTCATAAGAGGGGGTGATTTCAGTCAGTTGGTGAGGCACAACTGAAGCAGTATCAATTCTTTTTTTTTTGTTACATGTTTTCTTGTTCCTCTGTGGCTGGGGAGGTGTTACCCATGGTTCCTCCCCAGTCCAGTCCAGCCACACAGCCCCTGCACCACCCAAACCCCAAGCTCTACCCCTTTGGTACCTGCTCAATGATCTTTGCCACGGCAGGCACGCAGCCACCACCGCAGGATCCGGGGGGGGTCCCGATCAGCGGGAGCATCCAGGGAAGGAGTCGGCGGCACCACACAGCTGGCCATCATACAGCACGCAGAGGAAGTTTTTCCTTTTTTTTTTTTTTTTCCCTCTACGAGTGATCGTGCAGTGATGTCAACATGCTAGATGTGAACGTCCATCATGCGCAGCCCCAGTGCAATCCCAGTGCTGGTAGTACCTCTGGTCACCCCTAGAGGCCACTACCACACCAGGAAGCCCATAGATCCCACCCCAGGGAGAGGACGCTCAATCCTGCAGTATTTTCACAAAGACAATGTGCACAAGAACAAGGGGGCATGATGTGAATCTGGGGAGGGGTAGATTCAGGAGAGATGTAAGAACGTTCTTCATTAGAGAAAGAGTGGTGGATTCCTGGAACATGTTACTAGCTGAGGTAGCTGGGGTGAAAACAGTGGAAGGGTTCAAGAAAGCTTGGGATAGGCACAATGGGATCTTAGAGGAAAGGAGCAAAGGATGGGTAAAAGAAAAGGAGATCCAAGTGTGGTGTGCTAGGATACTACAGGTAAGGTTAAATGGGCAAACTGGGTGGACCAAGTGGTCCTTCATGCAGATAAATTCTATGCATCTGTGTATGTAGGAATGCATGATGGGTATGTGGTAGTTATGGAGTAAATACTGGGGTTTAGTGGTGGTTGTGGGCAAGATACTGGTATATGGGATGGTATACACAGATCGTAGGGTATGGTGTAATTGTGTGACAGATATAGGGACAAAGGGAAGCTGCTGATCAGGTGCCATGGTGTTGGGTTATTAAGGGGTAGAAACAATGGTGAGTGTAGGCTGTGGGTACATACACACACTGATGGGTAGTTACAGGGCAGATAATTGAGTGAGTGTCATTGTTAGAATAATATTGGATAGTTTTGAAGCTAATACTGGAATGTGGGTATTTGTAGGGCAGATGCTGTCATTTGGGCTGGATACTATACTAGAAGAAGAATCAGCATTTATATAACGCTTTTCATACACAGTATCCCAAAGCACTTTACAAGCAATGCTAGACTGGTAGTGAAGTGACTGAATGTGTGGTGGCGGCCATATTGCACATCATCACCCACACACAGCCTGGATAATTGCATGAACCAGTTTATGGGAAGGGGAATGTTGGCCAGGACACTGGGAATGTTCCCTGCTCTTTGCAAAGAGTGCCCTGGGTTCTTTTACTTCCACCTGGACACCCATCAGGACAACACCAGGATGGGCAGAAGGGACCTCGGTTTAACGTCTCATCCGAAGGACGCCACCCCCAGCAGTACAGCGCCCCCCAATACTGCACTCGGATGCCAGCAATTTTTAGGTGCAAGTCCAATCCTGGTGTGGGACGAGAACCCACGACCTTCTGGTCCAGAGGCGGATGTGCTACCAACTGAGCCACCCTGACACCATACTAGTATGTGGTGCTTTATTTAGAGAAAATGCTGGGGCAGTTGTTAGATATATAGTCAAGGGGTAGTTGCTGGCCAGATAACATGGTGTGGGGTAGTTATGGGAAAGAAACAATGGTAAGGGATAGTGGCAGGGCATATACTTAGGTTTAGGGAAGTCGTAGGGCAGAATGCTTGGTAAGTGTATTATGAGTGTTACTAGACTGGGGTTGTTGTGTGGCAGATAATAGGTTATAGGGTAGTTGCAGGGCTGAAAACTGGGTAGCTGCATGAGTGTTACTAAAGTGGTGGAAACTGTGGGGCAGATATTATGATGTGAACTAGTTGCAGTGAAGAATGTTAGGTTACTGTAAGTGTGGTACTTGAGTGGGGTAGTTGTGGGGTAGATACTGTAATGTGGGGTAGTTGCAGGACAGAATATTGGGAAGCTGAGAGAGTGTTACTATGGTGGGGAGTTTGGGGACAGATATTGTGGTGTGGGGGGTTGGAGAGCAGAATCTTGGGTTACTGGGAATGTATTAGTAGAGGTGGAGTCATTGTGGGACATATATTAGGTAGTAGGGTATTTGCAGGGTAGAATACTGGCTGCAAGAGTGTTACTAGAGTTGGGGTAGTTGTGGGGGCAGATATTGGGTGTGGGGTAGTTGCAAGAAAGACTATTGGGTTGCTGTGAGAGTGTTACTAAAGTGGGGCAGTTGCAGGCAGATATTGTGGCTTGGGGTGGTTGCGGGGCAGAATATTGTATAGCTGTGAGTGTGTTTGTTTATTTTATTTATTTAAAAGTTAATAACTGGGAAAGGCACACTGAGCCAAGGCTCAATTCCATGTGCGACCCAGGGCAAGGAAAAAAAAAATTACAATGATACAGGGAGGAATTCACAACAGTATACAGTAGTTACAGTTGATACAAGAAGTACGTTAGTAGAGGGGGTGGTTGTGGAACAGATATTGGGGAGTGGGGTAGTTGCATGGGCAGAATATTTGGTAGCTGCAAGAGTGTTACTAGAATGGGAGTAGCCATGGGCAAATATCAGGATATGGAGTAGAGCTGCAGAGTATAATATTAGATTGCTACAATTGTGCTACTAGAGTCGGGTAACAAGACAACGAGCTCAAGCATGGGGCAGAGCGAAGAAGATGGTCGCGCTGCTGCTCCACTCCTCAACATGCCAGGAGAGCTTTTTTGTTTAAAGTTTTCTTTTAGCCTTTTTCCGTGTTTCTTTCTGTTATTTTGTGAATGAAACACATATTATTCTGGCATTGGCTTTAGGAAGGTGAACTCGGCGATGGCATACCGTTTGTAAGTAATGCCGAATAGCGGTCTCGCCAGTGTCACTTGAAGAAGTTTTTGCCAGCCAGATTGATGTCTCTGCAAAAAAGAACTCTGCTGGTTTTAGTGTTAAGTTTTTTAAATTGCACCCAGCCACATACTGAGCCCTTGAATGGATGAGCTGGATACTTATTTTTGCCGAGTGTTGAAACTGCAGCGGTTGGTTTGAATTGCAAACCTTAGTATACTGATATAAACTGCTGCTCCTTTTGGAAAACTCGCTCTGCCTTTGTTTCTGGGTTGTGCATCTCAGTTGCTTACTTTTGAATGTGAGTGGTCACCTCCAGGGGTGTACTGCTGAGTTCCCATCGGGATGTTTGTTGGAAGAGATAACAGAGTTTAAAGAAAAAAAAATGTCACTCTTTTTTCGGCTGTTGGTCAGTGCAACTCAAACTGTTTGAGGAGTGCCATATGTCTAAATGGAGGGCGAAATGACCTGATGATACACCAAAGCCAATGCCATAAAGAACGGGTGATGCGTTAAGGGTGCAGTGAGGCATTATATTTTTATGTTTGTTTACGCGCATGTGCAAGAAATGTTGCGTAAGCTTGCTGCAGAAGCAGATTGTGGAGGTGCGGCACTGTTGTGGCAAATGCTGCCACTGCATTTTGGGGCTTGTGTGTTGGGCACCAATAAAGGAGGATGCTGCCCGTGACACTAGTTTTAAAGCATGCCACCACCTTGAAAGAAAATAACCACACCAGTTCAGGAGTGCCTCATCATAGCAGCAGCAGCCTGTCATTTCGGCTATGCAGTTTGCCGACAGAAGCTTAGGCTGTGATGGCGGAGTGGCCCTGATTGATGCGGCAAAGCCACCACCACAGGATCTGGGGGGGGGGTCCCGATCAGTGGGAGCATCCAGGGAAGGAGTCGGCAGCACCACACAGCCGGCCATCATACAGCACGCAGAGGAAGTTTTTTCCTTTTTTTTTTTTTACCCTCTACGAGTGATCGTGCAATGATGTCAACACGCTAGATGTGGACGTCCATCGTGCGCAGCCCCAGTGCAATCCCAGTGCTGGTAGTACCTCTGGTCACCCCTAGAGGCCACTACCACACCGGGAAGCCCATAGACCCCACCCCAGTGAGAGGACGCTCAATCCTGCAGTATTTTCACGAAGACAATGCGCACAAGAACAAGGGGGCATGATGTGAATCTGGGGAAGGGTAGATTCAGGAGAGATGTAAGAACATTCTTCTTTAGAGAAAGAGTGGTGGATTCCTGAAACATGTTACTAGCTGAGGTAGCTGGGGTGAAAACAGTGGAAGGGTTCAAGAAAGCTTGGGATAGGCACAATGGGATCTTAGAGGAAAGAAGCAAAGGATGGGTAAAAGAAAAGGAGATCAAGTGTGGTGTTTAGTGGTGGCACAGTGTTAGTTCATTTGCCGACAGGGGAGCCCACTCATCGTCGGCATAATGCCTCCCCATTTGTTGTGTGCCGAGGGGGTGCCCAATTCTCCTCAGCATCATGCACTCCCCAACAGTCTTTCTTTGCTGACAGGGGCCCAGTCCCCATCGGCTTTAGTCCCCTCCCTTCCCAGTTCAGTTTGCCGACGGGGGAGCCCACTCCCTGTCAGCAAAATGCCCCCCCATATTTTGTGTGCTGAGGGGGCACCCAACTTCTCAGCCTTGCCCCTACTCTGTATGTGCCAATGGGGTGCCCAATGCCGTGTCGACTACAGCCCCCTTCCCAAAACACTCAGGTCTCATGCTGGGAGCCCACCCCAATTATGCCCTGCTTGTCCTCTCCTCCTTCAGTATGTTCTGGCTCCTGTTCCCACCAGTTAACAAAATGACAGTGCCACTGTTCATGAGGTGGGCTGTCAAAAAGCCTGTGTTGCAAATTTGGTGAAAAAAAATCCAAAAAATGACTGTTTTATGAGCATGCGTTGTGCAGTCTGCACGCACGCTCGTAACTTTGCGAATTTGTAATATTTTCACTCCAGATTTTCAACATTGCCATTTTTTCACACCTCCTTATAAACAGTACAGCTGTCATTTTACACGTCCTGGCCAAAATGTGTTTTTGCACTTTTGGCGCAGAATAGCGCGGTCGCTGTGGGAAATTAGTTTTCAAATAGATTGAGAAAATGACAGTGACACTGTTCATGAGCAGAGATCCTAAAATGCCTATGTTGAAAATTTGGTGATGAAAGTCCATAAAATGACTGTGTTACAAGTGTGAGTTGCGCAGTTTCCACACACTCTTGTAACTTTGCAAATTTGTAATATTTTCATGCCAGATTTTCAACACTGGCATTTTTTGACACCTCCTTATGGATAGTACAGCTGTCATTTTTCACATCCTGGCCAAAATGTGTTTTCGCACTTCCGGTGCAGAATAGCGCGGTTGCTTTCGGAAATCAGTGGGGCAGATTAAGATCGAGCGAGTGAGAGAGGAGGAGATAGCAAGCTCAACTGAGCACTGTCAGGACTGCTGCAGGTTTCTTTGTGGGCAGAAAGAGGTGCCAACACAGGCAGGAGCCCAGTACAAATGGGCAGCCTGCAGCAATGGGAGAAACAGAATGAGCGAGTGAGGGGAAGGGTGAGCGACCTTAATGGAGCTCTGTTGGGACAGCTGTGAACTTCTTTGTGGGCAGAAAAAGGCACCAATGCGGGCAGGAGCCCAGTACAAAAGGGCAGCCTGCAGCACTGGGAGAAACAGAACGAGTGAATGAGAGAGGGGGAGTGAGCGACCTCAACGGAGCTCTGCCAGGACAGCTGTGAACTTCTTTGTGGGCAGAAAAAGATGCCAACGCAGGCAGGAGCCCAGTACAAAAGGGCAGCCTACAGCACCGGGAGAAACAAAACGAGCAAGTGAGAGAGGGGGAGTGAGCGAGCTCAACGGAGCTCTGCCGGGACTTTAGAGTTGCCCACCCTCCTGCCCATGGTCCTCTGTGGTCCTATATTACAGCAGGGTCTCTGGAATGGAGACAAACCAATGATTGGATACTTTTAGGATTGCTGTAATAATACAAATTTAGTTGTTCTGTTTATTTCTGCAACTGAGCTGAGTACTGAGCTATACTGTTATGATTGCTGTAATAATACATATTTATTTGTTCTGTTTATTTCTCTAACTGAGCTGAGTAATACTTGGAGTGCAACATGACTTCTAACTGGGCTAAGTGAAACTATATGAGAGCTGAGAACAAAAAGTATGGTAGCTGAGGGGTGAAAAACGGACAAGGAGGCTTTAGGATTGCTACAGTAATACAGTATCTAATGGATGAGATTTGAGACTGAATTAAACCTGTCAGCAAGGGGGCAGTAGGGGGACTAGTGTGGGGGGACAGGAATTTGAGTAAATAGGGGCCTAACAATTGTAGTAGGGTACAGAACCTGGGAGTAAGAGCCTGTAACATAAGATGGGGGCCAAAATGGGACAGATGCCACATGTCAATAGGGCGGGCATCTTTGGAAGGGTGGTGGGGTGTACAGGGTGTCAACCCACCATGATCCTGGACTGGCTTGGAGGATGGGGGGTATATGGTCTGTAGATGACTGACTAGTTTGAGGGAGGAACTGTGGAGGTTAGGGAGGAGTCTAAGTGGCAGGGCAGATGAGTATGGTAGGCAGCCTGGCTGGGGGGATCAGGGGATGGCAAGGAGGGATGGAGGAAGAACAACTAGGGAGTGAAACCGACCCCAGTATCAGAGGCACTAGCAGAAAAGAGAGGAGAAGGGAGGGGATGCCTAAGGTGAGGAGGGGCCTCCTGATGGGGGAGGAAGAGACCACGAGGGGCACTGGGGAGAGAGCAGATGGCTGCGGTTAGGGAGGGACCAGGGGTGGGACTAGGGGTGGCACAGAAGGGAATAAGTAGGAGGGGGAACTGATAGAGGGAAGAGATGTAGGAGGGGTATCGACTAGGAATAGATTTGAGCCTCTGCTATGGGAGAGAGAGAGGGAGCAGGAACATACTGAAGGGGGAGCGGACAAGCAGGGCATGAGAGGGATGGCAACAGGTAGGGGAAGAGATAACGAGGACGAAAGGATAGAAGGGGGCTAGTAAGGAAGGAGGGGTGGTGACTGGAGGAGAGAAGGCTACGGGAAGGGGGACGAGGAAGGATGGGAGGGGCATCACTATCAGGTAGAAGGAATGGGGTTCTAAATTGACAACAGTGGGGGATAGGGGAGGGGTTAGAAACCAGCAGGGAAGGAGGGGAGGTCGACATAGGAAGCCCAGTAGGAAGTAGTCAGGCTGGGAAGGGGTTCAAGGGGATGGGAGGAATAAGGCAGGGAAAAGGGGTGAAGCAGAAGTAGGGGGTACTGATACAGAAGTCACAGAGGGAACAGCTGGCGGGGGTAAGGGGCAGGGAAGAATGAATACTGGGGTGGTGGAAGGGGCATTAGAAGGAAAGGGGGGTAAGGGACCGGGGTACCTCCTGGAGGATTTTTGTGCTGAAGGGGAAGGCACAGCCCTATTTGGGTTGAAGCTATCCCCAGGTTGACTGCAGGAGGGGCAAGGCAGGCACTGCTCAAGTGTGCAGCGAGGAGGAAGAAGAAACCTCATTTAATGCTGCATGTGGGTACAAATGACTTGGCGGGGGAGACTGTGGAAGTAGTGAGGGGGAGGTTCGAGTAATTGGGCAGGCAGGCAGTGTGAGGGGGTTGGGGAGTTGGTGGCATTCTTGGAGGTACTCCCGATACCATGTGCAAGCCTGGGGAGGAAGGGTAGGATTGAGGAGTTTAACGAGTGGCTCAGGGATTGGTGCCACACCAAAAATTTTACATTAGTGACTAACTGGGGTAGGGTCTGTGGGGAATAGAGACTTGTATGCAGGGGACAGGATACACTTGAGCAGGAAGGGGAAGGGAGTATTAAAGGCAGGATTAGAGGGGTACCTCTCTCTACTAAGGTGGATTTAAACTAGTGGGGGGGTGGCCAAAAGACTGAGGTTGGTAGAAAGGTCTGGACAGGGGAGCCTAATGAGCTCACCCCCCCTAGATTTAGGTAAAGGCGGAGGTGTAGTAACCCTGGGAGGGGGCAGGCTGAGTGGTCTCATTATAATACAGAAGGCACCACCACCCGGTAAGAATAAGCAGGAGAAAGGGTGTGGACTACCGGGAGGAGGGACACAGGCCTAGGAGGAGGAGAGTGAGGAGAAGGAGGGGTACGGGTGGAAGGTGGTCTGACTAAATGGAAGGAGAACTGGTTACAGGGGAGGGTGCAGAGGGTGGCAGGGGTGGTGGGATAGCTCTCGGCACCCAGGGCAGTGACAAGCAGGGTGCCGAGGGGTCAGTGCTGGCCCCTGTGCTATTTGGGCTCTTCATCTCCGATATTGCACATGGAGTGGGGAGCAGGGTTAGTCTGTTCGCACATTGTACCAAATTGGGGGCAGTGGTGGATGAAGAGGACCGATGGGAAAAACTGCAGGGGTACCTAACCAAACTAGAGACATGGTCAGTGGAGTGGCAGCTAGGATTCAGTGCAAAGAAGTGTAAGGTGATGTACTTCAGGGCTAAGAACCAGAAGAGGGACTATTGGTTTGGGATCACAGAGGAGGAGAAGGACCTAGGGGTGTTGGTAACTGGGAGCATGAACAACTCAACTCAGTGCAGGAAAGCAGCAGCGAAGGCAAACAGGATACTGGGGTGCATCACAAGTGGGTTCTCATCCAGACACAGGGATGTGATCCTATCTCTCTACAGATCATTGGTCACACCACACCTAGAGTACTGTGTGCAGTACTGGAGGCCATACCTGAGGGGAGAGAGAAAGTTACTGGAGGGTTGCAAAGGAGGGCAACAAAAATGTTAAAGGGGATGGAAGGAAAGGAATATGAGGTTAGGCTGAAGGAGCTGAACATGTACACACTGGAGGAGAGGAGGGATGGGGATTATGATTGAAGCCTTTAAATACCTGAGAGGGTAAATAAACCTAGCACCGAGGGGGGGGGGTTAAACTGAGGACTGGAAGAGAGATGAGGGGGCACGGACTAAGGTTGGAAGGGGGATGTTTCAAGTGGGAAATGAGGAGGCACTACTTCTGTGAGAGGGTGGTGCCTAGTTGGAATGCGCTGCCAGAGGGGGTGATAACATGTAGGACAGTTAATAGCTTTAAGGAGGAGTGGGATAAAGCAAGAGGAAGAGTCAAGGGGGCAGGGGCTGGGACAAGTGGGGGAGGAACTGAGGGGGGGAGGAGGCTAGGGCAGCTGCAATCTAGGGTGTTAGCTGCACACTCGGGCAGACTTACATACACCGATTGGTGTGTTCTGCTAGCAGATTCATATGTTCATATGTTCGTATGTATGTTCGCATGTAAAATTACAGTGACTCTGTTCACAAGCAGAGGTCTTAAAATGCCTATGTTGAAAATCTGGTGACCAATGTTCATAAAATGACTGTGTTGCAAGCGTGTGTTGTGCAATTTCCATGCTCCCTCATAACTTCACAAATCTGTAGTATTTTCACTCCAGATTTTCTACATTGGCATTTTTTCAGACCTCCTTATAAACAGCACAGCTGTCATTTTTCACATCCTGCCCAAAATATGCGTTTACACATCTGGCGCAGAATACCATAGTTGCAGTGGGAAATCAATGTTCGGGACAGATTAAGAAAATCATAGTGACAGTGTTCATGAGCAGAGGTCACAAAATGCCTATGTTGAAAATTTGGTGAAATAATTCTACTAAATGACTGTGTTACACACGCGCGTTGCGCAGTTTCCACGTACACTCGGAAGTTTGAACATTTTTAATATTTTCAATACAGATTTTCAACATTGCCATCTCTTCACACCTCCCTGTGAATGGTACAGCTGTCATTCTTCACATCCTGCCCAATCTGTGTTTTTGTACATCTGACACACAATGGCACGGTCGCTGTGGAAACTCAAATTTCGGGACACATTGACAAAATCATATTGCCACTGGTCATGAGAAGAGGTCCCAAATGCTTTCATGAGGTGGGAGCCACAAAATGGCCATGTTGAACATTTGTACTGCAAATACCAACAAATGCCTGGGGTGTTACCGTGTCTAACTGTAACGTCCCACCCTGTACAGACTGACAGGCATCAGGGGTGTACCTTTGGATTGCCGACTGTAATGCTCATGCCATTCCAATTCCATCCCCCCACCCTGCAGCCATTGACAGGCATTGAGCTGTGCCTTGGACTCTTCAGCCCCAGAGTACACCCCATTCCATATTGCACCCATTTCAGCTTATGTTCTCATGGAGTGGGGTCACTGTAAAGCCGAACACCCCAAG
This sequence comes from Neoceratodus forsteri, assembly GCA_016271365.2. Lineage (NCBI taxonomy): Eukaryota > Metazoa > Chordata > Ceratodontiformes > Ceratodontidae > Neoceratodus > Neoceratodus forsteri. The sequence goes on along the minus strand of JADMNL010000024.1, from coordinate 454,955,822 downwards.
GCACACCTCAACACTTGTCAGTGTCTGCAGGATAGGGTGAGGTGAAATGGCATGAATGTTACGGCGACAACCCAAACGCATACCCCAATGTCTGTCCATCTCTGTAGAGTGGAGGTTGGGTTGGCATGAAGTTCGATACTTCACTGCCATTCCTGCTCTGCATCTGTCTAACTCCTGCATTTCCAGTGCTAATACTGTACCAGCAAGCAAACATTCGGCATTGACAAATGCTTGTTTTTCATAGGTATGTTATGTGTTGCCTAGGGCGGGGGGTCTGGGCTATTTCTGTATTTTGCTGCACCTGAGTTATTGCACTTAGAGGAGTGCTTCTTTTTTGTGTACCTACAGATGCAGGTGATCAGAAAAACCTAAATGCCGCCCTAGAAAAATGCTCTGGCATAATGTAAGGCTGGAAAAATATGGATTAAATTGAGCTGCTGTAGGTTAGAGGAACCCCTGGAGAATGATAGAGGTTTCCCATGCAAAAGCTATGAAGCTGGAGATAAGTTTTTATTTTGCTCACATGAAAAACAAAAATGCTATAAAAGTGACTGTAGAAGCAAAACTTTTACTTTATGTTTGCCCTTTTTGTGGTTGCTACCTGGTAAAAACACTTTGGATGCTTGGCATGCTGCTCTTTTAAATTTAAAATTTGTGGTGCAAAAATATAGTTTCCCCAATTTATACCTTATGGTATTTTAAAACCTGTAAGGAAAGCTGAACTAGTTCATTAAAAGAGCATAAAGCAGGTGTGTTAACGCTACGAGGCTGCACTTTAATTCTATGGCTCTATGCTGTTTGAATGGATTGTTCCGGCTTTGTTCTCCTTTTCTGGATTTTGCCACTCTGTGGAGCCTGAACTGAATATAAATTTTCATAGCTTGCTGGAAGATACTCTCTTCATTGACTGCTGGAACGTCAATAATGGAGCTTAATGTTGTTCATTGTAATCGACTAGGTAATTTCTTTGAGCCTAAAACGTACGGTTCCTAACAATACTTTTTATAGGACTCCTTTCATGGAGCTAAATTAGATGATTCACGTAAGGAGCCTGTATACTGGTGGTGAAATGGCTCAAAGTTTTGTTAAATGTTTCTATTTATTTACCATTTATTTACTATTGGTTCCCTCTATTTTAAAGAGGTGCTGACTTTTTGACTTAATCTGCATACACAAAATAACATAGTAATCATGTTTTAAGATGTTGCCTTTGGATCTGTTTTATCTGTGACATCTGTGAAGTACAATATGTTGTGTCCACACGTGGTTATTGTTTAATCTATTGCAATGTATGTTTTTTCACATGTTATTGGCAGGGTCTGAAGCCTAATGTATTTTATGTAGGAAGCAGAATATACAGATCACATTTGGCATTTAAATTTTTATTATCAATGAAGGGATTAGTATTATAAATTAATATGCTGAATTGTTATTCAGGAGGCCCTTATGGAGATTCAGGCTGGTAGATCTAAGCTAGATTTGGGAAAGACATCTGGAAAGCCAGTGTCAGTGGCTCAGCAGGTAGCACACTCGCCTCTGAGGCTGGGAGATCAGTAGGCTGTGGGTTCTATCCCCACACAAGGCACTTGGGTTAATATCCCAATACTGACACTGTAGTGCAGCATGAGGGGGTGCTGCACTCCTGAGGTGCCGTCTTTCGGATGAGATGTTAAACCGAGGTCCCATCTGCCTGTTCTGGTGGTAGTTAAGGTGGATGTTAAAGATCCCATGGCACTTCTCGAAAAGAGCAGGGGAATTTCCCCAGTGCCCTGGCCAAATTTCCCCTATTCACGAAAAAATACCAGCAACAGCTTAATCTGGTTTGAGGTCAGTTGGCATTCACCTGTATTCTCCTTCCCCCGGGTCGTGCCTGAAAATAGGCAGGATTTGTCTAGTGCACTTACCCGGTCAACAAAAACTAAATAAATAAAGCCCATGGGAACTTACAGCAGGATGGCTATTTATTTCTTTAGTAATGTAGCTACCGTTAGCCTAATAGTGAGGAGGCATAGCCTGGCTGTGTTATAAAGCCTAGGACTGAATTCTGTATTGGCTCAGAAAAGCAAAATGACCCAGCATGTGACTACAGGTTGTTCCTCGGCCCAGTTTTGTGACCCAGAATACTGGCTGGCTAAAGGTGCCTGACCCAGGGACCCATATAGGTGGGATACGGGGCAGCATTTGTTGCGGGGTATCTTCATTGGGACCCAGGGATGGGGGCCAGCTGGTGGTACAGGTGGGATCAATTCAGATAACGAGGCAATAGTCTGTTAATATATAATCGGGACAGAGTAGGTATCTTGCTCTGATCAACAATATTTAGTACAGAGCCAAATTTCCATAGCTCATGTTTGTCTCTGGCTAGGTGATCTGATGGACTCTTGAAAGAGGAATATCTTAGTCAGAGTGCTCTGTACTTTATTGGGAGAGCCAGGTCAAGCCTCTTATAAATCTTTGCATTTAGTGGCTGGGGTCCTTGGGCCTCTGTCTAATTTATACAAGGAAAATAAATTTAAGGAACAGGTTAGAGAGAGAAATTGTATGTAATCAGTAAATTCACAGAAACTGACATAAAAATGCTCTTTATGACACATTTACTATAGTCTTATGGAGCAGTGTAATCTAAAAAGGAAATCTACATTTTTTTACTAAAGTGGGGGTTGTTGTGGGGCAGATATTGGGCTGACATAGTTATAGGGCAGAATTTTGGGTAGTTATGAGAAAGATTCTAGAGTGGGGGTAGTTGTTAGTCAGATCTTGGGCTGGGGTAGTTGTAGGGCAGAATACTGAGTAGTTATGAGAGGGACACTAGAGTTGGTGTAGTTGCATGCCAGATACTGGGATGGGGTAATCGAATGGCAGAATATTGGGTAGCTAGCTGTGAGGCATTACTAAAGTGGGGGTACCTACGATTTAGAGCTTGGGGAGTGAGATAGTTGAGGGCGAATAGTCTTACTTTTTTGGTAACAAGATTTATTTTGTCAGAATATGAACTGCATACTGCAGACAAAATAGTTACAAACGGAGTTCATGCAAAAAAACACAGATTCCTTCCAGACATGTAAACAGGAGCACTGAATCAGATTATTAAGAGAGTCTGCATGTAAACAGCACCACAGAAAACGCAATCAGATTTTCAGGGAATCTGATTTCTTCAGAAAACTGGTTACCGCCTGACATGTAAGCATGGTAAATAATTAAACGCGAAGGTTAAATGGCTGCCAGTCTAAAACCATGATGTTATGGGAATGGTGATTGTGATTAATGATGATCACATATCATAGTGAATAGTGCATCAGAAACCATGCACAACCAGCCTATTGTACCATTGAGGGGTTCTGATTACCTCAGACCTCGAGAGCGAAGCTCAAGAGGTCTGTAGTAATCAGAACCCTGAGGTGGCATAATAGGCTGGTTGGGCATATGGTTGCCCATGCACTATTTTTTATACTGTATAGTCCCCCCATTGCCAAAGTTTTTCGTTTTAAAGTTTTGAAATGAAAAAATAAATAAATAAATATCCGTTGCTCCATCGTGTTCCGGGAGTTGGGGCTGGTTGCTAGGTTTACATGTGTGGTTGCTAGGGAGCAGACATACCTGCGTTTATTGTGCAGCCTTCTATTGGCTGTCAATTGGATGTGGGAGGGAGTTTCAACAAAAAAAAATGGCGGTGTATGTCTCGCTTAGCAAGAGGATGTGGGCTCAGAGGAAGCGATTAATTATAAGTTATTTTAAATATCTGGTTGATCCTGCTTCTAATTTTGATGAAGCTGCAGTTATCTGGTTGATCCTGCATTTGTTTTTGGCTTATCTGCTTGTTCATGTTCGCCGCGGTTCCGGGATCTTGTCACCAATGCTGCAGTCTGTTTGGTTGATCCTGCTGTTTCTTCTGCCAGGAGGGCTTGTGGTCAGTTAAGTGTTCTGATAGAACCGCTAGAGCTTTTCCAAACGTTGTTGTATCACAGTGTAGTACGATCGCATTCCATGACCTTTTGAACTGTGGTACAACAACATTCAGAAAGGCTTCAATTTCTATACAGAACAACACCTGACTATACAGTATATCATGATTATTCATGATTGTCCTTGGTTAAGATTACCAGAATAAAAATTACATTATTTTCTTTACTGTACTTTTGAAATTTATCTTTTCTTTTACTTACACATCTTTACTGGAACCATTAGTAAGGCTACATCTTTCAGACAAACACATATAGAATAGTGGATGGGTGACCATCCACAACAAGGCTGTGTTTCCATCAAGGGATTTGATGACATCATTGAGACCTCAAGAGCGAAGCTCGAGAGGTCACTGTGATGTCATCAACTCCAGAGATGGTTTACCAGCCTTGTTGTGGATGGTCACCCCATCCACTATTTTGTATAGTATATGGTTCCCCAAAATGCATAAAATTTAATTTCACAAGATTCATACCTTGTGTCTTTACTCCTGCTTGCTCCCGAATGCTCCCAGACCTGTCCTCACCACATTAACACTCGGCTTCAGTGCCATCCCCGAATATGCCGTTCCTGCTTGCTGCTATCCCACACTGCTCTGACCCATAACTTCCCCACTGATTAAAAAAAAGAAAGAAAGAAACCTGGCAAATTGATAGTTTGGACACACGGAGCCCACTATAGTAGTCCGTGTCCAAACTATCCTAATAACCTGCTCGCCCAACTGCTCGCTAAGCTACGCTGCCATTTTCGAGTAAATTTTTTTAATCACTGCTGTTTTAACCAATCGGGTAACAGCTCAAGGCCAAAAAGTTGTTGTACTATCGCTATGATGTCAGAACGATAGTACAACTTTTTTGACCTTTGAACTGCCCTACAACAAGATTTGGAAAACCACCGTTTTCCATACAAAATAAGCCATAACCATATACTATAGTTGCTTTCAATTATACTTACTCTGACATATTTCTTCTTAACTGGTTTATAAAGTTCCACTCACTGGTTGCTTTATGGTTGTGGTGTGTTCCTACAAGTACCTGGTTTGTGCTCAGGCTCAGTACCTTTCCTAACAGTGTGTAAACTAATACTGTCAGGGCAAAATTATTTTAAAATAGAAATTACCACTACTGTGGTCCATAAACTGTGCATTTGAAATATGCAAATTAGTTATGCAAATATGCATACTGCATCTAACATTGCACATACTCTTCCTAAAAGGATCAAACTTGAAGTCACATGATTTACATTATAATTAATTTGCTTCTACTGATCTTTGACATTCATATGTTCATATTAGTGATGAATAAAACTTTAAGTATTACTTATGTGAGTTATGATCCTACAATATAGAGCTAATATAATCACTAATTATCATCACTTGATCATCCACGGAGCATCAAAAATCTTCATGCTGATTTAAGCTTACACAATAAATCAATGATCACGAGTTGGTGATTTGAAAGTTACATTTGATTAAACCTCTGTTCCCGCTAGCCACTCGCCACGTCACCACTGGCGAATGTTTTTAGCGTGTGGCTAAAATTTCTAACGATTTTTAAAGTTACCCGAGCCACAGAGGCTAAAACCTTCTGTTCATGCCATTTTTAGCAGTAGCATAGTACGTGGTTTAGAATAACTAATTTGGCAGTGTATATCGTGGTGTGGCTCATGATTTTACATAGTGGCTAAACAGCCTGGGGTCACTTTAGCCACAGTGGCTAACATTTAAAAAATCCTGGGGGGAATGGAGTAAACCATGATTTAGAGGATGATCTTAGATCATAATCTCCCTTGATGATTGTGGGGTAATATTTGATCAGCCATGCCTGACTTTCAAAAATCATGACTACTGATTTACCAATTTGCGTGGATCTTCACCCAGATCCAGAGAAGGGCGGGCGTGAAGAGGTAGGCAATGCAGGGTTTTATTTAACTCTAAAAATTGAATAGCGTTTTGCTCATAAAAGTCCTAAAACATTGTAAAAATGCATAGCACATGCCTCACTGTGTTTAACAAACATAACACTTCTAGAAAACCTATATAAATACTTTCTGTTCAGTTAGCATTGTCCCAAGAAAAAACTGCTAATCAATTATTTAAAACCCTGAAATGCTATAGTATGTCACAGCAGGCCTTGCTTCATGCCACTGGGACAGCTCTGCAGCAACATTCCCCTTTCTGACCCTCAACACTCCTTCCACTCCTCTGGAGCCATCACTATGACAACGCACCTGACAAGGCACATTGTGAGGGCTGACATTTTATGGTCTCCCTCCCTCAGTGTTCCCAATGCAACTCACTGCAGGATGTGTTCATGTAGTGAGACATGCACAATTGCCTCCTGAAGTCTGAAGGCACTGCCTCTGTAGAATCATAAGAATTCACCAGGGCTGGGGGTCAGGATATTGCAACTGGAACTTGGGTCTCTCACAGGGGCCATGGTTTCTATTTTTTGAAGAGGAGTTGGGGCAGTGGAGGTCAGGGCAAAACCAAGCTGACACTGGGGATTTATTCAGTGATCAAACCTATCAAAAAAATTGCAGTGTGATCGCCCTATGAAGACACAAAATGCACCCTCCCCCCTTAGCTACCACAGGCTTGTTGTTACAAGAAGTGAAGTGCCTTGCTTCTCTGTAACAATACAAGGCTTATTTCTGCACCAGCGTGCCTGGACTTCTGCAATGAGGTTTACTCATTTTCTGTTGCATGGAGGTTTGCTTACCTGGCAGACTGCCATCCAGTTGTTGGTTAAACATCATGTGATGTTATTGGTAACATCACATCGTGAGCATGGAGGAGGGGCTTTGGAACAAACAAGGGGCCAAATCCACAAAGCTGGCCCAGATGGCCTGTCAGTGCAGCAATAGAGCTACTGCTCATGATGCCCCAGTGACCTGAGTTTGAGAACTAACTTGGGTTATTGGGTACTGCATGAGGGGAGGAACATTGAATGTCCCAGATGATGCTGTCTTCCTTGGGGAGGGAGGGTTGTCACTGCCCACTGCAAAACTGTCACCTGGGCGACCGCAGGTGGTGGTGGAGCAGGCACTGACAGTTGGATGGGGATGTGGCTGGGGCCTGTGTGAAGTATGCTTGCATGCTTCTGTATGGACCTCTAAGAGCGCTGATGTCCCCAGAGGATGGGACTAGAAAAATGGTAAAAGGCCTGGGCCTCGACCTCAGCTACTGCCTGCCTTGGGGGAACCCTGGGAACCTCTGTCTCTATATTCTGTAGGAGGTGGTTTGGATATGACTGGGCTGGACTCCACCATGGGTGGGGAGAGGTGGGATAAGCCTATGAGGTTAGAAACCCCTGAGGGTAAGAGACAGGGATGCCAGGCAGTGGGGCTAGGCCTGACTCAGGGATTGGGCAAGAGCGTGAGAAAATGTCAACTATAACAAAAAACAACAAGCTGACCTATCTATGTGCCAAAGATGTGTATCTGTGGACCACGTAGCTCTGCACCGATGGATGTCAGCAGTAGCAGTGGTATCCACAGCTCCCTTGCTGAGGGGCAGAGCAGGGCTAGACAGTGGGCATCCAGTCAGATGCCTGGCCTAGCATTAGAGTAGAGCCATTGCTCCATGTAAAGCAGGGGACTGTGGGTTAAAACCAACCTCCAATTTTTGTTTCATTTCACAATTTTAGGCCTGGAAAGGCACACAACTGAGCCAACGTTCATTTTCAGGTATGTCCTGGGAGCACAGGGAGATTATGTGAATTGCTTCAGGTACACACAGTATGCAGAGCAAACCACAGCTGGACATAGACCCACTCACCACATGTAGGTAATGATCTCAAAAATAGTATTTAGACATTCTATGGGTAACAGTACTGCCCAGAGTGTCAATGTTTTGAGTCTGAAGTCTCTTCCTCAGGGCTAGCAGTTACTAACAATGAACAGATATATATATATATATATATATATATATATATATTATAGTGTACGGTAGCACCACTATAGTCAGGATTGAGTAAGCAATTTATTCTTAAACCCCAAATTTTGCACTTAAATAACTTTGCAACCATTCAACAGATTTGCATGAAATGTGGTATGCATGGTCCCATGGGGTAGATCTTCTGACATGCCAAGTTTTGTTTTGCTCAGATATTCAGGTTTGGTGGTAGTCACAGAAGCATGGTACACAGAGAACCATGACTGGGATGTCAACATACCAGGGTACACAATCTACAGGAGGGACAGGGAGGATAGAAGAGGAGGAGAAGTAGTTGTTCTCTATGTAAGGAAAGGGATCAAAGCAATGGAACAAAATGGTAAACAGGGAGGAGAGGAGGCACTGTGGGTCACCCTGGAGACTGGAAATGGCACCACAATCCATGCAGGGGTTGTATACAGACCCCAGTCCCAGGGGGAGGAAATGGACAAGGAAATGATAGAAGGCATCCTTAGGATGGCAGAGAAGAATAAATTACTTACCTACTAATTTTGTCTCTTCCAAGTGATACTCAGGTATTCATAACTGTATGCAGTCTTCCTCCTAAGTAGAAATGCCCTGAGAAAATTTGGAACATATGCAAATTATGGAATCTTTTGTGTGAGCCACTTTTCAAATGCTGCCTTATACTAACTGCCTTAGTTCTAAACCCTTCACATTTCCTGGATGCCTGAAAAGACTGGCCCACAGGGACTAAGTATAATAATAATAGAAATAATAACAACCATATTAATAATAATAATAACAACCACAGAGGGCACTCCCACAACACTAAGTGTAATAATAATACTAATGTAACCCCTGTCACCCGGGTTACAAGAATCCAATTTAGATCTAGTGGCAGGCAGGAAAGGCAGCTTGTGAACTCCAGTTAAATGGATTTCACACTGTCTCACTCTGTTCTCAGCCTCAGCTGAGCTGGAGGATGACATCATATAGAATTCTCAAGCAGCATAAGCCACATTGGAATGTTGCAGCAGGAGTTAGTTAGAACGTTGGGAGCATTTTGAATCAGTCTTGAGGAGAGTCTAGTGGGAGACTCAGTGGAGGGAGGAGGTGCACTGCAGTGGGCAGTCCCTCAGAGCCCTCAGCTCTGACCAAAGCTACCTGTCATTGTGGGTGTGTGTTCTTGCCCTAGATAGAGACACAGAAGATACTGTTTGGAAGTGGTTGAGACCGTCTCCCAGTTGTTCCAGGGCCCCATCCCTAAGGGCAATGGGGGGATCCAGACCAGCTCTCAGGGGAAATCCCCTGGCCCTACTGGCAGAAGAGAAGTTGCCTTGAAGATGTGTGTTGCTGCACCAAAAGGTATTTTTGGTTTTCCTGTGGAAGAAGCCTGTGGGCACCTGCACACCAGGGTGAGTCGCTCTGCCAGAGAGCCTATGTTCACCAAGAATGTTGTTTAAGTATCTGCTACTATGGGTCAGGAAAGGACAGCCAAGTACAGTGCTTAATTTATGTATGGCTTGGGAATGCCTCTAACCAGTGGGGGTCTACAGGGATGGACAGAGCCACTTAAAGAACATTACCAGTCAGGAGACTCTTTTACAGAGACTGTAGACTGTTAATGTGTTATACATTTCGAGATAGCAATCTACAACCAGAGATTCAAATGGAAAGGTGTTGATTCTAAATGAATGGCTGGGTATAGATTTGGGAGCAAGAGTTGGGAGACCCCCATCAGTAGTAACCAGATTTACCTCTATGGGTTCAGTTTGGGCACCTGTAACTTTCTCCTGGGCACTTGGCCAGTGTTCGCAGAAAGTACCCAGATGTGGGATTAGATGGAAGAATTTTCCCTTATGGAGCCTGTATGAGCTCTTGGGTGCTTTAGGGAGCCACCAAGGAATTTTCCATGCCATATTGAAAGTGGTCCTAGTGCTGGTCAGATGTGCCAAGCAAGGAAATGGGAAGTAGTCCAGTTGCTGGCCGTATGAGCCACGCAGGGAAGTAGTCCAGTTGCTGGCCGGATGTGCCACAAGGAAGTAGTCCAAGGCTGGCCAGATGCCAGGCCAGATAAATCCAGAAGAAGAGTACAAGTTCAGGATGAGTGCCCAGTGTGTTTCAGAACCTGAGGGTTACAGTATGTGAGAAAATGTGTTCTGGTCTCCATGATATCTGTATTACCAGGAGTGTAGCCCTGTGGGATCCATCTATGCTTTATTATTCTGTTGTTGTTGTGAATAAAAGCCACACTCAGAATCCCGCCTCCTGGTTTGGACATTACAGTTATTGCTTTCTGTGTCCGGAGTTACTTGGGTGCCCCTGACCAGAAGTCAAATCTAGCCAAAATGCAGAGCAACACTTTTCTCCCCAAACTCAGGAAATCAGGTAGTGAGTTACATAATGCAGGCACCACACAGCACTAATAAACTAAAAAATAACATCAACCTGACCCCTGGTTACAAATTGGAGGCACCGCTGGGATATGGCTTGCAATTTGGGTGAAAACACAAGAAAGGTTGCTTAGATAGTGGCTAGCGTTTGGCTGTCTGGCAGTAGGTAGCCCAAAAAAGTAGAAGCATTGCCAACTAAATGTGCCACTGTGTGCTGTTGTCTGTGCTGCTGTAAGTGTGCCAACTGTTTACCAAGGAGCACTAAAGCCCAAGTGTGTATGCCCTTGTCCTGCATCAAATTACAATGTTTGCCAGCTTTTAAAAGTGTTGTGTGACTGGAAAAGTATGGAAACTGTGGGAGATGTCACAAACCCACTCAGCACGCCAGCCCTCTACTCCCAAAGTGCCAACCTCCGAGTAGCAGTCTTGTGAACAGTTAACAGAAACAGGGTATCCCTCCTGTCTGTTTTGTGGGTTCGAATCAACCTTTGGTTTCAGTTTTGAGGGATTCAGACTGTGAAACTCTTGTTAGCGCATTCCAGTGCACAGGCTCAGATAATTCTGTCTTGGGGCCAGATATCTTTGCCTACAGGCACCTAACTAAGTGTACAAAATGAACCCTTAAAACTCTAATAATGACCTCAGATTACTCTTACCTTTTCCAGTTTGGTATCACCATTCAAGCTTATGCACAGTGTCTGCTTTAACCATATATACTTCACTTGTTAAAGAAAAGAAATTCAAAGACAGACCAAGCAGGCTTCTAAAAATAGTTTTACTAAATAGATAAAAGTATGTAAAACATAAAATATAGAACCATTTATCACAAAACCATACAATCTTTTAAAAGAACAAGGTTTTAACAATGCAATTCCTACTACAATACTTAGATTTTGTCTCTCTCTACCTGTATACTTGCTTAAAGTGCTCAAAGATGTTTCTTTGTCAGAGTGTAGATAAAAGTGTCTCTGAAAGAAAACAGAATACTGTTTAAAAACTGTCTTGCCAACCCCTTTGCATGCGGTCACCTGGCTCCTCCTCGTTTATGAAAAATCATACACCCAGGACATTTTATCATATTAGAAGGTAAGATAATTAAGGTTACATCAGCAGAAACTCCTTTCCCATGTGACTTCCCTAATCAAGTCTGTAAATTTCCTTTCATCTATGAGCAGTATCCCCTCTCACACAGACATCAAAGCATTTATGATTTTGCACCAGTGTGCCAAACCTGGTTTCCTCTTCGAAACATTATAAAATGGATACTGATTTCCCTTTTAGTAGTTAAAGCTATATTTAACTTAGATAAATTGGAGATTCTTGATTAAGGCCTGTTCTGGTCTGTAATTAGCTTCTGGCTTTCCAGGTAACACCTTGTATCTAAAGCCTGTGTGTGTGTATCCCACATGCTGTCTCAGCATCTCTCATGAGAGACAGTAACAACACATTTTATATTTCAAAATCATAGAGTACTCAGAACTAGCTGTCCACGTCACAATCCTCCCCACCTAGACTGAATTTGGGGGCTCTATCCCCTGCATGGGATGAGCTTCCCAAATCAGTTCACTCCTCAGAGAGACAAGACAGACCATCTGAGTTCTGGTTTCTGGCTCCAGCTCTATGTATGATTGTCATATCATACCCTTGCAAAGCAAGACTCGATCTTAGCAATCTACCATTGTTCTTTCCCATCTGCATCAGCAAAACCAGCGGGTTGTGGTCAGTCTGCACCACAAAATGTTGCCCATACAAGTATGGCTCCAGCTTCTTTAGGACCCACACTATGGCAAGACATTCTTTTTCCACTGTAGAGTATGCCTGCTCCCTGGGAAGTAACTTCCTACTCACGTACACTACTAAGTGATCTCTCCTTTGGCTGGATGTCTGACTCAGTACTGCCCCAAAACCCATGTCTGAGGCATCAGTCTGAACTATAAAGGGTTTGCTATAGTCAGGACTTGTCAAAACAGGAGCACTGCACAGTGCCTCCTTCAGTCTGGTAAAGGCTGTCTCACAGGCTGGGTCCCAGGTAATTTTCTTTGGCATCATTTTCTTTGTCAGTTTAGATAGGGGTGCAGCCAGGGCACTGTAATTGGGTACAAATGTTCTATAGTACCCTGCTGTCCCTGGAAAATGCCTGACCTGCATCTGCATTTCTGGTCTGGGCCATGCCTGGATTACCTCTATTTTGATTTGTTAGGATGGAGCTGTCCCTGGCTACCACATGCCCGAGGTATGCCACCTCTCCCATGGCCACCTGGTACTTCTCAGCTTTGACAGTGAGCCCGGCCCTCTGTATCCTGCCCAGCACTTCCTGAGGAGGGATAGGTGTTCCTCCCAGCTTGTAGTAAAGATGTCAATGTCATCCAGGTATGCCACGTGTACCTCAGCACCATTTAACACCTGGTTCACCAACCTCTGGAAAGTGGCCAGGCATTCTTCATTCTGAAAGGCATTACTTTAAATTCAAATAAGCCTATTGGAGTGATGAAGGCCAACCTCTCCCTAGCTCTGTCTGTCAACTCTACCTGCCAATACCCCTTTGTCAGGTCAATTGTCGTAAGGTAGGTCGCTCCTCCGAACTTGTCCAGGAGTTCATCCGTCCGGGGCATCGGGTGGATGTCTGACTTCATGACTGCATTCAGTCCACAATAATCCAAACAGAAATGAGTAGAGCCATCTGGCTTAGGCACAAGGACTACAGGTGAGGCCCAGGGCTGTGGGATCTCTGGATTACCCCTAAATCCAGCATCTCCACCACTTCCCTCCTAATGTCCTTTTGGACAGCCTCTGACATCAGATATGCTCTTTGCTGTATGGGCATCTGTGTCCTTGTCTCCACATCATGAGTCGCTAAGTGGGTTAGTCCAGGCTTGGTGCTAAACAAGGGGGCAAAGTCTGCTAAAACCTCCCTTACTTTCTGGATATGGTCTGGGACCAGCTGGGGAGATAATTTTACTGCCTCCACAGAGGACTCCCACTTACTTTCTTCCAGCAAGTCCAGAAGGGGGTCTCCTTCATCTGTCCCCTCCCCAGGACTACACACTGCAAACACCATGTCAGCCCTATTTGCATATGGCTTCATCATGTTGACATATTATATCTTTTCTGTCTGTCTTCAGTCAGGTAACTCTACAATATAGTTCACATCCTTTACCTTCCTAACCACATTGTACGGTCCTGCCCACTCAGCCTGCAGCTTGTCTTTCCAGACTGGAATAAGGACCATGACTTCCTGACCTACCATGTACAAGTGAGCTCTGGCTCTGCAGTCGCACCACACTTTCTGTTTCTGTTGGGCAGCTGCCAGTCTGCTCTGGGCTGTCCCCATAAGCTCCTTCAGCCTTTCCCCTAAACCTTAGGATGTAATCCACAATGGAAGTTCCCTGGGTGGCGTGCTTGCCTTTGCAGTCCTCCCAGATCAGGTCTAGGGGCCCATGTATCCGGCGTCCATATAAGAGTTTGAAGGGGGAAAATCCTGTCGACTCTTGGGGCACCTCCCTGTATGCAAACAACAGGTGGGAAGGTATTTCTCCCAGTCTCTCCCATGCTGTTCAGCAAACGCCCGGAACATTGACTACAGGCTACCATTATTCTTTCCACAAGCCCATTGGCTTGTGGGTGATATCATGTCGTGCATCTATGCACTACCTCACACTCCTCCCATAAATATTTCATCAGGTCCAACATGAAGGAACCCACTGATCGGGTGATAACCTCCTGTGGAAACCCAACATGAGAGAAAATCAAGCAAGGCATCTGTCACTTTGTCTGTCCTCAGAGAGGATAGGGCGACTGCCTCTGGGTACCGGGTGGCATAATCCACCACAGTCAGGATGAATCTCTTCCCTGAGGAGCTGGGGGTATTTAAAGACCTCACAATATCCATTCCCACCATCTGGAATGGCTCCTCCACTATGGGTAATGGAATCAGGGTGACTTGGGTTTTCTTGCCCGCCTTCCCTATTTCTTGGCACTGGTGACAAGACCTGCAGTACTCCTTCACCTGCTGGGTGAAGTTAGGCCAGTAGAAATTCTGGGCCAACCGCTGTGTCATGCGCTCAATTCCCAGATGACCAGACAAGGGAATATCATGTGCAGTCTTGAGCAACTGCTCACGGTACCCCTGGGGAACGACAAGCTACCTGCCTAGCATCCCTCCTTCTGTCTGCATAGCCTGAGTATAAATAAATCCATTTTCCTGATAAACCTTATGTCTGCCGTCACCTCCCTGTGCACCGTCAGAGTCTGCCCAAGCCCTCAGCTTCTCTAAACTAGGCCTAGGCCAGGTTAGTAATGACTGTGGATAGCCATTTTCCTGGCTGAGGGTGGGTGCAACCCCCATCACCCGGGGTTACAAGAATCCCACTTAGGTCTAGTGGCAGGCAGGGAAAGGTAGCTTGTGAAACTCCAGTTACATGGATTTCACACTGTCTTACTCTGTCCTCAGTCTCAGCTGAGCTGGAGGGATGACATCATATAGAATTCTTGCAGCAGCATAAGCCACATTGGAATGTTGCAGCAGGGAGTTAGTTAGAATGTTGGGAGGTTTTGAATCAGCTTTGAGGAGAGTCTAGTGGGAGACACAGTGGAGGGAGGAGGTGCACTGCAGTGGGCAGTCCCTCAGAGCCCTCAGCTCTGACCAGAGTTACCTGTCCTTGTGAGTGTGTGTTCTTGCCCTAGATAGAGACACAGAGGATACTGTTTGGAAGTGGTTGAGAGCATCTCCCAGTTGTTCCAGGGCCCCATCCCTAAGGGTGATGAGGGGGATCCAGACCAGTTCTCAGGGGCAATCCCCTGGCCCTGCTGACAGGAGAGAAGCTGCCTTGAAGATCTGTGTTGATGCACCAAAAAGTATTTTTGGTTTTCCTGTGGAAGAAGCCTGTGGGCACCTGCACACCAGGGTGAGTCGCTCTCCAGAGAGCCCATGTTCACCAAGAATGTTGTTTAAGTATCTGCTACTGTGGGTCAGAAAGGACAGCCAAGTACAGTGCTTAATTTTGTATGGCTTGGGAATGCCTCTAACCAGTAGGGGTCTACAGGGATGGACAGAGCCACTTAAAGAACACTACCAGTCAGGACATTATTTTTACAGAGACTGTAGACTGTTAAGTGTGTTATACATTTTGAGATAGCAATCTACAACCAAAGGTTCAAATGGAAAGGTGTTGATTCCAAATTAATGGTCGGGTATAGATTTGGGAGCAAGAGGTGGGAGACCCCCCATCAGTAGTAACCAGATTTACCTCTACGGGTTCAGTTTGGGTCCCTTTAGCTTTCTCCCGGGCACTTGGCCAGTGTTCACAGAAAGTACCCAGATGTGGGATTAGATGGAAGAATTTTCCCTTATGGAGCCTGTATGTGCTCATGGGTGGTTTAGGGAGCCACCGAGAAATGTTGCATGCCATAAGGAAAGTGGTCCAAGTGCTGGTCGGATGTGCCAAGCAAGGAAATGAGAAGTAGTCCAGTTGCTGGTCGGAAGTGCCACGCAGGGAAGTAGTCCAGTTGCTGGCCAGATGTGCCATGTAGGGAAGTAGTCCAAGGCTGGCCGGATGTGCCAGGCCAGGCCAGGGAAATTTAGAAGAAGAGTACAAGTTTGGGCTGAGTGCCCAGTGTGTTTCAGAACCTATGTGAGAAAATGAGTTCTGGTCTCCATGTATCTGTATTACCAGGAGTGTAGCCCTGTGAGGGTCCATCTGTGCTTTGTTATTCTGTTGTTGTTGTGAATAAAAGCCACACTCTAGAATACCACTCCTGGTTTGGACATTACAATTATTGCTTCCTGTGTCCGGAGTTACTTGGGTGCCCCTGACTAGAAGTCAAACCCAGCCAAAATGCTGAGCAACAGTTTTCTCCGAACCCAGGAAGCCAGGTAGTGGGTTACATAATGGAGGCACCACACAAGCTAATAAAACAAAAATAACATCAACCCGACCCTGGTTACAATAATAATAATAATTATTAGAGAACTCCTTAACCCACAAAAAGGGCCTCCAACTGGAGGGCATAACCTACAAAAGAACACCCTAGAATGTCCAAATTACCAGGAAAGGGAGAGGGACAACAATGGGAACCTAATCACAACATGTGTGCCAGAAATGGCACTTATGCCCCTGAGAGTACAGTATTCAGTGTGCAGAGGCTGAAGGTTCTAGAAGGGAGGAGGGTGGGAGAAGTTAAATACCTGAGTATCACTTGGAAGAAACAAGATTACTAGGTAAGTAATTTTTCTTCTAACCCCAGTAACACCCAGGTATTCATAACTGTATGCAGACTACCAAGAAGTATCTTTGAGGTGGGCACAGAACCCATCTGAGGAACAAACATTGCAGGACTGCTGTGCGAATCTGGAATCACCTCTGGACAAATTATCCAGAATGTAATGCTTCATAAAGTTGTGTACTGGTTTCCAGGTAGCTGCTTTAGAGATTCACTAGGAAACATCCCTGACAGCTGCTATGGTGAGCTGTGCCCCTAGAATGCATGCCCACCCACAAGGGGCTCCTTTCCAGCCTTAGAGTACAAAACTGGTTATACTGTACTATTCAGTAATAAGTGGACCTTCTTTGATGCTGGGTTATCCTTTCTCACATTCCCTATAGGTCAGGAACAGCTGTTTTCTGTCCTGCCTAAGGGCTTTAGTGCTGTCAAAAAGTATCTAAACTCCTTTGATGTCCAGACTATGAAGATTTTTTTCACCAGGGCTAAAGTGTTCAGTGAAAAGCAGGGTTTTAAATAATTGATTAGCAGTTTTTCTTGGGACAATACTAACTGTACAGAAAGCATTTATATAGGTTTACAGGATAGCCAGTCCAATGACTGTAAATGGATAAAATAGTCAGACAGCTGGGACCCAGCATGTTCTGGGACCTATTTCCTGGTTGAACACCAATCATAAAACTTTTTCCCATTCTGAAGCGTAGATTTTCTTAGTGAAAAACTTCCTGAAACCACATCACATGCTTAAGACACTTTGAGAAAGATGCAAACCTGCATATTATACCAAAGGTACTCAAGAGCCATGCCTTGAACGTGAGCGATATGAGGTTTGGATATAGGAGCCTCCTGATAGGAGGTCATCAGATTGTGGTTCCAAGGGAAGGTATATTGGTTCGGGCCCCAGCATGGAGGGTAGCAGAGAGAGAGACATGTCTGTCTGGCCCATTCTAGTGCTATCAAGATTATTGATGCTGACTGGGACCTGTGCTTGAGAAAATTGCTCTGTATACCAGAAGGAAGAAAGAAAAAAAGAAGATGTACTTGCTTCCCTTGCCAACTCAAAGCCAGAACACCCAGGGGAATTGTTCCCAGATCTGTCTGTCTGTCATAGTACTGTGACAGGTGGTGGTGTGGTTGGATGCAAACAAGTCAACCTCTGTGGTAGCCCATTTGCTGAAGATAACTTGTACCACCTGACTGTTTAAGACCCATTCATGATGGGGCTGGCTGACTTGAGTTGAAGTATCTGCCAAGGTACTGTCCTTACCTGGCAGTGGCAGATGAATATCCTGAAAGGGCCCATTGAGCATGATAGATCCCATATTTTCATGAATCCTGTGCAGGGAGGGCTTAACCTTGTCCCTCTTGAAATGTTTATGTAATACATTGTGGTGGTACTGTGGACCTGTACCAACCTCCTTGTAGTAATTATGTAAAACCTTTAGTGCCAGTAGCATTACTCTTAGACCCAACAGGTTTATGTGCCATGGGAGGTGTGAACCCCCAGGTGGGGCCACACTCAAGTCAAGATGTCTCTGTTATCAGACAACTGATGGAGCTTTTTGCTGAAAAATAAACTCCTTCCATTAGATTGGTTTAGTTTTTTTCTCCATTGGAGACCTGTAAAATTGGTTATGACAGAGGGTCCTTTCTCTGACACCAGTGAATCCTGAGGTGAAACTGAACAGTAATTTGTAACCTGGATTCCAAGACTGCGCCAGTGGCAGGCGCCATGTGCAGTAGCTGATGAAACTGTTCTGCAGTTTTTTTTTAATTTATTTATTCATTTCATCAAGGATGAATGAAACCACTATCAGTGTAATACTTCTTGCCCTGCTTTTAGGCAAGTAGGTCCTGTTCTTACAAGGTATTAAGCTCTGCTCCTACAAACTGTAGTGCCCGAGCAGGCTGAGAGACAAACTGCCTCTAAATTTATCAGAAAACCTAGAGACTCCATAAGGCCCCAGGTGAGTTGCAGATCCACTTGCTGGGGTGACTGCAACCACAGCCAATCCTCTAGATGTAGGAATAAGTTGTGACACCTTTTGTCTTTGAAGGTGCTACAACCACTGTGCACACTGTTATAGAATGACCTAATGGGGATCTGAATCTGAGGTACTTTCTGTGCTTATGGGGATGTGGAAATACTTTAAGTCCACTGATGCCAAACCTTTACCTTTCTTAGAGGTGTTGGAGAATCAATGCCAAAAGCACCATTTTGAACTTTGGCTTTGTCAGATGCCTGCTTAGTACCCTCTAAGACAGGTTACCACTCCCCATACTTTTTGTAGTACCTTTTGCTATACAAAGACAGCCTCCTTTGTCTTTGACAGTAACAGGTTTTGAACCTCTTTTTCTCGAAATTTTCTTTCTCTACATCTGTAGATGGATTGAAACCTTTTTTTTTTTTGGAAGGGATTTGAACCCAGAGATGATACCTAATTACTAAATCCATGATCACTTGTCTGTGGTGTCTGGGTCGATAGTGGAGAGAGTCGGACCACCTGATGTTGTGTAGCGAAAAAGCTACAGGAATCGCACACCGCTATAAATGTAAGCGTAACGTAACGCTACTCGGGCAAGTGAAGTAACAGTGACGAGACATGCGTGGCAACTGACCCAGCTATCGGAAACCCTCTAATTCAGACTATCTCTGATCAATCGTAGACATAATAAATTTATTTTACCTTTCATCGGGGGGCTGTGCCCCCGCACCTCCCCCGATGATTCGCATTGTTAGTTATGCATTAAGCGCAGCACCACGACTGGTCCAACACACTCCACTATCACCGTGTCTGGAATACCCCTGCTGTAGGTATTGCTGATACTGAAGAACAGCCCTAGTCTGATACAACAAAAGTAGCTTACTGTGGTGTATTCATCCTTTTTTCACGTTTATCTTTTCTCTAAAGAGGAATTACCCTCGACTTGAAATCCATAGCCTTGGTTTGGGAATACTGAGTTAGGCTGGTGACTCACAACCAGGCAAACCCCCTTTGAACCACTGTATTTACTATCTGTCTAGCAGCAGCCATTTAAACTGTTATTTGGCTGCTCCCAAGCCAAATTTAGTTGTTTCAGCTAGATCTGGCAGGGGAGTAACATGGACCTGAAAGTATGTCAGTTTTCCTGGAATCCATGTTAGGAGAGTAGGATGCCAGGGATCTCTTTGCCTTGTCATAGGCTATTGCTTTAACTACTCCTTAATGTATAGGATGAGGGAATAAACCAGTTCTTTCCCTGTCTAGCTGATGTTTCTTATACATCCTCTTTTCAAGAGGGGGGAAAATGGCTTAGAGTTTATAAAATGTTTAAAGTGTCTTCTCTCCCTTTTCACAGATTATTAGCCATATTCCAGGCATTTTTCAATAGTTATTACAGGACATGAAATTTAACGTTAACGTCCAGATGAGTAGACAAAAGGAACTTAACAGAATTTCACCACACAGAATACAGAGTTTGAAACCGGGATCACCAGTTTTCTTTTTCATTTTAAAAGACAGTTTGAATGTAAAAGCAATACAATTTACAATTTAAACACTAAAAGTACAGGTTTACTTAAAATTACAAAAGTAAAAGGCAGCAAAAGAAATGTTCAAGAATACTTATCATATTCTGCAAGGTTTCTCACTCCAGAACAAGATGATGAAGAGGAGAGAATCTCTGAGTATTTAGACTTATCAGGCAGAGACAGAAATCTGTAGGGTTTAGAACTAAAGCAGTTAGTATAAGGCAGCATTTGAAAAGTGGCTCATGCAAAAGATTCCATCATTTGCATATGTTCCAAATTCTCTCTGGGCAGTTCTACTTAGGAGGAAGATTGCATACAGTTATAAATACCTGAGTATTACTGGGGTTAGAAAGGGAGATATTGCTGATGGGGGTCCTGAATATGCCACATGTTAACTGGAGCACCTTTGCGGCAGCCACGTCCAATACAGCAGGGCCATTTTCAATGCCCTACAGGGGCATGCCTCAGACAGCTAATGTTGGAACATACTCGGAGGAGCAGTCTTAGACCTGGTACTCTAGATGGGAACAGAGAGAGATCTCAGATCTAGAAGTGGTAGCCATCTGGGAACAATTGACCACCAAACAGTGTGGTTCATGATAAACTCAGCTGTAGAGTCAAGCTATACAAAAGTGAAGGTACTGGACTTCAGGAGGGCTGATTTTGTCAAAATGGGAGAGTGCCTCAGAAAAGCACTAGCAAACAGGCAAGAAGGAGGGGTGGAACAGAAATGTGGAAACATCAAAACTGCCATCACAGAGGCAACAAGCCTTTGTGTGAAGCAAATAAACAAATCAAAATGAAAGAAAACAAACTATGGTTCTCAAAAGAGGTTGTGGGGAAGGTTAGGGAGAAAAAGATAGCATTCAGGAAGTATGAGGAAACACAGAAGGAGCAGGACAGAGAACTGTACCAGTTAAAAGCAGAAGGAAGTGGAGAAGGCAGTCAGAATAGCAAAGGCTCAAACCAAGGAAAAGACAGCCAACTCTGTTAAGAAGGGGGATAAAACCTAAGGTACATTAGGGAGTGAAGAAAGACAAAGCGAGGGATACTGAGTTTGAATAAAGAGGAGTGTGGCAGAGGGTGACAGTGAAAAGCAGAGATACTGAATGAATACTTCTGCTCAGTATTCACAAAGGATTAGGAGGGGAGATACCTAATCCAGTCAATAGAAGCACTCTGGATAGGAGGTCGATATCAGTCCTTTCACAGAGGAAAGGGTTCTGAAAGAACCCTAAATCTGAAGGTGGACAAAGCAATGGGGCCTGATGGGATTCACCCCAGAATTCTAAAAGAACTAAGGGAGGACCAGTAACACCATTGACTACCCTTTTTAACAAATCATGGGAGGATGGTGTGGTACCTGAGGACTGGAGGAGGGCAGATGTGATTCACTTTTACAAAAGTGGGAGCAAGGCAGAAGCAGGAAACTATAGACCTGTCAGTTTGCCCTCAGTGGTAGCGAAAATGATGGAATTACTTCTGAGGGAAAGAATTGTTGAGTACTTAGAGGCCGGTGCGGTACAGGACCCAAGGCAGTGTGGATTCACAGCACGAAGGTCATATCAGATGAATCTAATTGATTTCTTTGACTGGGTGACCAAAGTAGTAGACTGGGGGCTGTGAACATGGCCTACCTAGACTTTAGCAAGGCATTTGACACAGTCCTACACAAAAGATTAATAAACAAATTAACCCGCCTGGGAGTGGGTCCCAGGGTGGTAGCCTGGGTAAAACACTGGCTGGACAACAGGACGCAGAGGGTAACAGTAAATGGAGTCCACCATGAAGAAAGGGGGGTTACTAGTCGGGTACCACAGGGTTCAGTACTGGGTCTGATCCTTTTAATGTCTTTATAAGTGACATTGGGGAGGACTGGAAGGAAAGTATGTCTCCTTGCACATGACACAAAGATCTGCAACAATGCTGATACACAAGATGGAGTGGAAAGGATGAGAAGGACTTGCAAGGTTGGAGGAATGGCCAAATGTGTGGTAGCTAGATTCAATGCAAAGAAGTGCAAGTAATGCACCTGGGAACAAGAAACCCAGGGAAGAGTACACAATGGGGTGAGATACTGACATAAACAAAAATGGAAAGGGACCTGGGGGTAATTATATCAGATGACCTAAATGTGGGCAAGCAATGTGAGAAGGCCATAAGGAGGGCTGGGGGGATACTGGAATGCATAGGAAGAGGCATCACCAGCAGAAAACAGGAAGTTGATATCCCTCTGTACACACAGTTGGTGAGACCCCATCTGGAGTACTGCATGCAGTTCTGGAGACTCCATCTCCGCAAAGATATAGACAGGGTGGAGGCTGTCCAGAGAAGGGCAACCAAAATGGTGCAGGGTCTGCACCAGAAGGCATACAAAGAGAGACTAAAGGAGCTTAATATGTATACCCTAAAAAGGAGGGAGGGGGGCACATGATAGAAACTTTCAAGTACCTCAAAGGAATCAACAAAGTCCAAGAGGATAGCATCTTTGAGAAAAGAGATGTGTAAGAACAAGGGGACACCATTTGAAGATGGGGAATGGCTCAGAGGTAATGTGAGGAAGTATTTTTTCATGGAGAGGGTTGTGGATGCATGGAACAGCCTTCCTGAGGAGGTCATGGAGTCATAAACAGTGGGGCAATTCAAGAATACATGGGACAGACATAAGGCAACTCTAGTGGTGAGTAGGAGGAAGTAGGCTGTTGGTTAACTAGGATCTGCAGCTTATCCATTAGGTAGGGAAATGGGCAGACTAGGTGGGCTGAGTGGTCCTTATCTGCCATCAAATTCTATGTTTCTATGTGTAGCACATAGTGAAAAAAGTGTGTTTACTTTTTTTTTGCTGATTTTTTCCCATTGCGCTGTGGCCATGTTGTTTAGAATTTTGTCCTGAAATTGTCAGGGTAGAAAGAGGTTGCCTCAAGGAACAAGCCAGGGTTGGCTTGGTGAAAAAATATTAATCTGTTCCAAACTTATTCAGTTGTGAAATTTCAAGTTCTGAGCATGCTCAGTTCAGTCTTTCGGATAGGAGTATTTTTTGCAAACAAGGATTTGCCTCATGAACAAGGATTTTGAGAGTTCAAGAACAAGGATTTAAAAAATCCTTGTTTGTGAGAAAAATTCCTTTTTGTGAGGCACCATCTTGTTTTTCAATTTTATTGACAAACAAAACCTTGTAACTTGCCCCAAGGGTGTCTTCTGAGGACATTAAAGTATGGGTTTTGTTCTGGGTGATTGCCTCTACAAACCCATGGATTTGGTTTCTTTTATTTTAGTATTGTCAAAAAACTGCTGTTTTAAAATGTTAAAATCCTTGTTTGCAAGTCGCTTCCAATCCTTGTTCGTGAGGTGTCAAAATCCTAGTTTGTGAGCTGATCCTTGTTCGTGAGATGTCAAAATCCTTGCTCGTGAGATCAGGACCAGATGGCCCTATCTTACAGGACAAGGATTTCTCATGAATAAGAATTTTGACAGTTCACGAATAAGGATTTCAAAAATCCTTGTTCGTGAGAAAAAATTCCTTGTTTACGAGCTGCTATCTTGTTTTTCAATTTTACTGACAAAAACTTGTAACTTGCTCCAGGGGTGTCTTCTGTGGACATTAAAGTATGAGTTTTGTTCAGGGTGACAACCTTTACAAACTCATGGCTTTGGTTTCCTTTAGTTTTGTCAAAAAACTACTGTTTTAAAATGTTAAAATCCTTGTTATACCAGCTTTAATCCTTGTTAATGGAGGTGTCAAAAATCCTATTTTTGAACTGATCTTGTTCATGAGATGTCAAAATCCTTGTTCGTGAGATCAGGACCGGATAGCCCTATCTCATGAACAAGGATTTTGACACCTCATG
Organism: Neoceratodus forsteri; assembly: GCA_016271365.2. Classification (NCBI taxonomy): domain Eukaryota; kingdom Metazoa; phylum Chordata; order Ceratodontiformes; family Ceratodontidae; genus Neoceratodus; species Neoceratodus forsteri. The sequence goes on along the minus strand of JADMNL010000024.1, from coordinate 454,931,993 downwards.
AACAAGGAGTCAGCTCGTGAACAAGGATTTGACACCACAAACAAGGATTATAAGGAATTAGGGTTGAGACTCCTAACCTCCACCCTACCTCCCACCCTCCACAGACCAATAGACAACGGGTGCCTTGGGGTCATCAGGCCTAACTCCTCACCCCATTCTCCCATACTTGTACCATGTCAGCTTTCTTACACATGGAATGGGATGAGAGTTAGGCCAACAACCCTAAGGCACATCCCGCCGATTGCCGTCTGTGGAGGGTGGTGGTGGTAGGGTGGGCAGTTAGTCTCAACCCATGTTTATTTCTTTACTGTTGCTTCAACCCTAACTGATGCATTAACAAAGTTTTTGCAATGAATATGAGAACTAGCTCATTACATAGGTTCCACATCACAAACAGTCTAGCCAAACAATTTTTATAGCTGTACATACAAATAATATTACATAGACAAAAAAATATTTTAATGGTACAGTGTGTGCCAGAATACTAAGAAGACAAGGGAGATTAGCAGGGCAAGATAATAAAACTAAACAACAAGAGGTAAACGGGTTCTGGACAGGTGGTGGTGGGGTAAACATCAGCCCAAGAGGCCACATCAGTGCATGGAAGAGGAGGAAGGGGACTGCCTTAGAGAGGTACAAATAATATAACATAGGCAAAACATAACTTTGTTTTGGCATTGTACAGTGTGTGCCAGAATACTCAGAGAGTAAGTAGGAAGACAAGGAGATTAGCAGGGCAAGATAGTACAACTAAGCAAAATAAAAGGTAAATAGGTACGGGGGTTATCAGCCCAGGAGGCCATTAGTGATAGGAAGTAGGGAGGGCTAAATCTAAATAGTGAAGTGAGCAGGTCAAAGATAGTTACCAGGAGGGAGAGGAGTAGGGGGAAAGGTAAGGGAATGAGGGTAGCCAGTGGGAGTTTGGCACAAACCGTTTTATATATATATATCGAGGGGGAGAGAGAGAGAGAGAGAGAGATAATGCAATGAGGTGGACTCATATCAGTATAGACAAATCATTTATCTTACTGCTAAACAGTGAGCAGTGAGATAAATGCTTTTATCTGAGTAGTTCCTGCATCATCACCTCCCACCCACGCTTGCCTGGATGGCATTACTTACATATAATTTTTAACCAGACTGACTTGCTCCCAGATACTGTATAAAAATATAGCTCTGCCAAGTACACACAGCCAGCCACATCATAAACATCTGCATGTTAACCAATTTTAATTTCATTTTAGCACTTATCTGTTTCAAATTGCACAGTCATGTCCACTTTCTTCATCATTCTTTGCTTTCCTCATGTCCTATCATCATATTTAATAATTATCCCCTAATCAAATTTTGAACTTATAATGAATGGTATCTAAAATTGACAATTAGATGTTTTTGGTGCAGTATTAGCCGCTGCAAAGCAATTTATTTTTTTATTTTATTTATTTTTCGGAATTACAATACCTTTGAGCCAGAGACTCTTTTTCAAAGGTTCCACATCAGAAGTGAACACGTTGTTACAACAAAAGGACAATCACATAGTACAGTGACAATGATGCTGAGACTCTTACACACATATGATCTTAACAGGAATAAGAAATTGTTACAGCTGGTACAATCAAAAAGATAAAAATAAAGAGGTGCCATCGGTAGGATGACTTTGTCATAACAAGGTAGCAGGCTGCGATATCAGCAGATGGGCACATAGCATCATTTAAAGATAAAAATTAAGAGAAAAAGACATAGGTTTACAGGTAGGTAACAGGATTTAATCAGACCTCAGTGCAGTCAGAAATTGACTTAGTCTGTATTAGAGTGGGGGATGGGGGGATGAGGGTTGCAAAACTAGAGGTAACGAGGGCCAGAGTTGACAAAATGCTAGGCAGCTGGTAGGCTGTCGATTTAAATCACAAATTGTAGTGACAAAGAAAGAACATGACCTACTGAAAGGAAATGTGTCTGGAAACCTCTGGTCCAACCATGCGAGCCTGTAGCCAAGTGGTTAGAGTGCTGGAACAGTATTCCAGGGGCCCATGCTCAATTTCTCGTAGGTCACATTATTTCTTTCTCACTACAATTTGTGGTATCTTAAACTGATAAAGTCTTATCGAACTTTTGTGAAAGTCCATAAATCAAAACCACTTCTGTATCTCTTTATCATAGTCAGAGCATGGGTATTGTGAATTCTTATACTGTATTAACTAATTATTATGCTTCATAATTTTTTTATTTTTATTTATTGAATTTTGCTGACGGTATCGCCCACTGAGACTAGAAGTTCCTTTTCAGGGCGACCTGGGGTGGGGATACAGATGGTGACCAACTGAAACGGAACCTGATTAAGCTGTTAGTGGTATTACTAGTGAATGAAGGAAATTTGACCAGACACCGGAGAAATTCCCTACTGTTTCGGTAGGGGCGCTGCTGTTATTCTGTGTGCAGAATGGCAGATGGCTCCAGGTTGCTGGAGAAGCAGGATGGTTTGGAGTGTAGGCAGTTGGAGGCTCAGTCCTCGACCCTGGCTGTGCAGAGTCTAGGGGATGAAGGATTTGACCAGATTTTGAATCGTGAGGCTAACAGTGATTTGCATGGACAGGTTCATGCAGCGGGAGAATTGGATCTCGAGGGCACATCCAAAATGTTCTTGACCACAACGGAACTTCACACCGAGACAGTGCAGGAGAATTTGGAGCCAAACTCTACTGCTTCAGCTGCTGGAATGTCAGAATCAAATGTCTGTCAGAGGCGAGAAAAAGACAGGCAACAGAGGGTGAGTCAGCCTGCTGATGCAGCAGAGAATGGAAGGCAGAACTTGACGAGAGCAGGCACGGCTTTTCCGGAGCAGGACTGGTCAAAGGAGAAAGCCCTGAGTGGCACTGGCTGGGTTTACAGTGACAGCAAATGGGTCCCTGACTCTGCTTGGATTTCCTTTTCTCCGGACACACAGGACAGTATGACAGGCAATCAGGGGGCTCCCAGTGCCACTGCACAGGCAAAACCAACAGGTCAGCAAACAAATTCTGATTTTTCAAATGTAGAGACTGAGGAAAATGCAGGCAATCCTAGTGCTGAAAGTGAGGAAAGGTTTGAATGAGAGGACCCAGCTGATCCTGTAAATAATTCCTTTCCTCCCTCCCCATGGAGAGAAAATTACAGAGCTGGCCCATGATTTTTGGACCTATTTAAAGACAAAAAGCTTGAGCAGGTTCCTAGAAGGAATGCTGTCTGCCTCAGATATAGAGGCAGACTACAAGAGCGCCGTGATAGATTTTATGTAGCACAAAAACTGCTAAAAGAATCAACGCAGTTTCAAGCCAGTGATAGTTATGCATTAATCAATGTGAGAGAAGACATATTTGACATCGGCTTTAAGACTTTTGCTGGACTGGATAAATTCTGGCACAAATATGAATCTTGTAACACTTTACCACTGTGGACACCATTTTGGGCAATACCTATTACCAAACCCTTGTTCAAGTCAGTTAATGTGATGTTTAGAAACGAGGGAGTAAATGTGGGGGACATCCAATTTTGGCTTGAGAAAAAATGTACTGTTTTAAGGACTCCAGAAGCTATAAATGATGATGAGGGGATCTGGACTGGGGGTTGGAGGTTTAAAATTAAGCTTCAGATTTTGGGGAATGATGTCCAGCATATACCTAACAGTTTTTTTCTTAGGTAAAGACAGAGGGGTGTGCTTTATCCTGGCCAACCCAAGGCCTGTATATAAATGCGGTAGTAAAGGCACCTGAGTAGTGCATGTGACAAAATCAAATGTGCACTTGTGGAGACCTAGATAATGATAGTGGGACCTGTAGGAACATTTTTAAATGTAACCTATTTGAAGAGCAGGGACATGCATATCATCAGTGTCCTTGGGCTGGGCAAAATAGGAAAGGAGGGCCGGATAAGGAAACTTTGATAAATCAGGCTCAGGATACAGTAGGTATAGGCCACATACCACCGATAGGGATTCCCTGGATATAGGCCCTTCCACAAACCACCAGCCACAACAAGAAGGTACAGATTAAACAACACAGTCAGCTGAGGCCCCAGCTGGTCAAACAGGAATGCAGGAGGAACACACACAATCAACACCAGGGAGTATAGAGAAGGATAGCATGCCCCCCACAGCACACCAGATTTTCAAACACCACATCCAAGGAGGGTGACCAGAGCAAACAGCAAGCAGACAAATGTGTCTTCAGGGATTCGTTCTCAGAACTCTTTTCAGGTCCTACAGGAACATGAGGGGATCAGTGTCAGATGTTTCTTCTAGATCTGGGGCAATCTCAGAGATGGATTATGAGGAGAATGGAGCAACGGAGAAACAATGAAAGCTTTTCTCTTAATAAATAAAGTAGTATGGCAACTCTAAATCTAGTTTCAATAAGCACCTGTAGCATAAAGAATTATAAAAAAAGATTGGGCTTCTTTAGTTACTGCAGGAATTTAAACGCAGATATAATCATGCTACAAGAAACTAGATTTAATTCCTTACAAGATATCGATCAAACCAAGAAATTATGGTCAGGTGGACCATCCTTTTGGTCGTTTGGAGCAGATGCTGCAGATGGGGTGGGAATCTTGTTCAGCCATCCACAGGTACAGGTAACAAGGCTGGTGGATATTGAACCAGGGAGGGCCCTTATGATAGATTGCCTGTTCAAGGGTTTTTCTTTAAGAATCATAAACACCTATGAACCCCAAGTTAAAACAGCCAGAATAGATGTATTTAATACTATTAAACCATACTTATTCACATCAAAAAATATTATATGGAGGTGGGGAGACCTGAATTGTAGTCTAGATATCAAAGTCAGAAACCAGGTTAAAAAAAGTTTACTGATACATACGCTTTGCAAGATGTTCTAAATAAAACAAACCTAAAAAGATGTTTAAGGAGCTACATAAAGATGCTGGATCCACTTATAAAAGGAGTGCATATTCTTCTAGGATTGATTTTTTCTTTATATCAAAAATCTTAGTTACAGTTAAATTCACTTTGCATTTATGCAAATTCTCTGACCATCTGGGGTTAAAGTGTACAGTAAGTTTAGCTAAAATACCCTCTAGGTTCCCTTCGGTCTCCACTAGATGGAAATTAAATTCTTCCCTGTTAGAACAGCAGGAAATACAAAATCAATTGATAAATGTACTAAATAATCGGAAATCAGTGGCAAGCTTGTGTGACACCTGGGCTGATTGGTGAGGGGAAACTAAAACAGAATTCAAGAATTTTTTTTATTCCACTAGGTAAGGATAAAAGTAACAAGGATTACATAACATACCTAGAATATAGGATCCAATATTATAAACTAATGACTTTGCCAAACGCTTGTGATGTACAAATAAGGGAACAAATAGAACAAATCAAAAATAAAATGAAGCAATACCAATATGACAGAGCTAGCTCACTATAGGGCTGAAATGAAGTATGGATTAAAAAAAACACCTTTTTCAGACCCTTATTCTGCATGCAAACAAGTTTTGGAGAAAAAAACTGATGGAAGGTCTAGTAGATGAGACTGGGACACTGAAGAACTTGGACATTGAAATGTTAGAAATATTAAAGCATGCTTTAAAGCAACAATATGGCAGAGCCTTTAAACCTAAAACACAGTGGGATGAACTATTAACGTTTACACCCCCAAAAATAACACCAGAACAAAGTATGGATTTTGAAAAACGCATAACTAAAGAAGAAATTAAAGGAGAAATAACCTGGTTAAAATTAGGGGTCTCTCCTGGGGAAGATGGTCTCACTAATGAACTGTATAAAACCTTGCAAGAGGAGGTGAGCGAAATATTACAGAATGTTTTTAATGAGATTTTGGAAACCAGAGTGATGCCTAGGAACTTTACCAATGCAATAGTAATATTGCTATACAGAAAAGGTGGTAGACATGAGATAAGTAACTGGAGGCCCATCAGCCTCCTCAACACGGATTATAAGATTTTGTCCGCAATATTATGTCACAGATTACAGAAAATAGCCTCTACAGTGATCCACCCAGTGCAAACATGCTCAATCCCTGGTAGGAATATACAGCAAAATCTAGCTTTTTTAAGGAATGTGAGTGAGTACGGGAGATTAAACAAATTGACTGGTTACGTTTTAGCATTGGATCAGTCCAAAACTTTCGATAAAGTTTATCATGATATTTTTTATACCAAGTGCTTGAGAAATATGTTTTTTCCTCTATCTTTAGACACTGGGTACAAACATTATATGAGGATGCTGTAATATAGCCCACAGTTAATGAATTAATTGGTGAAAGTGTAAAATTAAGGCGGGGAGTTAGGCAGGGGTGTCTGATTAGCCCTCTGTTGTATACTTTTATATTGGATCCAGTCATCAGAGAAATCATTAAGAATGCAGAAATTCATGATCTGACACCACCTTTGACATTAGAACCTCAGAAGTTAGCAGCTTATGCAGATGGCATGTGTCTTTTAGTTAGGAACAAAGAGTCAGGGGCAAGAGCACTTCAGACTTTGGGGAAATACGCTGCATTGGCAGGTACAGAGGTGAATCAGAAGAAAAGTATGGGTGTTTTTTGGGGAGAAGGACCTTATGAATCAAACATTGAACAAATTAAAATAACTAAAGCAACAATTAAAATCTTAGGGTGCCATTTTGGGAATGGGAACCTGGCTGAATTAAATTGGGAGGAGAAAACTGCAGTAGGGGAACAGAAGGTACAAATATGGAAGGCATGAGCCTTCTCCAAACAAAAAAGGGTAATGGTCCTAAAAAAGTTTTTGCTTCCTATTTTTCTTTATTTTCATGCTATATTTCCAATTCCCACACATTTGGAAACGAGAGTTTTAAGCGTCTTTTTCCAAATGTTGCTTAACCCCATAAAAAGGGATTTCACATATTTAAAACAAAAACAGGTGGGGCTGGGGATGATACATCCACTTGTGTTTTATTTTTTTCTAAAAGCGGCTTTTGGGGAAGATAAAGGAGTAAATAATCATTTATGGGAATCTTGGACAATAGGTCTTTTCCAACCTTTTTATGCAGGAATGTGGGATGAAGTTCTAAGGTCAGGGCCCCTGGAAGTCCCTTCTTTGCATATCCAGCAGTTAAAAAAATTGAAAGTGTGGGGTATCACTAAGACCCAAGTGCAAGGGTTACAAAGAAAGGCATTGTATACAGAAATTATGGGAAGGAATTTCTTAGTGCAGGTAGATTTCCCTACATGTGTACCTTCCAAACCAAATATTGCTTTGAAGATTTTGAATGATAAGAGAATTTCTACAATGATGTGGGATGTACTTTGGCTCAGTTGCCATGGGAAACTGGGGGTCAAAGAAAACCTAAAGCACAAACCCATAACAGAAAGGCAATGCATCAGGCCAGAGTGTGTGGGCTTGAAAGAATCGATGAAACATTTTTATTTAACTTGCAGCTATGCTAAGCAATTTTAGACAGATTTGGTCATTAGATGGAGGTGGGGGCCTGCAGCATATTAAGTATGAAAGTCTGGTTTCAGGAGATTACTCAGGGTTTTATCTAGGTATAATCCGAGCACTTTAAATATGATCTTTGCTGGCATCAGATATTATATGTGGCAAACCAGATGCCAATTTTCCCTGCAACACACTCACACACCAACATTAGTTCTGATAAAGCAAATTGAATCTGTCATTAGTAAACAAAAGGAAAAAGAAAGAGGGGATATTTGAGCTTCAGACATTTAATAGGTATTGGAGATATGCACATTGGATAAAATGATACTAGGAAATTGGATCTAACATACATAATATGGAAGGATTATAGAGAGATCAGAGATAGGGATCAATAGAACAATCCGCACATAATTTGTAAAGCTTGGAATGTTTTTTATGATTTTCTGGTAGGGGTTTCATGGGGTTCCTTTTGGGGTAAGGGAGTGTATTACATCTGTAAAATATCAGAAATGTTTTATGTTGGATTTTTCTTTATTCTCTGTATATTGTAAGCTTGATGTTTTGTTTTTGTAATAAAAAATTCCCATACTCTTCTCAAGAAGTGCCATGGGATCTTTAATTCATACATACAAGACCATTTCAGGCCTTCATAGTGGTGCAGCAAGTATTGTTGATATAGACAATCTCATGTAACTAAAGCAGCCACTCCTTAGAATAAGACTAACATGTAAAATTATAGGGGAAAGACTTAAAAATTAATTGCCTGTCCCTATGGAGATTTGTTTTTGTTTAATTTTGCCTATGGAAATTTTTATCTGTGAGTTTTTTTTTTATAATATGATCAAATCTGCCATGTTTTTCTGCTGTTGAAAACAAAAACAAAGGTGGCAATGCCACACAGTACCCCTGCGCACATGGTTATTAACATTTTAGATGAACATATTGTGTATACATAGTAACCTGTTCTTCAAAGCGTTGCTAGTTATTGAAATCCCTGAACTCCTTTTTCAGATACCTTATCTGGCATCATAGGAGGCAGACCTTCACACGGTCATCTGTAATTAAGAGATACACCCATACCAAAAATTCAGTATTTGGCATTTTAAACTCTTTATAAACAGAGTTTTAAACTCTTTATATTTTTCAACCTTAGTAAAGATCCAGATCATGATTCACTCACAGGAAGGGATACAGAGCCTGCAATCGTCTCAGCCAGATTCTGTTCTAGCTTGCTCCTTGAATTTTGGCTCCTTATACAAGCTGCTAAGCCCATGCAATCCAGGTAGGGCTGATACTGCATCAAACGCAGTATGCAAGTGAAGGTTGTGGAAATCATACTAAGGTACAGATGGAGCAAGAAGGCAGGAGCCCATAAGTGCTCAAACCCATACCTAGTGGATGTACCAAGCTCATTTACACCTCATTACTCTAACCTCTAGGCTAGAATTGGAGAACTGCCATATCCTGTAAAGTAAACATTCTGGGCTGGATATTCAAACTGCACTATTCTGTGGCGCAAGCCCTTGCGCAGCACAAAATAGTTGTGCAGGGGTGTGGCCGGGGCGATATTCAACGGAGTTGCGCTATTGAGCAACTCCTTTGAATATCATCCCCAGCCACAGCCACTGTGCATGGTGCAGTGGAACTTGCGCCATCACAAGTGGTCAGAGTGGAGCATTCAAGATGCGGTGGCGCAAGTACCATTGCGCCATGCACAAATTTCCCATATTCAAAAGGTGACATGCAAATGGGGCCATAATTCATGCAAGGCAAGGGGGTCCATTTGCATCTATTTATGGTCCCATTTGCATGCCATTAGCATGCAGGTGCACCGATCCCCAAGGACTTGCACCTGGCGCCCTGCCAGGCAGCAGCCATCGGGGACCAACGCCCTGCAGCCCGATTGTGGGCATAGTGCAAACCTCCCCCCACTGGCCCGATCAATGTGTAAACACCCCCCTCCCCGACTGGCCGATCGCGGGCATATTTAATAAACAACCCCCACCCCGACTGGCCCAATCGCGGGCACAAAGTGAAAAATATATACCCACCCCACCAGCCCGAGTCGCGCACCAAAGTGTCCACCCCCTCCCAGAACATATTCCTGGTGGTCCAGTGGATCATGGTTGATTGCGGCACTGGGGCAGCCAATTTTCCTCCCAGGGACCACCTACCCTGGTGATCTAGTGTCCCCCACCCCACCCACCCACGAGCCCCACCACCCGCTCTCCCCCAACAGCCGGCGGTGGCAGCATCCCACCTGCCTGCCGCCTCGCCGACTGACTGCTCAGAGGGTGCTGACAGTGCAGAGCAAGAGCCAATGGGCTTGCAGCTTCGCCAGCGTCATAAGGCAGATCCAGATATGTGAATGAATGAATTCATTCACATATCTGGACTGCTTAGAGCGGGTATGGGCCAAAGCCCATTGGCTCTTGCCTGCACCATCGGGCGCAGCCCTACTGGGCAGTCAGTCAGCGGGTGGCGGGCGGCAGGCGGTGGATGCTGCCACCCGCTGGCTGCCGGGGAGGAGCAGGGTGGTGGGCTTCGTGGGTGGGTGGGGGGGGGACACTAGATCACCAGGGTAGGTGGTCCTGGGGGTTTGAACACTTTGCTGCCTGCACGGGTCTGCGGGTCCACTGGACCACCAGGGATATGTTCTTGGGGGTTGGACACTTTGGTGCCACGATCGGGCTTCGAGGTCCACTGGACCACCAGGGATATGTTCTTGGGGGTTGGACACTTTGGTGCCGCGATCGGGCTGGTGGGGGTGGGTTTTTATTTTCACTTTTGCCCGATCAGGTCCAGTCGGGGGTGGGGGCTGTTTTACATATGCCTGCGGACAGGCCAGTCGGGGAGGGAGTTACCATATGCCGCTGGCTGGGCTGCAGGGGGCAGGAGAAATTGAGGGCCACCCACAGGTGGCAGCTGCTGTGTTGCACCCCTGCACGCAGCAGCTCACTTGTGGGTGGCCCTTGACTTACCTCCTTTTTTTGGGCTCAAAGTTGTGCAGGCGAGGTTGGAGGTTGCACCGCACAACTCTGCACAGCCCACTGAATACCGGCTGTGCAGTTTATGCATGGTTCCTCCCTCTGGTTCAGCATGCCTTCATTAGCATTGGCGCTGTTGCTCAGCTTGACTTGGGGGCGAACTGCCTCCTGTTGAATATTGCAGGATGGCGCAATTTCGGACTTGCGCAGGCGCAACCCTATTGCGCTTGGTGCAACCCTTTTGAATATCCAGCCCTCTATATTTATTTATTTATTTGAGTTTTGATGACCAGGTAGGCCCACTGAGATGAAATAGTCCTTTTTTGGGGGCGACCTGGAACTAGTTATAATCAGTAGGTGAAAAATATACATCATATACAAATACATACCAAGTGATATACAAACCGATACAAGGTATTAGTTACAAACATTGGGTTGAAAATTTTACAAGTGTTAGGAGAAGAATTTGTACAATATATGTAGCAAGTACCACAACACATGCAGCAAGAAGTGTGACAAATATGGTAGATAATGCTAAATAAGTAATAATACAAATATAAATCTAGTACTCCAGTGAGCAAATTTTTAAAAAGTACAGGATAGGTAGGTGGTACAAGAAGTGTCTAGCAGCAGATGAGATACATCCATGAGTCCAGAAAGATCAGTTAAAATAATTTAAAAAACTTCAGCTGGGCTGAAGGCAGGTGGCACTATTCAGTAATTGGGCGCCTGCATGTGGAGGGACAGGTAGGCAAAGGTCACACAAGTGTTACTGAAGTCTCCTCCATTACATAATTTTGGTGCCCACTGCACCCCTCCTCACGCCGCAGGTTTCTTTGAAATTGCACAGAAGTATCTTCAGGCTACTGCTGGGGTGCATTGGGGTTTTGGATGTGTGAAGCATACATATGCATAGTATGAACCCACGCACCCCCAGCCTCCATATGTACCCCTATACAGGTGGAAGTCCTCCACAGATTTCTTAGATTGGGCTGTTTGATAGGGTTACCAAACAAATAATGTACTTGCCGTATTGGTCCTTGTAAGAGCAAATCCAGAAGCAAATGATTCGATACCTTTTACTGGACCAACATAGGTGTTACAACAAAAGAACAAAGTGTTCTAGCTTTTGGACCAACCAGGCCCTTCTTCAGAAGCCTTATGACAGTTATTCAGAAAATCCCATACTATTAACACCCAGAAGATGCATAAAAACAGAAATAATTCTCATTGGTTTAACATATACATTTGAAACATAACAGAAGATTATATCAGAGAAGCTAATTAACTTCTAATTATGCTTTTAGCTGAGAAGCCCCTGAAGGTCAAAGGTTATCAAGAAATATCAACACGCAGAGAGTTCTTCTCACATAAATTGTAATATGTCTCAGTATGTTTCAAGAAACCATTCTACTGATGACAAAACCTTGGGATACTATTCTCCCAATTACATGTAAGATGAGCTTACAACTTTTATTGCAAGTGTCCTTGTGTTTTAAAGAACCCGATCAATGAAAGGCAAAATGCTGAAATGAGGCCTAATTGCAAGTTGACGACAAGCCCCAAATTAAAATAAATAGAAATTATATATATATATATATATATACAGACACACATATATATATAGATATATATATACATACATAACACACACACACATATATACACATACACACATACATATATATATATATATATATATTAGGGTGGTGGATACCAATTTTGAGCCATATTTTGGATCCAGATTTTATAAGTAATATCCATCAGAATCGGATTTTATCGGTTCGGATTATTAATGAACTACATACACATGATTCACTGTAATGTTTCTTTTTTATTTTCGGTAGAGAAGTGATAAAAAATATATTTTTAATATCGAAGTGAGCTCATCGAAAATTGTCCAAGTTTTCCTTAATGAACACAAGCATGTTGGCAGTGTCTGGTGACAGACGGGTCCTACGGTCTGTTATAATATCTCCTGCCACACTGAATGTCCTTTCGCTGGGAACACTGGTTGGGGTGGAGCCAAATAGCATTTTGCAATCCTAGCCAGAGTAGCAAAATGGCAAGAATTCGATCTCCAAAACTGCAATGCATCAGGTGTGCTTTTTTTGGGCGCAATGTTCTCTGACAGATATGCATCCAGCTCTGTGTTGCGCTGCAGTATCCCATCAATTGTAGAAGCTGAAAAGAAAAAAAATTATATTAATCTAGCAGATTGTGAACTTTAGTAATCCCAAAATTAGTGTGCTAATTTACAGTCTTCAGGTAGAGCTTTATTTTGTGAGTACACCTCCCACGGATCATCAGCCTCTACATCAGGGTCAATTATGGGGGGACCATAGAAACACAGAATTTGACGGCAGATAAGGACCGCTGGCCCACCCAGTCTGCCCATTTCCCTACCTAATGGATAAGCTGCAGATCCTAGTTAACCAGCAGCCTACTTCTTTCACCCCCACCCCCAGAATTGCCTTATGACTGTCCCATGCATGCTTGAATTCCACCACTGATTTTGACTCCACAACTCCTCCGAAGGCCGCTCCATACATCCACACCCTCTGTGAAAAAATACTTCCTTAAATTACCTCTGAGCCCCCTCTATCTTCAATTGTGCCCCTTGTTCTTGCACACCTCTTTTTTGAAAGATGCCACCCTCTTGGACTTTGTTGATCTCTTTGAGGTACTTGAAAGTTTCTATCATGTCCTCCTCTCCCTCCTTTCCTCGAGGCTATACATATTCAGCTCCTTAAGTCTCTCTTCCATATGTCTTCCGGTGCAGACCCTGCACCATTTTAGATGCCCTCCTCTGGACAGCTTCCATCCTGTCTATGTCTTTGCGGAGATTGGGTCTCCAGAACTGCATGCAGTACTCCAGATGGGGTCTCACCGCTGTGCTTTTGCGTTGCAGCTGATCATCTGTGAGTTCATCCACAAGTCGTTTAAGAACAGCCTTTGTAAAACTTCTGCCACATTCGTGCGAAGAAATTAATTTTATATCGAGCATCCAGCACTGTAGCTACAACAACCTCTTTTGTTGACTCGTAGTGCATCAGTCGTTTTTCCAAAGACGCTAGTAGGGCATTTTTCATTGATAGTAGCCCAGGGACCTTAATACTTTCAATGCTGTGATATAGGACGGTAGTGGTGGGGATCACATCAGAAATGCTGACACTATCAGAGCTCAGTCTGTGTATTTCATTTTCAAATGGTCTCAGAAGTGTGCAAACATTTTCAGCCAATGACCACTGAGAAGAGTTGAAGGTTCTGGTCTCAGACTCGCAGCATAGACAGTCAGTACTCTACGTTGTTCGAGTAGCCTCTCTAGCATGTAAAAAGTACTGTTCCACCTTGTTGGACATCCTGTATTAAACGATGTTGTGGCACCTGTAATGTTTTTTGTAGGTCAGCCATCTTAACTGTGGCAGATGCAGAATGCTTAAAATGCGATACCATCACCAGCCCTGTTGCTAGTAATTCTTCAGTGGAACGCTGCTTTAATATGGAATCATGCACGATTAACTGCAGGGTGTGAGCAACACAACCAGCACTCGCCGCAGCACTGAATTTCATTGCCTTAGCAATGTTGGGGCCATTATATCTAATGACAAGGTGCCTTTTTGTGGGCACTATTCCCCAGGTGTCAAGAACTTGCAGAAACTCTTTAGAGAGATTTTCCCCTGTGTGCTTATCTGAGAGGTGCTTAAGATGAAGCAAGGCTGAATACCTTTTAAAGCTGTCATCTATCCAGTGGGCTGTGATAGGGAGATAGGATATAATAGAACACTCTGCTGTCCAGGTGTCAGTAGTAAAGCCAAATGAGGTAACATTAGTTAATTCCACCTGCATCTTACATCTCAGTTTATTGTACATTTCAGGGATTTTAACTTTGGAGAAATGACTTCGCAAGGGTAAGCAATATCTCTGCTCAAGCACTGCAATCAATCTTTTCCCCGTCATTTTCAACAATTGTAAACGGCTGCTCATCTAGGGCAATCATCTTAGCAACAGCACAGGTAATTTCAACTGCCCTCGGGTGTTCACTGGGGTATGGTTTTGAACGTGCAATGCAGTTTTCAATTGTTTCAGACTCCCTCTTAATTTTTTTGGCTGGCTCAAATAAGGACTCAGCCTGTCGCTCCAGTTCCACTTTAGCTTTTTCAGTTTGCAATCGGAATACTCTTTTCTATGTTTGTTTGCAAATGATTGAGCAAGCCAGAGGTGCCAAAACTTTTGCAGACGAGCCTTACTTATATACGCTGGAGTGGTACAGAGACAACACTTAGCTTTAGCCTCAGACTCTTTGTTGACTACAAAAATTCCATACTAGACTTTTGTTTGCCATTCTAGATGAAAGCTCCTGCTCACCTCTGCATTGTGCTGAACGCTTTGCTCTGTTGGTCTCGTCCCACCCCCAGCACAATTGTCTTCACAGTAAAGCACCACTTATAAGGGAATTTAAAAGTGATCAGGTGCATAATTAACAGGTGCTCATGTAATTAAAGTAAATAAAGGGATCCGACCTCTTAAAGGGCTACTATCTGCCCGGATCGGAACTTACAAAATCATGGATATCAGACCGATTGTTTTATCGGGTCGGATATCTGCCATTCCTAAGATATATATATATATATATATATATATATATATATATATATATACACACACACATATATATACTGTATATATACATACATATATGTATACACATATATATATATATATATATATATATATATACATACATACACACACACATATACATACATACACACACACACACACATATATATATATATATATATATATACACACACACACACACACACACACACATATATATATACACATATGGCATACAGAGGGTATAAAGTGAAGTTTACTCAAAGTGAGCTAATGTTTCACACCAAATTGGTTACCAGCATTTAAGAATACCAAATCAGGACATTTCACACTGACACATAATTGTCTGCAGGACAATACGTAACCTTGATGAATGCATCTTTTCTCTAAATAACCAGAACCAATACCAACTGATTTCATAGATCAGAGCTCAATGATGCTGTTATCTTTTAGGAATTAAAACAAACCAAAAAAAAAAAATACAGAATTTGTAGGTTCCAGTTTTGCAATTATTTGCAAGGCAGAGCTGCTTTAGTTAACAGCACACTTCAGCAGGACCTGTCATTTCCCACCTGCTCAGAATAGACTCAATTAATCAAACTTGGAAAGATGCCAGCTTTACATACAATTCTGTCTGATTGCAATCCATTATTAACAAATGCAGGAAAAATGGGAAACTGAACTTCAGGTTCAAATTTCTTCACACGCAGGATCGTCTGTCGGCCTCGTTTAATGCTTACCACTGTAGTTGGGACTTGCAAAGCAAACTGATTCAATATAAATTCCTGCACTTAGCCTACCTTTCTCCAAGTAAACTAAAAAGCTTGAGATTCTTCATAGGAGGCTCTTGTTGCGTAGTAATCACCCTCTTAGAGCACATGCTATGGGGCTGCCCAAAAATTTGTTACATATGGTTAGAAATTATACAATTATACAAATATGCTCAGATGTAAGGGATGTTCTTTCCCATTTCTTGCATACTTCATCTTAGGGATCACACCATAGGCTCTGGAATTTTGGCAGCTGCACTAGGACACAAACACCTGCTCCTGAGTAACTGAAGATTTGCTTAAGTATCCTCTTTGCAAGAATGTTATAAGCTCATGAGATGCACAGCTAATGCTGACATTATGAATTACATGCTTCTAGATAAGTTACATGTCTTTGAACAAATTTAGTATCCCTTTTAAACCTGCATGCTAACTCGTAAGATTGTATGCTTTGAAAATGTTCTAATCTTTTTGCCTCACCTTTTTTCCCTTTATTACCTATTATATACTTGTATGTTGTTTACTGGTCTGTTGTATGCTTATCTTTTATCAATTGTCTTGTTATTTGAAGGATTTCAAGCAAGTTATCTATGATTTTTATAATAACTGTTGAACCCCATTATCAACCCATTTTCGAGTGCTGTAAAAAGTCAACTCATAGCAACCTGCGGGTTGATATTGTTTTTACAGTCTTGCGTTGGGTTGTCTGCAGCAGGCCAGCCCAATAAAACAGTCTGAGGCAGCATGAGATGGTTTTCCAACTGTGGATCCTCACTGACATCATAACCCTCCTTTCAAAAGAAACATACAGAGCTGAATCACAAAGCGTAAAATCGTAATTTCCTATTACCCTTATTGTTTCCATGGGCTGCCTGAACTTTCACCTCAGTGTCATGGCAACCATAATGACCCCGATCCATCTAGAAGACAAATCAACAATGATGCAGACAGACTAAATAACACTTTTTTTAGTCTTTTTTTAACCTCATTACTGTGATCGATGATTACTTGAACCATCCACTTTACCCAACTCAAATCCATGACCCATAAGGTACCGAGGTTTGCTGTGTTATCGTTCTTTTGCACCAGTTATTATAAAAAAATAAAACACATGTGTGAGGGTGATCTGCAGTTTTTTTTACACACACCTCAGTGTGTGAAAATATAGAAACCTCTCGGCGTCGCTCGATCACCACACCCTGTGTAAAAACTGCATATTGCACCCCTATATAAGCATTATTCTCTATTTACTATTGTTATGCTTACTGTTGTATCGTGGTATTTGTATTATATTTTAATTCGATAAACTTTTTGTTGTTTTGCTTCTGATTTTTCTCCCCCACCCTGGCCCTGGTCAGCTCTCATCCGGTTGCCGTCCAATGCCTCCACTCCTTCAGGTCCTCACCCCTGTAACCCCCTTGGCTTACCCCCCATGGTGGGGCAGCCGGGAACCCCACCCACCAACAAGGATCCAGTTTCAGGGCGTTACCTCAGGAACAGAGTGCAATGTGGACGGCCATCAAGCCGCAACGACCAGCCACCAGGATCTTTTCCTCTTTTTTGTTTTTCCCTGTGGGAGCCAGGCATGCAGTGATGCCTGCTTGGCTCGCACACACACTCCATGGCCCTGCCTAGCATCTGCCCAGTCCCGTCCCACTAGTGTTTTGTCAGCATAGCGCCGAGCCCCAGCCTCTGCCAGGGGTCAGGCATGTGCAAGGTCACCGGCGTAGCGTGAGGTGTGGCGTCCAGCATCTCAACCCTCAATGCCACCAGGCCAGCCCAATAAACTTTTTAATAGAAAAAAAGAACTAAGTGTTTCAGTTGTTTAGTTGGTCACATTTTTTCTAACATTTTGAATTATTTTATTTTTATTAATGGTACTGAAGTTTTCTGTAACTTGTAGAAGAAAGTAAGAAAATATATTTTCTAGTTAAAGATCAGGATGCTTTGCATTTTTCCTGTTTTCTGGCAGGATACAGCCCTACAATCCAGGACTGTCTTGATGAAATAAGGACAGGGTGGAAATCTTACTCTTACAGTGGAAGAAGAGAAGCACTATGGAAAAAGCGTGACGGGATCTGGAATTCATAAGTGTGTGCTGTATAGATGGAAGCATAAGCTTGACTCGGCTTAATCCTAAATGTTTATGTAAGGCAGGCACCCTCCCCGATACCTTTTGAGAATAGATCACAGCAACCTGACTTGTCTCTGGGTTGTCATAGATGTCATGGCGGCTCCTTGGCTCAATAAGTCTTCCTTGACAAGTGAGGGGGGGGTCATATCCAAATAGTGGAAATAGTGTGGTGCCTCAGCCCAGAGACATTTTCAAGGTGGTGTCAATTTAACACAACCCCCGGGATGTCACAGCTCCCCACCTCCCCGCTGCGGTCACCCCACCCATAGGCCCACTCAATGGCAATATGATCCCCAACAAGTATGAACTTAACGCTAAACAGATTTGCAGTCAACAAATAAGTACAAAAAGTAAAACACAGCTTTATTAGGGCAGCACACCCTACGAGGCAAAATGAGGTTAGTTGGCAGCATGAGGTACTCGGTTATGACAGGCTGATCTTTAACTATTCTTGTTCTCATCCCCACAAAATTTCTACTATCCTACTTTTAGCTACCTGACTCCCATTCCTTCCTGTTAAATCGCTCCTATATCTATTTCCTGTTTGATTACTATTGTGTTCACTGTTCATTGTGGTATTTATCCTCCTCTTATCAACATGTGCCCAAGCTTTTGCAATGTATTGTTTGTATGCATATCTTTGATACTGTATTATATTCTTGACTGTTGTTAGTTTTCCTGCTTGTATGTATAAATTTCTTTGACAAATCCCAAACTGTAATGTTATTGTTTCTGATGTTTTGTTTCTGTACCCTCCCGGGTCGTGCCTGAAAATAGTCATTGTTATGGCTAGTGCACCTACCCGGTAAACAAAAACTAAATAAATAAAATAAATGATTGCCTTACGTAGGCACAACCCAATAGCAGTGGCTGCTCTTCACATGCTCTATGCAGGTGCAGCCAAATTAAACCCTCACCTGGCTGTCGCTGAAAATGCTCAGCAAGGTGCAGCCTTGACACTCAGTCCGCCTCCATGCCACCGTGCAGAATACAAGGTATGGCAGTCACTTTCCTGTACTAGAGGTGCTGCCCTCTCCCTGCCAGTACCAGATCTTTCAGGGTGCACCCAACAAGTTACTGGCTACCAAGTTGCCAAACTGGTGTAGGTCCACTGGTGTCACACATGGATGGCCAGTGCTGGTGTACTTTAAATTACATGGACAATGCTACAGTACAGTTAAACCCCAAACCCAAAAGGCTATGCCATTGCAAGATGGCAAAATCTCAAATGGAGGTGTTTGCTACTCCCCGACTGACTAGCCAAATCCAGTTAAACTGCTACCCGGCTAATGTATAATTCCCCAGTTGGGGTACAGGCACTGTTTGACTCATGGTTCTGTTGCACTGGATTTCTTTCACTAAGCAGGACTCCAAAATTGTAACTTTCAGCAATCCCTCTCAGGAAGCTAGGCTGCTGGCTTTGCTGTTTCACTCACTCTCTTTCGGTCTCTCATGGTATATTCTCTATACCAGCAGTGCAAATTAAAGGTACAACTACCCTCAGGTCAGTCAGGCTGCAAAAAATCTGCACTAACCCCCATGCCTAGGCAGCCTGACCCTCCTGGCAGTAATTGCTTAGGACCAGGCTATGGTAGCCACAGGCAGATCCCATGGGAATCAAGGACGGCAGTTCATCTCTCCCTCTCTCTCTCTCTCTGTCTCCTCTTGCTCTGCGTTGATGATGCTCATTATTGATAATGTGCTGGATAGCGTGAGAATGCCTCCAAAGGCCTCTGAATTAAATTGGTCCACCTGTAGGTGATGAGCCCCTGTGACTCCCTGAGCCAGTGAACATCTCAGATTGGTTGGTTCAGGGCCCATCAACCCTGTCATCATGGCAGGGTGGGTCAAAGGGTGGTGATATAGCTGCTGTTTTTGTCGTCCCAAGTCAGTTTCTTTTTTTATACTTCTCTTTATGCCCCTTCTCGCTGTGCTGGATTCCTTTCTTCAGGGATCCCTAGGCTGTGTATTCCCGTAGTCCTGCCCCAGGTACCTCCCTCTGAGTGCTGGTTAGTCTTCTCCTCATCCAGCCTCGGTCCCCTCGGCGGGAGGAGGGACCCCCTTAGTCCCCTCTCACACCCTCAAGTATGCGGCCGGAAGGCGCCACCAGCCCCATCTATGGAGCCTGGTTAAGGGTTATCTTGGGACAACCAGGTCCCGTCTACTGGAGCCCAGCACAGGGTTTTTCTGCTTTTCTTGGTCCCACCCACAGGACGCCTGCACGCAATGGGGGCCAAGGAGCAATGCACGCGCAAGACGCACGCAACGCCCGCCCTGGTAGACATCCTCCCTCCCTTATATGCTTGTCCAGCTGCACCTCCACCTGTGGTCACCCAGGTGGCGGTATCGCAGTGGGACCCACATCCCACCCCACCCAGAGGAGGAGAGCAGCCCCTGGGCGCTCAATCCTCCTTCCCCAGCCGGCCCTCCAGCCGCCCGAGTCCAGTCCCGAACCCGGGTCGCTGGCTTTGCAAGCAGTAGCCCTACCGCTGCGCCGGCAGGCCGGCCTCCCAAGACAGTTTCCATGAAAGTCCTGATGCACACAAAACATAGTACAGACACCAGCTCTTGACCTGAACCAGTCCCATATGGGGGGCACTCTCATGCCTGAGGCAGCCACTAGGTAGACTGGGCTTCTCCTGGCCCAGCTGCTGCCACAGTAATGTCAGTTCCATTAGTGGCAAACACCTCTGATGTCTAAGTAAGCAAGGGAGTTATATTTATTAATGACTGTCTGAATTTATAAATAGCAAAAAAAAGTCAGATGCCAAAATGTTAAACTGATAGGAAAGTTGTTCAAATGACATAACAGTATTTTCACTGTACAAGTCTCCAAATTGTTCTAACCTTTTGTAGCCCATTTTCTGAAACTGTCTTACCATGACGGATATTGTCTTAAAAGTTTTCATAAATTGGGGTAAATATGTTAGGATAACAGGGTGCTTTAAGTACTGAATGGGCTGTGGGCCTGATTAAAAAAAAAAAAATATTCTTGGTCAAGTTATTATTTTTGCAGGTTTCACAAAACAGATGGTAAATGGTATCCTTTGAATGAGGTATGCTGCCAGTTTCGATATTTACCCATAAGCAAGGCCACTGATTTACAGTGATTTAAATAATGAGATTCCATTTTCAGCACTTGAAATTCCAGGACTTGCACCAGTGATTACTAGTCTAATCTCTGGATTTTACCAGAATTCTACTGATATTCTTTTAGTACGTGTATTAATGATCAGAATAAATGAAGACTTGCTATACAGAGCATTACAAGAAGCAAATTGAAAATAGTATAAGAAGCAATTCTTAAAAAAAATACAAGTTCTGTGGATTTACTGATCTGGTCTAAAGTGCCAAATTCTGTGAAATTCTTTGTTTTTACTGGTATACAGACACTCCAAATTCTGGAATTTTACCTGGTTCTCTGGTAAAAAACCAAAATCAGTATCCTTGCCCATAAGGGTTGGTCAGCAGAGAAGTATTCAGACAACTGTTTCAAGACAGCCACATAGTGGTACCAAACCAAATTAGGGAGTTGTATGCCAGCATTTTGAAGCTACCTGAGCACTAGATCACAAGTGACATATTTTAATGGGACGTATTCCTCACCACTTGAGGTTCTGAGTTGTATTCTCTAGGGGGGTCAGTATTTGGCCTCCTGATATTCTCATTATTTGTCAATCCCCTACCTTCTCACTGTGCCTTGCCGAACCTCCTATTGTAGATAGATGATGCACTCATTTATGGAGTGTCCATAATATTCTGGACATTATCCAAGACTGAGGATGGGACTTTACCCTACTTGAGAAATTGTTTATTGGCAACAAACTGGTTATAAACAGTTGAAGAACAAAGGCCATACACTCTTCAGCACCATAGCCAGAAGAAGCAACCTAAATAATTCACTTGAAATACAGTCTGCTGATGAATCTTTACTGGAGGTTGTTACAACTTATAAGTACCTGGGAATCTGCTGAGACCAGAGCCTGTCGTATTAGGATCACCTAGACCACATAACTGCCCAGATTAACAAAACGATTGGCTCACTCTTTAGGTTCAAGGGATGCTTATTGGATGAGGTTCATCTTGCTGTAGCCAACCACAGTCTTCTTTCCCTGTTGGACTATGGCGCTGCGCTATTTGCCCCACTTGTGGGGAAAGACCTTTCAAGACTAAAAATATTTTAGAATCTCACTGGATGGTCTGTCATAAATGCTGACAGAAGGGTCTACAACTGTAACATTTATGGGACTCTTGTTAGATGCCAGATTTTAAATTCTGCTGAGTAGCTCCATCTTTAAAATCCTGGTGACTGGTTCATCAGATTCCTTAGTTTCTTCAGGCCTCTGAATCTGTAAATAATGAATTAACTGTACCCTTCTGTATTGAATACCACAAAATCCACCAGGGGTTGGGAATATGTACCTGTAACCAGATTCTCACTCCCTGCCTGTTCGAGCCGGACCACTAAAGAAGTAATGATTACATAAAATTAAAATAAGCACCCTGAGTCCTGCAAGATTCTAGACTCCCTTCTTCCAGAATTACTGGTTGGCTGAGTTGCTGTGCATTCCCCAGTCAATCTGACTTACATCACAGAGACCTAGCTGAGTGACGATGTAGGCCTTGTGTTGGAAGCAGCTGTCCCAGATGGATTCTCCATGGTCCACTTCCTCAGGAAGTATTGGGTGGGTGGCCATCTGTTTTAGATCTGAGCTGAACTTGGTTGTGCACCCAGTGGGAGATACCTCGCTGTTTGAATGTGTGGCCATGCTTTGGGGGTACAGGTGCAGGTTGTAGGATCCTTCTCACACTGGCTCCAGGGCATGGGGGTATTCTTCCAGGAAGTTATGGACTTTGTTGCCAACAAAGTTGGTGTCACCCAGATGGTTTATTCAGGGTCACTTCAATGCCTGAATCAACAACAAACCCTCACACTTTGGACAAAAATTCCTCTGGGGGATGGAAACCCTAGGCCTCGCACAAGCAGCTAGTTCTGCAACCCACCAACACGGTCATACATTGGACCTGGTATTTTCCCAGAGGCTTGAGGTGGAGGGTCTTGAGACTGATCAGTCAGTTGGTCAGATCAATGTGCAACCCCGAGTGGATATGATCTGGAACCACCCTTAGAGAGGGCTTTGGTCAGAGGGACTTCAGGCGGTACTGGACATCTTGTATGTGATGGTGGCATGTGTAGCGGGGTTGGAGGAAGTGGTGGTGGCCTATAACAGGGTTATCATGGCAGCCTTTGATTAGGTCACACCTATCTGTGTATTCCTCTTGTCTCATGCCTTGGCTTGCCATGATATGATGGTGAGCTAAGGGAGAAGAAGGCAGGGGGACAGAGGTGGGAGCATTGTTGGAGGAGATCCAGAGCAGAGGAGGACAGACTGGCATTGACTATTCAGTATGGTGATATCAAAGGGTAATCACCCCAGGAGAAGGCAGGTTTTCTGTTAAGGGAGATTGCAGTTGGAAGGAATTGACCAGCTCAGCCTGTTTGGACTGTAGATAGGTTACTACATCTGACTTGTCTGGAGTCCAGGAGAGTTTCTTCACCCACTAAATGTGAGGAGCTTGCTCAAGTCTTCTTGGGCAGGATGTCCTCTGTTTGAGCTGGTATTTCCAGAGTGGGTTGTGACAACACAGTGGGGCTGAGCAAGCACTGCACAATGGTGCTCAGCTGTCAAGGCGATACTGTAGACCAGTGATGACGGAGGGGTAAGTGAGGTGCTTCCAGAGCTGCAACCGACATGCTGTGAACTGTATCCAGGCCCAACATGAATACTGGTGAGTTGTATCAGACAACTGGGCCTGCTGTTCACAGGACTGTCTGGTGTCCTTTACAGAGGGGCTCTTTCTGGCTGCATTGAAAGATGCACTGGTAAAGACTCTCCTGAAAAGCCATCTTTGGACCCCGACAACCTAGCAAATTACCATTTAGTTCTAACCTTGCCCTTTTGGGCAAGGTTACTGAGAAGGTGGTTGCATCACAGTTTGAGGTGCACCTCATAACCTTTGACATCTAAAACCTCTATTTGGGATTTTCAGCCAAGCATAGCACTGAGACTGCACTGGTAAGGACGATAATGACCTCCTCAGGGTGAGAGATAGATGTGAATGGTCAATTTTGTTTTCTCACACTGTCATCAGTCTTTGACACAGTAGACCATGAGCTGCTGTTGGACTGGCTGAGGGAATATGTAGGTCTCACTGGCTGAGTCATCTGCTGATTTGAGTCCTCCTCAGGGACACGACACAGAGGGTTGTGTTTGGGAATTTCTCTTCAAGCTCAGTGTCACTGCCCTGTGATGTTTCCCAGGCTAGGTCCTTTGCCCATGTTGTTTGCAGTATATATGCTGCCCTTGGATGGGATCATTCGATGGTAAGGACTGGGTTTTCACTGTTATGTAGATGTTATCCAGCTAACCTGTCTTTTGCACCCAGGACACCAGGTGCAGTAAACATATTTAACAAGTGCTTGGCTGAGATCCAGGACTGGATATCATCAAGCTAGTTGAAGCTCAACCCCGACAAGACTGAGGTATTGGTGATTGAACTGGGCCATGGGAGAAGAGTGGCAGCCACCGAAACTGAGACTGGGCTTTGCCTCAGTTTGTCTAGGGTTAGGGCTGGCATTAAGGTGAGAAATCTGGGGGTCATCCTGTTCTGGCTGACATTTAAGGTTCAGGTGTCAGCAGTCATCTAGAGTGACTTTTGGCATATGCGGAACATCAGCTGAATTAGATCCCTTATCCCTTCTGGAGACCTAGTGAACCTGATAGATGCATTTGTGACAACCTGGCATGACTACTGTAACACGCTATACCTCAGAGTATGTCGAGATATGCTGAAGCACCTGCAGTTGGTGCAGAATGCAGTTGCTAGGCTGTTAACTGGCCTTTGCTAGGTTGAGTCATGACTCCCCGGCACTGCATGAACCACGCTGACTGCTGGTTAAGTGGCGTATATCCTTTAAAGTTGGCATTCTAACTTATAAGGGCCCCACATGACTTGGGTCTTGGCTCTCTGTTAGATCTCCTGCATCTTCACATGCCCTCACGCTCTCTTTGCTCCACTGAGGTGGGCCTCTTAGTTGTAACAAGAGCCAGGCTTGAAACCTAATGCGACTGGTCCTCTGAAATGACTAGACCAGTTTTATGGAACTCTCTCCCAAGGGCCCTCAGAGAGGCCCTCCACAGTGGAGGCCTTTAAGAGGAGTTTGAAAACTTTTCTTTTTCAGCAAGCCTTTGGGGATTGACTTATCCCGTTAGTCATCATCCCTGCTGAGTTTTACGGGTATGGGTTTTTAAACTGCTTAATGTATGAGTTATTTTATATTTTATTTGTATTTATACTGTTATCATGATGTTACACTGTTCTGCAAGGTACCCTGGGCCTCTGGGGAAGGATGCCTATATAAATAAAACCAACTACTACTACCACTATTGCACATGTGCTCAGTGGCTGGGCTGCTTTGGTTGCTGCCACTCCCACCTCCAGCTAAAGGGAGCAGCATGTACATGCTTAATCAGTTCTGAGTTCCACAGCTGAGTAAAACAGCTCAGATGAGTCTAGCAATTTGGCCTGAGGAGAGAGTCAGCAGAGAGACACAAACAGTTTCTCTACCCCGGGTGGGGTGAGTACTGTTGCCAAAAACAACAAAGAAGAAGACATAATGAAAGTCTGAGCAGGAGAGAAAGAGATAACAGTGAGAGAGAGAGAGACAAGTTCAGGAGGCCCCAGGGTTCTACCAGAGAGACAGCGAGAGAGGATTAATGCATATAGAGAAGTGGGGGCCTCCTCTCAAGGGAGTTGCCTGGAGGCTCATGAGCACCCATGTCATGGTTCTTGTGGTAAAGGAAGGCAGCCTGGGTCATTCATACAGAACCACAGGGAGTAAGAAGTCCTCCACAAATCCTATTGATGATGCTGTAAGCTCCAGGAGGAGGCCATACCTGAGTATCAATCATAGCCTGCCAGGTATGTATCTGTGCCCTGGGAGGCTCAAAAAGTTTGCCCCACAGTAGCTGGAATTGAGGGTAGGTTGCAAGGAAAAGACATGAGGGCATCCTGAGGAACAGTTGTCACGACAAGCACTTGGGTAGTTTTGTGTTGTCCCTCATTTAATCAGTGTGCAATAAAGAGCATTTCAGCAGTAACTGTTTTGTAGATTTATTGATTTCTTAGCTAAGCGTGTGGACTTTACATTTATGTTTGCGTATGCACATGACAAAACAAACATCTTAGTATGGTGGGACATAGTTGGCCAGGGAAATGTGGGCTCAGCTGCAATGCACCTGAGCCTGCAGGAGGTGTGCATGTGCACATACAATCCTGGCAAGGCTGCTGCTGATGCTGGTCAGCTGTCTGATGGGTATAAATTTCTCACATTTGAAAGGATGCAGCCACACCAATCACAGTGCCAACATTCCTTCATGTGAGTCATCAGTCATTGAGCCAGCGTATCCTCCTACTATCTGATCCAGCATCCACAATATCCAGCTTGTACATTTCTCGCTTTCCTCCCTTCTCCATTTCTTTCTCTCTCTCCTCCCCACTCCTACACTGCCTGCCCTGGGGTCAAGGAAAAGTAATATCAGCTGCCATCCATGGCTCTTCTTGGCTTCTGAACTCACTGCCTCCCCCTCCCTACCCCCAGCCCCGATCAATTTAGTGCATGCCAGCCCCCTATTGAGATTACCCTCTGTCACTGACACCCATCCCCTATCTTCTGATCTCTCCAGCATTGTCTGGGCCCTCCTGCCCCCGCCAGAACTCAGTCTCATCTTCTTAAAAAAAAAGTCTGTACTCTCCAAAACTGCCTTTGCTCCTTCCCTCTTGTCACTGTATATAAGGTCCATGACCACAACTCCACATTAACCCGACCTCCGTCCCCTGTCCCCCGCGTGGCCCTGTGGCATAAACCCGTGGCCAGAAAGTGAGTGGGTGTGCAGTCCTGAGCTAGTCTGCAAGGGCTCAGAGTTTCCACAATTTTATCTTGTATATGCTGCCAACAGTACCTGCTGAGATACCACTGACCATGCCAGTACTCCTCACCCGGGACTAAGTCTTGTCTTTTCTAAAGTCTCCAGTCTTAGCTGAAAAATGAGATATGTAATGGGATGACATGCAGTGACATGAAAGATGGCAGCATTGGTTATTAAGGAGTCAGGCGAAGACTGCTGGAATGGAGGACAGTGCATGTTTGTGCCTATATGATCGGCAGCACCACATGACTGAGTAAATACATGATTTGCCACTCAACACCCTCCCCCTGTCTTTACTTATTTGAAATTCCCCTTGACATAAGAGAAGAATATGGAGAGAGAGAGAGAGAGAGAGAGTGTGGATACTTGCCTTGTGGGTGCAGCAGATAGGTGGAGGAGTCACTGAACAATGTAACAGTCAACATAATGGAAAGCTTCTACTATAGGTTTGCAGACATTCATAAGCTACTTTACCAGAACTGAACTTTGTGACTGAGGCAGAATTGCAGTGTATTTCTTGTTGACTGTGTTTATATATAAATAGAGGCAAGTACTACTCAGGAGACCCTGACTACTCTTTACTTCTCAAACCTGTGCAAGTCAAGCCCAGATGGACTTGATCCTAAACTTCTCCATATCTCTGCTTCTGCCACTGCATCTCCTCTTACCCACCTACCCAACCTCTCCTTCTCCCTCATTGCAGTGCCACAGTCCTGGAAACTGACCAAAGTTATACTGTTCCACAAAGGGGGGACCCTTCCTCGCCCGGTAACTACTGACCAATTTTCCTCCTCCTCTCCCTTGCCAAACTGCAAGAGAAGCTAGTCTACACCAGGCTCTCTGATTTTCCTTCTTCCTCTGATTTCATCTCTCTGTTCCAGTCAGATTTCTGGGGGGTCATTCCACCATCTCCTTCCTGCTGCATATAACTTATTTTATCCTTTCAGGGATGGATCAGTGACACGTCACGGCAGCCATCTTCATTGATC
Source organism: Neoceratodus forsteri (assembly GCA_016271365.2). Lineage (NCBI taxonomy): Eukaryota > Metazoa > Chordata > Ceratodontiformes > Ceratodontidae > Neoceratodus > Neoceratodus forsteri. Next base: position 454,904,084 of record JADMNL010000024.1, on the reverse strand, counting down.
TGTCAATAGCCTTCGACTCAGGGTGCCACCTCTCCTCCAGGATAAACTGAGTTCTGCCAGCTTCTCAGCTCCATTGTCAACTGATTTCATTCTTACCTCATGGGCCATCAACAGTTGGTATAGGTTGGTAGCGCTCTGTCACCTCCTCTTCCCATCCAGGGGGGGTCCCTCAGGACTCTATCCTGGGTCCCGTATTTTCTCCATCTTTCTCAATGACCTCCCTTGGCCTGTGCCAACTGCATATATTCACATGAATGCAGATGACATAGTCATCTACACATCTGGTCCCTCTTCACCTCAGCCGGGAAGATCAGCTCCAGCAAGTCTTCCACAATGTCCTGTGCTGATTCCAATCTAACCAACTCTGAGTCAAACACACACACAAAAAAAAACAGTGTCCATGGCCTTCACCACCAGCCAAAAACTTGTCAGGCTCCATTCCATGCCAATTTTAATATGCCGGATGTCAACTGGAGCACATTTGCTGCAGCCACATCCAAAAGCAGGGCCATTCTCGACACCCTTCAGGTGGCATGCCTCAGACAGCTAGTTTTGGAACCTACTCATGAGGGAGCAATCTTAGACCTTGTACTCTCAAATGGGGACAGTGAGAGGATCTCAGATCTAGAAGTGGGTAGCCATTTGGGAACAAGTGACCACCAAACAGTGTGGTTCATGATAAACTCAGCTACAGAGTCAAGCCATACAAAAGTGAGGGTTCTGGACTTCAGGAGGGCTGACTTTGGCAAGATAGGACAGTGCCTTAGAAAAGCACGATCAAACAGTCTAGAAGGAGGGTGGAGCAACAATGGAAAATATCAAACTGCCATCACAGAGGCAACAAGCCTTTGTGTGAAGCAAATAAACAAATCAAAATGAAAGAAAAAGCCACTATGGTTCTCAAAAGAGGTGGCAGTGAAGGTTAGGAGAAAAGATAGCATTTAGGAAGTATAAGGAAACACAGAAGGAGCAGGACGAGAACTGTACCAGTTAAGGCTGAAGGAAGCAGGAGGGTAGTCAGAATAGCAAAGGCCCAAACTGAGGAAAAGATAGTCAACTCAGTTAAGAAGGGGGATAAAATATTTTATAGGTATATCAGGGAGCGTAGAAAGACAAAGGGAGGGATAGTGAGGCTGAATAGAATAGACGGTGGGTGGGCAGAGAGGGACAGTGAAAAAGCAGGGATACTGCATGAATACTTCTGTTCAGTATTCACAAAAGAGTAGGTGAGGGAGGTGCCTAATCCAATTAACAGAAGCACTCTGGATAGGGGGGTCGATCCCTGTCCTTTCACAGAAGAAAGGGTTCTGAAAGAACTCCTAAAACTGAAGGTGGACAAAGCAATGGGGCCAGATGGAATTCATCCCAGAATTCTAAAAGAATTAGGCAGAAAACTAGTGACACCACTGACTACCCCTTTTAACAAATCATGGGAGGATGGTGTGGTACCTGAGGACTGGAAGAAGGCAGATGTGATTCCCTTCACAAAAGTGGGAGCAAGACAGAGGCAGGAAACTACAGACCTGTCAGTTTGACCTCTGTGGTAGGGAAAGTGATGGAATCACTTCTGAAGGAAAGAATTGTTGAGTACCTAGAGGCCAGTGGGGCACAGGACCCAAGGCAGCATGAGTTCACAGCGGGAAGGTCATGTCAGACTAATCTAATTGATTTCTTTGACTGGTTGACCAAAGTAGTAGACCAGGGAGGGGCTGTGGACATGGCCTACCTAGACTTTAGCAAGGCATTTGACACAGTCCCACACAAAAGATTAATAGTCAAATTAACCAGCCTGGGAGTGGGTCCCAGGGTGGTAGCCTGGGTAAAACATTAGCTGGATAACAGGACACAGAAAGTAATTGTAAATGGAGTCCACTCTGAAGAAAGAGGGTTACTAGTGGGTACCGCAGGGTTCAGTACTGGGTCCAGTCCTTTAATGTCTTTATAAGTGACATTGCAGAGGGACTGAAGGAAAAGATGCCTTTGCAGATGACACAAAGATCTGCAGTAGGGGTTGATACACAAGGAGACGTGAAAAGGATGAGAGGGACTTGGCAAGGTTGGAGGAATGGTCAAGTATGGCAGCTTGAGTCAATGCAAAGAAGTGCAAATAATGCACCTGGGAAACAAAACCCAGGGAAGATTACACAATGGAGGGGAGTAGTAACAACAACAAAAATGGAAAGGGATCTGGGGGTAATCATATCAGATGACCTTAAGGTTGGCAAGCAATGTGAGAAGGCGTAGGGAGGGCTGGGGGGATACTGGGATGTATAGGAAGAGGCATCACCAGCAGAAAACAGGAAGTTGTTATCCCCCTGTACAGTCAGTTGGTGAAACCCCATCTGGAGTACTGCGTCCAGTTCTGGAGACCCCTTCTCCGCAAGGACATAGACAGGATGGAGGCAGTTCAGAGGAGGGCAACTAAAATGGTGCAGGGTCTGCAAGAGAAGCCACACTGAGAAGTGACTAAAGGAGCTTATTATGTATACCTCTTGAGAAAGGAGGGAGAGGGGACATGATAGAAACGCTTAAGTACCTCAGTGGAATCAACAAAGTCCAAGAGGGTAGTATCTTCAGAAAAGAGATGTGCAAGAACAAGGGGACACAATTTGAAGATAGAGGGGGGACGGCTCAGGGGCAATGTGAGGAAGTATTTTTTCACAGAGAGGGTGGTGGATGCATGGAACAGCCTTCCTGAGGAGGTTGTGGGGTCTAAAACTGTGGGAGAATTCAAGAATGCATGGGACAGACATAAGGCAATTTCTGTGGGGGTAGGGAAGAAATAGGCTGTTGGTTAAATAGGATCTGCAGCTTATCCTCTAGGTAGAGAAATGGGCAGACTAGGTGGGCCAAGTGGTCCTTATCTGTCATCAAAGTCTATGTTAATTTTCTCCACCTTGGATGGCCCCCCGGTATACCGTCACAGCAGTGACCCTGACACCGCAAAGACCATCATAGCGACAGGAATCAGGCCAGAAAAAAAGCAACATACCCACATCAACAAACAGAGAACACTGGCCCTCCTCAGAATCTTTGCTCTGCTGCTCCTTATGTCAGGCAATGTTCACCCTAATCCAGGCCCCATCTCTGTCAGTCCGGGCGCCTCACACCATGGGCTAAGTATAGCTGCAATGAATATCTGCAGCTTACCCCAAAAAATAGCACAGCTACAATGCTGGGTGCAGCTGCATGAACCGGATGTGCTAGCCCTCACTGAGACCTGGCTGTCAAAGAAGATCCCGGGCTCCTCTGTAGCACTCCCTGGCCTCACCACTTATAGAGCGGACAGATTTGGCAAACGGGGAGGGGGTTGTGCCTTTTATGTACGAGATTCACTGCTATGCCAAAGCCTACCAGCACCCTCCCTGAACCATGGGGCACAGGCTCTGACATTAAAAATCACTCCAGACACTGCCAGAGCCCCTGTAACCATTACGGTGGTGTACATCCCACCACGTAACCAAGCCTCAGCGTTTCAATCTCTGTCTGACTATATCTCCAGTTTCCCACCCAAGACTGAGCACATTATCTTGGGGGATTTTAATATGAACTGGTTATCAAGCTCGGCCTCCCCTGTAAAGGACACCCTTTCAGCACTAGACCTGGGCCAATTAGTTAACCAGCCAACCAGGGTTAATACCAGAAATGGTTCTAGCACCCTTATCGACCTCTTACTCACCAATCGCCCTAACAGAATCACAAATCTAACTGTACTGCCAGACTCATTAAGCGACCTCTTCGCCTGGTCGTGTCTGCAACAACTACTCTGACCAGGCAGTTACATCCAACGCCGTCTTCAACCTGGAGGCCTCATTAAACTAAAGAGATACCTTGCCCAGTGAGATTGGTCCCCCATCAGATGCGTACCTCTCCATAGATGCTGCCTTGAATACTTTCCCACACATTCAACAAGGTTTGTGATACATTTGCCCCACTCACGATGGTACAAATTCAAAACAAATGCCCCTGGTCACACTCAGCACTGCTCAAGCAGCTAAAAGCGTGATGACCTCTGGCACAAAGCAGTTGGCTCTGGAGTGCAGACGGACAGGCTGGCCTATAAAATGGCACACAACAAGTGTACCTGTGCTATTAGAATGGCCAAATCCAGCTATTACAAGTCCACCCTGGCCTCATCCTGGGGGAATGCTAGGTTGTTTTGGGACAACCTAAAGGAACTGAATGGAAAGTCTAGGATGCCTCCCCCGACCAGCTAACTGTCAACAATAATATTACATCAGACCCACTCACAGTCGCCAATGGCCTAAATGCTGCGTTCTCTGATCTGAGTAGAGTTCTGCCAAGCAACTTTTTTTGACCCCACCCCTAAGTCCACAGAACCCAGCAACACCTATCCCCCTTTCTACCTCAAGGTCATTACTATGAATGAAGCAAGTTTTTACCTTAAAAAAGCGCTAGGGGGCTCAAACTACTGCAAAGACTCCTTTGACATGAAAATCCTTAACTTGGTACTTGACTCTATGCTATCCCCCCTAACTGATCTCCTTAACCTCTCCCTATGTCTAGGGCAGTTCCCAAATGACTGGAAGGTGGCCACCATCAGACCAGTACTAAAGAGTGGGGACCCCACATTGCCCAGTAACTATAGGCCCATCTCCATACTCCCTCCTCTCTTGAAAGCCCTGGAAAAAATCGTTGCAACCCAACTCACAGACTACCTTCTTGTGCATGACATCCATGCAGGGGAACAACATGGTTTTAGAGCTGGACACAGCACAACCACTGCCCTCATAGAGTTCTCCAACTTGCTGCACAATGCCTAGATAAAAAGCTTTGCTAGCAGGAGTCATGTTCATAGACACATGTCGAAAGATTGGACACAGTCTCCCCACACCTCCTCATAAATACTCTTCATGACCGCCTGTCCCTGACCCATCGCTTGGTTCAAGTCACTCACAGACAGGTCCCAATGTGTGAAGATAAACAGCACCCTCTCATCCGCTCTACCAGTCCGCTCTGGGGTGCCCCAGGGCTCTATCCTTGGCCCATTGCTATTCAGCATCTTCCTGAATACCCTGCCTAAATCCTGTCTATGTAACCTTCTGCTCTACGCAGATGACGCGATAATGTATGCCTCTCGCTCGGATCCCACAATCCTTCAGTCCTCCCTACAACTTGCCTTCAACCACATTGAAAACTGGTTTACTGGCCACAGACTCGTGGTCAATGTAAAAAAGACTAAATCAATGCTCTTTTCCCACAGACAGAGTAAGGACCACAATGCCAGCTAACAATCTTTCCAAAACCCTCCTTCCACTGGAACAGGTCTACACCTATAAATATCTGGGTATTATCTTTGATTCTAATCTCTCATTCCACCACATATAAGTAATCTTTCCTGTACCATAAATAATATGCAGGATAATACTGTATCAGCACCAAGCCTGCTTACCTCCAGAGGCCCTAAACATTGCTTTTACCTCCTCTGTTCTCTCCCTTGTATACTATGGGCTAACCGTTTACTCGGCCACTGATCGAACTGCACTAAATAAAATCCACCTATCCATTAACAAAGCCTGTAGGCTCCTTGCTGGAATGGATAAGCGTACCCACAGCTGAAGCTTGTATGCGCTAACAAAAATCCTCACCCTAGACGAAAGAATACGTTATCAAACATGTCTCCTTACTAAGAAAATCCACCTAGGCCTTACTCCCACTGGAGTCTCAACCTCCCTCCACGCTGCACAAACCTCAGCAAACACCCGTGCGGCAGATAAACTAATTTGGCTGTCCCCAGGTCACAAACCACCCTGTCACAATGGTCCTTTTCCACATAGCACCATCCTGGTACAATGAACTCCCCGCCATCACTTCTATCTCCAGACTAGGCCCCTTCAAACAGCCTCGAGAACCACATAACCTCCACCCATCTCTGCCTTTGTTCCCACTAAAAACAGATATCTGCCCACAGATGGCAAGATCCTGGTTTAAAGATATCCCTATCCCACTGCTGCTACTGTGTTAATGACAATGTTGGTAATCCCACTGCTCGCAGATCACCTGCTAGCATATAGGCCATGCCATAATTTGATTGTACTGTTCACTGACGTTCACAAGCTCCCTGCAGGACTTGTATAGCTACCCAATCTGTATATGACTAGCAGCACTGTTCATACCTTGTTGTTATCTTGTCCCCTACTTATTGTATACTGCCTATATTTGACACATACTGTTTATACCCTGTTGTTTTTCCTTGCACTATCTCCTCTGTAAATTGTATAATGACTACTTATTGTTATGTTTTGTAATCTGATGTGGAACCCTTGAAAATGAGTCCCTGACTCAAAGGTTGTAATCCAATTTTCTCAATAAATAAATAAATAAAATAAAATCCAACCCACAGGTCGCTGTGATGGTCTGTGCAGTGACCAACACTGCCTCGCTGGGTGTTTAGCCCCCCACCCCGGTCCAACTCCAACTCGTAGTTGGAATCCTACAGATCGGGGTATGTAGGGGAGTTTGGAGGTGCAGCCCCCCGATGGATACACGGAGGCATCCCTGACACACTTAATGCCGACAGTCTGCACCGCGGCTGTCGCTGTCGGGGATGTCTCCCGTGCTGGCAATCGGCTACTGGTATGTGCAGCTCCCACTGATGGTTCCTTCCTTCAAATACACCTCAGTGTGTGGCTTAACAGCAAGCGTGACTTCACTGCCACATCAAAGCCATACATGTCAGACTTCGACCTAACTTTGGTGCTTTGTACAGCAGTAAAGATCATCTGTCCTCACAGGTCCACCCAGAGCTCATCATCAAAATGGTGCTTCCGGTCTTTGATTATGCAGACATGGTTTGTGGCTTTGTCCTACTCCTCCTCCTCCTCCTTGGCCAGACTGGATACCCTCTGTAACTCCTTTTGTTGTTTTGCTTCAGCCCCTCCTGAACTCATCATTGCTTACTTTACTCATCCATGTCCATTCTTCCTCTTCCCTCATACTGCCAGATTCACTGTGCCTCCTTCAAATCTAAATACTGGTTTGGTTCTCTTCCCTCCTACCTCTCATCATTCCTCTCCTCATCTCCTATGCCTCCTGCTCCCTCCACTTGGGGATTGCTGCACTTTTGCAGTATCCATCCCTGCACCCCTGCTGGGCAATCAGCCTTCTCCTATCGCTTTACCTCACTTTGGAACCAACTCTCCTCTTCCGTCCACTTCACTAACTCCCCTGGCTCCCTAGGGTATCAGATGAGACTCCTTTCTCCCCTTGCTCTTCCTTTCTCTCCCCCTAAGAGCTTCCCATGCAATTGCCTGATTTGTGCATTTTGTTGTACTTGCGTTGTTTGTTCATTGTGCACTTATTCCAGTTTCACTGGATTCTCTGTATGCGTATTTTATTGTAACTGCAAATTGTGTCTGTACTATGTACTTAGATCCTATATTCCTTTCCCCTGGGTCACAGCTGGAAACGAGCCTCGGCTCAGTGTGCCTTTTCTGGTCACCAATTTTCAAAAAAATAAATAAATGAATTTGGGTCCTAATTTGGGTCAGTGTCAATGAGTCAACTGAGATTCTAGGGCCTACCTTATACAGTGCTCCCAGAATGATTTGACATTCTCCTTGTAACTCCAGGGCAATTTTCTTTGGTTTTCCTGTAGTTTACATTCTTTCCTATGGAAGTCTAATTACTTTGGTTTCCCATATAACCAGTGCAAGTCTATGGGAACAATTTCCCTGCAGATGACTCCATTTCCCTGTAAAATACAGGAATCCCTGTAGATCTGGGAGCCCTGCCTTACAGTAGGGCTTTCTACTGGTTCCTGTGTTAGAGCAATGTAGATCCTTTTTGGATCCATACCTCTACCCCCAAGCCTATGGGGCGTAAGGGAGCTTGCACAATGTACAGCTTGGGATGGAGGGAGGAGATCCCTAGTCAATCTAGAACATTATGCTTCTGGGTATTGCTCATCTGGAGCTCTGGTTTTGTGGGAAGGACCCAGAGGAGAGTCACTGTATGAATAATTAAGGGGAATCTGATGGGGCTATATTCCCATTCACAGCAGCCGAACCCGCCTAATTCCTGACTGCTGCTCCTGGACATGTTTCAGACTCTGTCCAAGTAATACAGCTGCATGGAGAGGCTACGGTCCTGGCCCCATTCCAAGTAATGGAGCTGCACAGGGAAGCTATGCTCCATCTGCAGCTGCTGATCCTGCCCATCTCCAAAATGCTACCCTTGGACATGGTCCAATTAATGCAGTCAGCGGGAACAGCTGTGCCATGTCCATTTTTGAAGCCAAAATGGGGTGATGGGCAACAAGATGAGAAAGTAGCATGAGAACACATGCAGGTAGCTCTGAGTCTGAGCAAGCAGACAGCTACTGACAGAGGAAGACGGCAACACGGAGAAGAAGCTCAGCATTAGGGATAACCATATTCCTTTTTGGAGCATAATGGTGCAATGGGTAGTGAGATGAAAGTGGCAGCATGAGAGTGTACAGCACAACTCTGAGTTCTGGGCTTGTCTTGTCTCAAAGCGCCAGTTTCAGGGAGAAAGAGCTGTAGATCGGGAATGGTTTGCGTTAATAGTATTAGTAGGAAGAAATGAGCAGAGTGGATGGGGCCAACAGTCCGTCCTTATCTGCAGTCAGATTCTATGTTTCTGTGTTCTGTGATGCTACTGTAGCCACAAATGCTATGTTGATTCTTAGCTGTGAGTTATCTGTGTAGCAGCACCTTTTTGCACACTGATGAACTTTAATAATAAATATTTTTTGCAACATATCTCTGAAAACTTGGAGTGCATCGTTTTCGCTGCCTTTTTCTGTGTTTTAACTGTGGGACACACCTGGACAAGAACAGGGCTCCTTTTGTGTTTATTTTCTGAGTCCTGGGCAGGCAGGCAGGTGGTCACTGAGAAAGAGAGAGGGTGACATGGAGAAGAATCCTGGCACTGAGGATAATTGGAGGGAGCAGGAGGCATAGGAGATGAGGAAGAGGAGTGATGAGAGGTAGGAGGGAAGAGGACCAACATGGAGGCCAAACTGGGAGGGTACCTAATAACATGCTTAGGGAGGCAATATAGCTCAGTGGTTTAAGGCTCTGAGCTGCAAATCTGGTGACATCCAGCAGACCAGACCTGGGTTTGAATCCCACAGCTTCCACTTGCAGACTGTGTGACCCTGAGCAAGTCACTTAACTTCTCTGTGCTCCCAGGTCGCACCTTTGAAAAAGCTTTCAGCTTAGTGTGCTAGTCCTGGTTAAACAACTAACGAAAAAAAAAAAAACATGCTTAGAGAGAAGTGTGCAGGGTCTGGGGGCATTTGAGGGGGTAGAGTGAGTGGGAACATGCAAGTTAGCCCTTTAGAGTATGGGTTGGGGGCATTCCAGAGGGTGTAGGAGGGTCAGACACACAGGTCAGAACCTTAGTGTATCCCCCTGCTCTGCATGAACCAATGGACAGGGGGATATGGCAGTTTTATTGCATCCCAGTAGAAAGACAGGGCTCTGAAGCACTACATAGTGAAGTACCTGCTCAGCATCCTGGTGACATGGGTTCATCCTGCACCCAGGCTGACTGGAGTGAAGACAGGCATAAAGGGTGAGGAGCATCTGTTCAGATGCTCTCCTTCAGCAGAGGGAGGGCTTGGCACATACCGCTCCTATGAGCGGATCTTGGTGGTGACCCAGAAGAGGTACACTTGGTGGTGTGGATGAAACTGCACTGCCATGTGTCCCCCCAGAAATTCATGATGTGCACACCATGTGGGGAGGTGGGGCAGGGGAGAGAGAAAATTGAAAGATGCCCAACTGCTGCAAGCCAAATGACAGCTCCTTGTGTCCCCCCATGCCTCCAGCTCCTGTTCCACATCCTTTTTATAAGCTGAATGAGATGGTGAGCTGACAGCAACAGCATGAGCGAGCACACAGCATGCCTCGAGTCCCAGGTGGGCAGGCAGGTGGCCAGAAAGAGAGAGACAGCAACTTGGAGAAGAATCCCAGCACCGAGGGTGACTGCATCAGTTTGGGGGCCAAAACGGGAAGGTAAGGCTGTTTTTCATAGTTGCTGAAACTAAATGTTTATGTTTGTGTTTGACACTGTGTGGATAGAAAGGGAAACCTGAATCTTAAAAATCAGCTGCCCATCTTGGCATGTGTTCTAGAAAGATGGCAACTATCACTACAGTTTAAAAATCTTACTCTATTACCAGTGTTCAGGGAACTGATTTTAAGGCTCAGTTCATAGCTGATAAGGAAGCACAGAAGCTTTCTGTTCCAGTTTGAATTGCTACAGTATTTGCATTTAGGACCATATTCACAATGAAGGCCTGGTAGCATAACCTTCATATTCCCCAGATTTGGCTACCCCATGACTGACTCCATACCCCACCTGCCTGCAACATGCACAGAGAGGAGTATGCAGTGACCTTGGGGTTTGAGGAAGTGAATGGGCCCTGGGACATTTCACACCTTAGTGTATCCCTGCTGTATTCAGAGCAAGGGACTGTGGGATATGGCAGTCTCATACCCCAGTACAAGGACAGGGTTCTGAGGCACAGAACGGTGAGGTGCCCACTCAGCATGCTGGTGACATGGGTTCAGGTCCCACACCTAGGATGACTGAGGCGGAACAGGAATCGTGACTGATAAATCTTGTTTTTATTTTAGTTAATACCCTCTGCAGTGCTGCCTGCCTTGCTCAAGTGGGGAACTGTTACAAAACTGCTTCTTTTACTATTTCTTTCTTCCAATAATCACCTCTAGGAGCATTACCTGCCCTGCTCCGAGGTAACTCTCACAGAAACTGTTTTTTTTTTATATTTTTCAGTAATCCCCTCTATATTAAGATAACAGTTCACCGTGGAATGAGACTAATAATAGAAGTTATTCTTAATTAATATCCACCTGATATTGGCATTAATTGGGATTTCAAGACCTCAAGTACAGTTTCCACATAGGTTTTTATTTCATGGTCTGCTTCTGACAGCCCCCCTTCTGCCAGTGACTTCCAGCCCTGCCACCCACTGTCTGTGGGACACCCCACTACTTCTTGCCTACACTGGGGAGTGAGTCCTAGTGGGTAGTGGTGGTATTTATTTGTGGCACCCTTTTCCAGAGGCTCAGGGTGCCATTACATAAAATAGGGCCTAACTATAGTCAGATCTATAACTTAGTCATTCTAAAATACAATAAAATAAATTATAATTAAATAGACTAAACGCTTAATAGATCATTAAAAAAGGGAGCAGATAGATGTTACAAGTCCACCCCAAGTGACTGCTGAAATAAGTAAGTTTTCAGGCCCTTTTGAAGGCCTCCACCAAGGGGACCCCCCACCTCAAAGCACCAGGTAGGGAGTTCCAAAAGATGGGGCCTGCTACTACAAATGTCCAGTCCCCTGACATCTTCAACCTAGACCTTGGCACTACTAGGATCTCTCCTCAGTGGATCCGAGAGGACACAGAAGGATGCAGGAGCTCAGTCAGGTAGCCCGGGCCCATTCCCAGTAGAGACTCATAAGTCAAAAGACCCCGTTTTAAAGAGATATGCCATTTGATTGGCAGCCAGTGTGAGACATGCAGCGCTGGTGAAATATGGCATTATCTTGAAAGGCCTGTTAGTAACCAGGCCACTGCATTCAGCAGCAGCTGCACGGATCAGAATACCTCCACTGACCCAAAGGTGAAGAGCATTACAATAGTCGAGTCTCGAGGTCATGAACACATTTACCAGTGTGGCCAAGTTGCCAGGTGGGATCAGGGACCTAATCTTGCTGATGTTCTGCAGGTGAAAAAAAGTGATTCTGGTCTACTGGTGACACTTGAGCCTCCATTGGCAGCCTCTTGTCCAAAATAACACGCAGATTTTTGCACCTTGGTGGTGGCTACTAGCCCAGAGGGACCAAACCAAAGTCCAGTCCCTCCTCTCGCAGCTGCCACTCCCCCTCCAAGGCCCATCTCAGTCACTAGAACTTTAGTTTTCTTTGGGTTAAGCCTCAGCCAACTTGATGACATCCAGTCTTGGGTCTCGGGCAGGCATGCATTAAACATGTCCACCACACCCACCGTCCTGGGTGCAAAGGATATATAGAGATGGCTATCAACTGTATAGCAATGAAACCCTAGCCCATATTTCCTAATGACCTTACCCAGGGGCAACACATAAATAGTGAACAAATAGAGTGACAGGCCAGAGTCCTGGGTACACCACAGGACAGAGCCCCCAGGTGCGAGGCCTTCCTAACACTATTCTCTGGGTTCTGTCTCTGAGGTAGGGCTCAAACCAGCAGTTTACTTTGCCGATGAGCCCTGCATACCCCTTAAGCCAGTCCAGAAGCAGCTCATGGTCCACAGTATCAAAAGTCGATGAGAGGTCTAGGAGGATGAGAATTGATCGATCTCCCCAGCTCTCGCCCTCAGTAGGTCATTGTGTACCTGGACAAACACAGTTTCAGTGCTATGCCTAGACCTAAATCCTGATTGGAGGGGCTCAAAGATGTCAAAGGCTGCAAGGTGTGCCTCAAGGTGCAACACAACCTTCTCAATAACCTTTCCCAGAAGGGAAGGTTGGAGACTGGATGGTAATTCACCAAGACCTCCAGGTCCACAGTTGGTTTCTTCAGGAGAGGCTTCACCAGAGTGCACTTAAGTGCTACTGGAAAGCACCCCTCTGATAAGGAACATCGACAGTCTTGGTGAACACGAGTCCCAGATGTCTGACACAACCCACAAGTAATCACATCAGACCTGGGTCCAGGTTACAAAATGTTGGCTGCAGCTCCAAGATCAGCTCACATACCTCTTCCATTGCCACTGGCCAGAACTCCTCCCAGGACCACTGACTGCATCTCCGACCAAGAGGTGCTCCACTATTGGGCTGTTCCAGCCCAGTTGGAGTGATTCCAGCCCTGATAGAGGACAGTCTATTTGAGATGAACCAAGCAAACACCTCAAATTTCGCAGGTGTTAAAGCTCCCATGGGCTCCAGACAGGCCACATGAAGAAGCCTGTCTACATCCGAAAAAGCTGAGCCAGTCAGTTCCTCCCAGCAGCAGTCTCTTTTGACAGAAAATCTGTCTTTCCCCAAGTGATTGCCTTCTGATATTCCTTATAATGGGACATCAGAAAGAACTAGTTCATCCTCCAGGGACTTGGACCTCCTCCAGCAATGTTCTAACCTTTGTCCCCTGGCCTTCAATGCTCTCAAATCACCACTCATGGTGTGGAGCCAGTGGGGCTGCCAGTGTCATCCTTTTGCTAGTGGGATATTCCTCCAATTTTCTCCCTCCCAATCAAGATAGGCACTCGTACTGTGATGCACATGCACAGTGTGAAGATGCCATATGCTTTGGCATCTGAGTTCAACCATTGAACTGGCCACTGGCTGCTGTGCCACCCACTGTCTTCTGTGTGGCAGCCAAACTGCTATACATGCTATTCCCCCTCCCTGAAGAAGGAGAGGCCATCACTGGAAGCTCAATCATCCTTCCCTGGCCCCTGAGTGAACCTGGTCCATTCCCTAACCCCGGGTTGCCAGCATACTGGCAAGTGAGGCATCCAGAGCCTCAGCCCTCTATGCCATTGGGCCGATGATGAAAGCAATATAAGACTACAGTATATAAAATTCCATTGCCAATGTGCTTTCATTTTAGGATCCTTATCTACTTCATCAATTCTCCATGTACCCATGCCTTCCAGGGGACTCCTTTGTAATTGATTTGTTAGGAAGTGGGGAGAGGGGGTTGAATCTGTGTGTCTGGTGATGGTGGCCACAAGTGGGGCTGGTGTTGGGGGGAGTGAAACTATAACTGCCTGTTGTTGGGTGGAGTTAAACCATTGTTTATGGCATAGGGAGTGTTAGGGAAAGGAAATGCCTCTATGTTAAAACCCTCCATGTAGGCGCTGTATAAAAAACAATCTGTGACACGGAGGATTCATGAGGTCCCCATATAAATACAGTTGTAACATCGAGACTGGCGAGACCATATGAGCTGCAGCAAAAATAAACAGAACAACGCAAAAAAAATCAAGACCAGCCTTGCTGGTGCCAGACTATGTTGAAAATTTGAGGTTAAAAAAACAATGACGTTATGAAGAAATATTGATTTTTTTTTTTAACATTTACTCATAACATTTTTAATACAACAGATTTTGGCCCCAAATTTGGAACATAGCCCCTGTGCTAGGTTAGCTCACCCCATGAACATGGCAGGTGTCATTTTTCAAATCCCCACCAAAACATGTTTTCACAGTCACTCTGTGAAATCACCTTTCAGACGGGATTTAAAAACATTACACCTTACTTGATCATAATGTAACCCCCCTACAAATGGGGGTTTCCGAAAAGTCTTCCTTGAGCTTGCCTAAATGCTCACTGCCAGGCTGGTGTTCTGCGTTTTAGCAGTTTAACGACATTGCTAGATAGTGCCTGTATTGCCTCCGTGTACTGTCTCTTTAAGGGATGCCTAGATTGCCGTTATAATTAATCTGGGAGGGGGCTGAGTGTTTTATGCTCGAGTCCTGCCCGGTCTGCCAGATAATCGCCCTGTTTCTGCCATTGCTAATTGCGCAGAGGGAGCTCTGTTGAAAGATGTAACTGTTTGCCGATTATTTATTAGAGTGTTAATAATATTGTAGTTTGTCTAACCTGCCTTCTTTGCAGCATGGACATTTCTGTGTATCTCCACCATCTTGGTCCTGGACTGCCCAACTGGACCAATCAGTGTCTTTGGGGACTCTAAAATGGAGCATGTGCCCAGGGGCTTTCTGGGAGCTAAACTTTGTAGGAATCGTAGTTTTGGGCTTTTGGCACCTAATTGAGCCTGGAGGGGGAGCCCTTATTGTGACTTGACAGACAGATCAGCCAACCAGACCTTTTCGATTCTGGGGAAAGTTCCAAGCTGCCTGCTGCTAGGGTCAGATCTAAGTTGGGAAGTGAAGAAGCAACAGCTCGAGACAGTCGAGCAGCTGTGCTGCGTAGTTTTGCGTGGGAGAACTGTCGAAAGGCTTGAGTTTGGCCTGCTTGTTTGCCTACTGTTCCCTGAGAGGGCGAAGAGAGTTATTTCAAACTGAATCCGAGTTGTGAGAGCAAAGTAAGCCACTGAATTGTGACCAGGTTCAGACCTAATGAAGACTGAAGATTTGCTGAATGCGATCGGCCTGTCAGGATTTCCAGCAACCTCTGAATTCCCGGTTTGGGCAGAGACTCTGTGATTGCGACCGGGGAGCCATTGGCCTGGTACAGTGGAATTTTCCTTACATGTAAATATACTATGTGCTGATAATGGGTTGTGATTTGGTTCCCACTGTTTGTCTGAACTGTGTTTTGCTTGCTGGAGGCTGCATCCAGCTCCATGGACTGAAATCTGTGTTCATCCCCGATTGGCCTTGCCACACTGGCCCAGTCAGACTACCAGCTGCACAGAGAAAGCCATCGATGAGAGACCTGCCTGGGAATCAGCCCCCTGCACCATGCTTGAACAGGAACGATGCTTCGGTGATTCGTGTGGGCCCTGCTTCTCCTGGCACTCCAGCTCAACCACCTGCAGTCTCAATTTCGTCCAGCCTGTGTCCAGTATTGGGTGTCATGAGTAAACATCAAGGTAGCTCCCTGCAACAACAGCTTAGTCTAAAGTGTGTCATCTGATTGTCTTGTTGCCTTTTCTTTCATGAACTGAGCCCTTCAGCTCCAGAATACAAATAGTGTGTGTTGTGCATGTTGCTTTCTTCCATCACAGGGCCCAACCAGCTGCAACACCGGCCTATCCCGGGCAACGTTCCTGGCCAGCCCACCTCTTCCCCACCTGGGTACCCAGAGTGTGTGACTGTGCAGGACTCTAAAGTGCATGCATAACTGTTTGATTGATATAACCTTCAAGCCAATCAACCTGATTTCGCCCCTCCCTTGTACAAGCCCACTGAAAAAATCAGATCTAACTCTTTTTGCATTTAATCTGACTGTGGTTCTAGTTTGTGCCAAAAGTACTGTACTGTTGCTATTTGCTGTACATAACCTTGTTTTACAGTGGGTCCCCAGGGTCGAGCCAGAGGAACCAGCCCTGGTGGTAAGTGCAAACAGTGTGGGTACTTGTATGGTGTACAAGAGGTATTGTGACAGTGATTATAGTGTATTGTTCGGGCTACTAGAAGGGAAAGAGAGGGGTTACAGTGTCCCGGAGGGCTGTGCCCAGGTTAGCTTGACCACTAACAACCCTGACCTCCAGGTGGAGGTACCTGTGTCAGTACCCAGGCCCTTTAACCTGCTACTAGCCAAGCAGGTAGGGGTAGTAGCCCTTGGGATAGCGCTACCTAGGGGTTATAATAAGGTAGGCATAAAAGACAGTACTGAAAATCTGAGGTTGAAATATCAAAAAACAACTAAATTATGAAGAAACATAGAATTTTTCCAACGTGTACTCATAACTTTGCTTCGATTTTTCAGCATAGCCTTTGTGTGACCCCGTTTCATGAACATGAAAGGTGTCATTTTTCAAAACCCATCTGAAAAATGCTTCTGCAGTCACTCCACAAAATCCCCTTTTGCGCGTGATTTCAAAAATTCCACTTGTCTTGATAATAATGTGAGGTCATAAAAAGACTACGTTGAAAATTCAGGGTCAAAATGTCAAAACAAAGTTACGAAGAAACGGTGAACATATAAAGATGTTTTTATTTTGTTCACTATATTTTCAGCTCTATACCCCATAGCCCAATGGAACCCAAAGTTCATGAGACAATGGCTACTAGGGGGAAGAAAGGTCTGCCTGCATCCTCAAGATACTATTGTTCTAACTTATAACATCATGCAAGCAAACACGTTTGGCATTGACAAATGCTTGTTTTTATTATGCTGCAAGGATGCCTAGAGAATGATTCCCAGTTAAGATTGGGCCTCCCAGGAAGAGATGTATCAACAGATCCCAAGTGTGCCAGAGGGAGGGTAGCTGTAAGATTATGGCCAAATGACCAACTCTAAGTGAGAAGCAGTTAGGTTAGGTTATATAAAAGTGCTTGCAAATAGTTGCAGAGTGTTATGCTGTCTGCACAGAGGCCGGGCTTCCAGTAAATCTGGGACCCTGTGGAAAAGCTCTATGCATGTGCAAGTGCAAATGCTATATACAGTATATAGTTTCATAGAGGGCAGTAATATTTGTGTATTGGGCTGTCTGTACCTTAACTCCATCAGCAAACCCGTTGTTGTCTAATAACTATACATATGTGTTTCACCCCTTGGTGAAAAAACTACCACGTCTTGTGGCCAATAAATGTTTCATCTTGAAATCATTTTCATCACTGTCTTGTAAAAATGAGAGGTCAGACTATTTCAGAGCATACTGCTCAGCAGCCCTAAGTGCAAAATATAAACCGTTGTTAAAAAGCAGCATATTTATTAGAGCCGTGGGGCTGTGCATTCCTAGTGTCCTGGTGTCATATAGTTTATCAATATCTGTGGGAGACAGGGCATCAGCTCGATTTGGTTTGCTCCCTTTGCCTTGTTTCTTTAGGAATTTTTGCTTTGCATTAAGCGTGGTAATGGTTTCCTTGAAATATTTACTATTCCCATGGAAATTAGAGTAGCCATAGTTATTTTTAATCAAATAATGATCCACGCTACCTAAGATACCTCGCAAGGTGCTGGGCTCATACTCTGACCCGTCTGCCCTTTTTATTTTGTAGATAACATCTGCAAGATATTTGTCAAGCTCTTCAACTGACAGTTCATGAATCGGACGCGCTTCTGAAACATCTGCCAGGTAGGATTTTATAAGTCTGATGTCAGAAGCTGTTTTTGCAATTGTCCTTCAGTTATCCTGTTCCTCAATGAACCGTAGCCGGTCGTGAGTTTCTACTGTGACATTTACTAATGGCTCCATAGCGACCACTACACTCTGTGATGTGCTGCTGAACAACTGACACACTGGAGCGTTAGTTCAAAAAAATAGAGCCACCAAAAAGGTGTGCATGCTGATAACAGCTTGGAATGCTGCTTTGAGTGAACGTGCCAATTTGTTATGCTATCAGTATGACTCACTGAATTTAGCATAACAACTTTATGATGTCTGAACGATAGCATAACAATGCTATAATGTATTTATTTATTTATTTATTTGTTCTAGGATTACAAATACCTTTGAGCTGAGACTCTTTTACAAAGGTTCCACATCATTGGTACAATTGAGACAATTATAAGCAAAGATAACAGTTTATAAAATAAAAAAAAACACATAGGGCCAGATATTCAAAACTTTGCCCAGGGCAAAATTAGCACTGCCCAGCCGGCAAACTGAGCCCGGAGCACAAAGCAAGCCATATTCAAACGGAATAGGCCTAGGGCAAACAGCTCTGAATATAGCATGGTAATGAGGCCATGCAAACTGGTTAGGAGTGCAGGCAAACATTGCCCTGGAATAAGACAGCACTGAATAAAACAACCAGGAAGTGCAACCCACAACAACAACACAGTACACAGCAACGTGAGGGCAGGTACAGACGAACCACGTGGCCAATGTGTGTGCCAGCAAATGCATGGACTCAGTACAGTTGCAGGAAGCAGCAGATGAGAAAGAACAGTGATCAAAACTTTACAATATTCCCTTGCATTATTAGCGCCGCTAACACATTAGCGCGAGCTAAGCAGTTAGCCTGAGCAAACACGCTTCGCCCGGAGCTAAAATGTGCCATATTCAAAAGTGCTATGCAATGAGCCTACTTAGGTAGTCTCTGGCAAACAAACCGGATTAGCATCTCATTATACCCTGATTTGCACACAGTTTGCCTAGCGTTACTGCAGGGTCCCATAGAGCCACCTGTAGGTCAGTCTGGAAGTACAGGGCAGACAAGGTCCAACCGCAGCTCCATCTGTAGGTCAGTCCTGGCAGTGCACGATGCGATAGCTACAGGCTACAGGTAAACAGTACAGCATAGCATAGCATATTGTACCCAGGGGACAGGACAGCATAGGCACAGGTGGTGGTGGTGCTGGCATGCAACTGTCACACTGTAGGCATGCTGTGCACAGCAGACACTACAGTAGCAAGGGACAGAAGTGAGGGACGTGAGCACTGCCTATGGTGTGTAGGGCAATTGATGCTGATTGCACTGTACACAGTGACAGGCCCAACCTGCAGGTGTTTACTGACAGTCGACATTACTGTTACACTGTTGTGTGACCCACAGATGCTGTACCTGTGGTATGTGATGCTCACAGTGACATGTGTACATATCTGGCTTTGTGTGTTGTGGCAGTTGTACAGCTGTGTGGTATGGCCGCGGGGGCATATAGTATCCGAAAGGCACACTAGTGTTGGGGTATTCCTAATACTGGCCCATGTGCACTGCATGCTGAGTCCCAGCCTGTGGCCACACCTGGTCTGTGCACAGCCTGGCCACCCATACACACTCCCCCAACATCCTCCATGCCCACAGTGCTGCATGTGTGCTGGCATCTGTTTTGTCCACAGATATGTGTGGTCAGCAGGTGTGTGCTGTATGGCTACACTGCCATGCTGTCCACTGGCGGCAGGGTCACCACTTACTGCCTGGCATGGCTGGGACTGGTGGAGATGATGGCATCATTGTGATGCCATTGGTTAGCAGCAAGCTTCCACTATGTTTGGCTTTATCTATGTGTTATATTTATGTATTAGGGTCGCCAAGACCCACGCTTAAACCCCAGCAAATCCCGCCAGACAGCATTTATGTTGCAAAGCTGATTGCCCAGGATTAAGACCAGCTTTTTCTGGCGGATCTACACCGCTGCTAACTGTCCAAGGCTAGGTCGCCGCTTAAACCACTTTAGCGCGCGCTGAAGCCACTGAATATAGCATTGCGCTTTGTATTCATGTCAGTTTGCCCCTGCATACATTATTATACTTTTGCCTGGCGCTAATGCAGTTTGCCCCGCTTATTTGGCCTTTTGAATATGGCAGACCGCTTAATCCGCGCTACACCCGCGCAAATGATTTTTGCCCAGCGCAAAGTTTTAAATATCTGGCCCATAGTCTTGTAGATGAAAAAAGAACAATAAGGTAAAACTTTGGGGAAGGGAAAGGGAAAGGAGGAGGGTGAAATCAGGGAGACTAAGGCCCTGTCCACACTACACTGCTTGCGCCCGGTAACGGATGCAATCCATTACGGCCGCTGAGTGGTGCAGTGCGTCCACACCTCGGCGGTGTCTGTTATGGAACCGGCACCACCAGTCCACGGATCGGGATCCGGGCGACCGTTACAGCAGCGCCCGATCCCACAATGCAGCTCACGCTGTGCTTGGTGCCCTGTGGGGGACTGTTACCGGCAGTCCACACTACTGCCGGTACCGTTACCAGGGCGGGATCAGTTTCATAACCTTTGTTGAAACCACCTCATATGTGCTTTCAACAACGGTTACGAAAACGCTTCCTGTAACATTACAGGTGTAAAGGCGACCTGTTAAGGTAACGTTTTACACCCTCTGTAATGTTAGCATACTGCTTGTGTCCGGTAACGGATGCAATCCATTACGGCGCGGAGGCGGTAAGTGCAACCACACCTCGGTGGTGTCTGTTACTGGACTGGCACTGCCGGTCCACTTTTTATCGGGGAGCGAGCGACGTTATGCTTGGCGCCCGATCCCACAATGCAGCTCGCGCTGCGCTTCGGTCCCTGCAGGGGACCGTTACTGCTGGTCCACACTACCACCGGTAACGTTACAATGGCGGGACCGGTTTCATAACCATTGTAGAAATCACCTCATATGTGGTTTCAACAACGGTTACGAAAACACCTCCTGTAACGTTACAGGTGTAAACGCAAACCATTGTGGTAACGGTTTGGGCACTCTGTAACGTTACAGAGGCATAGTGTGGACAGGGCCTAAGTGGGTGGGAGAAAAGGGGAGGTAGGTTTGGGGGGACAGAGAGAGGAGAGGCGGAAGGTGGATAAGAATAGAGGTAGTACAGCCGGGTGGCATTTGTCATGGGCAGCAGGGGAGGTGAAGATAGGAGGGGGGGGTGCTGGCAAAGTGCAGGAGTAGACGTGGATCCAAAAAGGGCATCTTCAGCTATGGAACCAAAAGACATGTTTAGCCACAACAGTCACAGAGATGTATGGGAGAGGCTTATTAATAACTAAACTCACACACTTTACAACATTGTTATACCATCACTATGACATCAGATTGTTGTTATACCACCTTCACTAAGGCATATCGATGGTATAACAAAACGGAGCATTCACTCTGCGTAACATTATGTACTATGAATTCAGCACAAATTGGTGCCCATACACTATAAAAGCTAATGGATGGTCTTTGGGTAACAACCATGCTGCAATCACTGCTCAAGGTTGCCATGACAACAGTAAACCTCTCGAGCTTTGCTCTTAAGGTGTTCAATGTCGTGACAACCTCTCGAAGTGATTACAGCGTGGTTATTACCCGAAGACCATCCATTATCCTTTTAAATGATCTGGCAGGATTCAGTTAATAATTGCATGCTTCCATACATTATATTGCTATTGCAATCGTCAGCAGCTTTAAGGGACCTTCTCTTAAGCCCCCAGTGCCCAAACACTTTTAGAACCCTAACTGGTTCCTCATCTTGTGAGGTGGGGGCCTGTATATACCTGGCATCCAGGAGACCATCTACATAATTGTGTTCAAAGGTAATATGATGTATACAATCAATCAATCAATCAATACATGAATATGTAACCCCCTTGTTCCCAGGGGTTACTAGAATCCCAGTTAGAGCCAGTCGCAGGCAGGGAAAGGCAGCTAGTGAAATGCCAGTTAAATGGATTTCACACTGTCAAGCTCTAGTGTCAGTCTCAGCTGAGCTAGAGGGTGATGTAATCTTAGAACTCTTGCAGCGGCATAAGCCACATTTGTGCTACCTCTAGGGATGTTAGCTTTAGAATGTTCAGTGAGTCTGTGAATGAGTGTCAATGGAGGAGGCTGCAGTTGGAGCAGCTCCTCTGACAGCTCTGAAAAAGAGCAACCCAGTAGTTTTGTTTGTTTTCTCACCCTAGGGTGAGCCAGTGCAGCCAAGAGGTGAAGTGGTGGAAACCTGGCTTACAGGTTTTCACAGTGCCCCATCCCAGGAGGGATGAGGTGAACTCCAGGATTCAGGGGCAATCCCCTGGTCCAGACTGGACTCTGTTGAAGCTGCCTGTGGCAAATTCAGAACTGTGAGTACTTCTGTGTCAGCCCAGGAGGGGCACCTGCTTACCTTGGGTGAATTTTCTCTGACAAAGGGACCCTGTCACCTAGACTGTGTCTGTTTTTAAAAGTGTCTGCCTACGATGGAGTCTAGAGAGAGAGAGACTGTCCAAGTACAGAACTTTTTAGTCATGTAATATGTTAAATGTGAAAAACATTCCAAGATAGCATCTACAAGTTTTCTGTGAGGGTGTTAGTAACCAGATGAATGGCTAAGTATAAACTTGGAAGCAAAAGGTGGGAGACCCCCCCATCTGGAGTAACCAGTTTACCTCTCTGGTTCAGTTTGGGCACCAGTTCAATTTTCAGTCAGTGCATTTGGCCAGTGCCTGATGGAAATAGCTACCCAGTCATGGGTTCTGGATTCTTTGTGAGCCTGTATGTGCTCTTTGATGGTCGTGTGTGCCACCAGTATTCCTCATGAAATATGGGAAAAGTGTCCTAGTACTGGTCGTGTGTGCCTAGTCAAGAGGAAATGTACCAGTAACTGGCCGTGTGTGCCAATCTCCATTTCAGAACCTGAGAGTTTGCTGTGTGTGTTCAGTATGCCTATGTTAAATGGGAAGTTCAGGAATGTCTGCACCTCAGTAATCTGCATTACCAGTATGAGTAACCCTGTGGGCGTCCATCTTCGCTTTGTGATTATTCTCTGTGTATGTGAATAAAAGCCACACTCTAGAATCCCAACCTGGTTTGGACGGTACTGTTATTGCTTCCACTGTGTCTGGATTTACTTGAGTGCCCTGAACAGAAGTACAAACCTAGTGCAATTCTGAACAAACATTTTCTCCCATGGACCTGGGTTGCTGGCCATGGTAAATGGTCCCACCAGGTGTGTGACAGGTAGTTGCCACACTTGGGTTGCCTGTCTGTGATAGCAGGCTCAGAAAGATGTGTAAATAAACTGTTCTGTAAACCCCCACCCCTCTCTTTTGCCCCCTAGATGCTATGCGGTGAGAGGAGCAGCTCTGCTAGTTAAACAAGGGGGTGGGCTGGTGGGGGGTTAAAAAATTGGGGCTCATCCAACGATGTGTTTGAATTTGGGAGAAAACAAGAGATGTTTGCTCAGGTTGTGGCTAGCGTTTTGTCTGTCTGGCAGTTGGTAGCGCAAAATCGGAAGCTTTGCGCATAAGGAATTTGCCCAGAGTAGTGCCATCCGTATGTGCCATTGTGTGCCTGCTGTTCATGTGCTGCTGTGATTGCGCCATTTACCAAGGAGCTGTAAAGCCAGATTGTGTGTGCACCTTGTCCTGCATCAAAAAGAATGTTTGCCAGCTTTAATTTTCAAGTTGTGACAGGAAAAAGTATTGTGAACTGTGGGAAACAAAGAGACAATTGCGCCCTGAAAGTTTCAAATGCTTGCTGTGTGAACTGGGGGAGCCACTAGAGAAATAGCCATGAAAAATAGTTCAAAATGGTGCTCCCGCCGTAAAGTTACAGTTGAAAGAAAAAAAGTTGTTTTGCAGTTTTAATTTTGCCTGCTCGACAGTCACCGTGAAGGAGAAGAGCAAGGTACTCCCCTGGGTATGGTGGTTATGGTTAAACGAATTTATTAGGTGCGAGCTTTGATTCTGGCTTGCAGATCTATGTGTGGAGCCTGTTCTAGTCTATTTTCTAGGCCTGTGTGATCTAGCTGTTCTGGGCCTTCAGTACTTTTCTCAGCCCTATGGAGCTGCTCCATATATTTAATTTTTATAAATCATTATCTTCTAATCAAATGTTTCTATAGTTTCCTTTTACATGGCTTTTGCGTATTTATGAACTAACTTGATTGTTCCCTTCAAAAAAGGTTTTCCATCTCTTTTTCCCATTCGAGCCTGTTCAGAGGGACGTTTGGGTCAGCATTAGCCCGGTAAGAGAAGACCTTGTTACTGCTTGAAATTCCACCTACCAAGTAAGGCTTGCATTTTATTTCTAAAACTGTGTGCTACTTGCTGGAGGGACTTAGGTTCTGTGCCCCCACTTGCATTATTACCATTGGGACCCCTAGACAGACTAGAGAGGAGAGGGTTACATTAATATAGCAATTCATAATGCTTTCATAGGCAGACACTCAAGAAACCTACATATTTACAGGGGCAGTAGACCAGTTAACGTGGGACAATGAATATACCGGTTGCATTAGGGAACAAAATCCTGTCTCTTCGCCATAGTATGTATAATCCATGCTGTACATCCATTATTAAACAGTCATTCTTTGATTATGATGATGTGCTAGCAGCTCCATTTTATACTGCTTCATAATTATGTCTTGCCAGTGAGTTTGAGCTGAAGCACGTGGTTGAAGCCTTAGCCTAGTTATTACTTTCTTAGCAGCTGTTAACAGTATTGCAAGTAAATATTTATGATGCTCATTTTTTAGGTATAATGGAAAAAGCAGCAATGACGCCAATGTAGGAGACATGGGACCCACATTTGGAAAACGTTAGTTTTCTTATCTGCACTTATATATGACCAGTAGCATGAAATAACTTGGTAATTCTCAAAATATACATGCATGTGCAGCAGAGGGTTAACCGCATCCTCTCCAGCACTGTGTACTGTAGTCAGTTAAGTTTGAAAATCCAGCTTTTCCTAATTACTCCTTAAGAATTAGTTGGCATAGAAGCCTTCTTCTCCTCCCCAACCCTCTTTCTTTTTAACAATCTGAGGGGAACAAATTTGCACCTCTACACAGAGTATTAAATCTTTAATCTTTCCCAGATTATCTCTGAACCCACCCAGTTCAATCCCCTCCCCAACCATACCCTTTTGGACTGGGTTCTCTTTTCCCACCCCTACCGCACTGTTACAAGCAGGCATATTGCCAGATTCTTTCAGCGACCACTGCATGACGTCCTGTGTGAGCAAAATCTGGCATCCCTCTGCCTCCTCCAAATACATCCAGTCCAGGTCCCTCTGGTTGCTAAACAATGCTCTCTTGAGCGACCTCGCTGCATATACTGGTCAGCAACCCTTTCTTCCCCTGATGTTGATGTGGCCCTCTCCCTAGTTTATTCCAAATTTTCCTCAGTCTAGGACAAGCATGCCCCCATCAGGCAATTCAGGGTCAAAACTTCCCACCACCTCTGGATTACCTCTGATCAGTGCAAGTCCTGTAATCTCACCTGGGCCCTCTATGAATTATTCCAACCCCCCTCCCTGATCTCCTGTCTTAGAAGGCTGTAAGAAACAATTACACAAAGGCTGTCTGGGTTTCAAAATCACACTATTTCAAGGCCAACCTCCAGAACAGACTCAACTCCCCAGCTAAATTCTAGAAGGTAATCCACTCCCTTTTTGATGCCCCTTCCCTGTCCACTCCTCCAGTTCTTCTGGTTAATGGTTCACCTGTTTCTGACCTTCCCTCTGTTTCTACTCACTTCAGTGAGTCCTTCACTACCTGTGCACTCCCTTCTCTCTCCAGCATTCCCTCTTTCCCCTCCTGTTCCCCCTTCTTCTCTTCCCCACCCCTCCCTGAGTTTCTATTCCCCTGTCGTTATCTAGGAAACCCTACTTGCCCTAAACCTGTCCAAGACTAGCCCTGACAGGCTGGATCCTGAACTCCTCCACCTCTCAGCTCCTGCCACTGCATCTTCCCTTACTCACTTGCTCAACCTGTCATTCTCCTCAGCTCTGTTCCTCAGTCCTGGAAGATAACCAAAGTTCTTCCATTTCACAAAAGGTAACTTCTATCCTATCTCCTTCCTCCCCTTCCTTGCAAAGCTGGATGAGAAACTTTTTTTAACCCCTCCTACCAGTCAGCCTTCCTTTCTTCCTTCTGAGGAATGCCCCAACCCTGTCAACCCAACATCTCCCAGGACTTACCTACTGACAGTCTTTCCCAGGGTTTGCATCCCCAGCAGGGTCGGTGTGGCTCTCCAAGCTCCACCTCACAACAGATCCAGTTTGACTTGCCATGCCCAGCCAGTCAGCTGCGGGGCCTACTGGTGCTCCTTATCATTCTGCCTCCGGAGTTTTCCACTTTTCTGTTCTGGGGAGTCATGGCATGCAATTACATCATGGTGCATACTATGTGCTCCTGCACAGCGTTCACTGATATTTGCCATGCCTTCCGACCTTCCTGGCTCAGGTTGCCTTTCCAAGCTTCATCAGGGCCAGGCAAGCTTCAGGCTCTCCCCAACATCCTCCTGGAGGAGGAGAGCAGTCCTTCAGACTCTCTATCCTCCTCCCACCAACTGGCCCCTTTGACACCCCAGATTTACTTCCAAACTTGGGTTGCCGGTAATGCAAGTGCTGTGCCAGTGGGCCAGCAGAAGAGAACTTGTCTGTTGCAGGAGCAACTTGTATGTTTCTAGGAATACTGCCACTTAAATTATTTTGCTCTGAAAGGATATTGGTTCAGACATCGATGGTAATTACAATATTAGACAACTTCTTTTGTTGTTACAGACTCCCATTTTTTATGTATAACTACTTTGCAACTCTGAGAACGTGTGTGCAACAGTGGTGTTTTTTTTTTGTTTGTTTGTTTAATTTAAATCCTCCTTTTATGCCTTGAAAAGGACATAAACCTGTTTCTTTGTGTACATGTTTACCAATGATTTCAGTGTATCCAGTGTTGCATGGAATATGTAGTATAGCAGTAATCGGACTTTTAAAAAGACCCCTTAACAAACAAAAAAAAAAGATTTGTGGTTTGAAGGTTTACTGGAGAGCATTTGCCAAAGCCCCTACAGTGCTGTCACATGCTGATCACAGGATGTTTAGTGGCATTACTCATCAGCCACATCACCCGATTTACTGTAGGTGAAAGCTGCAGTGAGACCAAAGGTTAAGACTTAACCATAGCAGCTGTAAAATGGGGCATTGACTTGGGTGTTCCAAGAGCATACAGTGATTTTAGTGGTCGCTTATCATGTGACTGAGTGGCTGCATCTTGCCAGATCACCCTTGTAAACGAGGCCTGTGACTTAAATTGTTAGACGTTTTAAAGAGAGAACACAAACTTTTTTTTTTTTTTTAATTTCTGCTTTTCATTTGTAATTTAATACAGGATGTTGTATGGAAGGGCATGAAAAAAGGCAGTTTCTGGCTGCTGAATTCTGCTTGTCTTTCTTGGTTTGAAACTGAATTTGGATCTTTCACTGCATGACGTTTTGGTATAGGCTTGTTCCATAGTACTGTTTTTAATACTTCTCAATCTGTTCTGCAGGATTTTTTTTTGTGCACAAACACTGAGGTACAAAATTTTAACTCTGATCTGAGAGAGATTGCAATAATGGATCTTAGAGATACTGCCTGATGTTAGTCACATTTATCTGATGACACCGGAAATGTTTTACCACTCTTTACTGGCACAAAACAATCATGTACTTACTATATGTATAAACTCTTTGTCCAGCACCTCTAACGTTAGGAAGTATTGTTTTGCAGACAGGGCATTTGAGAAGTGGAACAAGCTATCTGATGCTCTAGTCAGTGCAGAGACAGTGGAAATATTTAAAAAGTTACTGGCCAGCTGGCTGCCTACCCACAAATTAACTTTTGAGCCCTTACAAATGATGGCCACTTAAAATATGGATCTGGCCACTGACCACAAGCTCACAAACTGATTTTGTCCCTCCCTGGGTGGTGTGTAAGGGAGCAGTGGAGGTCAGGGAGAGGATGGGCATGAACCCAGTGACATCTCCTTTGCAGGGCCCTTATCTGATTGCAGTTTTCTATATTTCAGTGGAAGGAGTACTATTAGAGAGAGAATGCACACACCAGCGGACCTCTTGTATATTGGGGAGAGGTGGAGTGATGGGATTCTTGTTTTCCTCCTTTATACCAAGTACCATTTTTAGAGTGCATTCCATGTTCCCTGCTTTGTCCAGAAAATGAGTTTCTGGGGAAGGGTACTTTTTAGAAGAGCATGATACCAATGTTACAAGCAGCTTTCTGCTTCTGCCACAAAAGTGGCAGTAGTGATTTAATTTTTGAATGTTAATTGTTAAAAACAAAATTTGATGTTGGGCCCAAAGACTTGGCAGTTAGTTTATTCTGTGTAATGGACAGAAGGAAGCAGGGAGGGTAGTCAGAATAGCAAAGGCCCAAACTGAGTAAAAGATAGCCAACTCGGTTAAGAAGGGGGATAAAACCTTTTATAGGTATACAGGGAGCGTAGAAAGACAAAGGGAGGGATAGTGAGGCTGAATAGAATGGACGGTGGGTGGGCAGAGAGGGCCAGTGAAAAAGCAGGGATACTGAATGAATACTTCTGTTCAGTATTCACAAAAGAGGAGATGCCTAATCCAATTAAAAGAAGCACTCTGGATAGGGGGGTTGATCTCAGTCCTTTCACAGAAGAAAGGGTTCTGAAAGAACTCCTAAAACTGAAGGTGGACAAAGCAATGGGGCCAGATGGAACTCACCACAGAATTCTAAAAGAATTAAGCAGAGAACTAGTGACACCACTGACTACCCTTTTTAACAAATCATGGTAGGATGGTGTGGTACCTGAGGACTGGGGGAAGGCAGATGTGATTCCCCTTCACAAAAGTGGGGCCAAGACAGAGGCAGAAACTACAGACCTGTCAGTTTGACCTCTGTGGTAGGGAAAGTGATGGAATCACTTCTGAAGGAAAGAATTGTTGAGGTACCTAGAGGCCAGTGGGGCACAGGACCCAAGGCAGCATGAGTTCACAGCGGGAAGGTCATGTCAGACGAATCTAATTGATTTCTTTGACTGACTGACCAAAGTAGTAGACCAGGGAGGGGCTGTGGACATGGCCTACCTAGACTTTAGCAAGGCATTTGACACAGTCCCACACAAAAGATTAATAGTCAAATTAACCAGCCTGGGAGTGGGTTTCAGGGTGGTAGCCTGGGTAAAACATTGGCTGGACAACAAGACACAGAAGGTAATTGTAAATGGAGTCCACTCTGAAAAAAGAGGGGTTACTAGTGGGGTACTGCAGGGTTCAGTACTGGGTCCAGTCCTTTTTAATGTCTTTATAAGTGACATTGCAGAGGGACTGGAAGGAAAAGTATGCCTCTTTGCAGATGACACAAAGATCTGCAACAGGGTTGATACACAAGGAGGCGTGGAAAGGATGAGAAGGGACTTGGCAAGGTTGGAGGAATGGTCAGAAGTATGGCAGCTTGGATTCAATGCAAAGAAGTGCAAAATAATGCACCTGGGAAACAAAAACCCAGGAGAGATTCACAGTGGTTGGAGGTAGTAACAACAAAAAATGGAAAGGGACCTGGGGTAATCATATCGGATGACCTTAAGGTTGGCAAGCAACGTGAGGAAGGCAGTAGGGAGGGCTGGGGCATACTGGGATGTATAGGGAGAGGCATCACCAGCAGAAAACAGAAGTTGTTATCCCCTGTACAGACAGTTGGTGAGACCCCATCTGGAGTACTTGTCAGTTCTGGAGACCCCATCTTCACAAGGACATAGACAGGATGGAGGCAGTTCAGAGGAGGGCAACTAAAATGGTGCAGGGTCTGCAAGAGAAGCCATATGAGGAAAGACTAAAGGAGCTTAATATGTATACCCTAAAGGAAAGGAGGAGAGGGGACATGATAGAAACGTTTAAGTACCTCAGTGGAATCGACAAAGCCCAAGAGGGTAGCATGTTTTAGAAAAAGAGATGTGCAAGAACAAGGGGACACAATTTGAAGATAGAGGGGGGACAGCTCAGGGGCAATGTGAGGAAGTATTTTTTCACAAAGAGGGTGGTGGATGCATGGAACAGCCTTCCTGAGGAGGTTGTGGGTTCTAAAACTGGGGAGAATTCAAGAATGCACGTGACAGACATCAGGCAATTTTGTAGGGTAGGAAGAAATAGGCTGTTGGTTAAATAGGATCTGCAGCTTATCCTCTAGGTAAGGAAATGGGCAGACTAGGTGGGGCAGCGGTTCTCATCTGCCAAAGTCTATGTTTCTGTGTTACTGTAGACTTTCAGACTTACCTCTCATCCCCAGTTTCTCTTCCCCTTCCAGTCTGGCTTCTGGAAGTGCCATTCCACCATCTCCTCCCTGTTGCATGTCACTGATTCCATCTTCTCCAGGATGGATCAGAGGCACATCACTTCTGCCATTTTCATTGATCTGACCAAAGCCTTTGATTCGGTGTCCCATCCAATCCTCCTGGACAAGTTGAGTTCTTCTGGCCTTTCAACTCCTGCTGTTGATTAGTTTCATTCCAAATTCTAATTTGGCATATTATATCAACCAAGATATAAAAAAACCCATCAAGGTTATAATAATCTTTAAAATGTTGTGTTACAACATACATACATGACATATCATACATCTTTAATAAAATCAATTCCTAATAAATCACTTTGCTTCACCATGTAAGGTAAGATTTCATAAAATAAGATAGTCAATAGAATTCAGAGACAGAGACCTTTCAGAATAAGTATTTGTGATTACTGGGATCGCCCAGTGAGTCACAGGGCCAGGGTCCCTTGCCAAGATTTTTTCTTGTTCATTCTCTCTTTATGTTTCCTTTTAACTAATGATGCAAAAAAATGACAATTTGTTCTGCATCCTTTATTGTAAAAGGATGAATAAGAAGAAATAATTTTATTTAGTTTTTGTTAACCAGGTAAGTACACTAGCCAGCTAATGACTATTTTCAGGCACGACCCGGGAGAGTACAAGACAGTACATACTGTGTGTGTTTTTACATAGACAATACAATAAGCAAGGCAATACAGTGTTTAGACAGTAGAGCAGAGGTTATGTGGCTGAGATAACAGTGGCACTGATCTAGGCAAGATATCACTGGTCAGTACATACATACAGCATTGTTCAGTGTGGTATAAAACAAGCAGTGTGGTTAACAGTATCAGAGATAGGGTCAGTCAATGTTAACCAGGCAGAATAAGAAGTGCAGACAAGCACATTGGGGGGGGGGGGAATAAGTAAGTGGGTGAGTATGGTGAGATGCTAGGGAGGGGCAATCCGAGGCCATAAAGGCTAAGAGGAAAGGACCTAACAGTGATTACGGCTTTGGCGTCTCAAGGTGCCAGCAAGCAACCGGGCTCATGGTTCTGCTTCTTGGGTGCGAAGGTAGGCAGCCCCTGAAACAGCAGGCTTCCTGGGAGGGGCAAGGTGCAGTCTATAGTGTTAGTTGAGAGGTGATAGGTTCCATGGGTGGGTCCCTTTAGGGCTGCGGGCGTGGTTCCATGGCAGCACTGGGTGTGAGGAGGAGAGAATCCTAAGCCCAGAAATTGGCTTGGAGGGAAAATTACCGCTGTTTTTATGGCTTTAGCGGCACAAGGTACTCGCAAGCGTCCAGGCTCCTGGTACTGTTTCTGGGTGTGAGTGCGGCGGGCGGCCCTGCGACTAGGATGCATAGAGGGCGAGAGTGCAGTCTTCTCCTGGACACCGCTTAGGCAGCGGTTCCAGAGGCGGGTTTCAGGGACTATCGAGGTGGGTCAGTGGCAGTGCTGGGAGCAGGGAGGAGCGATCCTAAACCCCAGAGGGCTTGGAAGGATTTATCGATAGATTCGGCTTTAGCGGCTCTAGGTATCAACTTGCGGCCGGGCTCCTGGTCCTGCAACTGGGCTTGAGCATGGTGGGTGGTCCCCGTCACCCTGCTACTTGGAGGTACAGAGGCAGGTTTCGTAGACTATTGAGGTGGGTCAGTGGCAGTGCTGGGAGCTGGGAGGAGCGATCCTAAGCCCCGGGGGGCTTGGAAGGATGTATCGACAAAATACGGCTTTAGCGATTCTAGGTACCAACTTGCAGCCGGGCTCCTGGTACAGCAACTGGGCTTGGGCACGGCAGGCGGTCCCAGTCATCCGGCTACTTGGAGGTGCAGTATGCAATTTACGGTGGAAACCGCTGGGGAAGCGGTTTGAGAGGCGGGTCCCTTAGGCTACAGAGGTGTGTCCACAGCAGCTCAGGGGATCATGGAGGAGCGATCCTAAGCCCCATCGGGCTTGGAGTGATCCTCATGCTGGGAGCGACGAGGAGCAATCTAAGTCCCAACGGGCTTGGGGTGACCTAACGGCAGGTTACAGTTTAGGTGGTTTAGGGTACCAGCAGGCGGTGGGCTCCAGTTTAATTGGACAGGGCGCAGCGAACAGCCCCTGTCCTTAGGTGTTCTGGGATCTGTGTTTCTGCCCTGTTTGCAGGCAACTATCCTCCCCAGGCTGAGCTGGTTGAATGAGGGCCTCCCTTTCCCACGGGGCACCACCGAAAAGAACATCTGCCCCAGAGGAAGCCAAATATGAAGCAGATGCCGCACGGAGGACTCAGGTAGGGGAAGGGTGCCAGGAATAGAGGTGAAGACCTGGTTGTAATATTACACAAAGAATTTACATCAGACTGGTTATGATAGCAGTGCAGGCCTGTTCTAGTTAAGACATCTCTGGCCAGCACCTAGTATAGCATTGATTCAGTGTCGTATATGGCACATAGCTTAGTGGTTACATATAACATTGAGGCACATTCTAAGTAAAACAGCACTGTTCAGTGCATAAATGCAGCTTTGTTAAGTACAGTAAGGAGTGAACATAGATGTTACAGAAATAGGGTTATTTCAATGATAGACATGATGAAGAAAACAGGGTAGTAGGTAAGTAAGTGAGTAAGTAAGTAAGTAAGAGAGGAGGTGAGCCAGAGGGAGGGAGAGGGTGTGGCAGCAGGGAAAGCAGGTAGATGGGGAGTGTAGGGTGTGGGTCAGGTAGGTCAAAACAGGTACACTGGTCAGTAGTAGCTAGATAGCGATGTAGCCCTCGTTTAAAGAGGTAGTGAGATGAGGAGTGCCTAAGATCCAGGGGCAACATGTTCCACATCTGGGGGCAGCATGCGAAAGCCCGTGCCTTTGGAGGTGTGACACCAGGGAACTCTTTGGAATTATTGTAACATTTAAGGTGTCCTCAGATATTTGTCACGAAGATCTGAATATAAGTGACATGAGATGACCAGGTGTGAAAGGGATTATTGGATTACATTGGCACATAAGGTCTTTAATTGGTTTGTTTTCAATGAAAATTAGTCTTCCTGTTTGTAAGAGGTGCAAATTGACTGCAACACTTTGATCTGTAAACTGTTAGTCTAGGTTTTGAATCCACATCCAACCTTTATATCTGTCATACTGCTCAGCTGTTTTCACTTTTGACCTGAGGAAGAGAGTTTCGCCTCTCGAAAGCTAGTCTTAAAAATAATTTTGTTAGTCCAATAAAAGGTATCACCTGCAACATATTTGTTGTTTTTTTTCTCTACTTTGTT
The DNA here is from genome assembly GCA_016271365.2 of Neoceratodus forsteri. NCBI lineage: Eukaryota > Metazoa > Chordata > Ceratodontiformes > Ceratodontidae > Neoceratodus > Neoceratodus forsteri. The sequence continues at coordinate 454,870,749 of JADMNL010000024.1, read as the reverse complement.
TTCAGTAAAATTTTTATTAAAGTATGTATATTTAGGCCCGGTACTAGACAGTCCCAGATATGTGACTGATTCATTCACATATTTGGGACTGTCTAGCACAGTATGCCCTGCAAGCCCATTGGTCCACACAGGGGACCAATAGGCGACAGCCCATACCGTACCCGTCATCTCTGTATGGCCGGGTGGTATGTATGGGATGCAGCACGGACCGCTGATGATGGGGGAACGGGTAGGCAAGGGGTCCTGTGTGGGTGGGAGGGTGGGGTGCCACTGGATCACCAGGGGATTATGTGTGGGCGATTTACCACGATCAGGGACCCAGGAGGGAAGGGGGTCCACTAGGCCACCAGAGACTGTATTTTTATACATCTATCAGGGCGTCAGGAGGGGGGGGGTACCACTGGACTACCAGGGACTGGATTATAATACATCCACCATGATCAGGGACTCGGGAGGGAGGGGGGACCACTAGACCACCAGGGATGGTCATGTATTATATTTATCAGGAATTGGGGACTGGGAGGGCCACTAGACTGCCAGGGATTTCTTTTTACACATATGCCACATGATCGTGGCTACAGGATGGGGATGCCCCGGGATCCCCACAGCACACGTCATGCTGTGCAGGGTGCCAGGCACAAGTCGCCGGGCTGCCCTGCTCAAGGCATGCATATGGGGCCATAATGACATGCAAATGGCTCCATTTGTACCTTACATATATTATGGCCTCATTTGCATGCCCCCTGCTGAATATCGCAGGTGATGCACCTAGTGCAACTGCACTTGTGCTGGCACATCCCTGTGCTCCCTATCTGTGGCTTGTGCTGGCGCTGTGCCACTGCGCCATGTGCACTGTGTGTGCTGACCCTGCCATATTCAGCAGTGCTGTGCCATGGTACATCCCTGTTGAATATCACCTGGACCTGGCCCCAGCACATCACAGTTGTGCTGCACCTAGGCTTGCGCCACTGCCTAGTGTAGTCTGAATATCTGGACCCCAGTGTTTATTAGGTCGAATCTTGTCCATGTTAGGATTTTCCTTTTAGATGGTTCCAGGGGAAAGAGAAGATAATTTTCTAAACCGTGGCCAATTTTATTTATTCTGAGCCATGATGCACATTTTTAAGATTTGATCAGCTCCATATCCTCACCTTGTGCCTTAAGATATAAATTTTCCTTATGAATTGTTTTATATTGTAATGAAATAGAAATCTTTTTTTGGAAATCTACCCATAAATGCGAAAGCTTAATAGAACTGAGAATTCTACACATATCTGATATCGCAGCCCAAGGCCATCCCAGTCACCAAACCTAGCATCTAAGTTGTTAGGGGAGAAATCCGGAAGAGCCTGAATCGGGCACAAGAGTGACAGGCAGGGCGACAGTCTATAAGATTTTTTAATTACATTCCAATTTTGAAATTGCGCTATCAACCAGGGACTGGCGGTTGGGAAGACCTTCCCTATTGGGTTTGGACTATATATTGTCCGGAAGTAGGTAGCGTCATTTATCAATATTCTTTCTATGTCAATCCAGTGTGGATGGGCACTTCTGTTCTATCTTGCCGTTATGTGCATCATAGTTACTGCTTGTTGGTAACGTTTTAAATCTGGAAGCGCAAGACCACCCTCAGTTCTTGCAAGTGTCAACACATTTAGGTTCACCTGAGGCCTCCTCCCAGCCCAGACAAAGTTCCGCAGTAAACAGTTTATTTTTTTAAAGAAGTTTTGGGGTACAGCAAGGGGGATATTTTGAAAAAGGTATAATGCTCTAGGGAGAGTTATCATCCTAATAAGTTCTGTCCGTTTCAGTATACTCAATGGCAGAACCGACCAAGCCTGTAGGTCCTGCCTCAGCTGTGTCGTAAAGGGGGAATAGTTGTACCTGTAATAGTGTGCTCCCTCTCGGGGAACACACACACCCAAGTACTTTAGTTTCATAAGATTCCATCTGCCCGGGAGGGCGCTCATCGTTGTTTGTGAAGGAATATAGTTAAATGTAAGCAATTCAGTTTTAGTTAGGTTTAGCTTATAGCCTGACAGTCTCCCATATTCGTCTAAAACTTGTCTTACTGCTAAGATAGATTGCTCTGGGTCTTGTAAATATAGAAGGATATCATCCGCATATAGAGCAATTCGATGTTCTGTTCCCCCCAGTGGAATTCCTTTGATGTTAGGGTGCTCCCTGATTTTCTGTGCCAGTGGTTCTATGGTCATTGCAAATAACAGCGAAGACAGTGGACAACCTTGGCGTGTGCCCCTTTGGAGTGGAAAGTATTCAGAGTGGTGCCCGTTGACTCTTATACAGGCCCGGGGCACGGAATAAATATTTTGTAAGGCCTGAACAAGACCAAGGGGAAAACCAAATCGCTGTAAAATGGAGTATAGAAAGGGCCATGTGACTCTGTCGAAGGCTTTCTCTGTGTCGAGACTGACTAATACCACCGGGGCATCTGTGCCACTCATCTGGTTAACCAGGTGCAGAGTGCGCCTAATATTGTCAGTAGTGGTAGGAGCTCTCACGAAGCCCGTCTGGTCCCTATGGATCAGTGCAGGGAGCACTTGATCCATTCGGTGGGCCAGAATGCTCATAAATATTTTGTAATCCTGATTTAGTACCGATATCGGTCTATACGACGCACATTCCTGAGGATTCTTCCCCTGTTTGGGGATTACCGATATGGTTGCGTAGGACCAAGAGTCTGGAGGTAGGTCACCCTGCAAGATTGAGTTAAATACTCGCTCAAGCGTGGGGAGGACCGAAGCCTTAGCGATCTTATAAAATTCCGCACCATATCCATCAGGGCCTGGGGCTTTCTGGGACTTAGAGTTGGCTATTGTTTGTGCTATTTCAGTAGCAGTTATGGGCCGTATAAGGGCCTCTCTACTCTGTTCTTCTAGGGTGGGCAGAGTAAGTGCCTCAATGTATGCGGTGATGTTTTCTGGGAATGAAGCTGACTCTGGGGTGTATAAGTTTTTATAGTACGTCCGAAACGCTTCTGCTACTTCGTGTGTTTTAGAGAGGGGCTGTCCTCCCACTGTGTGTCTGATGCTACTTACCGTTGCTGCCTTCCTTCTTCTATGTACCTGGTATGCGAGCAGACGTGTTGCCCGTGGACCAACCTCATAGTACCTTTGCTTCAAAAAAGCAAGGGCTATTTTGGTTTGTTGTATAGCAAGCTTGTCTAACTCTTGCTTGGTGTATTGTATCTGAGATAGGAGGGAGTTATCTCCCTGTTTATGGGCTAGCTGTAAAAAATGAAGAGTTTCTTCAAGTACTGCCCTATGTTCTTCACGTTGTCGTTTCTTCTGCGCTGAATATTTAATTATATGTCCCCTTAGTACGTTTTTATTGTGTCCCAGTGGACTGCGGGGCTTACATCCACGGCAGGGTTATCAGCCATGATCTCAGTGATCCTGTCCGTGACAAACTCCCTAAATTCTTTTGAGCGGAGGTAGAATGGATTCAACCTCCATTGGGTACTCCTAGGTTGGTCACCTAAATCCCAGATTGTACTAACAGCATGATCTGAGATAAGTATATCCCCAATCGGCGTCACACACCAGCTGCAAGTTTTCCACCTGTGTAAAGGTTAATCTATCCCATGAATATGTATGATGTACCGAAGAATAGTAAGTAATTCCTTGTATGCGGGTACAACCGCCTCCAAATGTCACACCACCCCACCTCCGAGACGAATCTCCTAAAGAATCTCTAGGTCCCAGTCAACCCCTGTGGTCTCACTTTTGTGGAGTCCACATCTGGATCTGCTAACATATTTAAATCTCCGGCCATTAGTAAAATACCCTTGGTGAACTTCACCACTCTATCCAGCAGAGGTTTCAGCTGGGTTGTCGTGGCACCCGGTGGGAAATACACATTTGCCAACGTGACTTCCTTACCGTTTAGCCTCCCGTATGATAATACCATGCGCCCCTCAGGGTCTGACCATGTTCGTTCTGGTTGAAATGGAGTGTGGGAAGGAATGATAATAGCAACACCTCTACTCCTACCTCCTTTGTATGAGGCACTCAACACCTGGCTTCTACTCAATTTGGCTAGCTTGGAATGCTCAAGCGGATTCATATGTGTTTCCTGCAGGAAAATTATGTCCGATTTAGTTCTTTTAAGGTATGCCAAAGTTCTAGACCTTTTGATTGGAGAAGCCAACCCATTTACATTTAAGAAGAGCAGTTTTAACTTTGAAGTGTTCAACATGGCAAAGGGTGAGGACACCGGGTTCCCCGCACCCCCCCCCCATTGGGTGTCGCGGGGACCAGGGCTTTACATAAGGCTAGTGACCAGAATGAGTTTGATGACCTATTAGAAAAACATATGTACAAAATTCCAAAACCATTCATAGAGGTATACACCAATACATTAAAATTCAACCTAACAGCCAACATGGCTCCAATAACAATGTCCAAACTTATGATACTTCCACTGATCTAGATTACACCTAGATCGTCGGCAGGATCCAAGAATCCCACCAATGAGGTCCTCTATTGTCTGAGGACCAGGGTAGCTAGTACCCAAAGTGAAAAGGGCAATTGGGTTTGGTGACTGACGTTTATCACAGGGTTCGAGCCATAGGCTCCCCAAAGATTTATGTGAAAGGAAACTCCTCCGAATGGAGGAGGGTGGGAGCCCCTGCACCACTTGAGCACAGTACGGTAGCCACCGCCTCCCGTCATCGGAGCATCTTTGGTTCACACATGGATCCCCTCGAGAGTCATAGCTATTACATCCCCTCTCAAGCATCCAGGGGCACCCGGGTCGCGTGTACCTCAGGAGGTTAGTGTATAAAATCGTCTTGGGGGACAATAACATCACTGATCAGGGCTAGTAATCTTCCTTGATGTGGGGGGGCCAGTCTTTCAGTGGACACCTGCATGATAAGCGTGGCTAAAATGAGTTCCAAGTGTCCCCACATTCCCCAATCAGACCAACCACCCAGTAATTAGGGTTCTTAAGTTGTTTGCTCTGGCTTCGTCGTTAATCCAGGTGAGGGGGAGTGCTTCGCTACCTCCTAGGTTGCATCCCTTATAGAGACTGCAAGGAGGGTTCCGAAACCCCCAGGGTAGCAGAGCGGACCCTGACAGCCTCACTACGCACCACTAGGGCTGAAATTGCAGATCCCACATCCACCCCTCCCTACCCTCAATCCCCTGTAGCCCCGGCAACACCCATGTATCAATCCAGGAGGCTGGTGCTCAACTCCCTTCTCACCAGAATGATTAGCATACTATCCAGCTAGGTCCATTTTATTATCTTGTATTTTTGCTATTTATCCCTCCTGACCCCCCCATCTATCTGACCATCACTCCCCTTTATCCATGGAGTCCAGGGCAGGCGGGGAAGCCCACCCCCAGGCGTCTCTCAAGACCTCCTGATGAAACTTCCCAGCTGCAACCAGTGAAACCCGGGTATGTGTGCCAGTCAAGCCCAGGGATGACCCCCCGCCCCCCCTGTGTTCTGCAAGCCAGTTCCTTCCCCGCAGTTTCCCCCCATCCCTCCGATCCCTGGGGTCCCGAGTCCCTAAACCTCAAATCATTCAGAGCTGATACATCTAATTCCTCCCCCCCCAAGTCGGTCTCTAAGCCACGTCTTCCTGTTTGCTAAAACTACCCCATCTACTGTAGTGGTAATCCTGTCTTGCTCAAGCTAAAATGGGCCAGGAAGGTTGAAACCAAGTTCAGCTCCAGTCATGGATAAACAGAGCTGTTTCTCCACCCCCCTCGCCAGCGGGGTCGCCGCTCTTCTAGGCCCAAACGTCCGAGCTATGGGCACATCCAGGACTATGAGAGCAGCTCCCTCTCCCGTCGCGAAGACCGGAAAGCCTGAAAATGCTGGTTTGCCATGACTCCCCTCAATCCTCTCCTCTCCCCCAAACCCTCACCTCCCCAGCCTCACTACATGCACCCAATCCCCCCTATGTGCCTGGAGAGCAAGGGAGGAAATGAGAGGGAAATAGGGAAGGAGAGGGAGGGGGAGGGACAAGACAGAGGGAAGAGGGAACGGCCAGAAAGAGAGAAAAAGAGAGAAAAAAAAAAGGGGGGGAGGCAATCCACAGTATTAGGGAGATAGGCAACAGTCCCAACATCCGAGGGAAACATATCCATTAAGGCATTGATTCAGTCCTCAGGTTAACTCTCCATTGGATCCTTGACCAGGGATTGAAAGTTCCTGTGTGTTTGCTCTGAGTGCATTCACGACTGTCTGCAAGGCTTCGACTCCCTGCTTCTTCCTCGCCTCTCTCTGCTCCACTGACCACACTTTTTGAGCTAGTTTTGCCAAAGTGGTGTTCTACTATTTATATCCAGTCCTGGAACTTCGATTTTCCTGGATTGCAGCTCCTTCTTCGCCTCAGCTGCATTTTCAAATACCATTGAGCCTTCTTTAAAGTAGATTAGTAGTTTCGCCGGGTATAGAGAGCGAAATCGAATCCCTGCCCCTTTAAGGGCTTTCATTACTGGAAAAAACGTCTTCCGGCGCGACATCACTTCTGGTGCAAAATCATTCTCAAAAAAGAGCCTACTGTTACCAAAAAGGACTTTGCCTTGCTTCCATGCCGTGTGCAGCACTGATTCCTTCTCCTGGTGCCGAAGGAATTTTATGAGAATGGATCGTGGTCTTGCACCTACAGGTGGTTTTGGGCCCAGTGTGCGATGTACGCGCTCCATTTCCAGAGTGATGTCTTCAGGCCGGGTGAGAGACTTTCGCAGTAAATTTTGAATAAAGGGAATGAATTCTGTTGATTCTGTGCCTTCCGGGAGCCCCGACAGGCGTATGTTATTCCTGCGGCTCCTACACTCCGCGTCTTCTGCTCGATGTTGCAAGGCCGCGACCTGGGAATATATTTGGGTTATAGTCCTCTCGGCCTCATCAACCCTCCAGTCTGTTTTAGAGAGTTGTTCCTCGAAACTCTCTTGCTTTCTATCTAATTTATTCAGATCAGTCCTCAGGCCAGCAACTGTGGATCGCATTTCTTTTGAAAATCTCTGATCTCTGTAAGCATCTGGGCCATCTGTCTTTGTAGAATAGAATTAGGGACCTGGTCAGCCTGCGCTGTGCTACCTCGGGAGGCCGGCAGGCCCTGCGAGTCCCCACTGTCAGAATCCTCTGGTCGTAATCTATCGGGATCCATCTCGAATTGCGACTCTTTTTTTGTCCGTTCCCTTCCTTTAGGCATTTTCTCCCTATGTTATGTCCTGGCCGATCGTTTCTTTGAGAAATCTGTAGTTTAGGGGTTCTTTTATTGATTTCCAAGGGCTTGTCCAAACTGCTTACCGCCATAGCGTCACGGAAGTCCGACATACGCACTTCTGCTGGGACAACTGGCGGAGCCTGGAATCTCCACGGAGTGGGTTCAGCAGCTGAAGGCACCAGGGAAATCCGGCCCCTCCCGCCCATGATGGCCACATGCCAGAAGGCAGTACATCCATCCTGCTGGAGAGGAGCAAAATCACAGTAAAAAATATCTTAGTTCAGGAATGAAATATAATGAAAAGAAACTGGATATATTGATGTGTTTTGTTTTTGCCAGAAATATAATATTACAAAAAATTGCATGAGAAATTTTACTTTCACCATCAAATACTGCTGCTTTAATTGGTTTGTTTTTAAATTGAATCCCAACTCTGACACAAGTGTAACCCTCCACAGAATATAAGGTGTGCTCACACACAGGGAAATACTGATAGCTGACTGACACAGCAGCAGATGTGTCACCAAAAATCAATTCCCATTTGGACAGTAATGGACTATTGTGTGTTATCCTTCCCTTGGAGTCAGGATTAGACTGGAAGGGATTAACTCCTTCATTCCCAAGGAGCAGAGGATTATCCCTCGTTTCCTCTGAAGACTTTGTGTTGAGCTCAGAAGAGGAGGGATCAGACTGTGATTTTTTAAAACCTGATTATAAAAGGGTCCAGAGGATTTAGTTCTTTTGATACTCATGCATCAGCCAGATGATCTTAAGGGCTGTACCTAGTAGTTAGACTGCAGAACTCTGAGCGGAGACCTGGGTTTGAATCCAACACCACCTTACTCACTATGCAACCCTGAGCAAGTCACTTAACCTCTCTGTAATCTCACCATTCCAGTTCTCTGCAGTTTAAATCACCCTAGATGATGGAAAATGACAGCAATGCTCTCTTCCTTCCTCTCCTGTATTGTAAAAGACTTTGGGATACTGTTCATACAAAGATGATATATAATTCCTTTACTACTGTATGTCTGTATCACCCCACTCTATTTTTTAAATTATTTTCCATTTCTCCATTTTTGCACTGACACCCTAAACCCATACTGACCATCATGCTGGCCACAGCTCCACCTTTCCTCTGGCTTGAATGGAATATGAATGACTACTTACCCAGCCAGTGCAAAAGATGGCAGTATAGACTAGAAGTCAGAGAAAAGAGCTGTAAATGAGCTTGGTGAATGCAGCAGAGCTAGAGTTCATTCCCATATCCTCCACTTGCATACTGTGTGACCCTGAGCAAGTTTTTAACTGGCATGTGCTCCGAGGACACGCCTGGAAATGCCCTTTGGAAACCATTGCAAATGAGTCCCTGACTTAATGGTGCATCCATTTCATGAATAAAAATAATTATTGTTAATAATTATTAAAAGATATCACTTGTTCATTTGGCAGGGGTGCATGCATGCAGGTTGCTCACGCCTCCACTTCAGTAGCTGAGCACCTCACAATCACAAAACACTCAGCTCTAGCCAGTCCAGTGTGGAATTCCGGGCTCACTCGCTAACATCACTGAGCCACTGGGCCAGTCTCTTGTCAATCTTCTTGAAAAGATTCCTGGATTAGGGTGCAAGGCGGTATGGTGGCAGCAGGGGTGCACTGACCTGCGGAGCCCCAGCAGTGACCCCTGACCTGTGAGATTTCCACGCTTCTCAGGAGAGTAGTAGTGGCCCCAAGCTGACAATCAGAGAAGGACTGTGGGTCCACGCTGTGGTACTACAACATCACGTGACCAACAGACGGCACTGCAGGTAGTCTGCTGCTGCATAAGTGCCCTCAGTGGGAGTTGTTGAGAGAAATAAAACAGGAAAGGATAGACGAATATGGAAAGCATACCTAAGGAAATTTGGAAACCCAGATACATTGCTAACAATACCTTCTGATGATGCCAGCACTTAACCAGTGAAGGACAAAAGGACACTTTGCCCCAGTATTCTGCAGAGGCTATTGTACTAGACCGTATAGCCCCAAAAGTATCCTGACGCCCTGTTAATATAACAGGAGCCTCTGTGGTGAGACCCACCATGTTTCAGGCCTAGGGTTGCTTCCCCATGGAAAGTCTCCTCCTGTGTTGTTACCCCCACCTTTCCTGTTGTTTCTCATCTCTACTTCTCCCTTCTTTGAGCCTAATCCTCACAGTTTACCCTTTCCCTGTCTCTGATCTCAGGCTAAGTAGAATCCATTGCCCCCCACTAGGCATTCCACACACCCAGGGCTCTAGGTTGTACAACCCAGTATATCAATGCACAATGTTATGATGTGCTGAGACAATCTTTACAGTAAGAATGGTTTGCTAAACAAGTCAGTGACCCTGTAGTTTACTTCTATCAGGTATGTATGTCTGCTGTTTGATTGTTCTTGTATCTCTTATTTAAAAATTCAATATTTTATTCACAAAAATACCGGAAAAAAATTATCCTTGACTCTCTCTCACCTGGGCTTGAATCTCAACAACTGGTATGATGGATCCAAATGGAGGGAGCTGTGGTTATCAGTTTTGAAACTGGTGGCAAGAATAAGACTGGAAACAGATTATGTTCAAAAGTTTCTGGTCAGCCCCAAAGTAAAACAGACATTCAGTACACTTGGAGGTAGCATGGCAGGGGAGTCGATGTGCAAGAAGAGCACTGTGTGGCATCTATAAAATTATGGAGAGAGAACAAATATCCACATTGTTTCGTTTCAGTGACTCTGTCCCAGCATATGCTCTTAAGCCTCAAACCAAGTGCAAAGCACATGGGTTGCAGATCTGTGGGGGGTGGACAGGTGAAAGGGCAGGCCGAGAGATTTAGAGGCATAAAGCACAGCAAAAAAATAAATAAATCTGCTTAGTGCTGTACATCAGAAAAGGCAGTCTATGTAAAGTAGTTGGCACCCTTTGCAGACTGTGTGAGGGGCCTTTCAGCACCATGCATTTCTGCTTAAAGTTGAACCAGTGTAATATTTTGTGGTGATTTGCATATACAGCCCATGATGCTTTACATTATGGGGGAGATGTGATTTTGTATTTCCATGCAAAGCAGTGACATTCAGTAGAAAACTGTGAATAATGGTCAAAGCAGTGCGGAGCAATTGTAATATAAAATAGACCTCTATTGTAGGTCCATGGGATTTCGAGTATATAAATTCAAATGAGTTAACCTCCCAGCTAGTTGGATTGTTTGTTACCTGATGGGCTACAGCTCCTGCCTTTGGGACTCTGGGTCCCAGGTTTGATTCCCAGTATAGGCTGGAATTGCGTTTGCCCAAGTAGAGGGGACAGACATAACATACAGCACAATACCCGGAATATGATCTGCTGCCCCGCACTTGTGAAACACGCTCCCAGCTATACTGGTTGATAGGCCTTCTCTCCAAGGAGTCAAGGTGGGCCTCAAAGTATTCCTTCTGGAACTTAGCCTGTGTGGCTGCACTCGCTAGCCCCATTTTCCCTACCATTCAATTGTGACCTCTGTATTCCATGCCCTACCGGTGTATGTGTCAATCTGTGACCCCTGTTAACTCTTGCAATGTGCAAATGTATATTCTGGATTCTTAACCTGTAATTACTGTCTCTCCAACTGATATTGTCTCACTTTTAACCTCTGTATTATTGTCCACTGTATGTAATTTTGCTGTATGTATCTAACCCTGGGTGCCCTGAAAAGGGACCTCTGGTCTCAATGAGCTTACCGGTTATCAAAATCTAAATAAAGAAATAAAAATAAATCCACATGATGACTGTAAGTCACCATAAGCAAAGTTACCTTTCTTCCAGGTTTTCAATTAAGCAATGAGGCCTCACAGGGTGCAGCGTTATTGTGGGATAATGGCACACCTTGGGAGCGAGGCACAAGGCAGTGTTAAGTGCATTATGCACAGCCCCTAAGAAAGCCATTATCCCACAGTTGCACACACCCAGGAGTACCTTATTGCAATTGTAAAATGTATTTCTCTGATTTTATTTTAAAAACTCAATAATGAGGTTCAGAAAGTTAGCTCCTAGCTCCTCCTCCAGGGGCTGAGTGGGTGGCCGTTTGTGCTTGTCTGTAGGTTAGTTTTTGTTCATTTACATGTTTTTCTGCTTGGATTACACTATGCCGTTCTAGCACACAACATTGGTGAAAGTATCCTGGACTGAATTTTCTGCAAAACATCATCACCAGGTATCAGCTTTTTAATTTTAAATCAACTTTCTTGAAGCCTCCCCAAGGAAGCATATGTCTTACAACTAAATACAAAATCACACATGCCCACAATGCAAAGCATCATGGGCTGCATATGCAAATCACCACAGAATATTATGCTGGTTCAACTTTAAGAAGAATTGCATGGTGCGAAGGCTCTCACACAGTTTGCAAAGGGTGCTAACAGATGACATAGACACGTGTTTTGTCCTACCAGGACTCATCAGTATGCCTTGTCTGTTTGACACCCCAGTGGAATGAACCAGCTACTTTAAGATGTTACAACTAGTCTTACAAACATGGTGATGCTGGGTCCTGCAACGGAATCAACATTTTCAGCATCTTCATCTGACCACTCCTAAAGCAGCTGCACTTGTGAACTTTAAAGAACAAAGGAATTAAACACCCTTTGTGACTGAATCAACATTTCTGTCTGACCTACTCCCAAGGTATTGTCCTTGTCTCTGAGGACTTTGAAGATCAAAGGAAACAGACAGACAAAATGATTTCACAAGTTGCATATGCCCAACCATAGTTTATTACCTTTCAGGAATTTTAACATATTATATGACCCTGGATCTCAACAGTTCATCATTTCCTCTGGATGAAATTTAACCATCAGCGTTTTTCCTTTGCCATCTCCTTCTGGTGTGCTTGTTAGACCACCCAAGTATCGCCACCTCAGATCTACCATGGATTACTCTGGCAATGTACACCCAAATCCTGGACCAGCTGGGGTCACATTGACAAGCAACAATAACAAGGAAGGAACAATTACACTCACCAACATAAATATCTGCAGTCTACTCAAAAAGATTGACTGCTTGCAAGTCTGGACATTACAACATAACCCTAGCGTACTCACTGTCATTGAGACATGGCTCACTCCAAAAACACAGTTCCGCTGTCTCGATACCTGGTTACACTTTCAGGAATGACACGATCTCAAAAAGAGGAGGGGCTGTATTATACATTAAAGACTCAATAAAGGGGTTTGCTCTTCCTTTACCCCACCTTACCAATACTGCACAAATTCTCCCATAAAAATTCTGTTGGGGCCCACAATAAAGCACTATCTATACTTACTGTATACATCCCTCCTGAAGTGAAATTTCCAGGATTCGAAGAACTCATGGAGATTATCAGATGTCAGCACCTCAACTCTGAATCAATCATTCTAGGGGACTTCAATATCAATTGGTTAGTACCACCGACTGGCACATATAAGGACACTTTAGCTGCATTGCATCTTACACAACTTGTTGACTCACCCACCAGAACAAATTACAAAACTGGATCTAGCACACTACTTGACTGGATCCTCACAAACTACCCGGATTGTCAGTGTGACAGTCCACCCAGACTCACTGAGTGACCACTCTCCAGTAACCTGCAGCTGGACTAACAAATTCAATGCAACCCCATCCCCAAATAATCTCTAATCATAAACTAAAAGGGGTCACCTGGAGTACCTTAAGGAGCAGCTATGCAACACTTACTGGAGTCCCCTTGACACAGTGGAGGATATGGACACTGCACTCGAGTACTTCATCAGACAATTCAATGATGCTTATGACTGCCATGCCCCAGTGCACAGGACAAAGATTCGTGGAAGATACAGCCCTGGATCACACCAGACTTTATAGACCACAAAAAAACAGGGACAACTGGTGGCACAGGGCACAGAACTCTGGCAAGCAACAGACTTCCAGGAATACAGAAGACTACGGAATGACTGCACCCAGATCATCTGCTCTGCCAAAAGTAAACATTTTAGGGAAGCATTACAAACATCATGGGGAAACAGCAAGTCTTTTTGGAATAACCTAAAAGATGTACAGGGAAAGTCAAGAAAGAGGCTCCACAAATGCTCAGCATCGATGGTTCCCCAACCCTTGACTCCCTGACTATTGCCAACACATTTAACAAAGCATTTACTGACCTTAACAGTGTACTTCCGACATATTATTTTGAAGAAACCAACCCAAGCTCAAGCCAAATCCTAGGGCCCACTCAAACATCCCCCTCCCTTCTATTTCAAATCTGTCAACTACAACCAAGCAAGTGTAACCTGTTACCCGAGGTTACTAGAATCCCAGTAAGACCTAGTGGTAGGCAGGAAGGCAGCTGAGAAACTCCAGTTAAATGGATTTCACACTGTCTCACTCTGTTCTCAGTCTCAGCTGAGACTGAGGATGACATCATTGCAGCTGCATAAGCCACACTGGAATGTTGCAGTTGGAGGTTAGAGTAGAACGTTGAGGGAATTTGAAGCCAGTCTGTGTGCAGTCTTAGAAAGAGACGGTAGTGCAGCTGAGTGTGTGCAGGCTCTCAGAGCTTTACGCTCTGTTTCAGAGTTACTTTTGTTTTGTGTGTGTTTCCACCTGAAGAGGAACACAGGAACTGGTAATTGAAGTGGGAGACCACTCTCAATGGTTCAGAGCCCCATCCCTGAGGGGATGGAGGAAGGTGTCTGCCTGTTTTCCAGGGACAACCCTCTGGGTCCAGCTGAGGAAAGAAGCTGCCTGCCTGTCTGAGTTGTACTGCGGCACCAGAAGCTCTGTAAGAGATTCCTTGAGGAGGAAACGTCTGTGGGGCACCTGCAACCAAAGTGTGAGTTCACTCTGAAAATGGTCCAAGTGTTTTCACCTGAAACAGAATGAAACTAAAGGGACTGTTACTATGGGGTCAGAAAAAGACAGCCAAGTACAGCTGGAAGATGTTGGGATTGGTCTGCTTAATTCTGTGGGGGGCCTAGAGTAATGGACAAAGCCACTAATAAGTGTGTTCAAGGCCAGCACAAAATGGAAAGAAGGAATGTGGGGATTGGACTGCTTAACCTGTGGGGGGTCTACAGTAATGGACAATACCACTTATTTTTAAGTATGTTCAAGTCCAGCACAAATGGGAAGCAAGACAAGTAGATTGAATGTGAAATACATTTAGCAAGAATTTACACAGCAGAGTGTTAAAGGATGAAGTGTTTACAGTCCAGAGAAATGGCTGGGTATGAATTGTGGGAGCGAGTGGGGAACCCCCATCAGTAGTAACCAAATTCACCTCTACGGATTTGCTCTGAGACACCTGTTGCTTTCTCTCAGGTTACTTGGCCAGTGCCTGTGGAAAGTACCCAGACGAGGATTAAAGAGGAGGATCCTCTGACGGTGCCGAGGTGCTCTTAGGTGGTTTAGGGAGCCACCAGAAAACGTTTCCATGAAGTATGGAAGGTGTCCAAGTGGCTGGCAAGGAGCCAAGCCAGGAAAACCCAGAGCAGTGTACAAGTTCGGGCTGTGTAAACCAAAGCAGCATACTAGTCCAGGCTGTGTGCCCAGTGTGTTGTAGAGCCTGAGGGCTAAAGTGATGAGGATGTGTTCTGGTTTCTTTTAATCTGCATTACCAGGAGTGTAGCCCCATGGGGGTCCATCTATGCTTTGTTTATTCTGTTTGGATGTGAATAAAAGCCACACTTTAGAATCCCACTTCTGGTATTGGACATTACAGTTATTGCTTCCTGTGTTTGGAGTTACTTGGGTGCCCCTGTGCAGAGTAGCCAAAACTAGCCTTTGTACCGAGTGACCTATTCCTCCCCAAACCCAGCCCACCTGGTATTGCTGTCAGATGGAAACGGCATACCAGCCTGGGTTACAAAAATGGAGGCACCGCTGAGGATTTGGGTTTGGAATTTAGGGAGGAATGTAAGAAAGGTCGCTAGGGCAAGGGGCTAGCATTTTGGCTATCTGGCAGTGTGTAGCCCAAAAGCTGAAGCAAGGTTAACTAATGTGCCACTGTGTGCTGTTGTCCATGTGCTGCTGTTAAAATGCCAACTGTTTACCAAGGAGCAGTAAAGCCTGAGAGTGGATGCCCTTGTCCTGCATCAAAGTACAGCATTTGCCAGCTTTTAAAAGTGTTTGTGACAAAAAAAAAGTGTGGAAAACTGTGGGTAGCAAAAGGAAAATTGTGCCCTAGATGTTGGAAATGCTTTCTTGTGAACTGAGAGATTTGTTGTGTTAATAGCCATGAAAAATGGTTGAAATTGGCTCCTGCCATGGAGTCAGTTGAGAAAAAAAAAAGTGTGGTTTTGCAGTTTAAATTTGCCTGCTTGATGATCGCCGCGAGGAAAAGAGCACTCAAGAGGAAAGAGGCCTCATTGCATGGGCGCCGTGATTGTGAAACTGCAATCAGTCCCACCCCAAGCCAGCTCTAGAGCAACTGGCCAGCATTCAAGAGGGAGAGTGAGTGGAGTGTGCGACTGGCTTATTAGGAGGAGCGTCGCAGAGTGATTGAAAGCGCTGTAAAAGTTCAAAAATGGACTTTTCTGTCTGAATTAGGGCTCAACCCACATCTCGATCAACTGGACTGTGAGTGTGATGTTCAGAGGACGATCGGCAGGACTGCCAACCCGCTTCTTTCCAGAGCCTCCAAGACTGGCTGCAGGTCGATTTCCATCGCAGCAAACAGCTACTGATAACAGGAGTACTAACAGAAATAATTGCTCAAACTAAGTGATTTTGCCAAAAGCCAGCTGAATCTGTGTAGCAGTGTAGTCGATTTGCAAACAAGGACTGTGTTAAGTTTTACCAGCAAAAGCAAGCATTTTAAGCCATCGACTGTGAGCATAAAGATAGGTTCAGCGGCAGTATAAGTTTCAAAGCCATGAGAGAGAGACTGTGAGTTGTATCCGATATGCAGCAAGAGTTACAGGCAATCCTGTGCTATGAAATACTGAGGCTTTAAGGGACTGTGAGCTAGAGCAATGTCTTCAGCAAGTGAAAAGTCCATGGTAAAGCATATAAATATGCTAGAAAAAAAGAACAATGCAAGTTTGTGGAGTCTGAGCAAAAGTTATCAGTAGAATGTGTAAATCGGATGTGCAGTGGCTTGACCCAAGTACAGAATGTTGATGCGTAGGAGTGCTGCTGCCGCCATTTCAGGGTGGGGTAGTAATGTAAACACAGCAGCAGAGGAGCCATTTTGAAAAAGAAGGAAAGTTTTCAGTGATGTGGGACTTGAAATAACAGTGTTGTTTGTTTTTCTCTGCAGTCATGGTCTCAGGAGCATTCCGGTACCGGATCATGCCGGGCTGTGGTAACAGTAAAGTAAACAAGTTAAGGGACACTAGAGATGTTACTACAGAGGATGACTGCCTCCTCATGTGGCAATTCCTGGATATCCAGTGCAAGTATGTTTGATATGCTTAAATGCTGGAAGGGACATCTTCATGGTACCTCTCTGTTTTGGGTGCTTAGAGAAATATGGTTTATTTAAGCACCTAAGATTCATTTAGCTCCCACATGGACAAAAGTTCAAGATTCTGCAGTTGGAAGCACACAGCACCAGGAGAAGCCTGTTGGAGAAGGCCCCTCAGGGAGTGTGGCACAAAGCTAGAGGTGCAGATTTAAAGACAGAACAATGTGCTGATATTTCTATTCTGAGTCACAGAGAGACATCTCAGGAAGAGCATCAGTAGACTCAGGAGAGCGAGGCCAGCCCAAGTCTCATAGGTGAAGATGAGATGAGGGAGGCCTTTGAATGGGAGGTTTCGACCTCCACGCCCAGTGAAGAGTGGATAGTCTCAGGAGTGAGGATGACTGCTCACTCCTGGGCACAGATTCTCAGTGAGAAAGAAGAAGAGGGAGAACCTATGTGGCCTTGTGAAAAAGGAACTGGTACACAGCCTCAAGCTCTTGCCTCAGAGGAATGCATGGAAGAGAGTGGTGATGCCACTGCCCTGGCTGTGCAAGAAGAAGCCAGGGATCCATTTTTTGTGTCTTTGAGAATGCGTAGCTGGCAGAACCAGGACTGGCTGCCCCAAGCCAGGCCAGAGGTCTCAGGTTGACCAAAGCTAGTAAAGAGGAAAGACTGGTTCATAGGAAGGCGAATGAAATCTATGGGATGTCCTTTCCTACCTTTCCTCGGAGAGTGTGGGAGGAGATTGAACAAAACAGGAAGTCCTGGACTTGGGTAGAAGCAATGAAATGTGTGCATCCTGGTGCAAACAAACATGTCAAGCACAGAATGTTTCATGACAAATACAGCCAGTGGAAAAGAGGCAGGACACTGTTAATGGACACTGTTCAAATTGTGGATGGAGAGGGACGTGAAACCTTTCACAGTGTGAATTATGAACGCCCAGCTGGGGTAATAATTCAAGCACCTGACCTGTTGTGCTATTGGCCACAATGCAAAGATCTTCCTGTGAATGTGCCCATGCATACCAAATGGAAAGCAGGGCAGTGGTAGCCAGTGCTGCCACTCCAGCCATTGCAGTACCTATGTTGTTCCACCAGTATGGACGTCCAAGACTCAGGTGCCCCACATTCATCAGTTCTACAGTGTACTCGCTTCCCAGAATCCATCGACTGGCCCGCCAGATGACTTCAGATCCAGAGAGGACACCAGCCCAGCTGTATCCTGATTCTTTGTCTGGTAATCGGATGACTTCAGACCAGCTGTTTTCCTTTTTGTTCCTGTTCCAAGGTTCCATTTCCAGAGATGATATCAGCCCAGCAGTTTCCAGATGTGCCCTCCTGTCATTCCTGGAAGATGTTCGCTCAGCTGTATCAGAAGAATGCTGCCAGGGAGAGTCTTCAGCCGAGGACCAGGTCTGGTGCCGTTTTCCAGACTTTTCTATTCTTATGACATTGCAGTACACACCCTACACTAGCAGACTCCAGATGTTTGAACTGTCCTCAAAGACTCTCCCCTTCAGAATGTTGGCCTGCTAGAACTGTGCTTCACTGGGCTCCAGCCCAGGAGAGACTCTTTAATGGACTTGCCTTCGGCACTATTGTCACTAGATGGGACTTTTAGGGCACTCCATCCCACAAATATTACGTATTGTAAATAATGTCATTGTTTTCTACTGTTTTCTAATGTTTATACTGTTTTCTACTTTTCTGAAAAAATCTTTTGGAATTCTCCAGTGTTTTGATGGTAGGGTTTAGATAGACTGTGTATGCAGATTAGAGTGTGTGTTGTCTTTCTTTTTCTTGCAGGTGTTCCTGAAGAAGATAGAAGAGAAGACAAGAAGAGGCGGACTCATCGGAGTCCCTCACTAGTACTTTAGAGTGTAGTGTTTAAAGTACTGTTGTTGTTACTGTATGTAATTTTTCCTTCCACAGGTATGGTTGTGGGGAGTGTGGGAGGAATACATGGAGTATGGTATTAGCTCCTGTTGTGTGGTTGCATGGTGTCCAGGGTTGGGGAGGTCCCTGTTTGTTTTGTTTGGGAAATTTGAGATAGAAGCAGACAGGTTTCCCTAGAGGACTAGGGGGATAAATAGGCTGTGGTCCTGAACGGCCATAGAGGCCACAGTGCTGATCTATTAGGGCTATGCTCTGGACAGTTCTACCAGAGCCACTAGGTACCCATAGTTAGAGGGTAGAGTAGAGGCTGATATGTCAGCCAAAGGTCTCTAGGCCCTTAGTGTTACCTGCCTGTGCTAGCACATGGTAGGGGAGAAGGTAGTGCTACCTCCCCGTAGTCAACACATGGGGTGAGATGGCCTAAGCCACGTGACTAACTACTGCGGACAGTCATTTTCCTGGCCCAGGGTGAGTGTAACCCCCCCGTTACCCGGGGTTACTAGAATCCCAGTAAGACCTAGTGGTAGGCAGGGAAGGCAGCTTGTGAAACTACAGTTAAATGGATTTCATACTGTCTCACTCTGTTCTCAGTCTCAGCTGAGACTGAGGGATGACATCATTTAGAGCTGTCGAGCTGCATAAGCCACACTGAAATGTTGCAGTTGGAGGTTAGAGAGAACACTGGGGAATTTGAAGCCAGTCTGTGTGCAGTCTTGAGAGAAACTGTAGTGCAGCCAAGTGTGTGCTGGCTCTCAGAGCTACTTTTGTATGGTGCATGTTTCCACCTGAAGAGAGCATGGGAACTGGTCATTGAAGTGGTGGAGACTGCTCTCAATGGTTCAGAGCCCCATCCCTGAGGGGATGGGGGAAGGTGTCTGCCTGTTTTCCAGGGGCAACCCCCCATGGGTCTGGCTAAGGGAAAGAAGCTGCCTATCTGAGTTGTGCTGAGGCACCAGAAGCTCTTTAAGAGATTAATTGAGGAGGAAACGCCTGTGGGGCACCTGCAACCAAAGGTTGAGTTCGCTCTGAAAACGGGCCAAGTGTTTTCACCTGAAACAGAAAGAAACTAAAGGGCCTGTTACTATGGGGTCAGGAAAAGACAGCCAAATACAGTTGGAAGATGTGATTGGACTGCTTAATTCTGTGGGGGTCTAGAGTAATGGACAAACCCACTAATAAGTTTGTTCAAGGCCAGCACAAAATGGAAAGAAGGAATGTGAGGATTGGACTGCTTAACCTGTGGGGGTCTAGAGTAATGGACAATGCCACTTATTTTTAAGTATGTTCAAGTCCAGCACAAATGGGAAGCAAGACAAGTAGATTGAATGTGAAATACATTTAGCAAGAATTTACACAGTAGAGTGCTAAGGGGTGAGGTGTTTACAGTCCAGAGAAATGGCTGGGTATGAATTGTGGGAGCGAGAGGTGGGAGACCCCCCATCAGTAGTAACCAAATTCACCTCTACGAATTTGCTCTGAGACACCTGTTGCTTTCTCTCAGGTACTTGGCCAGTGCCTGAGGAAAGTACCCAGACGTGGGATTGATAGGAAGATTCCCTGATGGAGCCAAGGTGCTCTTAGGTGGTTTAGGAAGCCACCAGAAAATGTTTCCATGAAGTATGGAAGGTGTCCAAGTGCTGGCAAGGGAGCCGAGCCAGGGAGAACCCAGAGCACTGTACAAGTTCGGGCTGTGTAACCCAAAGCAGCATACAAGTCTGGGCTGTGTGCCCAGTGTGTTGTAGAGCCTGAGGACTAAAGTGATGAGGATGTGTTCTGGTCTCTTTTAATCTGCATTACCAGGAGTGTAGCCCCATGGGGGTCCATCTATGCTTTGTTTATTCTGTTTGGATGTGAATAAAAGCCACACTTTAGAATCTCACTGGTATTGGAAATTACAGTTATTGCTTCCTGTGTTCGAGTTACTTGGTGCCCCTGTGCAGATTAGCCAAACCTAGCCTTTGTGCCGAGTGACCTATCCTCCTCGAACCCAGCCCACCTGGTATTGCTGTCAGATGGAAATGGATACCAGCCTGGGGTTACACAAAAAGTACATTTGTAAGGTACTTGGAAAATCCAGGAAAAGTGCAACACACTTGACCTCAAATTTATTTCCCTTAAGCTTGATGAAATCCTAGCTCCCATTACTAAACTGCTGAACTTATCCTGCATCTGGCTCAATTCCCCAAGCTTGGAAGTCAGCCCTGGTAACTCCAGTGCACAAGAGCAGTGAACGGGCACTGCATGCCAATTACAGACCTATTTCTATCCTTCCACCACTGTCAAAAGCACTGGAGTGCATAGTCTCAGACCAGCTGGTTGAATACCTTAATAAATACAACATACAATGTCTGGAACAACATGGATTTCGGAAAGGGCACAGTACCTCCACAGCTCTTCTGGAGTTCACCAGCTGCATACACAGTTCACTGGACCAGGGTAACCTTGTTGGCATGGCCTTTATTGATCTAACAAAGGCCTTTGACACAGTCAGTCACTCCCTACTACTTAAACAACTCACCTCCATAGGCCTCTAACCCCGCTGCTAACTGGTTCAAAAGCTATCAAGTTGATCGTTACCAACAGGTAAAGATTAGAAACATCACATTTGGGCCCCTGCCAGTTCATTGTGGGGTTCCCCAGGGGTCAATCCTAGGACCCCTCCTTTTCAGCTTCTTTCTAAATAGCCTACCTCGATCGTGTGACCAACGGATACTTCTCTATGCAGATGATGCTGTTATTTTTATTTCTCAACATGACCCTCACACCCTAAACTATCAGCTACAACATGCTTTTAAACAAACTAAAGATTGGTTCAGGGCCCACAAGATGGTTCTGAACTATAAAGAGTAATGCTTTTTAGCAGTGCTAGAAGCAACCACAAAGCAGCATCCCTTAACATCACTAACTGCTCAGGCAGTTCTGGAGACCCAATCTCCGCAAAGACATAGACAGGATGGAAGCTGTCCAGAGGAGGGCAACTTAAATGGTGCAGGGTCTGCACTGGAAGACATATGAAGAGAGACTTAAGGAGCTTAATATGTATAGCCTTGGGACTTCCGGTGACGTCATGCAACTGTAAGCAGCGCCTAACGCGAGGCTCCCCACGGGTTAATTTAAATACCCTTTTAAATACAGCTAATCTTGACAAACTACGAATCTAGACTCAATTGGGGGTAGATGATGCCAAGGAAGAAGGTATGGACAAACTAAATCCCGAATCGGACAGATTCGTCAGATCACAGCCCTGAAGACTCAGACAGCAGAGATTCGGGCCTCATCGACCTCCACAGCACATACATGAGCCATTACATCCCCAATACGATTCTACAACAACAATGGCCCAAATGCTCTCAGAAATATGTGATTCCGGAAAGAGATGAGATCCACGGTGACAGGTTTGAGAACAGATTTGAGCAAACTAGAAAAGGCAAGAGGGCAGAGGAGCAACTAACAACAACAGACCGGAGAGTGGATGATGCGAGAGAATCATTACTCAATTACATACACAACTCAGAGCCCTACAAAGAGCGCTGAAGATGCAGAATGCAGAAGTCGCCAAAATAACATTCGTTTATCGGGACTTCCTGAGGGCACTGAAATGGCTGATTTTATCCTTTTATGCAAAGCCTGCTGAAGGAACTTCTCCCTTACCTGAGGGTATAACCCTGGAGATTGAGCAGAGTCCACGTTCTTTGGGCCAAAACCGCCTGCAAGTGCTCGCCCACAAACAGTCCTCATCAAATTTCTCTGGCACGAAGAGAAAGAAACCGTCCTGCACACTGCATGGAAACAAGGCAAAGTGCTCTACAAAAATAACCTGCTCTTTTTTGAAAACGATTTTGCACCAGAAGTAATGGCACGTCGGAAGCTGTTTTTTCCAACCATGAAGGCTCTTAAAGGGGCAGGAATCCATTTCCGAACTTTGTATCCGGCAAAACTACTGCTACACTTTGAAGATGGCCCCACTGTGTTTGAATCAGCCCTCGATGCAACAAAGGAGCTCCAAACTAGGAAATTAGAGGTCCCAAAGCAACGCACCAGTGTAGGAGCCCCAATCGCCGCAAAACTGGCACAAAAAGTTTGGTCTGTTGAGCAACGAGCTGCCAGGAGAAAACAGGGAGTTGAAGCTATCCAGAATGTCGTGAAAGCATTAAAAGCTAGAGCCCAAGACCAACCGGTATCTGAACTGAGTCCCAGCAGCAAACAACATGAAATGCTAACTCAAGTATTTGCCGGAAGGCTAGCTTTAGTGTTGTACTGGGAAGGCCTCAAGGACTTATTAAAATGATCTCATGTTAAAAACATTACAGTTTCTGATCCGTTATATTGTTTGGGAGGGGAATAGGGTAGATAGGGGTATTTTCTAGGTAGAGATTTGGGGAGATCAGGAAAGGAGCTTGGGAGAGTGACCTGGTTGGATATAGAGGATCTTCCACGCAGTAAGTCCACTGGCTCTGGGCGCGAAAATACCACTGTGCTCCCTCGACTCGGCTGTTATCCTTTGTTGGTGGTTAATTCTGCTCTCTCGCTGGGCTGAATTAATTGACACAGAGGCACTTGGGGATGGGGGAGAGGCGGATTGAACAGCCGTGAGTATCTGTACAGCGGCTGGATCCCGGATTTTGGGAGTCCAGAACAGTTAAGGTCTCGTCCAATCACACTTATGGCTGAAAACTGTCAGTCGGGTGGAGGGAAGGAGGGTTGTGCTAGCCGCTTATTGGACCTGGGCGCTGGGGCTGGGGAGCCGGGGGCTGGGGTGCGTTTCCAAGGAGTGGGTGGGGGGAGTCAAAAGAGGGTAGGTAGATCTCCTGCTTGGCTGGGGAGGTGGATCTAGGGGAACTGTGTGCCATTGCTACCTGCATTGATGCTTGCCTCAGGTTGTGACTTGATGGACTGAAGTTTTTCCTCTGGAAGCGGGGGGTGGGCAAGGCCGCATGCTCAGACGGTGCCGCATGGTCTGAGGATCGGGGAGCTCCGAGCCCATTTCGGAGTACTTGGGGGTCTGCTGCGCGTGTCGTGGCCGGGCTGCTCTCCCGGGATTCTGTGTGTTTAAACCGCCTGACATCGCTCCTGAGCTTGTCGGATGTGGGGCTGGTGGCCTGGTCGCAGTGCGTGGGTCTGCTCTGTGTCCTGAGGGGTGGGGGGGGAGGTGGATGCTTTCGTGTGGGGCGACGTCTTTGGCAACTGTGTGGCTGGCAGCCCAAGGAGGGAATGCGTGGATGGGGGACAGGGGTTAGAAGGGAGATCTCGAGAATTCATACAACCTCACCTGAGCTGTGTGGGGATACTAGTTCTTTACCTAAAACAGGATTTGTCATGGAAATGACGCCATAGCTGATGTCTCCTCCCTCTGTCGGCCCACTTGAATGAGCCACTAATTTGGCCTTTACTTTGAGGGACTGACAGAGGGAGCGCGACTCATGGTAACCCCGGCCCCTCCTGAAATACCATAAACTTGAAACGAATAATAACTAAATGCAGGCACCTGAATGTGATCATTAATCCAGGAGAAAGTTGGTCAATTTTAAGGGGAGGGGCTGGACCGTAGTCTTAGCAGGCTACATGAAGGTAATAGGTAAATGTTTTTAGCAAATTGATCTGGACCCTTTTCGATGTTCTTTGATTTGAGTTATTGTCAGGAATTGATGTTGCCCAATACGAACGATAGAAGGGGCAATTTAAATAATTAAGAGAAATAAATTTACACTCTCACTCCAAACAGAATTAAGATGATCGGATCGAAAGAAACCTGTTGAAGGGAGTAGCCTGGTCAGCCATGGAGTCATGATTCACTACCAGGACATAATGAGGCGGAGAAGACACTGGAGGGTCTTATGTTTCCATGCCTGAACCGGGGAATATAGCCTTAATTAGAGAGGTTTAACCTCCCTAGAGGATACCTCCAGACCTAGGAGCTGTCACAGAGAGGATACCCCACTACATATAACAGCCCGCTAGTAACTCAGGCGAAGCCTCACTCTAGCTCCTGACCTGCATTGTTCGGGAAAGTGGACCTGACGGCCGTTCCCCAGGTTTTTTTTTTTTTGACGGCAAAATCTGTTGGAAACTAAGTTAGGCCTAATTTCCTTGCACTCTTGCTGATTACCCATGTGATCATTCTTTGTGTGTACATGGGTCAATGCAGGAATAGCGGACCTGATGGGGGGGAAATAGGATTTTAGTATTTTAACTTAGCACGAGTGTACTTAATTGACCCCCATCAGTAAGAAGATGGGCGGGATAGGGACTAAGGGGAGGGGAGGGAAGGGAGGTATCAAAATAGATTAATAAATGATTCCCAACATTTACTGAGATCTAGCCAGGGACTCAGGGCGAGCTGGAAGTCACAACTCCTGCCGTCCTGGACTGGGATCCCGGAACCATCAGAGGCTTACTTTAGATTCTATCTGTCCATACTTGACCCTGATGATAGGTAAGCTGACTGGGAAGGGATGAGGCATCCGCTGGGCGGGTAACAACTCGGAAGGTGTTGGGCCCTGGTCCGGAGCGAAGCCTCAGCCCCAATACTATGTAGGGGAGGCTGAAAATGACGGACCCACACCAACATTGGAGTGGACCCCTGCATAGCTTTAATAGGACCTCTGGGATGACGCCTGAGCAGTAGAAAACTACTAAAACCCCTTACAGCCCGCGGAGGTCAATAGCTTTCAGCAATTAACTGCTGCCTCTCAGATATATTTGTCCTCGGAGGAGCTGATACTCGTGATTAGAGTCACCAACCCAATTACCCTTTGTCCCTTAGGTACTAGATACCTAAGGCCCTCAGATAATAGAGGGCCGAACAGGTAGGACCTTTGGCTCCTACTAGTGATCAGGGCATTGCCTAGATCTGTGGAAGTGCTAACTGTTCTATGTTTGACTCAATGGCCACGTTGGCTAATAATCCTAGTTTTGACTTAATGTTGTATGTTCATAATAAAGGTTGTATTGTCTTTATTATTATGTCTTTTAACGGGTCATCGAACTTAACCTGGTCATTGCGATTGCAAAATATATGGGTTTTTAGGACATCCCAAGGGGGGGGGCGGGGGTGCCAAAACACCAAAATCTCAGACACTAGTCATGATGCACTCACCAAAGTTAAAATTGCTCTCTTTAAACATAAATGGGTTGGCTTCTTCGATAAAAAGGTCCAAAACGCTGGCATACCTCCGGAGAGCTAAGGCAGATATAACCTTTCTACAGGAAACACATATGAATCCAGTGGAGCATTCCAAACTCGCTAAATTAAGCCGTGGACAGGTTTTTTATGCCTCATATAGGGGAGATAGAAGAAGAGGGGTGGCCATATTAGTTCCGTCTCATACTCCATATCAGCCGGAACAGACTTGGTCAGACTCGGAGGGCCGACTAGTCCTTACCAGAGGGAAGCTCAATAACAAGGAGATTACCCTAGCCAATATATACCTCCCTCCAGGTATTACTGTTCCTCAGTTGCGACCCTTGCTGGATAAGGTGATGAATTTTACTAGGGTACCCTTTGATGTCCGGGATTTTAACCTTATGGTTGACCCAAACATCGACTCCACAAGAGGGAGACCACAGAAGCTGTCGGCAACTCAGAAATTCTTTAAAAGTTTATCTCGGAAATGGGGTGGTGTGATACATGGCTGAACTTACATCCACACGTGAGAAATTATTCATACTATTCTTCGGTGCACCACACATACTCCCGAATAGATTATGCTTTCACCCAAGTGGAAAAACTGTATACTGTATGTAATGCACAGCTCATGGATATATCTATTTCAGACCACGCACCCATGATCACGTATTGGGACCTTGGTTTTCAACCTAAAACAACACAATGGAGACTAAATCCATTTTATTTATGGTCTAAGGAATTTAAAGAATTCATTTCAGACAAGATCTCTGAGATCATGGCTGACAACCCGGTCTCAGACACTACTCCTTCGGTCTACTGGGACACAATAAAAGCAGTTTTAAGGGGGCATATAATTAGATATGCATCACAGAAGAAAAAGACAGCGCGGGGAGTACAGAGCTAAGCTTGAGGAAACACTTCATTTCCTACAACAAGCACACAAGCAGGGAGACGATACCCTCCTCCCCCAGATACAACAAACCAAACAAGAATTGGATAAACTCACGCTACAACAAACCGAAATAGCCCTAGCATTCTTGAAACAAAGATACTATGAGGTAGGCCCACGAGCTACACGTCTGCTCGCATACCAAATCCGCAGACAACGGAAGGCAGCAAACGATAGTGACCATTAGGCACCCAATTGAGGGACAACCCCTATCTGAGACACATTAGATTGCAGAGGCATTTAAGGCATACTACAGTAATTTGTATAACCTGGAATCTGTCCCCTTCCCGGATTGCCTGTCGGCATACATGGAGACACTTTCCCTGCCTTCCTAGTGGAAGAACACAGAGATTCACTTATGCAACCAATAACTGGCCCTGAGATAGCATGGACCATAACCAATTCCAAGTCCCAGAAAGCCCCAGGACCTGATGGATACGAGCAGAATTTTACAAGGCTGCGGGATCTCAGATTCAGCCCACACTTCTCCGTGTCTTTAATTCTATATTACAGGGTGACTCACCCCAAAATCCTGGTCTTATGCAACTATATCGGTGATACCCAAACCAGGAAAACCCCAGGAATGCGCATCATACAGACCAATTTCGGTACTAAACCAAGATTATAAATTGTTTATGAGTATTTTGCCCATCGCATGGATCGAGTCCTTCCGCTTCTAATACACAAGGACCAAGCGGGTTTTACGTGGTAGCGTACCACTACGGATAACATCAAACGCTCTCTCTATCTTGTGGACCGAATGAACGTTACGGATTCCCCAGCGGCACTAATTAGTCTCGACGTGGAGAAGGCCTTTGACAGGGTTGCGTGGCCTTTTCTGTACTCCGTCCTGCACAAGCTTGGCTTCCCTTCTGGCCTTATACAGGTCTTACAAAACATATATTATGCTCCTCGGGCCTGCATAAGAGTAAACGGACATCACTCTTCCTACTTCCCACTTAAAAAGAGGAACCCACCAGGGTTGCCCATTATCCCCGTTACTATTTGCAACAATTATAGAACCCCCAGCACAACAAATCCGAGATTCACCTGACATACGAGGAGTCTCCTTTGGGAACACGGAACATCGAATTGCCTTATATGCAGATGACATACTCTTGTACCTCCAAAATCCAGAACAATCCATACCAGCGGTCCACCAAATTCTAGACACATATGGTTTGATGTCAGGCTATAAATTAAACTTAACTAAAACTGAAATACTCACATTCAATTATACACCCCACGCAGGGGATAGTAGATACCCTCTCTGGTAGGTGGAATCTGGCAAAACTAAAATACCTGGGCATATATATTTCCCGTGATACTATAAACTATTATAAGCATAACTACTCTCCTTTTTTGGCACAATTAAAGCAGGACCTATGGTCTTGGGCTGTTTTGCCACTGAACCTAACTAAGGCGGATAGAACTAGTTAGAATGATTACTCTTCAAGAGCGTTATACTTATTTCAAAACGTTCCCTATTTGTGCCCTTAAGGACTTTTAAAGAAATCAACCGCCTCATACAACACTTTGTGTGGGCAGGAAGGAAAGCGCGAGTGCGCTTAGGGGTATTATCCCTCGCATGAAA
Organism: Neoceratodus forsteri; assembly: GCA_016271365.2. Lineage (NCBI taxonomy): Eukaryota > Metazoa > Chordata > Ceratodontiformes > Ceratodontidae > Neoceratodus > Neoceratodus forsteri. Next base: position 454,842,565 of record JADMNL010000024.1, on the reverse strand, counting down.
GGATGGTGGCTTGGCTCTTCCGGACCTAAAGTACTGCCAACAAGCAGTAACCATGGTACACGTAATGGCAAGACAGAATAAAAATACCCACCCGCATTGGATGGAAATGGAGCAAATATTGATGAATGATACAACATACTTTCGAGCAATTTATCGACCAGCGGTGGGAAGGAAGGCTTACCCAGCAACTAATCCTTGGCTGGCAGCTCAGTTCCAAAATTGGCATATGCTTAAAAAGTCACACAGATTATCCCCCTACTTACCACTCCTGTGTCCTATACAGGCGCTGCGGACTTTCCACCCAACACTCTGGATTCCGGGTTTAATACATGGGACAGCCTAGGGCTGAGTGTATTTACCACAAATCATGTCACAGGGTATAATCTGGTCTTTACAGAAGTACAAGCAAAGTTTCATCTGCCACGTAGTGACTTCTACCGATATCTACAGCTTAGACATTATGTAGAAGACTTATCCCCGTCCACGTGAAACCCAGAAAACTATGCAGCACCAATTCGATGTCAGATCTCCCTGAACAATACAGGGAAGCAGGACCACTTGATTTCCTTATAGTATCAATCCTTGAACTCTCAGGGTGAGGCCCTCACTGAAAACATTCGTACACAATGGCATGAGGAGACGGGTTACCAGCTATCTTTTTCAGATTGGCGATTGGCGTGCGGTTACTCCTCCAGAGTTACGAGCTCGGGTCAATGGCGAGAATATGCCTGGAAGGTTTTGTTATGATACTTTAGATCACCTACAGTCACTAAGCATTACTATTAAATAAATCTATGGAGTGCTGGAGGAGGTCATGATAGGGAGGCCAACCTAACTCACATTAAGTGGGCATGCCCAGTACTTCCAACTTTTTAGAGCAGCTTGAAACACAGCTGCAGGAGCTTTTCAACCCACAGTTTCAGTTGACACTAGAGATGTACTTGTTTCTTATCCTGCCTAAACCCTACAGAGGGACAAACACAAGATACTTGCTTTTACTGCTTCTCACAGCTGCTAAAAAGGTAATAACTAGACAATGGTTAACAATGAATGCTCCAACAATCCGAGACTGGTGGGAAATCACCCGGCAAATTTATAACATGGAAAAAATGACATATAATATAAATGAGCGTGGGGAGGTTTTTGCCGAAAGATGGGCACAGTGGCAGATATATTATATAATAGTAGATCCCACTTTTGTACCCTAACGCAGCTGCCCCGAGGGATCTTGGAGGCTATGATACTGCCGGTGACATCTCACCTCTGGGGGGCTTGGTTTTGGCTTACCCCATCCCCTTCTCCTCCACCCCGTCCATGGATTAGGCGGAACCACCAGTATAACTGAGGTGGGTGGTTCACCCATTCTTGGAGTGAGCAGTCGTGAATCCTGTAAGGGAAAGTTCGATGAACGGAGAATGACCAACCTTACATATATGTATACTAAAATCCTAAGGAGTTTTTTTTTATTTTTTTTCAACTAGGGCATGACTAGATTGTAACCCTATTGGGAGTAATAAACTGCTTGGAACAAACATTGAATTTTATGTAGAAGCATTATATGAACCCTAAATAATGAATGTACTTTTGACCAGTTGTAAATGCAATGTATAAAATCATAAATGTGGACCTGTATGTATATAAGTTAAAATCTGACTAATAAAAGAATAATTTAAAAAAAAATATGTACAGTATAGCCTTGAGGAAAGGAGGAGAGGGGACATGATGAAACTTTCAAGTACCTCAAGGGAATCAACAAAGTCCAAGAGGGTGACATCTTTCAAAAAAGAGGTGTGCAAGAACAAGGGGCACAATTTGAAGATGGGGGCAGCTCAGAGGTAATTTAAGGAAGTATTTTTTCACAGAGAGGGTTGTGGATGCATGGAACGGCCTTCAGGAGGTTGTGGAGTCAAAAACAGTGGTGGAATTCAAGCATGCATGGGACAGTCATAGGGCAATTCTAGGGGTGGGGGTGGAAGAAGTAGGCTGCTGGTTAACTAGGATCTGCAGCTTATCCATTAGGTAGGGAAATGGGCAGACTGGGTGTGCCAGCGGTCCTTATCTGCCATCAAATTCTATGTTATGTTTCTTGAACAAGTGGAGCAATTCAAATACCTGGAGGTTACGCTGGACTGTTCCCTCTCCTATGCAGAACACATTGAGAATGTGGCCAAAACAGTCAACATAAGAATTGAGCTCCTGCACAGACACAAGAAATGCCTAACACCGGTAGCACTCCAAATCGCAATCCATAGCACAGTTGTCTCCATCATTGACTATGGATTGGTCATATACAGCTCAGCCACTCCCACCTCACTACGTAGGATAGCAGTAGCCCTAAACAAAGCCTGCAGACTGCTCACCAATTCTCCCTCCCCACTAACGTACATGTGACCTTTATGAGCAAGCTGGGTGGCTACAAATTGAAAACAGGATACAATATCAAACCTGCCTCTTAGCTAAAAAATCACTACTCGAACTTCAGCCTCCTGGAGTTACAAGCCTATTAAGTTTATTCACAGTTCCACACTGCACCAGGAACTCTTACCATCAGATTCTCACCATCCTCGCTGCAGAACCTCCCAACGGCAGAGGTCATATGCCTACGGGCACCACTTTGGCTCAATAACCTTGGCACTGAACATAATGCCACGCGAGATTGGGGCTTTTCAAGACCAAGCTAAGACAACACCTACTGAAGAAAAGCTCCTGTGACTGTACTTTCTAATTACCCACACACACACTCTGACCCCAGTCTTATTCACCTTTCAGGTTATTACCATCTCCTCGCTACTCCTACTTTGTCCTTCTACCCTGAATTGTCCCCATTTTTGCCCTGCAATACCCTGCACTCTCCTCTCCCACCTCCCCCTAAATAGTCATCATGCCCCTCCCCCACTCAGTGCCCCCTACTCTCCTTTCTGGATAGCTGCTTACTGTCTTTTACCTGACAATGCCACCTAGGCTGCTACTGTTACCTGAATTATCCTAGTGTTAAAACCATCTCTGTTTCCTATTTACAATGTATTTTTGTCTATGTTTACTTACCTAGCTAGATACTCCTAAACTCACAGTGTATGTATACCCTCTTTCTGCGTCGAACTTTTGTAAAAGAGCAGTCTTCCACTCAAAGGTATTGTAATCCAAGATTGAATAAATAAAAATAAAATAAAGTATTTCTGCCCTGGGCTGTTGTGCTGGAATAACACATGGTCATGTGATCACATCTGACCAATCACAGATCTTGATTTCTATTATCCATTTTATAATTGAACCTGTTCAGCTTATAGAGGACTATTACTTAAAACAGTCTGCATGCCATCGCAGTTCTCTACAGTATCTAGGAAAAAACTGATTATACCAACTCCAATAGTTGGAAGAGCTGTAATGCTCCTTTCAAAATTTGAAGGATTTTGTTTACATTCAGCTGATTTTCCAAACCCTGCATTGTAGATATTCATTAAGCAGAGGGACTGTAACCTTGGGGAGACTCAGGCAACCCAATGCTTAGCAGTAGAGCACCCACATTCTGTGCAGGGGACCCAGGGACTGAGTTTTAAACTCAGGATACCATTCAGGCCAATGGGGACATGGCTCAGCAGTCCATTGTACAATTACCTCCCCTGAGGGTAAGGTTTACGGCACATCCCTCTGTGTGACTACCCCCGGTGGCTCAGGGAGATTGAGGTATACAGCTGGATGCCCCTCCCCCACAAGTCAGGTCTGCCCAACTCAGTGAGCTATATCATAAGGGACAGTTCATGAGGCTTAGTGATGGTATGGAGGATAGCACAAGGGCATTGTTAGAAATACAGGGATGCATCTGAGGGCAGATAGGACCTGGAAGATCTGCAGTGGATGGGTATATGGGGGAAAAGACTGGAGAACTGTATGAAAGAAAAACGTTAAAAAAAAATTGTGGGTCAGGGGTTGCGATGGTTGGAGGTTTTTTTCCTCTGCTTTTCTTCCTGATCCCTTGGACGTCATTGCCAAACCACTAAGGCATGTGCACACACAGTGTGGTCAACAGCAGGCCATACTCCCCCCACTGAGTATCTCTTGCTGCACTCCCACCCAAAGACACCCAGGTGGTGGTAGCATTGCAGAGAACACTGCCCTCCCTGTAGGAGAAGAGCACCACTAGCACACTCGATCTTCCTCCCCCCAGCTGGTCCTCAGCTCTCTTTGCTCCCTCCTGAACCTGGGTCACCAGCATTTCAAACAATGGCCCTACTGCTGTACCAACAAGGCAGCTTAGTAGCAGAGTAGTTGAAGTTGAAGGGGTTGTAAGCTCATCATGTTGCCCCCAACTACTTCAAAAGCAGAACATTGTCCGGTTTACATGTATTGTACAGTACTCTTCATGTCCATTGTCCCCACAGGTAGGCTGTTCTATGGGTCACCACCCTTGGAGAGAAGAAGTGCCTACTAATGTTTTTACTGAATTTACCATCTCTGAGCTTTAGGGTATGTCCCCATGTTCTGTTGCAGAACATCAAATCAGTCTTTTAATGCCCTTGAATATGCGAACCCTGAGACTGTGTCTCCTCTTAACCTGCTGTTATTCAAGGTGAACGTCTTAGGGGCACCAGCCAGGTCTTACTAGTTGGTGATGTATTGTCTATGGCTTATGCGATTCTGCCTTAGGCAGAGATTACACTGATCAATACCTTGAAATTAATGAAACATTCACAAAAAGAAATGTCAAAACTCTTTATGCACCATGGTCTAAAACCCTTCCCTTTAGTGTAAGTGTCCATCTCTGCAGAAAAACTGCACATCCTACTTCATGAATCAAGGCCATACTGCACATCACAACAAAAGGTTTCATTTCTCCATTTCCCACCCATCTCTGCAAGGCAGGAGTTCAGAAATAACAAAGCCCACATCAGTAACAAACTGCACCGCCTTTCTCTGTTCGACAGCTTTGACTCCCCACCTGATCCTCCTTTGAGTCTTTTTGGCATAAAATCTGACTGCCAATCCTTGGTGTGCTGTCTGATTGTGTTTGCAGCTGGAAATGAGCTGCTTGTTTCCAGAATTCTTTCTTGTAAAATTTTCTATATCCCTTTATGCTTCAGGGCACACGTTGGTTATGTGTCGTTATCTAGTAGCAGTAATACAGAAACTACTAGCATTACCATGTTACCATGTAATATACATATAAGAAGTAGGTAATTTAATTTTGACAGCATGATACAAACATTCCAACTTGTATGGTATTACAACATAACTATAGAACTAGCTTCATGTAACTACATAGTAATAGAAGTAACCATGAAACTACCTATTTATTACATGTATGTTACGTGGTAATAACAGTAGTTTCCTTGTTATTATAAAATTAATACCATTTAACTACCATGTAACGTGTTCTGAAACATAATGTGATACCAAATCTTGAGATTCATAAATTTAAAAAATGGTATTCAGCTAAGCTGTCTTTGCAGCCAACAACAGTGGAAACAACAGGGACCTCTGAAGTAGTGTCCATGACCTCAGACATACAGGACTATCTTTTAAGAGCATGGCCAGGCTGGAGGCATTATTCATTGGGTTCAGGGCTTTGTCAAATACACCCCACCCCATAGGATCCCTGTTGTCCTTCACTGACCATCACTCCAGACTTCTGTAATTGCCTTGTGGAGATGAGCTTATATCCTGAAGCAATGCGTAATGAAACTGTCCAGGAGAGTAAAACTACATCTCTCAGAGATGTCTCATATATTAGAAGGAAGACTTCTACTTTGATTGTAACCAGTCTGGAGTCCCCCCTACAGCAACATTAATTGCTATGTTAATTAACAATTGCAGTACCTGCTCATAGCTAATTATGTTTCCAGATAAGCAGACCATTGAGACTGCCCAAGGCTGCCTCTCCCTGCCCCACTTCACTGCCCATGGATAGCTTCTGGTTCTTCTTTCCAGCTGAAGACGCTTTTACACACAGGTCTATGTAATGGAATAACTGTTACGGAAACAGTATTCCATTACATCCCTGTGTGAAAAAAGCATTTATTTAGTTCCTGGGTGAACGTCACCAAACTGCAATCTCTGCTTCTTGCGGTTTGCACGAATGGTAACGCTTGCTTGATCTGGCTGTGTAAAACAGCCATTCTGGTACCACTGCAGAAACTGCCATTAGAGCAGCAAACTCTGGGAGCTCAAACAAATGGAGGCGGGATTAACTGAAATACTCACAGGGATGTAAAGAACCCGAGCGTAACAAAGTAGATCGCGCCACACAGGTAACGTTTATTTCATTTTACAAACCTGTGTGTAAAAGTACATTGAGTAACATCTGGAACTCCTAATAAATTAGCATCAATACTAAGATCAAGATCTGTAGGAGTTCAGGGTGGTTCTTTTCGACAGAAGTGAAACCTAGCAGCCTGAGAAGGAAGAAAAACAGGTAACTTCCACACTGGAGTTCAGTTCTATCCATCTTTACCTACGGAAGGGAAATGTAGCAGTTCAAGAAGGAAGGAAGGGAGAATATTAGATAATTTTCAAACATGCTTAAGGAAGATCATGATGGTTCGATGGCAAGATCAGGTCAGAAACACCGCAGTGTTGCGTTAAAGGATGTGGCTGTGAGTTTACTAGTTCCCACTTTCTGCTGTTTCCATGGTATGCCCCTCAATAAATGTTTATGATGCAAATTAAAATGGAATTCTGATTCTTTGATGAGTGCCCTTTCTAAGAATGTGTAAAAATGAGTATGAGAAATGCTGGCCTTTAATTGGCTGACAGCATTCACTACCCATATGTTTATCATGCAACACCATCTACTAAAACAAAATAGCTGGTATGCAACTCACACTTCTGTGCTCACAGAACCCTCCACTTTGCTCACTGCTGCTTGCATTGCATTACACCTGGATCACATCAGGCTTGAAAATGGGTCGTGGTGGACAAATATAGCCAATTTTTAAGTGTGATAGGACCCTTCAGAGTGTGGGTTGAGGAATACCCACCCTTTCAGGGGCTATGAAGGCCCTCCACCTACTGCTTCACACCATGCACCTGGAATGTCTGTTGGGTCTTGTAACTTACATGAAGCATTCAAATTCAACTTGTCAGAGTCTTCTCTTCATACAGTGAGTCTGTAGCAGAAGATGTGAAAAGAAGCATAGACAGACCAGCTGATAAGGTTAACGTCAGTGTGTTGTGTGTTTATTTATATTATATGTAAGCCCTCTTTGGGAGCTTACTAGTTAATTAGTGTAGCCACTGTGTCTGAAACTGGGACCCTGCCTGCTGGCGGGAGGTGAAGCTTAGTCCAGAGGGCTTCTAAGGGAGGTTTGGCATGAATTTGGAGAGGTCTGAAAGAGAGAGAAGAGAAGAGAAGTGGCCCATTGTGTGTTCGGCTGGGAGGGGTGAGGTCTGGGACCTGGGTGGGTTGTTTGCCTCCAGCCCACCACCCTCAAAGATCAGCAGGGTGGTGAGCAGTCATGCAGTGGTGAGTAGGGTGGAACTAAAGAATGGGACCACCTGTGCCATGTTTTGGGGAGCTGGAGCCTGGGGAGTTAATTTGGTGCCCACCTATAATTTTTAGCACCAAGGTGGGGCAGCACAGGTTGGGTCCCAGGCATTCCCGTCCATGGGGCAAGAGCAAGTGGAGTCCAGAGGTGCCAGGCCATTGGGGCAGTGCGGTGGTGGCAGCCCGTATTGTAGGGAGAGCAGTGGTGGTAGCCTGTCCCCCTTTCTGTGTGGCAATGTGATCTGGCTGGGAGGTGTTCGAGGATCCTATGCAGCCAAAGAGGGGAAAGTGCTCTGAGTTTCCAGGATCACCAGAGCTTTGCTGGGTGCTATGATGCCCTGGGATGCTCAGAGCTTTGCGCTGGCTTCATCAAGAGGGGACTAGGCTGTTTCTTCTGGGTCTCCGATTGTGAGGCAGACCATACATGTTTGGGAGTGCTCCAGGATCAAACCGCTGCTGTGAGGACTTGGGACCACCAGCTTACAGCTTCAAAAGGTTTTGTAGCTATGTTTGGGGTGCCCATGAGTTTGTCTGGTAAATTAGAAGGGGAGCTAAAGTAAGTTTGTGCAGGAGAGAAGTTTGGAGGGAAGATTGTTTGTGGCCTATTTCGGCCCCTATAAGTGCTGCTGCCAGGATTCGTACAGCCACCACAGCTCTAGAGGAGCACTGTAGGAGATGTTTTTGGGAAACGGAAGTTTATTATAGACTGCATCATGCTCTGTGCCCAGAAAGTTACACACCATTTAATTATGCACCCCACCCTCCATGGAGTGCACTGATAAACTTTTGCACAATTAAATCATTCTTTTTTTCTTTTATTTGTGAGTGGACAATGGACTTAATTATTGCACTTTTTGATTGAACTAAGTGTTGCCCCCGCAACTGTTGCTCAGTAACCATTGAACAGCCTGCACCCCCCCCCAACCCCGAAGACCACTCATCGGAACCCAGTTAAAGAGCTTTCATTTTTGGGACTATGTTTCTTGACTGCAAGTGCACCCCCCTTCCCCTAATTACCATCTGGAACACCCCTAGACATCAGGAGGGGTGGCTTACATATAAGAAAAATAAATGTCATGTTCAGAATAGCTTCAGTGATGTAGACCGGATTTTTAAAGCTCATTCATCAAAGCAAGCAGTCTTGATCAGTTTTCCATCGTGCTCTCTAGCACAGGGCTCCTTTTTCAAGGAGAGTTTTCACAGCCCAGCATCCAGCATGGAAGCAGACTGGATGTCCTCTCTCTATCACAATCAGAGAGGAACTGACTCAGCTGCCTTTTGCTAGGGTCTTCTATACCCCTCCTCTTGATCAGCTGACTTGCTTGTTAACATGAAATGCTTTATTACAGTTACACACATAACAGGCATACATTTCAGAGTCACGTAAGATACAAAAAGCAAATGGACTAAGCAGCCCTGGTGCATAATATTGTCTTCACCTCAGGCATATTTCAATTAAGTTTAAAATTGTCTTAACTGGGAGCTAAGGCCAGCCACTTGACTCCTCCTTAGTCCATCCCCCTTTCCAGGCTTCCTGTTTGCAGCACAAGTGTGAGGCCGGCTGCAGTCTGAATCATCTTTGCTGTAGGTGAGTGTTTGCCAAGTATGCAGTCACATTTCCATGTGATTTTATTGCCTTACCAATAAGCTTGTTTTTAACCTCTTTTAACCTTTCTTTTCTTTCAAGTGTGCTATAATAATACTATTGGTAAATACCAATATTTGGCAGCATTGGTGTTCATTGTCTTTACATGGAATAGGAGAGCGCTTAGAAGCCATAGTAACGACAATGTTAGTGATTTACAGGCAACAGCACCGTTCTTCCTCAGCTCTGTAGACATGCCTTAAAGTGAGGGTGTGACCTTTTTCATTTCAGTTTTGGGCTTCATAGCCCATTACCCAGCTGTGGCGATAGTCCCTCTTTGGCAAAAGTATACATTTTAATGCTGTCCTGCGAGGGAGGGAAGCTGGCGTTACACTTGAATATTAAGCTAAGTGATACAGTTTTCCTTTTAACTCTGCACTTGCAGTTAAGGACCAGCCTTATGCGTTCCGGCTTCTGGGATCCCAGTGAACATGTGAGAAGTTCAAACACACCTCCTTTGACAGAAACTGAAGTTGTGTATAAATGTATAAATGTACATTGTAACTTTAAGAAATGTTCAGACCTAGCAGTGAATGTGTTTTCTGCCTACCGTAGGGGGTGTCAGTGCTACGGTGCTAGCAACAGGCAGACAAGGACTCTGTCCAAGCCCATTCCTCAACCAGATGACAGTACAGCGAGGCAGCTATTAGACTTCACATTTATTTGTCAAAGCGGTTTAGTTTGCTTGCAAGAAATACTTTAATCCTGGGATTACTTATTAGCTGTTTATGTGGATGCCATTTTGGTAACCCTTGACCTTGAGTCGCCCAATCAGGAATCAAGGAGTTTCATGGACTGCAGCTATGGTTCCTGGGAATGGAGAGTTGATGATGTTCTTGGCGCCATAATCGTCAGTCAATCACATATCCAATAAGCCTAATGCATATTAATTTCTGTGATGGACAGCTGTGTTGTTGAATAGTCTGCAAGCTCTTCTCAGACACTGGGAGAACACAGCTCACGGCAGTTCTGTCTGAGGCTCTCTGAGGAAAGCAGGGAGCAGAGGAAGAGAAAGAACAAGCATTTGTCAATGCTGAATGTTTGCTTGTTGGCATTGGCATTGATAGTATAGGAGTTACAAAGCTGCATACTAGGAATGGCAGTGAAGTACTGAACTGAAGCCAAGCCTGTCACCACCCTGCAGATAGTGACATGCATTGGGGTGTGCCTTTGGGTTGTCAGGCATAACAGCCACACCATTTCACCACACCCTACCCTGCAGACACTGACAAGTGTCACGGTGTGCCATGGGATCTTTGGCCCTTATTTGCACCCCATTCCTTCAGGAAATACAGTGAGATGGGTGCGGTATAGGAGAATGGGGTGAACCTTGGGGCCGAAGAGTCCAAGGCACACCTCGATGCCTCTCACTGGCTGCAGGATGCGGGTGGGGGTGGAATGGTATGAGCATTGCAGACAACAATCCCAGGTCACAGTCCTGATGCCTGTCATTCTGTACAGAGTGGGGCGTTATGGTTGGAAACCCTAACGCCTCAGGCATTCGTTGGTATTTTCACTCAAAATTTTCAACATGGTTTTTTTGTGACCCCCACCTCATGAACAGTGGCAATATCAGTTTGTTAGCTGAAAGCTGCTTTTGCACAGCAACTACGGCAGTGGCTCAGTAGGTAGCACACTCACCTCTGAGGCCGGGAGATCAGAGGACTGTGGGTTCAGTTCCCACATCTGGCACTTGGGTTAATATCCCAGTACTGATACTGTAGTGCAGCATGAGAGGGGTGCTGCACTTCTGAGGTGCTGTCTTTCAAATGAGATGTTAAACCGAGGTTCCATCTGCCTGGATTGGTGGTAGTTCACGTGGATGTTAAAGATCCCATGGCACTTTTCGAAAAGAGTAGGGGAACTTCTCCAGTATCCTGGCCAAATTTCCCTCATTCACTAGAAATGCCACCAACAGTTTCATCTGGTTCAAGGTCAGTTGGCATTCATCTGTATCCCCCTCCCCCGGGTTGTGCCTGAAAATAGGCAGGATTTGTCTAGTACACTTACCCGGTCCACAAAAATGAAATAAATAAAATAAATAAATTTGGCACCACAGGTGCAAAAACACATTCTGAACAGAATGTGAAAAATGACAGCTGTACTGTTCATGGGGAGGTGTAAAAAATGGCAATGGTGAAAATCTGCTGTGAAAATATAAAAAAAAAAAACTGGCGAAGTCACGAGCGTGCATAGAAACTGTGCAACGCACACCCTTAATGTAACTAGTTTGGGGATTTTTTACAGCAGATTGTTAACACAGGCATTTTGGGACCTTCAATCATGAACAGTGTCACTGTGATTTTCTTTATCCGTCCCGAACAATGATTTCCCACAGTGACCACGCATTTCTGTGCTAAAAGTGTGAAAACACATTTCGGCTATGTTGTGAAAAATGACAACTGTACTGTTCATAAGGAGGTGTGGAAAAATGCCACGGTTGAAAATATGGACTGAAAATATTACAAATTCATGAACTTACGAGGGTGCGTGGAAACTGCGCAATGCTCACTCGTAACACAGTCATGTTATGGAGTTTTGTCACCAAATTTTCAGCATAGCCATTTTAACACCTCTGCTTATGACCAGTGTCACTGAGATTTTCTTAATCTGTCCCAAACAATGATTGCGCACACCGATTGCGCCATTGTGCGCTACATGCACGGAAACACATTTTGGGCAAGATGTGAAAATGACAGCTGTACTGCTCATAATGAGGTGTGGTAAAATGGCAATGTAGAAAATCTGGAATGCAAATATTAAAAATTCACGAACTTACAAGCGTGCGTAGGAAATGTGCAACGCACGCTCATAAAACAGTCATTTTTAGGAATTTTTTCACCAAATTTTCAACATAGGCTTTTTGAGAGCCCACCTCATGAACACTAGCACTGTCATTCTGTTAATCGGTCTCGAAAGGTGATTCCACGCAGTGACCGTGAAATCGCCCTCCGGCCCGATTAACACCATGACAGTGATAGAATTCATGAGGAGGGGTCCCAAAAACCCCATGTTGAAAATTTGGTGCAAAAATTCCAAAAAATGCCTGAGATATGCATCAAAGTTGAAAAAACCCTATCTATTACATTATACAGCTTACCGGCATTTCCTCGGTTCGCGGTCGGCTTTGAAGAGTGCAGACATGTTCCCGGTCCACCGACGATCATCACGCTGGAGTCCGGATGTAAGTATGGGGTGAGGGGGGTGTTGGGGAGGCAGGGTGTGCAGTGGGTGGGGGAGGGGGCCAACGAGACCGCGAGGGACAATTTTTTTCTTTCAGGGACTTTTTTTTTTTAACAGAGGACGATGCGGGACGTTTGCCACGCTGGGGTGGGCTCCCAGCGTGGCATTGGAAAGGCTGCTTGGGGGGCTGGAGCCGACGGGGGATTGGGCACCCCCATCTGCCATAACAGTTTCTGCCACGCTGGGGTGGGCTCCCAGCGTGGCACCTGAAAACGTTTTGGGGTGGCCTGGAGACATTGAGCAGACGGGGGATTTGGCATCCCGTTGGCCATTACATTGTTTGCCATGCTGGGGTGGGCTCCTAGCATGGCACCGGGAAGCTTGTTTTTTTGGGGTGGCCTGCAGCCAACGGAGATTGGGCACCCCATCGGCCATACGGTGTGTGCGTCGGGCACGCAAAATGCAGTGCTTGCATGCCTGCATTCTTGGGGGGGAGAGTTCTGCTCACTGAAGCGGAGCTCTCCCTTTCAACTGTATGCCACTGCTTTCGGAATCTCGGATGATGGCACTATGTTTCTTGCACATGTGTGCAAGCAAACATAAAAAGGCTTGTGAGGCTGGTGAGTTTTACAACTGCCTGTGGAAGAGGAAGCCAATCTCCCATTGTCTGGGGATACCAGATTCAAATGTTCAGGACTGTTTTTTCATGAGAGTGGCTCCTCAGCCTAAAAGGGGAAATAAGACTGAACCCTGCCAGAGACTGAAAGAGTTGCCTGAAGTCTGTACCAGATTTGGGAAATGCCCACTGAGCCCCTGTTGCCTGGGGGAGCTAGAGTGTTACTTGTGGCTTGCAGCCTGAAAGCTGGGACACTGCCTGAGAGACTGTTAACTGTTGCAGCCTGAGAGAGCCCAGATTTTACTAGCGGAGGCATTTGTGTCCACATCCAGTGAAGCCACAGAGACTGTGTGATTCCTATGCTTCACTATAGGAGTCACTGCCAGAGGGATGGTCTGGGGAGTCGGCCAAGTGATGCTACAGCTAAGCATTCCCCAGCGTTTGCCCCTGAGAACTAGACACCTGGACCTGTGGGGTAAACGTGTGGCTCTGGTCCTCAGCACTGGCCTGGTCCAGCTGATTGAAGGTGACAAGCTGCCTAACCATCCTGCTCCACTGTTCAAGGCCCCAGCTCCTCAGCCTGTCTGCTGTTTCCATTCACCCTGTGCAGAGTCTGCAGAACCGTGAGTAAGTGCAGGGCCTACCCTGTCTGGGGTTTATTACAGCAAGTTAAATCAAACCATTCTTTCATTTCAAAGTGCAACAATGCAGGCCAACCCACGGCAATGTCAAAGGCCTGCACCTTCCTGTTCCTTGGTACCCAGATAGACTAAAGGGGACACTGGTACCAGTGGGGAGGTAAGCTTATTACTGTTGCTTGGGAAGGGCATTGCTGGTGTTTGATGTTATTGTTTTCAATACTAGTTACACCAAGGTGCTTTAAACACCGTTATCTACCGTTGCATCCTGTTTTTCCTTTCCCCCTGAATAAACTGTTTATTGTTGTTCTTAATACTGTCTATGTGCATTTTATTAGCGATAGTCATTAATTGCACGCTTAGCCCAGTATTGCACCAGTATATGGTATTCTGTGCATGGGATGACTGTGAGGGGAAGAGAGTGGATACAGCATCCCAGGAGGTTCTATCACTTACACATCTGGCCCACTATCAATCACTTTTGGTGGAGGCACTGCACTATTTTCATTCTCTTTGAGAAAGAACACCCCTTTTCTGTCCTGAACAGAGACCAGGCCCCTTAATCTTGGTGAGCCCACAAGGCAGGGGTAGTAGCGCATTGTTACACGGTGCCTGGGTTACACATAGTAATGTTTTGAAAATCTCCCCCATAGGAACTAATGGTGCACACCCCTGCACTCTCTCTGGTGGGATGTCACAAATATCCTAGTGCAGGAGCATGGTCAGTGGACTGGATAGTGAAAGGGACATCTGACTGGCAGTTCTGCCAGAGTTATGATCCATTCCCTCCCTTGCAGGACAGCATTAAAATTCATAATTTTGCTAAAGAGGGACTATCACGCGGCAGGGTAACGGGCAATGAAGCCCAGTAGACAATCTCACACCATCACTTTAACATAGCCTTAGTTGTGTTCCCTGGTTTTGAAGGGAAAAGTAAAAAAAAATAAAAGCAGCAAAAGCCCTGTTTTAAAACCCTTTGCTCTAGAGCACATGGCCTTTATTTTGCTTGTCTTCCATGTGACTGTCTGACACTCTCTCTTTACGCCTGCAGCTGCAGCTCAAGGGAGAGCAGAGAATACAACTAAGAGTTTTCACTATTTATTATTCAAAGTGCTTTTAATTTTTTTTTCTTTTAGGAGTGTTTCTGCTCCTGTCTGCTAGAGTGGAGTCAGTGCTGCATGGGCAACAAACACACTGTTCCTGGGAGTTTGAAAAAGCACATCACTATAATACTTTTAAGTAGTCCAAAAGCTAAAGCAGCTGTTTTCTTTTGTAACATCTATGTTGGTCCAATAAAAGGTATCAAATCATATTTTTTTCTGGATCTTTTGTCACAAGGACCAAAACAGCAACAAAACTAAGTTTTTAGGTTATGTTGCCCCCACCATGGAACACAGGGTAAATAAACAGGTCCTGCAGGGACCTACAACCTATGCAGTTTGGGGGGCACCCAAAACATGGTTGTGTATAACATAGAAGAAGATGGAAAAGAAGACAGGGAAATTGAAAAGAAAGACATACATGGGTAATGGGGAGAGCACCCCAAAGAGTCCAGCTCTCATTGTGAGGTAAATAGATTCTGATGTATCCTACAAATAAACAAAATAACAGGCTAGAACAGAATAGAATAATGTAGCATAGCAATATGGGGTTTGCAAATCAGAACCTCAGGGAAAGACCTTGGTGTGGCAGTTCTGCTTGCTACTAAAATTCCCCTTTTGTTAAGCAGGTGCCCTGACCCTGCAACATACCCCCCTCATTAAGAGGGAAACTGCTCTGAAAGGACAGGTGACCAAACAAATCATCTTCCCTTACATTTAAAGAAAAGTAATGGAGTTTCCGCCCACCCTCTCATCAGAAACTCCACGCCAGGTCCTTAATCTGAAAATGTATATTGCTTCCATCTTATCTTCACTTATTACATTTCCCCGGGGGCCTCTTTTATACCTGTTTCTTAATCCATTTAATTCTGTAATAAGTAACTTTAAGCAGTCATTCAACTTGTCACAATTTTATACATCATTCAGTTTTATTTCCTCTATACCAGACCCACTATATTAAGACAAGAAATTAGCGTTTTTGTGTTGAGCACCTGATTTATGCACTACCTGGAATTTGTATGGCTACATTGAAAGATAGCATGTTGTAATGTGGGGAGTTTTGTCTTTCATGTGTTTGATCCAACATAATGGATTGTGATCCTTAACTATGAAGTAGTATTTCAGTGCTTCTATTGCCCATTTAGCAGACAAACATTCTTTTTCAATGGTTGCATATTTTGTTTCTCTCTCATGAAACTTCTGACATAAATAATTATTGAATGTTCCTCTCCACTGAGCACTACTATCCTGGTAACCCTAAAAAGGATCTGACATGCTTTTTGGTTTTTGGAGTGAGACTATTTGCTGCAGATTCTACCGTAGAGATCTCGGCATTTATTTACTTTAGGGAACACTCTGGGGATGCGAGTGCACCGAGTGAGAAATATGGCCGCATGCACATTGCAGACAACGGTACGTCACTGGTTCTGCTATTAAAGTACTTTAGTTGTTATTTACCACTGCGATTGTTGTTATGATAATAATACTTACATTCCCCACATAAGGAGATAATTTTATTTCTGTTTGGACCTGGGGGAGTGTGGGTGGTGGAGTGCCCCCACAGAACAAAGATTTGTTATCATAATAATGCTTACATTCCCCACATAAGGAAAGGATTTTATTTCTTTTTGGACCTGGGGGTGTGGGGGCGGAGCACACCCATAGAACAAAAATTTATCACAGCATCACTAGACTTCTACTTATATTTCTGTTCACCACTGAGGACCCCGGGGGTGTGGGGGATGGAGCGCTCCCACAGAACAAAGATTTCTATTCACTTTATGTTTTACAGACTAATCTTGTTAGCGGCTATGGTGAAGTACAGTATCAGAATGAGTGAGGCAAGAAAGACAGAAATAAAAAAAATTGATTTTTAAAGGAGTCTGAGTTTCACGTTGTGGTTATTTGAATAATTTCTTATTTTTGTTCGGCGTTGTGCAACGCAATATTTCTAGCCGTATGCTTTCTACGGACTGAACATCAGAATGAGTGCGGTGCGGAAGACAGTAATAAAAAAATGTTACACCCCATTAATCTGCATTTTTGGCTTTTACTTACTTTAGGGGACAGTCTGGGGCATATATTTAATGGACATGGAAAAACTGGATTTGGAATGTTCAGACTGATTGCAAGATGTGTGTGTAGGAGTGGAGAGTACTGACATTGGTGGAAGGACATATTACCGTAATCTGCTGAATTCCGAAACAGGGGCACTCTGTGTCCCCTAATCTAAATAATCACCACAATCTCAGTCTTTACTTCCCCCTTCCCCAATATGAAACCCAAATATCTGGTTTCTTGAATCGTTATGGCATATTCAGTAGAGTTGATTGTTATTCCTGTCCATTCTAAGGTAGGCACTGTCGGAACAATAGGTTATAATATCACTTTTATAATACAGTGCTTGGATTTACCTCGGGCCTTACCCCAAAATATTTTCAAAAATTTCCCAAAATAATTATAAAATTCAAACATAATATTAACCCTGTTCTGCAGGTTCAAGATAATGATGAAACGTTTCTGCCACACTCAGAAATATAAAAAAATAATTTTATTCACATACATACAAATTCTAAATATTCCTAATTAGCGTGCATATACCTTGTAAACATAATAAAACTGTAAATGTAAATGACAAACGTTTCAGAAAATCAACAAACCACAAAGAAATAAAACAAATAAACTAAACAAATTTCAGCAAATATACAATGCAAATGAATAAGCAATATTCAGCATGATAAATGGCATTGACTATATACTATCCTTTTAGCATACTTGTGAATACCATGACCTTTTTTGGTATAAGAACTTGCAACTCATTACACTAGTGTCTCAGATTATATTTCTGTATAAAGCTGATTTCAAAATTTCATAGCATGCAAAATATATTCCTTTTTGTCTAAGTCTTAGCTTAACTATATACCCAAGATTTTGTAATTAAAGGTTCACTATGTTACCACCCCAAGTACCAAACTGAACTATTAAGATAATTAAAATAATACTTACATTTCTGGTTATCTATAGGCTTGGTCTTCTTTCCTTTTAACTTTCAAAATCTTGGTGAGAAGTGCTTCTTCTGATTCTGGATGATAAAAGTCCTTCAGTGGCTTGGCTTGGCTGTAGTCCTCTGTCTTTTCCCCCTCGAACCTGGGACTGTAGAATCTTCTGACATCAATAAAGCAGTTCAGGCTGGATCCTTCTTGCTTGATGTCACGAATCATCAAAAAATCACTTATCAGGATTTTGGTGGGAAAAATCAGACAAGATTTTAACAGTTCAGCAGCACAACAGTTTGTAGGAAAGGATTTCCCTGTGAACAGCAAAGTTGTTTTGGTAACTGGATTCTGTGACTTTTTCCTGTTTTGGTTCCTTTCTGCTCTCGAACCTGCAACTCCAGACTCACTGTTATCCAACAGCTGTGCAGGCTTGCTTTAGCCGGTGTATTTCAAAGTCAGTCTCTTGTCCAGACTTTTATCAGAAATTCCAAAACATTACTTCAGCCAGTAGTTAGTATATAAAACATAGGCCTTGCTTCATTCAATATTGGAAAAAGTCCTTCCTGTAATAGGTAGTTTCAGCAGCTGGACTTTGTTGCAGTGTTTTGCAGACTTTCAAGCTTGTCCTTAGCACCCCATGGTGGATACAATGGGTTAACCCAAATGCTGGTACCAAGCAAGTGTGGCGTCAGGCTTTTAGCCTAGTAAAAGCCAAGATAACCAGGTTTTTCAGTCCAAACAATGTGAGCTCCTTCCAGCTCCAAGAATCGGGCAGTTCTGAGCTGGACAAGCAGAAACTGCATATAACTTTTCAAGTTGAGTGACATCATCACCAAACTCTGATTGGTCTTTGCAGATGACATGTGGCTGACATTTATTACCACACTAAGGACATTCCACTGGCTCTAGACTTACTTTTATCAATGAAATTACTTTTTTTATAACTTCTTTATTCCAAATAATATAACTTTTAAATCAATATTTTTGAATTTCTCTCATTGAATGGAGTCTTTCAACATGTTTTTCATATTTCTAGGATTAGTATTTCCTAAATTAGGCTAATAAAGGCTATAACTTTATAATTTTAACAAAACTTCTCAAAACAAAGTGATAGTCTTGTTCAAAATATCCTTGATCTCAGAATAGTAGAAGATTTGTCCATAAGTTCTTTTCAGAATGTCTCTAACACATTAGATTTCTGTAAAAGCACATGGTCTTCTTTCTCTGTGTCTAATGAAGTGTGACATCAGGCAGCTTGGAGTTCATTAAGACTTCTTAAACACAAAGGGCTGGATATTCAAACTGCGCCATTCTGAGGCGCAAACCCTTACGCTGCGCAAAATAGTTGCGCAGGGGTGTGGCCGGGGCGATATTCAAAGGAGTTGCGCTATTGAGCAACTCCTTTGAATATCACCCCCCAGCCACAGCCACTGTGCATGGCGCAGTGGAACTTGCACCACCGCAAGTTGTCAGAGTGGAGCATTCAACTTGCGGTGGCGCGAAGTTCCATTGCTCCATCACGCCAAGCTCACGATATTCAAAAGGTGACATGCAAATGGGGCCATAATTCATGCAAGGCACAGGGGCCATTTGCATCTGATTATGGCCCCATTTGCATGCCATTAGCATGTAGCTGCGCCGATCCCTGAGGACTTGCGCCTGGCGCCCTGCCAGGCAGCAGCCGTCGGGGACCGACGCACCCTGCAGCCCGATCGCGGGCAGCAATGTGGCTCCCCCACCTCCTCCCGTACATATCCCTGGTGGTCCAGTGGACTGAAATGCCCGATCGCGGGCGGTATGTTTAATAACTCCCCCCGTTCACATCCCTGGTGGTCCAGTGGACCAAAACATCTCCCTTGTGCCTGATCGCGGGCAGAAAGTAAATTGAACCCCCCCCCACCCCGAACATCTCCCTGGTGGTCCAGTGGACCGAAATGCCCGATCGCGGGCAGTAAGTAAATAAAACCCCCAAAACATCTCCCTGGTGGCTAGTGTTTCCCCACCCCACCCACCCACGAGCCCCACCACCGATCCTCCCGGCGGCGGCGGGCGGCAGCATCCACCGCCTGCCACCCCACCACCCGCCGACTGACTGCCGGTGGGGCTGCACACCAGTGGTGCAGAGCAAGGCCAATGGGCGTGCAGCCCACCGTATGACAGTCCAGATTTGTGAAATGCATTCACAAATCTGGACTGTCATATGGTATGGGCTGCACACCCATTGGCTCTTGCCTGCACCACTGAGCGGCAGCCCCACCGGGCAGTCAGTCAGGGCGGGCGCAGGCAGGTGGGATGCTGCCGCCCGCCAGCTGCCGGGGAGCGGGTGGTGGGCTTCATGGGGTGGGTGGGGGACACTAGCCACCAGGGAGATGTTTTGGGGTTTAATTTACTTACTGCCCGCGAGGCATGAGATTCGGGGTTTCAATTATTTACTCGCTCAAGCATCGGCCGCAAGGGAGATGTTCGGGGTTCCATTTTCTGCCCACGATCGGGCACAAGGGAGATGTTCGGGGGTTGCTTACTTTCTGCCCCATGATCGGGCACAAGGGAGATGTTCGGGGGTTCCGCTTACTTTCTGCCCACGATCGGCATTTCGGTCCACTGGACCACCAGGGATGTGAACGGGAGGGAGTTATTAAACATACCGCCCGCGATCGGGCATTCGATCCACTGGACCACCAGGGATGTGAGCGGGAGGAGGAGCCACAGTGATGCCCGCGATCGGGCTGGTGGGGAGTACACTATGCCCATGATCGGGCTGCGGGGGCACAGGGACTGAGTTGGGGGCCAGCCACAGGTGGCAGCTGCTGTGTTGCGCCCTGCAATACAGCAGCTCACCTGTGGGTGGCCCTCGACTTAAGCCTTTTTTGGCTCAAAGTCCTGCAGGCGCAGGTTGGGGGTTGCGCCTGCACAACTCTGCACAGCAGCCCGGCTGAATATCGGGCTGTGCAGTTTATGCATGGTTCCTCCCCCTCCAGTTGAGCATGCATTCATTTGCATTGCGCTGTTGCTCAGCCTGTTTTCAGTGGCGCAACTGCCTCCTGCTGAATATCGCAGAATGGCACAATTTAGGACTTGAGCATGCGCAACCCTATTGCGCATGGCGCAACCCTTTTGAATATCTGGCCCAAAGTGACTAGACTCTGCAACCAGGCACTTCATTAAATGATAGGTCTCTAGAAAAGTCAGAAGGTCACCTTGCTTTTAACACCAACCTTGTTTATCTCTGACAGTTCTGGTGCTGCAAAATGTTATCAATAGCAAGCATTGCAAAGATCTTGCAGATCTGATATTCGGTTTCCTAAGAGATCTCTGCAGCCTTTATTGAGTGTCTGAATTTGGTCTTACTGGGACCTCTACCATTTTGCAATTGACACAAGTTTCTTATTTCATTGTAGTGAATGGTACTTCTTAAAAGCGGTATATGTCCGTGCCAGTCCAGCTCAGCCCAGAGTCCAGATGTTACATATCACCTGTCAAGTTCATAGCAACTCAACTTTTAAGTGTTAGTTTCAGGTAGGAAGCTCATCTGCCATATATGGGAGAAGAGGTACTTAGCAAGGTAAAGCAGAGAGAGGCATTTTTTTTCTTTGAAGGCAGCATTTTTCTTTTGCTTTTAGAGTTCGCATAGATATTAATGTAACCCCCTTGTTACCCGGGGTTGCTAGAATCCCAGTAAGACCTAGTGGTAGGCAGGGAAGGCAGCTTGTGAAACTCCAGTTAAATGGGTTTCACACTGTCTCACTCTGTTCTCAGTCACAGCTGAGACTTGAGAGATGACATCACCATAGAACTGTCACAGCTGCATAAGTCACATTGGAATCTGCAGCAGAGGGAGTGAGTTAGAACTTTGGGAGTTTTCAAAGTCAGTCTTCTGTTTGTCTTAAAGCAAAAAGGAAGTCTACTGTTTTGTTTACAAGTAGGAGGAAGTGTTTTTCCAGTTTAAAGTGGTGGAGACCGCTGTCCAGGTCTCGGTGCCCCCTCCCTCCGGGGGGGGGTGGAAGAGGAAAGTCGCTCTGTGGATTCCAAGGGCAATCCCCTATTTCCGCTATAGAAGAAAGCTGCCTGTTTACAGTTTCTGTTCTTGTATAACAGTGAAAGAAGTGGTACTTCGCCTGTGGGGCACCTGCAATGAAAGGGTGAGTGTTTTGCTCCATTTGAAGGGGCAAACAAATTGTTTCATCAGTTTGGAAATATAAAGAAAGCTGTGATGTGGACTGCTATTTTGGGAGGACTATTTTACTGGGACAAACAAATGGAGCAGTCAAAAAATCTAAAGTTTTAATGGATTTCAAGTAATGTTGTAGAGGGGGTGCTTCAGGTCATCCACCGTTTAATCTACATTTTCAAAGTTTAAGTTTCTGTTTGTCCAGAGAAATGGCCAGGTATGGGCTGTGGGAGCTGGAGGTGGCAACACCCCCCATCCTTAGTAACCAGGTCCACCTCTACGGATTTCTTCTGTGATTTGCTACTTGCCTCATGCGCCTAGCCAGTGATGAGGTAGGTACCCAGACGTGGGTCGCAACTTGGAAAATCTCTCTAGGAGTCACAGACTCTAAGTGGTGTGGGGAGCCACAGTTTGGGAATATACTCCTTGTTTGATGGGAGTCACTCCAAGTAAAGTTGGGTTCATTTTTCAAATGGACCGTCAGTCAAGTGGCCGGCAGGGGAGCCGGGCCAGTCGGGCTGTGTATCCAAAGCACATGCAAGTCCGGGCTGAGTGCCTGGTGGGTCCAGAGCCAGACAATAGTAAAAATGGGTTAATTCTTCAAATGGACTGGCTTGTAGTCTCTATCTGCATATACAGTGAACGTAGCCCCTTGGGGTACCATCTATGCTTTGTCATGTTTCAGCTAGTTTTGAATAAAGCCACACTGAAAAATCCCAATCCTGGTTCTGGACATTACAGTTATTGCTTCCTGTAGTTGGATTTACTTAGGTGCCCCTGTGCAGAGTAGCCAAACCTAGGTCCCTTGTGCCAGGTAACCTCATCCTCCCCGAACCCAGGTCCCCACCAGGTATTGCTGCCAACGCCAACAGCATGCCACCTGTCATTTTAATAAAAAGGCAGGGGTGAAGGGTTACAAAAATGGAGGCACCGCTTTGGATTTGTTCGGGAAGGAAGGTGCTTGGGCAAGTAGGCTAGCGTTTTGGCTATCTGGCAGTCGGTAGCCCAAAAAGTTGAAGCAATTTCCCTAGTGTGTTGCTGTGTGCTGTGAATCTTGTGCTGCTGTTTAAAAAATGCCAACTGTTTACCAAGCAGCTGTAAAGCCAAAGCGTGTGCCCTTGTCCTGCATCAGAAATGTTTACAGCCTTTTTGTCAGCTTTTAAAGTAAATTCTGTGAAGAAAAGTGTGGAAAACTAGGGGTAGCAACACAGAAATTATGCCCTGGACATTTGAAATGCTTTTAAAGTGAATTCTGTGAAGGAAAGTGTGGAAAACTAGGGGAGCAACAGAGAAATTATGCCCTGGACGCTGGAAATGCTTTCTGTGCAAAGCTAGAGACTGCAGAGTTAATGGCAATGTTACATGGTTAAAATGGGCTCCTGCCGTGGAGTCAGTTGAGGAAAAAAAAGTGCATTTTACAGTTTAAATTTGCCTGCTCGACGATCGCCGTGAGGAGAGGAGCCTCGCGAGGGAAAGAGGCTCATTTGCATGGCATCGTGTGGTTGGTCAGTTTGCCATTGGTCCGCCCCTCAGCCAGCTCTTCTGTGACTGCCTCAGCATTCAAGAGGGAGACAGAGAGTAGTGCGTGTACTGGCAGTGAAGGAGCATCGCGAGGATTCAAAGCGCTGTGAAACAGTTCAAAAAGTGACTTTTTAGTTTAAAATCGGGCTCAACCCGCAAATCGATCGTGGAATTAGTGAATTTTGTGGTTAAAACAACGATCGCGGAGACTGCCTGCCCGTTTTGCATTCCGAGGCCTTCGAAATCTGGCTGCAGGTCATTTTACCCCATCGCAGCAAGTTGCTACAAATAACAGTGAGTAAACAATTTAAAACTGCCCAAACAGTGATTTTCAGTAATGCCATATAAAATGTGTGTGCAGCAGTATAGTCGCTTTGCAAGTAGCGACTGTGTGATGTCCTGCCAGCAAGTGCAAGTCTGTAAAGCCATTGAATGTGTACATAGCAATGAAAGTAGCCTCAGTTTAAAGTTTGCAGCCAGAGAGAGACTGTGGGTTGTAAAAAAAGTGCAACACTAGTAGAAGCAGGCAATCCTGAGCTGAAACCTGAAGTTTTAATGGGACTGTAAACAAAATGAATGTTGCCAGCATGTGAAAAGTCCAAGGAAAATCCTGTAAATGTGTGAAAAGCCAGATCAGAGCAAGTTGTGCAGTTTGAGCAAAAGTTATCAGTAGCTGATGTAAATCGGGTGTGCAGTGGCTTGACCCAGATTCTAAATGTTGATGCACAGGAGTGCTGCCGCCGTCATTACAGGGTGGGGTAGTAAAGTAAATGCAGCAGCAGAGGAGTCATTTTAAAGCTACAGAGTGTGTTCATTAAAGTGGGACTTTCAGTTACAGTGAACTTTTGTTTATTTTTCTGCAGTTATGGCCTCCAGGACCAGCTCGTTACCGGATCATGCCGGGTTGCAGTAACAACAGCAGTAAATAGACTGAGAGATATTGAAAAGTGGTGCTATGGAGGCAACTTCCTCCTGATGTGGCAATTCCTAATTATCCAGTGTGTGTATGCCAGATGTGCTTGAGTGCTGGAAGGGATGTCTTCATGATTCCTCACTGTGCTGGATGTCTACAAAAATATGGCTTGTATAAAGCGCCTCCAATTCGTTTGGCTCCCATGGACAAAAATTCAAGAATCTGCAGTTGGCAGCACACAGCATCAGGCGGAGCCTGTGGAAGAAGGTCCCTCAGGGGAGTGTGGCACAAAGCTAGAGGGTGCAGAGTTAGAGACTGAACCTGAAGATGAAGTTTTGGATGCTGGATCTCAGAAAGTTCGGATAAAGCATCAGTAGACCCTTGGGTGGGGGGGCCTAGCCCAGGTCTCGCAGGTGAAGATGAGATGCGGGAGGCCTTTGAATGGGAGGAGTCGACCTCCGCTCCTAGTGATGAATGGATAGTCTCGGGGGTGAGAATGACTGCTCGCTCCTGGGCTCAGATCCTCAGTGAAGAGGAAGATGAGGGGGAACCTATGTGGCCTTGTGAGAAAGGAACGGGTACACAGCCTCAAGAACTTGCCTGGGAGGAATGTGTTCAAGAAGGTGGTGATGCCACTGCCCTGGCTTTACAAGAAGAAGAAGTCAAGGATCCGTTTTTAATTTCTTTGAGGATGCGAAGCTGGCAGAACCAGGACTGGCCACCCCCAAGCCAGGCCAGCGGTCTCAGATTGACCAAAGCAAGTAAAGAGGAGAGACTGGTTTGTAGAAAGGCCAATGAAACCTATGGTATGACCTTTCCTACTTTTCCTCGGAGAGTCTGGGAGGAGATTGAGGACTGCAGGAAATCCTGGATCTGGGATGAAGCAATGAAACATGTGCATCCTGGGGCTAACCAGCATGTAAAGAATAGACTGTTCCACGAAAAGTATACACAGTGGAAGAGAGGCAGGACACTGTTTATGGACAGAGTGAGAATAGTGGACAGAGAGGGACGTGAAGTCTCCCACTGTGTGAGTTATTTGCGTCCAGATGGGGTAATAATTCAAGCCCCTGACCCCCGGTACTATTGGCCTCAGTGCAAGGACCTCCCAGTAATTAAGCCCTTGCCTACAAAATGGAGAGCCGAGCAGTGGTAGTCAATACTGCCACATCAGACTGTGAAGTGCCCTTATTGATCCACCAATATGAATAACCAAGGACTCAGGTGCTCCACATTCATCAGTCTACAGTGTACTGTCCTATTCAGCAACCATCTACTGGCTCACCAGATGCCTTCAGATCCAGAGAGGACACCAGCCCAGCTGTTTCCTGTTCATCACCTGGTAATCGGATGACGTCGGACCAGCTGTTTTTCCTTTTGTTCCTGTTCTAAGGTTCCTTCTCCAGAGATGACATCATCCCAGCTGTTTTCAGATGTGCACTCCTGTGGTTCCCAGAAGATGTCCGCCCAGCTGTATCAGAAGAAATGCTGCCAGGGAGAGTCTTCGGCAGGGACAAGGTTGGTGCAAGTCGTATACTACAAATGGCTGGTAAGTCCGAAAAACCCTTTTTTCTATCTTTATGACATTGCAGTACACACCCTACACTACAGACTTCAAAAATGTGTGAACTGTCCGCAAAGACTCTCCCCTTTGGGACTTTGGCCTTTTAGAACTGTGTTTCACGGAGCTCCGGCCCAGGAGAGACTCTTTATTGGACTAGCCTTGGGCCTTGTGGTCACTAGTTGGGACTTTAGGGCATTCCACCCCAAATGTGTATGTAAATAATGTCATTATTGTACTCTAATGTAAATACTGTTTTTCTATCTTTTTCTAAAAATTCCTTTTGGGATTGTTCAGTGTTTTTTTTGTATGGTAGGGGTTGTTGTTTAGGTAGACTGTGTATGCAGATTAGGAGTGTGTTTTGTTTTTGTCTTTTTCTTACAGGTGTTCCTGGGAAGACAGAAGAGAAGACAAGAAGAGGAGGAGGGGCTCATCGGAGTTCCTCGTCAGTGCTTTATTGTGTAGAATTTAAAGTACTGTGTTGTTATTGCTATGGTTGTTACTGTGTTAACCCTTTTCCTTCCACAGGTGTGATTGTGGGGGTAGGGAGGCAGTAATTGGTATTTTAATGGTTGTAGTTGCAGGTTGCCCAAGGTCGGGGAGGTCCCTGGGTTTTGTTTTTGTTTGGGATATTATGTTAGAGGCAGATAGGTTTTCCCTAGAGGGTTAGGAGGGATAGACAGGCTGTGGTCCTGAACGGCCGTAGGGACTGCAGTGCTGATCTATCAGGGCTATGCTCTGGATGGTTCTACCAGAGCCACTAGGTGTCCATAGTAAGTGGATAGAGTAGAGGCTGATATGTCTGCTACAGGCCTCTAGGCCCTTAGTGTTGCCTGCCTGTGCTTGCACATGGTAGGAGGGCCTGATCACCCCCTCCATGGGTAGCACATAGGGTGGGATGGCCTAAGGCTGGGTGCATAATGACTGGGGACAGTCATTTTCCTGGTCAAGGGTGAGTGTAACCCCCTTATTACCCAGGGTTACTAGAATCCCAGTAAGACATAGTGGTAGGCAGGGAAGGCAGCTTGTGAAACTCCAGTTAAATGGGTTTCACACTGTCTCACTCTGTTCTCAGTCACAGCTGAGACTTGAGAGATGTGCATCACCATAGAACTGTCACAGCTGCATAAGCCACATTGGAATCTGCAGCAGAGGGAGTGAGTTAGAACTTTGGGAGTTTTCAAAGTCAGTCTTCTGTTTGTCTTAAAGCAAGAAGGAAGTCTACTGTTTTGTTTACAAGTAGAAGGAAGTGTTTTTCCAGTTTAAAGTGGTGGAGACCGCTGTCCAGGTCTCAGTGCCCCCTCCCTCCAGGGAGGGGTGGAAAAGAAAAGTCCCTCTGTGGATTCCAGGGCAATCCCCTATTTCCTTATAGAAAAAGCTGCCTGTTTACAATTTCTGTTCTTGTATAACAGTGAAAGAAGTGGTATCATTCAGTGGGGCACTGCAGCGAAAGGGTGAGTGTTTTGCTCCATTTGAAGGCAAACAAATTGTTTCATCAGTTTTAAAATATAAAGAAAGCTGGGATGTGGACTGCTATTTTGGGAGGACTATTTTACTGGGACAAACAAATGGAGCAGTCAAAAAATCTAAAGTTTTAATGGATTTCAAGTAATGTTGTAGAGGGGGTGCTTCAGGTCATCCACCATTTAATCTACATTTTCAAAGTTTAAGTTTCTGTTTGTCCAGAGAAATGGCCAGGTATGGGCTGTGGGAGCTGGAGGTGGGAACTCCCCCCATCTTTAGTAACCAGGTCCACCTCTACGGATTTCTTCTGTGATTTGCTACTTGCCTCATCGCCTGGCCAGTGATGAGGTAGGTACCCAGGCATTGAGTCAGAACTTGGAAAATCTCTCTAGAGTCGCAGACTCTAAGTGGTGTGGGAGCCACAGTTTGGGAATATACTCCTTGTTTGATGGGAGTCACTCCAAGTAAAGTTAGGTTCATTCTTCAAATGGACCCGTCAGTCAAGTGGCCGGCAGGGAGCAGACCAGTCGGGAACTGTGTATCAAAGCGCATGCAGGTCGGGCTGAGTGCCTGGTGGGTCCAGAGCCAGACAATAGTAAAATGGGTTCATTCTTCAAGTGGACCAGCTTGTAGTCTCTATCTGCATATACAGTGAGCGTGGCCCTTGAGGTACCATCTATGCTTTGTCATGTTTCAGCTAGTTTTGAATAAAGCCACACTGAAAAATCCCAATCCTGGTTCTGGACATTACAGTTATTGCTTCCTGTAGTTGGATTTACTTGGGCGCCCCTGTGCAGAGTAGCCAAACCTAGGTCCCTTGTGCCAGGTAACCTCATCTTCCCCGAACCCAGGTCCCCACCAGGTATTGCTGCCAACGCCAACAGCATGCCACCTGTCGTTTTAGTAAAAAGGCAGGAGTGAGGGGTTACATTAATCTAACCAGAAATGTTTATAGTATACTTTATAATTCAGCCCTTATGAAGAATATAAAATAGTAATTAAAATTAATTTTTGATACTAAAATATAATAATGGTTCCATCAAGGGTTTTGTTCCTACGGCACTACTGCCTCAAGATGTCTCAAATGACTTTTCCAGTCTGTGCTGTAAATTCTGACATCATCGAAATAGGCAGCGCAGAGTCACTATGGAAGACTAACAGACAGTCCATATACTGCTGTAATATCTCAGGAGCTCAGGAGCACCATGCAGTCCAAAGGGCATCACAGGAAATTCAAAAGAAGCCTAAAGGTGAGGCAAAGACAGTCTTGTCCCTGGACTCTTTCTCCAGGGGTATCTGCCAATACGTCTTGGTGGGGTCTAAGGTAGTGATATATTCTGCACTTCCCAACTGATCCATTAGATTATCCATCCAGGGCATGGGATATCCATCAAATTCTGTGACTTGATCTAGTTTTCTAAAATCTAGCAAAGTGAGATCCCGCTCTCCTTCTTGTTAACACCAACAACGAGGGAGGATAATGCACATGTGGAATGTTCAATTATTCCTGTATCACAAAGTTTTTGTACCTCCTTACTGATCTCAGATCTTAACTGTTAGGGTAACGTGCATGTTTTTTTGTTTTGTTTTTTTTTACTTTATTTTTTACTTTACTGAATACAGTACAGTATACATATCCACTAAGCAGTCACATCAACATACAATACATTTGCAGGTACATACTTCATTTTAACAGTTGGAGATTAAAGGTGCCCTTACATTTGTTACTTCACCTGGGGGGATCCCAATATATACAAAACCTGTAGAGGCTAGATATGTTACCGAGAAGGCCCCATTCTTCCATGAGCAGGGATTTCTCTCTATTGTGGTAAAACATCTTTTTCACCCTATTTAGGAAGAGTGGGGTAAATATCCCTTTAGCCCTGTATTAGGTTCAATCAATATTAACAGCTATGAGTCCTTTGTTATAAAACATTTTTAATCTACTGGATTGTATTTTATCAACCACTTAGAAACAAAAAGGAGAAACCCCATATACTTGCTCAAGAATCCTTGTTAATAAAAGGAAAACTCACATAGGGAGAATTATATTAGGCTGGCATATGTTAAACCTGTATGTTTTTAGACATATGAATCTTACATTATGGCCAATTGCAATTTTGGGCTTGATATCTTTAACACATCTGGGAACAGCAGTGAAAGTGTTCCCATGAAATCTGTACAGTTTACTGAGACATTAAGGAGGAACTGACCAAGTCATCCTGAACAATACCACAGTGTGCAAATCCTTCACATGCCAACTCCAAGTCATTTTCTTCTTCAGGTAATACCAAAAGAATATGTAGTCACTTCTTTACTACCCCTTTTTTAATAGATTAACATGATATATCTTTGGAGGAAGATGTCACTTGCATGGGGGTCTCAACTTCATAGTCATTAACCCAGTCCGCCTAAATATTTTTATAGGGTCCTTGCCATTTCATTAGACGTCTATTCTCAATGGTAGGTAACAGTATTAGAACTTGATCTCCCTCTTCAGAGGTTTTACTACACACCCCTTTATCGTAGGCAATCTTCTGACCCTTTTGGATTTCCTGCTGGTTGGAGTATGCCAGTTTAGTGTACTTAGTCAACCACTGTCTTAATGCTGTTATGTAAGACGTAATTTTCTTTTTCTGATTAGGACTCTCCTCGCATGTTTCCTTCACTATATGAAAAGGTCCTCTAGAGTTCCTTCCATATAACAGTTCAAAAAAGGTAGAAACCAGTGTTGGCCTGAGGAACCTCTCAGTATGCAAACAAGACATAAGGCAAATGCACATCCCAACTTTTCCCTTCATCATTGATAATATTTTTCAACATACGTTATAGAGTTTTATCAAGACATTCGACTAAACCATCCATCTGGGGGTGGTATGGTGATATCCAAACTGTGGTCACTTCTAGCAAGTTGTACAATTCCTTCAGCAGGGCTGAACTGATGTTAGTGTCTTGGTCAGTAAAGACCTCTTGTGGTATACCCATCCTGCTAAAGACAGTGGCTAGCTAGCTCAGTTTCCACTTTAGAAGCAATAATAGTTTGCATGGATACTGCTGCTGGATAACTCGTAGCATAATCGCATACCACAAGAATGAACCTGTTGCCTTTCTTTTTTTTTTTTGTGTAATCTTTTTATTAAAAAATCATTACATAATACATCATCATGTATCCATCAGCAAGGATGTCAGCACTGGTGAAAATAAGCACCTACACACTGGTAATACTCTAAGAATTATACACTTCATAAATTTTAATACATTAAAGAACTCAATGAACTTGCATATTTCATTCTGCATGCATCAAATTTCCTATGATTATACCAAAAAATCATCTCTGAGATTGATTATTTAGTAGAAGTAACCTCTTGCTTTTTTTTCCTCCTAAGGTATGTTTGCAGGCCATGGGTCTATTTATTTAAAATTATTTCATTGTCTTCTGTAGGAAAATCTTCCTTTGCAATATGTTTTAAACTAAATGCTCCCATCCCTCAACATCTGCGCTTCCGGAAGAGGCAGGGCATCCAAAAAACTTTCCCCATTCCAGCAGAGATCGCTTTGTTTTCCTCTGTAAAATATAAGTCAGTAGATCCACTGCTAAGGCTTGTTATATAATAGTTTTCCATTGCTCTAATGTAGGTGTATTGCATGATACCCATGTATTTTGAATGCCCTGCCTTGCAACCACAAGCAATATTCTAACCCACCTAGAGTATGGGATCCAGTCCTCCTCAGAGCACAACTCTACACCAAATAACAGAGAAAGTGGGGTATTTGCAATTTGGGTCCCCGAAATGGCGAAGATTTCTTGTGCTACGTCTCTCCAGTAACCCTGCAAAGTTATACACTCCCAAAAATAGTGGAAATATGTACCTCGATCTGTATATGGCATCTCCCACATATCGAGGATATTTCTGGATGAAATGTGTGAACCGTACTAGGTGGCCAATACAGCCTATGTAAGAATTTATATTGTGATTCTTTAAATTTGTTACAGATAAGGAGCAACATATGAGAGTTCAAGATCACCTGCCAATTCTCATCTCCAATCTGTTGTCCTAGGTCAGCGGCCCATTGTTGTTTAACTCATCCCACCAAATCTGGGAAAAATTACCTATCCTTTCTTGAAGCTCTACCGATTATTCCCTTGATGTTTTTTCATGCCCTGTATATTTCTTGTTCCACCTCAGACAACTTAGATGTGCCTGCTGGTTCCCATTTAAGCATCTTGCTAAATGTAAGTAGCTGGAGGAATCTGAAAAATGATAAAGTGATCTTGTAGGATCTCCCAGTGCTGTTCGTATTTCTGAGAACGTAACAAGACTCTCCTTACCATACAAGTCCCTCATGCATCTAATCCCTTTCTCCGGTCATAGTTGAAAACCCGGGTCCTTCAATCCTGGCAAGAAACCTTGGTTCTGAGCTATTGGAATTAGGAGGGTTTGATCATTAAATGCTCTGCATCAGGATTTGATTTTATCCCATGCTTCTAGGACCCATTGTGCCATTGGGTTGGACTCTGAGGTTCACCTACAGTATATGCCTTCAGGCCTCCACTGGCTAAGTATGCCGATAGGCATCCTGGACAACTCTCTTCCTCTAGTTCCAGCCAGCTTGCTTCCCTCCTTCTAGTGACCCAATCTTGAAGGTATCTATATTGTACCACTAGGTAATATCCCTGTAAATCTGGGAAACTTAGTCCTCCCTTCTCTCTGTCCTATTTCTCTGTGCCCCCTTCTGACTGACCCTCCCAGCCCCGACATCCCAGAATTACCAGGGCTTACCTTTCTGCCCGGCCTGGGAGTGGAGCCTGCGGAGAGTCAGGCTCCATTCTGCGACTGGAAAATTGATTTTCTCCTCCATTTTCTCCCTGTTCCCTATTGCTGGAGCACACATGCCAGATGTGCATGCATGAAGGCACATGCACATCCGCAGAAGTCAAGCAGCACCCACCCCTTCCTATGCGCCTGCAGACCCACATTTCCCACAGGCCCCCACTTGGGGGCAGTCATTCGGCGGGAGCGCAACTCCTCCTCTCCCTGGGAGAGGAGAGCTGTCTTCCAGACGCTCAATCCTCTCCCAACCCTTGATGGCCTGGGCTCGTTTCCAAACCTGGGTCACTGGTGTAGCGCAAGGTATGGCATCCTGTGCCTCAACCCTCAGCGTCACTGGGCCGGCAAGCATTTACAATTCTAAATAAATTTAGTGAAGCCCTTCTCTAATTTTTTAATATCTTCCTTAGTTAGACCCATCCGAAGCATTTGCATTATATACAAGATTCTGGGAAGTCTATTCATCTTTATTAGATTTATTCGGCCCAGCCATGATATAGGGAGAGCCCACCACTTTTGTAGGTCTTTTATAATATTATCTGGATAAGTGGTGTGTAGTTCAAAGTATATAACTCATCTATTTTCGATCCCACCTGAATCCAAAGGTAGGTAAGATGCCCCTTTACCCTTTGTAAACCCCAGGTATTTTGTAATTTATTTCCATTTCCTGTCCTAAACACATAATCTGGGATTTATTTAGATTCAGTTTGTATCCAGAGAAAACTGGAGAAGGATGTTAAGACCTTCAACAAGGCTGGCATCATCTCATTTGGCTCCATCACAAACAGGAGTAGGTCATCAGCATACAAAGTGAGTTTATGCTGCCTTCCTCCATCGTCCAGTATCCCCTTAATTATTTTTTCCTCCCATTATTTTAATTGCTAAGGGTTCAATCACCAAGGCAAATAAGAGAGGGGGGGAGAGAGGGCATCCCTGCCTCGTTCCCCTAAAAAGACTGAATTCCTCTGAGTGGGCTCCATTTACCAGCACTCACACCTGTGAATTATGATAAAGCATGCCATAATGTATATGAACCCTTCCCCCAGACCAAATCTCTTTAGGATTTCAAACAGGTAGGGCCATTCTAGTCTATCAAACGCCTTCTTGGCATCCATGGACAGTACTAGAGCCTGTCCAGGATGCTGAGAACCCCACCATACCACGTTCAACAAATGTCTCACATATGATATGACAGCCTACCTTGGACAAACCCTGTTTGATCTACATTAACAATGCTTGGTAGCACCTTTTCCAACCTTTTTGCCATCACCTTGGCTATAATCTTGCTATCACAATTTAACAGGGATATGGTCCTGAAAGAGGTGCGTTCCTGTACATTTTTCCCAGGTTTGAGGATAATGCAGATATTAGCTGCCCAACAAGTGTCAGGGAGCCCCCTCTCCCCTCTCACCTCTTCCAGTAAATCCCTCAGTGGCTCAACCAGTGCCTTTTTCAGTTCCTTATAGTACTCAGCAACAAATCCGTCTGGACCTCCTGCTTTTCCATTTCTAAGACTACTAATAGCTTTCATAATTTCCTCTGCAGTCACAGGTGCTCCCAGCATTTCTTTATATTCTGGTGCTAACTGTGGAATGGTGATTCCATTCAAGAACCTATGAGCTTGGTGCTCCATTCTCCTACACTCAGCAGTGTATAATTCCTGGTAAAAGTTTCTAAACCTTTGTCGGATCAGAGAATTTTCATTCACCTGTTGGCCATATTTATTTTTAATATTAGTCACATGCCCAGTTACTTTCCCTCCCTTCATCAGTCTTACTAGAAGGATTCCAGGCTTAGTGCCCCACTCGTACATTCGCTGTCTAGTGAATAAGCTTTTTGTTTTGGCTTCCTCAGTCAATAACAGATTTAATGCTTCCTGAGCCACCAGCAAGTCTCTCTCTCCTCAGTATTCCCAGTTCTGCCACCCTTCGATCTAGTTCTTTGATTTTAATTTCTAAATCTGTTACTTTGTGCTTTTTCTCTTTTTTGAGGCAAGCCACATAACCTATAATTACCCCCATCATAAAGGCTTTCCCTGCCTCCCAAAAAGTTCCCTCTGATGGTGCCGTTCCCCTATTAGTGGTAGCATAAGTCTCCCACTGGGCTTGTAAAAACTTTCTGAAGTCCTCCTTAGCCAACAAATAGGTGGGAAATTTCCAGTTAAGTTTCATTGGCTCCAGTATAGACTTTTTTAGGCTTAAGCATACCATTGCATGATCTGAAATGCATATGGGCCCATGAAGTACTTTGACCACCCTGGCATAGGAGGATCAGGGTATGTATATATAATTGAGCCTAGACCACGATTTATGTGGGTTTGAGTGAAACGTAAACTCCTTGCTTCCAGAATTCACAGTTCTTAAACTATCGACCATCTCCAAATCTAGTATTCCCAACTGCCAGTTCCTTGTCATGTGGAAAGTGCAGCATCCATCCCCAGAACAGTCTATTTTTGGGTCCATAATGCAATTCAGACCCCCCCCCCCATATCAGTCCCAGAAACTGTTCCTTGTGTAAAATGTCTAGGATGTTTTGATAAAAACCGACATCAAATACAGCTGGAGCATAGATGCTGCCATATGTTACTTTCTTGCCATAAAAGTCTCCCTCCACAAACACATATCGGCTCTCTCATGTGCCCTTTACTACTCTTTTCACTTAAAATGGGAGATTTTGGTGAATTAACACTGCCACTATGCGTTTATGGGCATTATAGGAGGCCGCATAGCAGGCTCCCACCCAAGTCCCAACAAGCTTTAACTGTTCCTGTGTTGTAAGATGGGCCTCTTGTAGTAGGGCTATATGCATCTGTGTATGTTTCAGGGCTGTCAAAATCTTTCTTTTAATCAGTGAGGAGAAACCTCTAACGTTCCAGGAAACGATATGTAATTGGTTAGAATGCACCATCACTATCATTTAAGTTAACTAATGTCACATCTATACATTTTCCACTGTCATAGCCTGCATTCATAAAAGTGTAGCAAATGCAGAATGTGTTATATGCACTGTAGTATTTAACAACAGAAACTGCAAAGTAAAACAGTGAACTATGATCCATAAATATATAATAACAATTAACAGGTTCCCTGCAACTCAGTTTTTATATTAGTCATCTATCAACTGATAGTTTTACCTGATCAAGAACAGATATTCAAATTTCTCCTCTAATTATGCTTCTCACCCATCCCCACTTAGTCAAACTCCAATAAATTCCTGCAATATCTGTTAAATATGCTAACTTTTTTTTTTTTTTTTTTGCTTGCTGTTTATACTCCCTCCACCCGTGGCACTCTACTCATTTTGGGAGTCGCCTATGGCCTTCTAGTCCCCATCCCCTTATCTGGAGCCTAGAGCAGTCGATCCCCCATGTAGCTGTGGCTTGCCCTCAGGTGGGAACGAGGTGCAGCCTGTACACCCTGAGTTCCTTCAGGATGCCTTACTCCGGGACAGGTAGGGGCATTGGGGATCTGGGTCTGGTGCTCCATCTACTGGGAGTGCCGTGAGCCATTTTCTTGTTTTCTGTGCTGCATGATGTGCGCCCTGACATCAAGGCACTGAGCACCGATATCCGTCATGTAGCTCCCCCTACGAGTGGTTAGGCTTGCTGTGCCTCAGGCTTCCGCCCAGGGTCAGACAAGCACCGAGCCCTGATCCCCCCTCCCCCCAGAAAAAGTGAGCGGTCCCTGGGATACTCAAGCCTCCTCCTCCAGCTGGCCCTCTGGCTCCCCAGGCTCATTCCTGAACCTGGGTCACCGGCATCATAAGCGGTAGCGCTACCGCTGCACTGGCGGGCCGGCTAATATGATAACTTCTAAATAACTCATCTTCTATTTGAAAACTTATTTTTTCCATACTGTTAGCCAGATAGTGGCTAACCCCACATCCACCGCTGCACTCAGGTTCCCTACCGCCCCTGCATCACCCCCCACATGACCCCCCCAACAGGGTCTAGCTTTGTTATAGCCCTTCCATTATTCCCTCCATAATCCTTCCTTTGTCCCTCCCTTACTATGCCTCCTTAATATTTGTATAGCTAATCCCCTTGCAGTTTTCTCCCTCCTTTTTTACTAGTCCAAATATTCCCTTTCCCTTGCAGTTGAAAGACCATTGCTTTATGTTGTTCTATATGGCAATGCTTTTAGTGGACAAAGTTCAACTCATGTTCCCTTCTATTGTTACTTCCGTAGGCTATTACCCCTACATGAGATTGGGAGACCCAGAGCCTTATTTCCAAAAATAGTTGTCACTTATTACACCCCATGCATCAAAATGAAAATCTTTATTCCACCTCAACCACCTTGTCCCCCCAGCCTCGTTTATAGGGATGTCCAAAACCGTAGCTCATTAGTGCAGCATGATCCAACTCACGGCACCCAAACCATTACTAAAATAATTTTGTGATGCCTCATAAGCATTTCCACATGGTTCAGTTTAGTATTGCTACCACTTCCCTAAACTTTGGAACTCCCTTCCCCATCCCGTCAGACACTCCTCTTCACCTTCCTCTATCGCCATGACATTGCACAACTTCTTCTCCCCCAACTATACTTGTCCCTAATTTTACCTCCACAAGTCTCTTTTAACATCATGTCACCATGCCCCCCTTTGTTATTTTTAGTTTAGTTTAGTTTATTGTTCTAGGAATTACTACCTTTGAGCCAGAGGCTCTTTTACAAAGGTTCTACATCAATTAGGTACAGTAAAAAAAAGGTTACATAGATAACACAACAATTTGTGCTGTGTCAAGAGCGAGAAAACATATACAAATACATATCAAATCATTTGTGCAAAAAGGACATGAGATATCAATAATCACATTATTATTACAAGAAAGAGGTCATGCCAGATCAGCAGAAACACATAGGGAAAAAGTTCAGAACAGAGAGGGTAAGTGAAAGGTGTGGGGAGCAGACAATAGCAGGAGAAAAGGTTTCCCAAACATGTCTTTGTCAAATAACGGAACAGGGTGGGTAGTGAGAAAATAGGAGGTTTAATCAGGGCCGTCACAGGAGCTGGAGGTGGCAAGGTGAGAGAACAGCCTTGATTTGAAAATACCTAGAGAGGTGGAGGCAGTAATATGAGTGCTGAGGGCATTTAGCCAGCTGGGGGCACGTAGGCAAATGATCTTTGTCCCTGAGAAGTCCGCATCGGGGGACTTGGAGAGGCTGGTGTTCTGATCTTCTGGTAAACGGGTGCTAGCGCCGGCATAACAGGTCTTGGATACAAGGTGGAGTGAGGCCCAGAGTGGATTTTTTTCGCCATCAGGCAGGTAAGGTACTTTATCCGGTTTGAGAGTTGCAACCAACCTGAGTCAGCATAGAGTTCACATGTGTGGGTACGTCAATGTGCACCAGTGAGCAGTCGACAGGCCTTATTTAGGATGTTGTAATGCTACTAGGCGTGTAGTAGTGGCAGATCCATATACAACTAAGCCATAGTCAACGACTGAGATGATAGAGGATTGGATGGCAATCCTCAGTGCAGAATGGGTAAGGAGCTGTCGGTTCCGATACAGAATCACAATTCGCTGATTAATAGTTTTTGCTGTACTATCAATGTGAGTTGCAAAGGTTAGGCTTTGACCAAAGTTGATTCCAAGATATTTGAAAATTGGCACTTGTTCAAGGATATTTCCCAGGTATGTATTAATGGTGAGTGGGACTTGCCGTTTCTTGTTTTGCGGGTTAGAGAAGAGCATGGATTTAGTTTTTGTGGTTTAGAACCAGCTTATGTTCAAGGAACCACATCTCAACTTTGGAAAAGCATGCTGAAGGTTGAGGCATAAGAGGTTCGGATCTTTATGAGTGGCAAGAATCACGGCATCATCGGCATAGAGGATTATTTGTTCAGGGCAGGATTTGGGGAGGGAGTTTAGGAAAAGGCTGAAAAGGAGGGGGCCCAGGATGGATCCCTGGGGAACTCCTGAGCGAACCGGTTTTGAGTCTGAGACAACTCCAGCTACTTTTACAGATTGCGAGCACTGAGCAAGGTAATTTTTTACCCAGCCACCAGGACCCTGCAAGAGCCCTAGGGATAGTAGTTGTTTGATAAGTAGGCCATGGTGTACTGTATCAAATGCCTTGGTTAAGTCAATGTAGACTGCTCCAGTTAGGTTTCCTTTGTCTATGGCATTGTGGATTGCTCCTGAGAATTCAAGTAGGGCAGTCGATGTGCTGTGCCCTTTCCTAAAT
Source organism: Neoceratodus forsteri (assembly GCA_016271365.2). NCBI lineage: Eukaryota > Metazoa > Chordata > Ceratodontiformes > Ceratodontidae > Neoceratodus > Neoceratodus forsteri. Next base: position 454,804,260 of record JADMNL010000024.1, on the reverse strand, counting down.
CCATGCTGCTGGGTGCATAGGATGTTGTGCTTTTCCAGGTAGTCTGAAAGTTGGTCCGCCACCAAGTGTTCAAGGGCCTTAGAGAGAGGTGGTAGTATTGATATCGGGCGATAGTTACCAGGCAGTGACTTATCACCACTTTTGTGCACCAGAATGACAACTGCAGCCTTCCATTTCCTAGGGAATTGGCTGTAGCAGAGGGAGAGATTGAAAAGTTTTGTGAGGGGGAGCAGTACTTCCTCCAGAGTGAGGGACAGAAGTTTAAGGTCAATAGTGTCGCTGCTTGCTCAGGACTTAGAAATGGCCTTCTTTACATATTTATAGACCTCATGTGCCTTTACTAGTTTGAAATGGAAGGGTGGTTTGGTTGAAGAGGCAGTAGTAGAAGTATAAATTGAAGGGTCAGCATCAGTGAAGAAATCAGATGAGAGGACACCACTAAGGTCTGTGAAGGTATCATTTAGGGTGTTTGCAATGATCTCTGGGTCTAATGTAGTGGTTCCATCCACATTCATTATTGTAGGAGAGGATTTGGACTGCTGACCCATGATATTTCTTATGTTGTCCCAGAAGGATTTCTCTTCACCCCAGGAGTTGGAGAGGGCATTCTTGAAGTAGAGCTCTTCATCAAGCGGATCTGTTTAGTACAGTGGTTGTGAGCCTGTTTATATTTTTGGATGTCCGACAGAGTGCCAGTAGCTCTTGCAGTGGCCCAGAGGTGATCCCTACTTTTGAGTTGTGCCAATAGCTTCGCCGTGAGCCAGGGATTTGTGAGTACTTTGATTTTGCGCTTTTTTACTGGTGCATAGGTGTCACAGGCAGTGTTGAAAATAGTAATAAAGTAATCAAGGGCTAGGTCAACATCTTGAGTTTTGTAAATCAAGTACCAGTCTATCTGCCTAAGACAGGTCTTGAGATGAGTAAGGTTGCCATAAGGTAGGACTCTGCTATAGATGGTTTTTGGAGGCGGCTTACGAAACTTATTTGTCCAGGTACATATTGGAGAGTGATCACTGAGCGAGTCAGGGAGAACACTTACATTGGTTATACGGGTAGGGTGGCTGGTAAGGATCCAGTCAATGAGGGTGCTGGTCCCTGATTTGTAGTTTTTCCTGGTAGGGGAGTTTACCACTTGTGTTAAGTTTGCTGCTAGGATAGCATCTTTGTTTGACCCTGCATCAGGAGCAAGCCAATTTATATTAAAGTCCCCAAGGAGAAGAAGTTCGATGTCAGAAGGTTGTGTACTTACGAACTCGAGGACAGCCTGTAGGCCGGAATCAGGATCTTTTGGTGGGATATAGACAGCAGCAATCGTGAGGACTTTGTTTTGGGCACCAAGTAGTATCTTGATAGGGAGGAGTTGCACTGAGGTTTCTTTGGTGGGGTAAGAACTAGAGAGACAGGTGAGGTAGTCCTTTATGTAGATTGCACACCCACCACCCCTTTTCGAGGTCCTATCCAGCCTGAATATCTTGTAGCCTTGTATAGAGATGGCATGATCCGGAGTATTAGGTGTCAGCCAAGTTTCGACAATGGCGAGGATATCCGGGTTGTGTTGGCTGGCAAAGATTTGAAGGGAGGCCAGTTTTGGGAGGAGACTGCAGATGTTTTGTACTTATTCTTTGTATTATGTTATCTCCTTGTACTCTGTGACATGTTATGCCACGTGATTGCACTTATCTAATTCTCTGTACCTTTAATGTCTAGTGTCTAACCATTTGTTTCACATCCTGTAGTTGAAATAATATAAGTTTCCTCTGTTTCTGAAAACCTGTTGTTTGCCCAAATGCTGTACTACCTATGTTGTAAACAACACAATATTGCTCTTGTGCATATAATATGCTCCGGCTGTATTATGTACTCTAATTCATACAATTGTAATATGCCACTGTTGTATTTTGTACTCCTTTCCCCCTTCCCCCAGGGCGCACTGGGAGACGAGCAACATAGTTGTTCACTGTGCTTTTCTGGTGAAACTCTTCAATAAATAAAATGAATAAATAAAATAAGTATCGGGTCCTCATTGTCTGTTTTTCCTCCCCATAGCTCCCTTTTGGCTTCACCGTCCCCAATCTGCCTTTCCTACTCCCTTTACTATATCCATTTTTATTGAACTCCGGAGGCGAGCGGAAGAGGGGAGCAGGAGGGGGGCCGTGCCTACTAGAATCTCACACATGGCCCCTCTCTCTCTCTCTCTCTCCCCCTTCCCCAGCTCCAAACCTGTAAGGAAACAAACAAGGTTAGTACAAAGCCACGTATCACTGGTACATCAGCGCAGTTCTCTTTAACCAATAAGGCATTGATCAGTTTCTGAGTCTTAAATTAAGTCCATTGACAACTACTGGGAGTCAACAGTCTAAATGCTGATCACCTGCATGGAGCTTGTCAGTTCAATAAGAGCACTCATCCAATTAACCAGGGCTCATTAGTGCTGTTGTGCCAGCTGAAAAGATGAAGAGGTAGCAATGATGCATTATGAATGATCATTATCAGTTAAGTTCAACGGCCATGTTCAAGTTTCAGAAACCATCACTACAGTCATGACTAAAAGTGATTTAACATGAAAGTTAAATGACTGCAAATCAAAAATCATAAATGTGATTAATGATGATCTCATATCATCATGATTTTCCATGATTGCCCATGGAAGCCAACCCAGTGGTGCAGAGGGTTGAGGTGCTGGATGCCACACCTTGTGCCACACTGAAGATCCAGGTTCGGGAATGAGCCTGAGTCGGTGGAGATCAGAGGAGGGGGAAGGGAGAGGATGTGAATGGCTGCCAGCTGGCAGCCCTCCACCTCAGGAGGGAGTACTTCAACTCCTCGGAGCATGGCCGCATCGCTCCAAGGAGTGCTGGCACTAGGCCAAGGGAGGGTGGAAGAGGCTGGTACTGGAGCTGCGGTATGCATGTACACCTCCATGCGCATGCATCACCGCTTCTGGGGTCTCGAGATTAGGGCACCTGGGGAGAAAATTGAGGAAAAGACGGGACCTCCCAGGGGTGAAGCCTCCAGGCCAGGCTCTGGAGTTCCACAAGCCCCCAAAAGACCCCAAGTTCCAGTAGGTTGGCTGATGACCGGATGACCCGCTGAGGAGGATAAATAAAATTGTAAAAAAAAAAAAGGATTGCCCATGGACAATATTTCTGCAATAAGGTACACGCTCCTTGACAGCTCAGTCTGTGGCCAGCTGTGGTGGTGAGTGGAGGTCTGTGTTCCTTGCCAGCTCAGGGCTGAGACGGGGGGGGGAATGGGGTGGTGCAGCGCTACCTGACGGGAAGGGGAGTCCACTAGACCACCAGGGACATTAGTTATTGTAATAATAAGGGGATTGGGACTTAGGGGAGGGCAGTTAACCACCAGAGATGTGCGGTATTATATTTACAAAGAGATCAGGGCTGGGGGGGGCTGCTAACCACCAGGGACATGCGTTAGTTTATTTAAAATGGGTTCTGGGATGGAAGACCATGGCACATTGGTGCAAGTGTCTAAACCCTCCCTGAGGACATCATTCTAAGTACCCTTAGACCAGCCCTGGCTGGTCAAGCAGTACTTAAAAATGTGCCCTCTGTGAGGGTTTTGTGAATACCGACTTAGGGAATATGGCAGCCAGGGTCTGCTGCAAGCCCCCCTAGCACCATACCACAGCCCATTTTGTACCATAAGGACGGCACAAGCCCCATTTGTCGCAGGCTGCTTTTGTGAATTGTTCTTGGTGCATCTTTCAACGCAAGTCACACCTTGCACCATTCCTTGTGGTGCAGGCCCATTGCACCATTCAAGGGGGCTTTGTGAATCAGGCCCTGGGTCTCTTTCAACCCTACAAAACCTTACCTTCCTTGGGGGGTCCCTGGAGCCCTGGTGCTCCTAAGACCATGTGTGCAGTGGCACACTCCTCAGCAGGGCAAGCACTAACCTGGGGGACAAACTGAGTTGTGCATGTGTGTCAATGTGCCCAAGAGGACGACAATTATTGAGAGTTTATCAGCATTATGATATCACTACTAAGTGTATAAAGCATGGTTGGTCCAGCTGTGTATGCCACCCTTTGACACTACACTGATAGCCTTAGTGGCCCAAAAAGCAGACTCCCATCTCTGGCCCCTCACACAGAGGCTTACCAACCCCAACCCTTGCAAGCCCTCCACATAATGCCCATTCATTCTGCTACCTGCCAAAACTTTTGATAATGAACATTACTTTACCAAGGTTAACTTACTGTTTGCTCTGAACACAGATTTCTGTCATTCCTCTCTTTCTCACTTCTGCTACCGGAAGTAAACCCATGCAGGTTCTGGCAACTTCCCTTTTTATGTTGTTTTGCGCACACGCAAGCAACATTTTGTGGCAGTAGGAGATGGTAGTAGGAGAAATTCAGAGGTGTGTCAGTTTTGGTGAAATGCAGGGCACGCTTTAGAAGGTGCATCCCTGATTTGCCAATTAGAGAGCGTGCTAGTGGTGACACAAGTTTTATGCAGTGCCGCCAACTTGAAACAAACTTGCCGCTGCAATCAGAGACAAGCTCGTCATGCAGTGGCACAGATGACATGCCTCCCCTATGTGCCTTGCCTGGTGAAACATTTCAGTAAACATGGTGGCTGCTCACGCCATCCGCCTCTCACAGTCCCTTAAAAGCCGACTTCAGGGGTGCCCAATCCCCCTGTCGGCATGTATAATACCCCCCAAGATTGTGTGGCACACTGGGAGCCCACCCCAGACTGCCTCCATGGTGTTGGGAAGCCGACCGCATTGACATGTTCCTGCCCCCACCCCACCCCATTGTGTGCCACACTGGGAGCCCACCCCAGTGTGGGCAACATCACCCCCCAAAAGTCATCAGGCAAACTGGGAGCCCACCCCAGTGTGTGCAATATTTGTTTTCTTACACTTGTAAAGAAAGAAAACCGTCCACAGTGTTACTTTTTTTTTTTTTTTAGTACCTGACACAAAGAAAACGGTCCCTGGGCGGCTCCCCCCCCCAACCCACACCCACCCTCTGTGCACCCCACCTCCCACAACCCCCTTCACCCCATACTTACCTCCGGAGGTTGGCGCATCTTCGGTGGAGCGGGAACATGTTCACTCCTCAAAGCCAACCGCGAACTGAAGGAATGCCGGTAAGCTGTATAATAGCATCAATGGGGGAGGTTTCAACTTAGGTGGATATCTCAGCCATTTTTTTGACTTTGGGCTCCAAATTTTCAACATGGGGTTCTTGAGACCCCACCTCATGAAATCAGTCACTGTCATTTCATTATTCAGTCCTGAAAGGCGATTTCACGGTCATTGAGCAGAATCATCTTTCAGGACCAATTAACAAAACAATAGTGCCACTGTTCATGAGGTTGGCTCCCAAAAAGCCTATGTTGCAAATCTGGTGAAAAAATTCCAAAAAATTACTGTTACGAGCATGTGTTGCGCAGTTTTCATGTACGCTCGTAACTTAGAGAATTGTTAACGTTTTCACTCCAGATTTTCAACACTGCCATTTTTGTACATCTCCTTGTGAAGAGTATAGCTGTCATTTTTCACATCCTGCCCAAAATGGGTTTTACATCTGCGCCCAATGGCGCAGTTGCTGTGGGAAATCAATGTTTGGGACAGATTAAGAAAATCACAGTGACACTGTTCATGAGCAGAGGTCTCAAAATGCCTATGTTGAAAATTTGCAAAGAAATTCCAAAATACTGTGTTACGAGCGCAGTGGTGCAGTTTCATGCACGCCGAATTTTGAGAATTTTAATATTTTCACTCCAGATTTTCAACACTGCCATTTCTTCACACCTCCTTATGAACGGTACAGCTGTCATTTTTCACATCCTGCCTGAAATGTGTTTTTGCACATCTGGTGCAGAATGGCGTGGTCACTGTGGGAAATCAACGTTCGCGACAGATTAACAAAATCACAGTGCCACTGTTCATGAGCGGAGGTCCCAAAATGCCTGTGTTGAAAATTTGGTTAAAAAATCCCCCAAATAATTGCCTTACAGGCGTATGTTGCGCAGTTTCTACACACACTCGTGACCACCAATTTTTCAGGTTTTCACTCCAGATTTTCAACATTACCATTTTTTTACACCTCCTCATGAACAGTACAGCTGTCATTTTTCACATCCTGCCCGAAATTTGTTTTTGCGCCTGTGGCGCCAAATGGCACAGTCGTTGTGCAAAATCACCTTTCAGCTAACGAACTGATAGTGCCACTGTTCATGAGATGGGGTCACAAAAAGCCCATGTTGAAAATTTGGAGTGAAAATACCAACAAATGCCTGGCCTGGGGCATTAGGGTTTTCAACTGTAATGCCCCACTCTGTAGAGACTTGACAGGCATCAGGGGTGTGACTTGGGATTTTCAGCTGTAATACTCACGTCATTCCACTCCCACCCCCAGCCTGCAACCACTGACAGGCATCTAGGTGTGCCTTGGACTCTCCGGCCCCAAAGTTCATCCCATTTTCCTATACTACACCCATCTCAGTGTATTTCCTTATGGAATGGGGTGAGCATAAGGCCTGAAGACCCCAAGTCACACCGCGACACTTGCCAGTGTCTGCAGGGTAGGGTGAGGTGAAATGGCATGAGCGTTATGGCTGATGACCCAAAGGCATATCCAAATGCCTGTCAGTCTCTGCAGGGTGCGGGTGAAGTTGGTGTCAGTTCAATACTTCACTGTCATTCCTATTATGTATCCCTCTAACTTCTGCACTACCATTGCCAATGCCAGCAAGACAACATTCAACATTGACAAATGCTTTTTTTACCTTAAGTTTTTATTGACATTTTTCTAAATACAAACATCAACAAAAAAAAATCATATCAGGTTATCAGGTAATGATTGCAAATAACAACAAACACAAATGAAAACAGTAAACAATTAAGCACTTAGTTTCCCAAACCTTTACATACATTTCCTATACAGGATGTAAAACTTCATATGCCCTTGGTCAATGAATATAACGAAAATATTAGCACCTCCAGATTTTTTGAGCCCAACTGTAAATTAATCTCATGGGGCTGCATTAAGAAAGGGTATCCAGATTCTATGAAATAGATCTAATTTATCTATAATACTATAACTTATGCATTCATTGTTAGCTAGGAGCGCCATGTTGTCATACCATTCACCTAGTTGGGGGATTTTCTGAGACTTCCAATTCTTTAGTACTGGTAACCTCCCTTGAGGTGTGGCCCACCACTAACCCTGACTTGCCTTTGGGACTGATGTCTCTGCTCCTGTCAAGGTGAGCCCAGGGGCCTCCAACCCTCCAGCTGCTCCCGATGTTCCTCTTTTCTGGAAACCAGGCACAAGGGGACTCAATCCCAGGGATCCTGCCATGATCCCTGGGACTGTAAGCCCCCAAGGCCCAGTCACAGCTACAGATGCTGGACTGCTCCTCTCTCCCAGGCTCTAAACCATGGCTAGCCAGGCGAGTGCCTAGGTGCCTTCCCCTAAAGTATTGGGGGAAGGGCAGAACTGTGCATATTCATGCTGTACTGTCCCACTCTTAGCTATGTTAGGCCACTCAAGCATAAACATCCAGATATCCTGCCTCCAGGCAATCTCCCCTCCAGGGAACAACTTGCAGGGTCTGACTTAACCCTTCGAGTGCTCTCTGGTAACCTGCATCAAGCTGACTGAGGAGAGATGCTGCTTACATGAGCATAACACCTATAACATCTGCACAGTGACCCACTTACACATTTTTTGGGGAAAAGGGCTACCTCCTTTGGCAAAACTGCTATCGCCTTGAAAAATATCTAGATCTCTCCCTAGTGGAAGCAGTGCAGAAGAAGGCTACTAAGATGACCCAGGGGCAGCAGGGGAGATCGTACGAGGAACATCTGGAGGATCTGAACATGTATACTCTGGAGGAGAGGAGTAAACATGGGAACATGATCAAGACATTCAAGTTTCTCCATGGTATCCAGTGTTGGAAATGAAACAGACTCACTAGGGAAACTCACCAGATTTTATCTAGGCTTGATCATACCTGACAGGGGTCTGGGGACACATTTCCTCATTATATGTTGCATTTTTCAGATTATTTATTTAGTTTTATGCCTTGAGATAGGTAAATGTTACACAGGAGTGCTCCTTCCCCATTTTGCAAATGGAACTGACTTAGGCTTGTAATTTTATGTATAAAATAAATATTTTTTGAATGCTGTTTCTGCAGACACTGCTCCGTCTATTTAATGCAGGAAGTTCTAGGTGTTTTGTCTATCCTTGTAATGGTTTAAACATGCCATGGCAACACCAAAGTCACTGACATCCCCGACATCAACAGACACAATGCTGAGTGTTGGCATTGAGCTGTCAGTATGCCAGTGTGTTTTTTTAAGGGGGGGCTGTGCCCCCCGAAAACCCCATGTGAGGGGCTCTGCCCCCACACTCCCCCAGTTTTTATATACCCAACTCCGAGTCAGAGTTGTCTCGGGGAAGGGGCAAAACACCAGGAGATGCAGTGCCAGTGTCAGCAGGGACCATTACAGTGACCTGTCGATTTCTGTTGCTGTAATGATCTTCACTGTAGAAGTTTCGTCGTTCAGTCGGCATACCCCCTGTAATGAGGCTGGGGTAGTAAAGAGGTGGGGAACTTTCTCGTTGTTAAAACTTTTAAAGTTTAGCTTAAAATTAGTTAATTAAGCAAACAGTATTTACTTTTTCTTTTAGACAAGTTCTCTGCCCTAATGATGGGATAAAGTAAGCTAGTTTCAGTAACCGTACAGGCTATAACTCCGTATACCATCCTCTACTTACGTTAAAGACAAGTTTATGAACTAGGATTGATTTGTAATATTCCAAGTACTCTAGACCTCGTGGTCATTTGGTCTCACAAGTACACCAGCCTTCAAGTCCATTTGGGACCTAGGATATGGACTATACCTCCCAGGAGATCAGGGTCTGGAAGGGGGCCTGTATGTTTCCAGTATATGGTAAATGATGCCAAAGTATGACCATACATGTGTTACGTTGGAGTCTTCTTTGCTCTGAGTAGAAATTGTCTTGAAACAGTTATGTCTGTAATAACCTGATCTGCTGATGTTCTAAAATAAAGTTTACAAAATAAATGATTTTTGCCTTGTATTTAGAGTTTATTTTTATTTTATTTATTTCATATATCGGATTTACAACCTTTGACTCAGAGACTCATTTACAAAGGCACCTCGTTGCAGGGAGGGTAGAAAACAATTGACGGTGTAATACAACAATGGAGGACAATACAGGTGAAGTGCAACAAAGAGAAAATACAAGCAATTCCAATAATACAAAGAAAACACAGGCTTGCAATTAATTACAGCTAGACTGGCCATATTGATGTGCACCTAAATTACATCTCATAAATACACCTCTGATGGAGGTGTGCACACCTCACTGAGGTGTACCTAATTAGCATTTTTTAGATTCACATCAACTACCTCCTGATGACTACCTCACGTCGAAGTGTACACCTCACTGAGGTGTACCTAATTGGCATTTTTTTAGAAGCACATCAACTACACCAAAATAACACTGCAAGTGCACTGCCATTGAACCTGCTGTACACCTCTCAGACAGTAGGGCAGTTAAGGTGCCAGGTTCGACATTGAAAAATAGAAATTGTCAGTAGATAAGGACCACTTGGTCCACCCAGTCTGCCCTGTTTTTCCTATCTATGGTACCGCCAGTCCCCCTTACATTCTCAGCTTTCCCCCCATGTTTGCTTCAGTACTAAGATTCCTTTATGCCTATCCCATGCTCTCTTGAAGCCTGTGATTGTTTTAGCTTCTACCACTTCTGCTGGGAATCTGTTCCAAGCTTTCACCACCTTCTCAGTGAAGAACTTCCTAACATTCCCTCTCAGCCTCCCCCTCCAGCTTCATTGTGACCCTTAGTGCTCATGCATCTTTTTCTCTGCAAAATGCTCCCTTCCTGTACCTTGTTCACTCCTGTGAGATATTTATATGTCTCTATCATGTTTCCTTCTCCCTCCTCTCTTCTAGGGAGTACATGTTTAATTCCCTGAGTCTGCCCTCATAGAGCTTCAGGTGCAGGCCCTGCACCATCTTGGTTGCTGTCCTTTGAACCCCTTCAATCCTATCTATGTCCTTCCATAGGTAGGGCCTCCAGAAATGTACACATCACTCGAGGTGAGGTCTCACCAGTGACCTGTACAGGGGGATTATGACCTCCCTTCTTCTGCTAGTGAGCCCTCTGCCTATGCACCCCAGCATCCTGCTAGCTCTCCTCACCACCTTGTCACACTGTTTAGCTATCTTCAGGTCATCAGAAATAATTGCCCCAGGTCCCTTTCCTGCTTTGTGACTGCCGGTTCTCCCCCTCTCCCTGATGGGACTTAGTCATGGGATTCCCGAGACCCAGGTGCATGATTTTACACTTCTTTGCATTAAAGTTCAGTTGCCAGTCCCCTGACTACTCTTCCAGCCTGCTAAGGTCCTCCCTCATTTGCTCCATCCTCCCAGGAGTGTCCACTCTGTTGCACATTTTGGAATCATCCACAAACAGGCAAACCTCCCCTACCAGCCCTTCAGCGATATCACTGATAAATATATTAAAGAGTATTGGGCCTAGCACTGACCCCTGTGGCACCCCGCTAGTCACTTTGCCTTCCCCGAGTGCACACCATTTACCACCACCCTCTGACTTCTATCCTCTAGCCAGTTTTTCACCCATCTAACTACCTTCAAGCCCACCCCAAGGCTACTTAATTTGTTCACTAACCTTCTGTGGGGGACGGTGTTGAAGGCCTTGCTGAAGTCCAGGTAGGCCATGTCTACTGTCCCCGGCCCCCAATCCACTACCCTGGTCACCCAATCAAAGAACTCGATCAAGTTGGTCTGGCAGGATCTCCCCCCTGTGAACCCATGCTGCCTTGGATCCTGCAGTCGACTAGCTTCCAGGTACTCCGCCAACCTTTCCTTCAGCAGTGTCTCCATATCTTTGCCAACCACAGATGTCAGGCTGACAGTCTGTAATTTTCTGCCTCTTCCCTGCTTTCACTCTTGTGCAGTGTGGCTACATCAGCCCTCCTCCAGTCTCGTGGAACCACCCCTGTTTCCAGAGACAGGTTAAAAAGTGCTGCCGGGAGTGCAGCCAGCTCCTCCCTGAGTTCCTTCAGCACCCTTGGGTGTACCGCTACACGTGAAATATGCCTCTATTGGGTTAGGGTTAAGTAGTAATACTTCCTCTAGCGGTAACTCCATGAAACTATTGGTAGCAGTAGAAAAGTAGTGAAAACATTTATTCATAAAATCCCAGAGAACTGCTGGATTGAGCTGAGGCTCATTTCCAGTGGAGTTCAAGACATTCAGATTCACAGTTTGTCACAATCTGTCCTCAGCCAAGACTCCATCTGCAACAGGTTGCAAGTTTCTCAGGTATGGGTACCTCAGTAACTGCTTCCACTCAGAGGGGATTTTCTTAGCAGGGTGCTTTCTTGGTCTGAATCTCCACAGAGCCACCAATGACACAGTACAGTGCTCTTTCAGCTAAGGGCAAATGGCCTTCCCCTGTCACTCACTCAGGAGAAAACACTTTACTTTTTAGAATACTGTATGATAACCATAGCCTTCATCTCCCTCTTGGAGATGGACCGTGGATTTGTCAATACCAACAGTTATCTATTCCCCAAAAGATTCAGTCACTGTGGCATGAAGAATATAATAATATGTACCACTTCACAATATTTACACATTCTACAGGATATCACACATAAAGAAGACTAAGGTAATTACAGGTTTACTGCAGAAATTTAAAATAAATGGTTTGCACACAGCAGAAGAAACAAATAGAAAAACCTCCCTATAGTTTTGTAACTCTAGCAGAGTGGAAAGATTCTTACCACACAGGATACCTTGGTGAGCCGTGGTAGATTCCAGCGCTTAGATGGTGTAAGTCTAGAGTCCCAGCACAGACTGACTTCCGCTTCTCACATTCAGACTTAAGCATGCTTGCAAGCCTGGCTCCACCCACTCTCGTCACCCCTGGTCAGTGACACCATTTCCATGACCAGTGCTTTGATCTCTTAAGACAGCCCCTCCCAAGCCATGTTTACATGGCAGTAGTGCTTCAGACTTTACTTCCGCTCGCAACAGTGTGGTCCCAATCATCTACCATGCACTGTCACCCTGTCTACATGGCCCCTCTCACACCGCTACTATTTGTGCTGTGAGGGGCTGTGCATCGGGGGGCCGGACATCTGCTCATTGATGTTGGCGGTGATGTAAATGCGCAATTGAATGAGCATGCCCGAACTCATGGCTGTAATTGTAGTTGGAGAGTTCCAGCTGTTAAACAGCCCTCGGTTTTTAACAGCAACTACTTTGCTGCACTCAGGAGACCCTCCTTTTGTGGGGAAAGTATTCGGCTCAATGCACTTTCCATAAATGGAGACTCATTCATGAACGAGTCTATGTCACCTTGGCTGTGCATACGCCAAGAGCCATGGTTGGAGGGGTTGCACAGACAGTCCACACTGCCATTTAAAGCCACTGTAAGCTGCTCACTCCACTCAGCATCCCCAGTTTGCCTAAGAATCTGGGAGTATCTTAATGAGTGGCTTACCTCGATCAGGTCAGTGTCTACACGGTCACATTTGCACTGGAGCAACCTGAGCACACGGGTTACTCCAGTGTAAATGTGACTGCGTACACAGGGCTTAAGGGAACTACTGTATTTGAAACTGGACCCATGGATTTTGTGTACTCAAGGACACCTCTCATTGTTTTACTTGCTCTCTGCTCAACAGGGAATCATCTTAAAACCGAAGACAGATTCCTGATATGGAAGAGACCTCTACTTTGAAGTTTTCCCATTGACTGACCAGTGGTCTTGTCGTTTACAGGACAAAGAGACTGAAATTACACAATAGCAGGGGAGGTACTAACAACAACAAAAATGGAAAGGGACCTAGGGGTAGTCATATTAGATGACCTAAAGGTGGGTAAGCAATGTGAAAAGTCGGTAAAGGAGAGCCGGGGGATACTGGGATGCGTAGGAAGAAGCATCACAAGTAGAACAAGCATTTGTCAATGCCGAACATTCGCTTGCAGGTATTTGCAGTGGTATTTGGCACTTGGACATGGCTTAAAAAAATCAGTGACAAAGAAGTACAAGCATTTGTCAATGCCGAATGTTGCTTGCTTCTATGTGCTGTTTAGGTATTTGGAACTCATTGAAGTGCAAATATTGAAAATTCACGAACTTATGAGCGTGCGTAGGAACTGCGCAACAGACGCTCGTAAAACAGTCATTTTTAGGAATTTTTTCACCAAATTTTCAACATAGCCATTTTAAGACCTCTGCTCATGAACAGTATCACTGTGATTTTCTTAATGTGTCCCATACATTGAGTTCGCACACTGACTGCGCCATTGTGTGCTACATGGGCGGAAACTCGTTTTGGGCAGGATGTGAAAAATGACAGCTGCACTGCTCATAAGGAGGTGTGGTAAAATGGCAATGTTGAAAATCTGGAGTGGAAATATTGAAAATTCGAAAACCTACGAGTGTGCGTAGGAACTGCGCAACGCACGCTCGTAAAACAGTCATTTTTAGGAATTTTTTCACCAAATTTTCAACATAGCCATTTTAAGACCTCTGCTAATGAACAGTGTCACTGTGATTTTCTTAATGTGTCCCATACATTGATTTAAGCATACCGACTGCGCCATTGTCTTCATGTGGTAGGCTGCGTTTGGGCAGGATGTGAAAAATGACAGCTATACTGCTCTAAGGAGGTGTGGTAAATGGTAATGTTGAAAATCTGGAGGAAAATATTGAAAATTTCCCGCAAACTTCACGAGCGTGTATAACTCATGCGAACGAGACGCCAGAAACAGTCATTTTTAGGAATTTTGTCACCAAATTTTCAACATAGCCATTTTAAGACCTCTGCTAATGAACAGTGTCACTGTGATTTTCTTAATGTGTCCCATACATTGATTTTGCACACCGACTGCGCCATTGTGCGCTACATGGATGGAAACACGTTTTGGGCAGGATGTGAAAAATGACAGCTGTACTGCTCATAAGGAGGTGTGGTAAAATGGCAATGTTGAAAATCTGGAGTGAAAATATTGAAAATTTGCAAACTTACGAGTGTGCATAGGAACTGTGCAATGCACACTCGTAAAACAGTCATTTTTAGGAATTTTTTCACCAAATTTTCAACACAGCCATTTTAAGACCTCTGCTCATGAACAGTGTCACTGTGATTTTCTTAATGTGTCCCATACAGTGAGTTCGACACTGACTGCGCCATTGTGCACTGTTGAAAATAGTGGGTGAAAATATTGAAAATTCGCAAACTTCTGATGCGTGGAAAAAGCATAGCGCATGCTAAGTAAAACAGTCATTTTAGGAATTTTGTCACCAAATTTTCAACAAAGCCATTTTAAGACCTCTGCTCATGAACAATGTCATTGTGATTTTCTTACTGTGTCCCATACATTGATTTCAAGACACCCATCAGCCTACTGTGCGCACGTATGGAAACACATTTTGGGTGAGATGAAAATGACAGCTGTACTACCTTACAAGAAGGTGTGGTAAAATGGCAATGTTGAAAATCTGGAGTGAAAATATTGAAAATTACAACTTACGAGCCTCAGTGAGGAACTGCGCAACGCACATCAGAAACTGTCATTTTAGGAATTTTTCCACCAAGTTTTCAAAATAGGCTTTTGAGAGCCCACCTTATGAGCGCTGGCACTGTTGTTTTAGTTAATCGGGCCGAAGGTGATTTCGCCGCAGTGACTGCGAATCACCCTTCGGCCCGGCCAACGCCATGACAGTGACAGAATTCATGAGAAGGTCCCAAAACCCCATGTTGAAAATTTGGTGCAAAATTTCCAAAAAATGCCTGAGATATGCAACAAAGTTGAAAAACCCATTTAGCCCATTATACAGCTTACGGCATTTCCTCAGTTCGCGGTCAGCTTTGAAGAGTGCAGACGTGTTCCCGGTCCAGTGATGATCGTCACGCTGAGCTCCGGAGGTAAGTATGGGGTGAGGGTGTGGGGAGGCAGGGTGCACAATGGGTGGGTGCAGGTTGTGGGAGGGGTGGGGAGACTGCGTGGGACCGTTTTTAATTTACAGGGTTTTTTTGTACTTTGACCACGTTGGGCCGTTTTCCACGCTGGGTGGGCTCCCAGCATGGCAGAAGGAAGGCTGGGGGCCGTGGAGCCGACGGGGATTGGGCACCTCACAGCAGACGACGCTGGACGCTTGCCACGCTGGGTGGGCCCCAGCGTGGGCAGAAGGATGGCTGGGGCCGGAGCCGACGATTGGGCACCCCCGCCGGCAGACAACGCGGGACATTTGGCATGCTGGTGGGCTCCCCAGCATGGCAGAAGATGGCTGGGGGCTATGGAGCCGACGGGGATTGGGCACCCCGCTGGCAGACGACGCTGGATATTTTGCCACGCTGGGTGGGCTCCCAGCGGCAGCAAAGATTGGGGGGCGTGATTTAGAAGCACACAGCGGTGGTTTTCGAAGAGAAGACCACCGCTGTCACACACAGCACCAGTGCGGATTGGTGCAGGATCGCCACGCCTGCTCAAGGGAGCAGGATTGCTCAGAGAGGCACACCTCCAAAGTGTCCCATTCTCCAAGATGTTCCTTGCACATGCGTGCAAGTGAACGTAAAAAGGAAGTGGTTATCCTCTATACAGACAGTTGGTGAGACTCCATCTGGAGTACTGTGTGCAGTTTTGGAGACCTCATCTACGCAAGGACATAGACAGGATGGAAGCAGTCCAGAGGAGGGCAACTAACATGGTACAGGGTCTGCAGCAGAAACCATATGAAGAGAGACTGAGACAGCTTAATATGTATACTCTTGATGAAAGGAGGGACAGGGGGTACATGATAGAAACATTCAAGTACCTCAAAGGAATCAACAAAGTCCAGGAGGGTAGCATCTTTCAGAAAAAGAGATGTGTAAGAACAAGGGGGCACAATTTAAAGATAGAAGGGGGACGGCTCAGGGATAATGTGAGGAAATTTTTTTTCACGGAGAGAGTGGTGGATACGTGGAACAGCCTTCCTGAGGAGGTCGTTGGGTCTAAAACAGTGGGGGAATTCAAACATGCATGGGAACAGACACAAGGCAATTATAGTGGGGGGTTGCAGGAAGTAGGCTGTTGGTTAACTAGAATCTGCAGCTTATCCAGTAGGTAGGGAAATGGGCAGACTGGGTGGGCCAAGTGGTCCTTCAAACAACATGAAGTCTTGCTATATTATGACCATTGCAGTGAGTCCCCATCTTCGAACTGCTCCAGAGGTGAAATAGTTAACTTTCCATGCAGGCATGGAACTTAGAGCGCGAGCTCGGTTGAAAACTCTGTCTGTTGTTCTTCAAACGCAAACTGTCAGATTCTTTACTCCGTATTATTTTCTTGGTCGAAATTAAACCGCAACCGGTCGGTTCAAGCTCTGTCTGTGGTAATGTAAGTAATAGATAGGTTTTACATTTAGTTTTTCTGTGTGGAGCTTGTAATTCATTATCGGTTCGGTTTGAACCGATCAGGTTGTATTTAAATCTACTAGTCCTTTTTTAGAGTGCGGTTCCCGGTTCTTATCGGTTCTAAAAAAAGAAAATCTGGACCCACTGGGTTTCAACACTGTAGTGTTTGTGGGGAAGCTTTTGCTAAGGCTGACCCACACACCACATGTGTCTATTGTCTGGGGTTTGACCACCTCAATTCAGACTGCCAGATTTTTTAGAATTTCCCTGCTGCCACCATAGATAAGAGAGTTGGTAGGCTCAGGGAAAGGGAGGCTAAAAAGTCCGCTGACCCAGATGGCCAGCCCGTTCCAGTACCAACCGAACCGAGAGAGTGCCCTCTGACCAGGCTATACTGGCAAACGAAGAGCCGGTTCTGAGGAGCCGTTCCAGCAAAAGGACTAGAAAGTCAGCTAGCGTAGAGCCAAAAGTTCTCTCCCCAACTGCTGAAGAAATAGCTAAAGCAATTCAAATTGTCCAGTCTCTCTCCTCAGTTCTGACCAAACCGACACCTTCAGGGAGGCGTTCGGTTCGGCCAGTTCCACCGGTTCAAGATTATGATTTGAGGATTTTTATGAACCGGAGGAGGGGGAAGAGGAATATGAGGAGAGTGAATATGGTTTTGAAGATCTGGATGTGCCTATTGAACCAGACATCTCTCCAGATAGACCCTTAGGGGTTTCTTCTCCAAGGCTTTCTGAGTCCCCTTCTCATTTCATGTTTTATAAAAAAGTTGCTGAAACTCTCCAGCTCCCTGTTGAGGAAGCTGTTGATGACCAAGAGGAGCCGGACTATGTAGAAATGATGGATATTCCAGAGTCTAGGAGACTGTCTATTCCTTTGCATAAATCTTTTTGGAAACAGACTGTAAAAGTTTTAAAAACTCCTCACACTATACCTCCTGTGGATAAAAGGATGGACAAGAGGTATACCTTATCAGGCTCCGACACTGATTTCTTCACTCAACAATGCAGCCATGTGGGGTAGTGCAGGCTGCAGCCTGTGACAGGCTAATATTCCCTAGCTTCACACCCCCCTGAGAAGGACTCCAGGATGATTGATGCTATGGCAAAGAAACAGTACATGGCAGCATCTTTGGGACCCAGACAAGCAAATTATATGGCTTATGCTGCTAGGTACCAGAAATCCAGATGGGATACTGTGCTGGCCCTAGCAAAACAAGTCCCTGACCAGCTTGCCAAGGAGCTGGAACAGGTGGCTATGGATGGTATTGAGGCATCCAAGGTGCAATTTCATGCTGCAGTGGACTCTAATGATGTTTCATCAAGAGTCATGGCTACATCTGTGGCACTTGCAGGATGGCTTGGCTCAGATGTACTACCCTGTCTCAGGATACCCAGGCTAAGGCCATGGATTTTTCCTGTTGTGGAAATTCTCTGTTTGGGAGCAAACAGAGAATTACATGAAGAAAATGGATGAATATAGGACCACCTATAGGAGTGCACAGGCCAAGGAAAGGCAGGCCACTCATCAAAAGCAGCTTCCTAGAGGCAGGGGCAGGCCTTTTCATAGGCCTTTTCACCAAACCCAAGCTTCCTCCTCCGCCTATGCTCAGAAGGGGTTCTTTAGAGGGAGAGGCAGACGGGGTACAAGCAGGCCTGCTTCCACCCCTCAACCCAAAGCCCCTGCCAAGCAGGCACCCTGATGGGATTGCCAGGGCTGATTCTTCTCTACCTGTAGGAGGCAGGCTGGCTTACTTTGTCCAGGACTGGAAGTCTTTAACATCTGACAAGTGGGTCCTGGAAGTAGTAAGCCAGGGACTGGGTCTCAGCTTCAAAAAATTTCCAAAGCTGAGAACCAGATCTTTTCCACCTGCAACTCCATCAGAGGCACTCGCCCTGGAGGCAGAGGTCTCTACTCTCCTGGCTCTCAGAGCCATGGAAAGGGTTCCTCCCCTACACCAGGGCAAAGGGTTGTACTCCAGGTACTTCCTTACCCCAAAAAAGACAGGAGAAAGGCGGCCCATCCTGGATCTCAGATATTTAAACAAGCACCTTTTAAAGCCAAAGTTCAAAATGGTGACTCTGGGAATTATCCTACCCTCCCTGAGGCCAGGGGACTGGCTAGCTTTCCTGGACCTCAAGGATGCCTATTTCCATATTCCCATCAGAAGCTCCCATCGAAAGTACCTCAGGTTCGAGCTGCCCTCAGGCCACTACCAGTTCAGAGCAATGCCCTTCGGCCTCACTTCTGCCCCAAGGGTATTCACTAAATGCCTGGCAGTAGCAGTTGTCACCTAAGAAGGCAAAGATTGACATCTTTCCTTACCTGGACGATTGGCTCATAGTAGGCCAGTCCCCAGACCAGGTCAATTTAACGCTTCAGATAACGCAGCAACTGCTTACCTCTCTAGGTTTCCTTCTGAATCTCTCAAAGTCAGTTCTAGAGCCTGTCCAGCTTCTTACCTTCATAGGCGCAGAACTGAACACACAGGAAGCCAGGGCCTTCCTTCCCCTGGACAGGGCAAAGACCCTAGTCTCCCTGGCCTCCTCATTTACCCTGCAGGTCTCCTGGCCAGCAAGGCATTTTCTGCAGCTCCTAGGACACATGGCTGCTTCCACAGCAGTTGTGTAGGGAGCAAGATTTCAGATGAGGGACATCCAGTTCCATTTGAGAGCTTTTTGGTCTCAAAGAAAGGATCCTCTTACCAAGTTGATCCCAGTAACTCGAACCCTGATCCAAGCCCTACAGTGGTGGCAGGATCAGAGCAACCTGAGACAAGGGGTTCCTTTTGTCACTCAGTCTCATTCTCTAATCCTTACTACAGATGCATCCCTCTTGGGCTGGGGAGCTCACATGGGCGACCTCACCACCCAGGGTCTGTGGTCTCCCCAGGAATCTCTGCTCCACATCAACCTGTTGGAGCTCAGAGCAGTTTTCTAGCACTTCAAGCTTTTTCCAAATCTGTTCAGAACAAGAGTATTCAGGTCAGAGCAGACAACACCACTACAATGTGGTACATCCAACAAACAAGGGGCACTTTCGGTTCTGACCTTGTGCACCGAGCGATGAAGTTGTGGTCTCTGGCTTACTCCCTGAACGCCTCCCTTATGGCAGTCCACCTCCCAGCCAAGGACAATGTCCTGGCAGATGCTCTCAGCAGGATTTCCCAGGGCCACCATGAATGGTCACTGGATCCCCTGGTCTTGGGAGTAGTATTTGCCAGATGGGGCACCCCGCAGATAGAGCTTTTTGCAGCCCCAGACAATCACCAACTTCCTCTTTTTTGCTTCAGGCCCCCAGTGTTGGGCTCACTCCCCCTGGATGCCTTAGCCCTCAGTTGGGAAGGGAAGTTCCTCTATGCCTTCCCTCCCTTTCCTCTCCTGTTCAAAGTGCTAGTCAAAATCAGATCCCAATCCTGCAAAGTCATTCTGATAGCTCCAGATTGGGCCAGACAACCCTGGTATCCACTTCTGCTGTCCTTAGCAGTCCATCCGCCCCCTGTGCCTTCCCAGGAATCACAATCTGTTAACCTGTGCCCAGGGAAGGGTTTGGTATCCGAATCTCAAATCTCTCAATCTCAAGGCTTGGTCCTTGAAGAGTTAGAGTTTGCTGATTTTACACCTTTCCCAAGGTGTAATGGATATATTGAAGGCCTCAAGGAAGCCTTCCACCAGGGCTACTTACAATTCCAAATGGAAAAGGTTTTCCATATGGTGCTCAGAAAAGCATATTTCCCCAATCTCTGCTGATCTACCCACAGTCCTGGATTATATGGTCCATCTGAATTCTTTGGGGCTGTGACCAGCTACCCTGAAGGTGCATTTGGCAGCTGTGTCTGCTTTTATTTCAGCAGGTAAATCCTCTTCTCTTTCAGCTCATCCTGTATTTTCCAAGTTTTTTAAGAGGTTGCTTCACACCAACCCTCCATTCAGGGATCCTGCCCCTGCCTGGGATCTTAATGTTTGCATTGCTCAGCTTATGCAACCCCCCTTCGAGCCCTTGTCTTCAGCTGAGCTCAAGTACTTGACTTGGAAAACTGTGTTTCTGGTAGCCATCACCTCTGCCAGACGCATAAGTGAATTACAAGCGTTGTCAGTGGAGCAGGAGTTTATCTCTTTTCACAGAGATAAGGTGGTCTTCGGACTAACAGAAAGTTCCTGCCTAAGGTGGTTTCAGATTTCCACCTTAATCAATCTATTTCTCTTCCAGTGTACTTCACTGACCACTCCTCCTCTGGTGAGAGGAGGCTGCACAGCCTAGATGTGAAGAGAGTCCTTAGTTACTACATAGAGCGTACTAAGGATCATAGGGTTTGACTCCTCCAACTGTTCCTCACTTATGGCAGGTTGGTAAAGGAAGCCACCAAAGATCCATTGCCAGGTGGATTGTCTCTTGTATCCAATTCTGCTACGAGAAGTTGGGTAAAGTTCCCTCCTCAGGCCTGAGGGCTCACTCTACCAGAGGTACAGTTGCTTCTCTGGCTGCTGCCAGAGACATTCCTATTCTAGATATATGTCAAGCAGCTACCTGGAAAACAGTTCACACTTTTACCAAGCACTACCCCTGGACATCCAGGCTAGGAGTGATGCTCGGTTTGACACAGCCGTGCTTCAGAGCCTATTCCCTAAGTAGGTTCTGTCCCTCCTCCATGGGGGTACTGCTGTGTAGTCTGCAATTGTCATAATATAGCAAGACTTCACGTTGTTTGAGGAAAAAATTACTCACCTTAGTAATGTTGTTTCTTCTAATGGAGTCTTGCTATATTATGACCTCCTTCCCTGCCTGCCCCTCTCAGAACTTCTGTTTTGGGATGTGGGTGGGCAGTACAGGCTTGGCACTTTTTTGATGCCCACCTTGTTGTTTTTCACCTTCCTTTTTGGGTGAACTGGTGTTGTGTTTTTGCATTTTTCGGTCTCCTGACTTGAGTCTTTGTTTTAGGCCAAAAAATGAGTGTTTATGTTAGTAGCCAGTTGGCTAGTGTAGGTTTACAGCTTCCACACAGAGCCTTAGTGAGTTTTAGCTGGTAAAGATCTGACAGTTTGCGTTTGAAGAACAACAGACAGAGTTTTCAACCGAGCTCGCGCTCTAAGTTCCATGCCTGCATGGAAAGTTAACTATTTCACCTCCGGAGCAGTTCGAAGATGGGGACTCACTGCAATGGTCATAATACAGCAAGACTCCATTAGAAGAAACAACATTACTAAGGTGAGTAATTTTTTCTTATCTGCTGTCAAAGTCTATGTTTCTATGTAAATTACCCTCAGAGACAGCTGGTCTGTCTTCTGATAAAAATCTTTTATTTTTAGGAAACCCACTTTTTTCCCTTCAGTTGAAGATTCTTATTGGTATCAGTGTCATTAGAATTATAGTGCTCCCTCACTATACCACTATAGTGAGATTTTGGATATTACGAATGATGCATGTGGCTCCCGAGTCTCCAACTACAATCTGTTGATTGCCGTCCGCCTGTCCTGTCCTTTCAGTTCCTCCCAAATGCCCTCAATGCCTCCTGTAAGTACAGTAGTACATGATTATATACTACCTGCTGTACTGCTGCATGTAACACTGCTCTGCTCACCTCAAGGACTAATGTGATTGAAGTGACTTATGGTTGTTTGTCCAATGACCAGTCTCTCTGTAAGCTGAAAAACAGACTTTATTAAATAAACAACTAAACCAAATAAAGAATACAGTACACTCTCTGTCAATAGCATAGGCACATTGCTAAATACAGTTGTGTTGTACACAGCACAGTACTGTGCTGCACTATTGCACTACATGCCCCCTGATTTTATTTTTTCAGCTTCCCCTCGATATAACGGCTCCAATTCTGCCCATTTTTGTGAGGGTGCACTGTAATTAAAAAAACATGCTAAGTTGTTACAATTATATATAGTAAATTCAAAGTATAAAAATATTAAGCATACATATATCAAACTGGTAGGCGGGAGAGTTAAAAAGATGTCATTAAGTATGTGTTTACTGAAACAGTGATAGCAGGCTGGAATAAGTGCTTAACGCTGAAACAGTGTGTGTGTGTGTCTGTCTGTCTGTCTGTCTGTCTGTTTGGGGGGGTCACGAGGGAATGGGACAGCATATGGGTATAGTGAGGTTGCACACTCTGGGTGGGCCAGGGAGGTTAGGGAGACTGACAGAGGCTCAGTCCATTAGATAAGTAGGAAAAGGAAGACTCAGTGTGTGCTACTGCTACTTTTACTGCTAGCATTTTCTATGTTCCTAAGACTAGAAATGCTAAGAAAAAGCAAAGATTAAAAAAGAGAAAGTAAGAATTAAGAGTTGTCCACGCACCTAGAAGTACAGACACCTGATGGAAGCCACAGCATGACGAATCTCACAGAAAGCTCAGTCCTCATTCAGACAATAATTGAGTCCTGTATGTTATCCTTTAGTCTGAGTCAGGTTAGCCTCGGGGGGGGGGGGTTAACTCATCCCTTCACAGGACAGTGGCTGCATCAGTTACCTTTGATTTGATGATGGCCAGACCCTCCACCCCCACAGGACTCATACCACTGACCAGGCCCTATCCTCTACTGGATCCTGACACCCCAAAGGGGTTTGGTAACCCCCAGTGGCCCCACCATGGGGTGGTAAACCATGGGAGTTCAGAGACAGGGTTAGCCCTGAAAAAGCTGAGTGACTGGGCCAGAGGAGCTGGAGAGGTTGGGGCAGGTAAGTGCAACAGCACAGAAGAAACGTTAACTGAACAAAAAAAAAAAAAGAATAAGTTGCTTCCCAGAGAGTATGCTGCTCTCTTAAAAAGCTGCCAACACCTAAAAAATAACTTTGAAAAACATAATATTTAGGTACAATTCAGCTTGCATTCCATATATATTCTATGTATTTCTCCTTCCCATGATGTATTACTGAGGAAATTTACACGAATACGCTATCTTCATCCCTTACAGTTCATTTGCCTCTATAGTTTATTCCTTGCTTCAAGTCATAATCCTGTTGTGACATCACAATCTGTTGCCATGGGAGTAACTGTGAGGTCACAAGTTGTGATCTATGACTTCAGGCAGGGAGAGAGCAACAGGAATAGATGAACGCTTCAGGAGCAAAGATCCTGTTTCCATGCAAATGATCTCAGTAATGAATAAAGTGGAGGAGAAATACAGAAGTAATGTGAATTACAAGCTGCACTGTGTCTAAATATTATGGTTTGTTAAAGTTCTCCTGAAGGCATCAATGGCTCTTTAAGAATGCTCACCAGCCCATCAGAAAGCTCCGGTATAAAAACAATAATGTAACTGCACTGTGTAGTGTTTTACTTTCTTTTTCCTTTACTTTCTGTTTTTCCCTTCTTACCTGGATATTCAGGTTCTCCTTCAACCTACCTCCAAGCTCTGGCTCCCATGCCAACAGGAGTGATCACCACGGGCAACTGGATGCACAGTGCCTGCCCCCTCTTATTCTATAAATTAATAGTCCTATGCTGGGAACCTCCTCTGCCAAAAGTCTGTACATGAGGTTTGGGCAAGAGGACCGCATGGCGAAGCTGAGTAGTTCTGGCTGCCCAAACCTAATGCAAGTACTCTCTTATATCATAAGGATTGGTAGTAGCTGACCCCTGGTGGTCTGGGGGAACAGTACCTGCACCAAGGAGTGGAGTGATGTCAGCAGATTCTCGAAGTAGTACACTGTCGCATGTGCACATCTGGGAGCACTGGTGCCTTGGAGGAGGTATATGGAAAAAGCAGGCCTATGAATGAAAGTCGGCACACTCCGGCCTTGTGTTACTGTCTCGGGCATGCACTAGACCTGCACTCTGGTGGGGAAAAATTCTGCCCAGAAGGCCCAGCCATGGTGTTAAGCCATGGAAGATGTCTCAGTTGAACGTGGATGTCAAGGCTGAGACGTTGCCTGGTATGAGGGGATAGGCCTGCAGAGGGAGGACAAAAAAATGAAACTGAAGAAAAGAATTCCATTTCCATTCATCAAACATGAATGAGGGGAGGAGATATGCCAAACATAGTTGGAGCAGAAATATAAGAAGCTGTGTTATGCTGCACCATCTGAATGTGTTCTCCGAAGTGAAAGCTGATTCACGATAAGTCACCATACAGACCTACTGACTAGAGAAATTAGTGTGTTTACTCTTCTTCTCTGGCTGCTTTTGCTAAAGGTCAGTAGAGGTTTAATATGAGGCCAAACAGGAAAAGAAGCCAGGAAAGGCTGGGAAAGTTAAGGAAGGACTTTCACTCTCTAAATGTGTGTGTGTGTGTGTGTGTGTGTGTGTGTGTGTGTGTACATATTCATGTGACTTAACCTATCCCTTTAAATTATGGGAACGCAGGAAGAGAGCAACCCTTTCTGCATAGACTCAGGTCTCCTGCTTCTTGCCCAGCCTGGCGTCACATTCAGGAAGTGGGTTGCTGTTGTTCTTCTATGGGTAAGTGGCAGTGACTCCAGAGCTGCAGACGTGCTGCCTGGGAAGGGCACATTGGCTTCTGGGAACATTCATGGGAAAACTGTCTCTGGCTGACTTTTGTAGCCCTTTTGCAAGGGCAGGAGGATTGACTGAAATGCTGGGCGTGGTGACAGTCTACATTTAACCTCCCCCAACCCCATGAAGGAATAAGGCTATGAATGGGCACTGTTTGTTCTTAGCTGCCTGCTATGTTATAAACCTTGGAATGTATCCCTGCAAATCACAGCACAACATCAGATAACTGTGAAAGATAACCTAATAATGTTGAGGATATGATTTACCAACTGAAGATACGATTGCTACTTGTTATGTTTCATTTTCTTCCTATTTAGTTTATTACAGTTATCTGTTATATAGTGCCATGCATGGGAAGAAAGGGGAAACCTGCAACACTCTGTGCACCTCCAAGTGACTTGGGGAGGTGCTTACAGGGCAGCTGAGCAGACAGGACACATGGGAGGATTAGTGAGCAGCACAGCAGCAGGTTTCAACAGGGGCCAGGTAGGACCAGGGAGTATTGGCTTGTGCGTAAATGCCACCTTGCTCCCCCCCCCACACACACATAAACACAACCCCATAATAGTGGGTCTACATATTCAAACTGGATTCAGGGTGCCACTGACCATAGCACAGTCCCGCTTCAATGGACTAGGGGGCAGTGCCATATGCCCAGGGATCCATTGGTGAGTGCAGATCTCCTACGAGATTCAAGGCACCAGCACATAAAAGCAACATTTCCACAGCATCAAATTGTGATGTAACGAGCAGCAATTTGAGATCTCAGTCAAGAAACTACAGCAACTGAAGTTTAGGAAAGGAAAGAAAAGAAATGTGGTTTTGTATAGCACTTTTCATACAAAGCGCTTTACAATCCAGGAGGAAGAGCAAGAATGCTACTGCCATTTTCAGTGCTCAGGCAGCTTCAAAAAGCGTAGAGACAGATAAGACTAACATTCACAGTTAGATAAACAAATAGAGATTAAGTGGCTATAACAAAAAAAGAAGAACATAAATTTAGCCTAACGTTGGGTCAGTATCTCAATATTTACATTCTTTTTGGCATGTGAGTGACAGTTACAATTACTGCATCAGCATCTGAGCTGTCATCTGACATTTCGTCTCATGGTAACGCGTCTTCCTGTGCACCGTTTCACAGTCTGTCTCTCCTTACTTGCTTCTCCTCTTCTGGCCAGTAAAAATTCCTCAATTTGGTCTGGGTCTAAAAAAGTGTACTTTTTATCCTTTTTGAAATACCAAACTCTTAGCTGGAAACAGAAATTGAACTATTTCCCCAATTCCTTGTAGATCATCTTGGTATGCATAAAGTCTCTTTCTTCTGTCTTGTTTAGTTTTCCATATGTCTGGATATACAGAATTTATGGGTTTGAAAAAGCAATGATTTTTTTTTTTTAATTGCCAAGATTGTCATATCCCTGTCCACGTCAAAGGCAAGGGAGACATATGCAGTAGGGCAATTCAAGTTTGGGATCTGTTGCAATATACTGTCATTAATATTGAAATCAGGATTCTCAGACATCACGTCTTTTGTATTTATATTAAAGGGGAATAGTCTGCACTAACAGCCCCACATCCAAGCATTGTGCTGGCTCCAATTTGCACTTTGTGAGCAAAAACTATTTATTTTAATTTTTTGCTTATTGTTTTCTGCAGTATAGCAGATCGTAACAGGTGATTCTGCCTACTTGCAAACTGACATTTTCTTTAACCAGAAATCCCAGAATCCACTACAGCTGACATCAGAGCAGAGCTGCAGCAGTGGGAGATGCAATAGCCTGCAGTGTACGATAGCATGTTTATAAGCTCAAATCAGATGTTTGCCAGTCCTGCTGTTCTCTCTGGGCTAAGTACAGTACTCTTGTCACTGTACATAGCCCTGTGAGGACAGCAGGACCAGCAAACAAAATATCCACGCTTATAAAAGCTGTAACATGCACTGCAGTCTATCTCCCATTGCTGCATGCCCTGCTCTGATGTCAGCTACAGAGGATTTTGGGATGTCTGGTTACACAGTAAATGTCAACCTGCAAGTAGGCAGAAAGGATCACCATGTTAAAATCTACTATACTGCAGTGAACAGTAAGTAAAAAATGGAAGTTTACTCACCTGGTAAAGGTGATTATAGGAGCACCTTCTTACAGCACTCCGAGTCTCAACACATGGGTAGTTAGGCTCTCTTTTCATAGGCTGATGCACAAAGGAATCCCAAAATTTCGAAATCCGATCCCTCTCCTATTCTTGCTGTTCCCAGAATCCTCAGTGTGATATCTTCCAAAGTTTGTTTGTCCTGAAAGTAAATTGTTAGGTAAACAAAAAAAAACAGAGGGCACCCTGTTTTCCAGGTGGAATAATACACAACACGGTGATGGTATGTCAAATTCTAGTGTTTACTACGTATCGTTGTTATAAATCTTTGACACCCTGATACACAGCAACTGACTGTGTGGGATGTATGTGCTATAACTGTATACATTTAGGAAAAAAATACGGAAGTTTCAGATACATTCCTAGATGTCTCACTTTATATGTTTACCTTAACTGTATCATTATATATATAGATATATATATACACACACACATATATATATATATATATATATATATATATACATATGTTCCTCCGCAATGGGTGGGATACGGAGTGCTGTAAGAAGGTGCTCCTATAATCACCTTTACTAGGTGAGTAAACTTCCATTATCTATTGCATCTTCTTACAGCACTCCGAGTCTCAACACATGGGAAGATTGTACAGCAGTATTAGGTTTTGTCCTGGGTGGGAGGAGGAACTGGGATCAATGCTGTCTGAAGCACTCTGCGGCCAAACTCTGAGTTACCTGTTAGACCTGTGTCTAATCAGTAGTACCTGAGAAAGGTGTGCAGTGATTCCCAGGTTGCTGCCTGGCAAATTTCTCTGACAGATGCTGAGTTGCGTTCCGCCCAAGATGTGGCAACTGCTCCAGTGGAGTGGGCTCTGATGTTAGCTGGAGGGGTGTTACCTCCACTCCTGTAGGCCCTCGCTATGGCTTCCCGTAGCCATCTAGCAATAGTGGATCTGGAAGCAGCCAAACCCTGTTTATTGCCTTGGAGTAAAACAAACAGCCTGTCCGTCCGACGAAGAATTTCCATCCTGGTCAGGTAGGTCTGAATTGCTCGGGCTGGGTCTAGGCCGAGTAGGGTTTCCCTGTGGGGGTCCCCTAGCTGGTGGTTGAAGATAGGGACTGAGATCTCTTGGGACATGTGGTAGGCATTGCCCACCTTCAGGATGAATGACGGAATGGGTCGGAGTCCGACCCTGTCGGGGAAGAAACAGATAAAGGGTTCTCTACAAGACAAGGCCTGTAATTCACTAGTTCTCTTGGCTGATGAGATAGCTACTAGGAATACAGTCTTCATCGTAAGTACGGATAAGGGAATGGACTCAATGGGCTCAAAAGGTGGGGTGGCAAGAGCGTCCAGTACCAAATTGAGGTGCCATGGGGCTGTCAGGCGTCTTGGGGTGTGATTGATAAGAGTTGCGGCTTTTAGGAAAGCTTGAACCAAGGGGTGGGCTCCGGGCAAATGTCCATCGGTCGGTCCCCTTATGGCCCCTATTGCGGCCGTCTGTACCCGCAGGGATGAGGCTGATAACCCTTTTCCAACCTTTTCTGCAGAAACTCTAATACGTTCATAATATTACATTGCGAAGCGTTCAGGTCCTGGCTCTTGCACCAAGAAGCAAAAGCCCACCAATGTTTGTTATAGGTCCTATTAGTGGAGTTCCTTCTGGCTTGTAGTAAGGTGTCTACCACTGTACCTGATACCCCTAGTCCTAACAGTCTAGCCCTTTGAGTGGCCAAGCTGTCAGTTTCAGCGGTAGAGGGTTCTCGTGCCAGACCGGGCCTTGCCTGAGTAGATTGTGTTGGCGAGGTAATCTCATGGGATTGTCCGTTAACATTTCTCTGATTAGGGTGTACCAGGTTCTCCTCAGCCAGTCTGGGGCTATGAGAACTACAGTGCTGCCCGTGCTTCGGATCTTCTGTAGCACTGTGGGTAGCATGGCTATTGGGGGAAATACTTATGCCTTCCTGAATGTCCATGGGGTCGATATGGCATCCACTCCTATTGCTCTCTTGTCTTTGAATCTGGACATGTAGATCGGGAGTTGGGTGTTGGTTGCTGAGGCCATGAGGTCGATGTCGAAGGGGCCCTATTTTTTCTGGAGTTCATGGAAAATTTCTGGATGGAGTTGCCATTTCCCCTGTTGTAGCGTTTGTCTGCTCAGCCAGTCGGCCCTTGTGTTCAGGTTGCCTGCTAGGTGGACTGCTGTGAGACTGAGTAGGTTCTTTTCTGCCCATTGCAGTAGTATGTCTGCCTCTTGAGCCATGGTTCTGCTTCTTGTTCCTCCCTGCTTGTTGATGTATGCCATCGCTACTCGGCTGTCGGTGCGCACCTTTACGTGGTGTCTTTGAAGTTGACCCTTGAAGTGTATGAGAGCTAGACGGATGGCTCTTGTCTCTAGTATGTTGATTGGGAGTCTTGCCTCCCTGTTTAACCATTTCCCTTGGATGGTCTGTCTGTCCAGCACAGCACCCCAACCTAGCAGGCTTGCGTCTGTTTTGAAGGTTCTTGTATCTCTCTCCAATTGTGCCCCTTGAGAGAAGGTGTGTGGGTCCGCCCACCAACGTAGAGATTTCCACACTGCCGGTGGAATAGTTACTCTCTGGCTGTAATTTTGTCGACTGTAACTCCAGTTGTCTAGGAGTAGTCGTTGTAACTGTCTCATGTGTAATCTGGCCCAGTCATGTAACTTTATGCAAGCTGCCATGACCCCCAGTAGCTGCATGAGGTGCCAAATGGTTATTTCCTTCTTCTGCATAACTCTCTGGCAGTGTGCTGTTAATGTGCGGATGCGTATCTGAGATGGCCTTACTGTGCCGGTCACTGTGTTGAATGTTGCCCCCAAATGATCCAATTCTGTGGTCAGAGTCAGGTGACTCTTTGTTTTGTTGATGATCCACCCGTGTTCGGACAGTAACTGTTGAGCCCTGCATGTTGCTGTCCTTGACTGTTGTACTGTTCTCGCCCGTATCAACCAGTCATCCAGGTATGGGATCACATGAATGCCCTCCATGCGTAATTTTGCTGCCAGGGGTGCCATTACCTTGGTGAATAGTCGTGGGGCTGGCGCCAACCCAAATGGCAGGCATTGGTATTGGAGGTAGTATCCCAGAATGCTGAACCGGAGGAACCTCTGGTGGGAGGGTCTGATAGGTATGTGTAAATAGGCATCCTTCAGGTCTGTTGAGGTTAAGACATCTCCCCTGCGTATCACTGCGATGGTGGATCTTAGGGTTTCCATCTTGAACCTCTGGTACCTGACAAAGTTGTTAACAAATTTTAGGTCCAGGATGGGACTTCGGTCTTCTTTGAGACTAGAAAGAATACGGAGTAGATGCCAGAGAATCTCTCTTGAATTGGGACGGGCTTTATGGCTCTGCTGTGTAGCAGTTGGTGAAGGATGGCCCGTACTTGTTGCGAGGTTGCTTTGTCCCTGGAAACGTGAGAGTCTGTATATCTGTTCCTTCTTGGGACTGAATTGAATTCTATGGCATAGCCCTGTGAGATGATCTCTCTGACCCATTCGTCGCTGATTGAGTTGGCCCAGGTTGTTGCAAATTGCTGTAGTCTCCCTCCCACTGCGTCCGATTTGCCCTGGACCGGCGGATTCTCATTGGCGGAAGCCTCTGTTTGATTTGACTGTCCTGAACCCTTGCTTTCCATTGAAGTGGGAGCCTCTGCCCCTGTTGCTTTGAAAATTCTGTCTGTTGCTGTAAAAATTGGGCTTGAATCCAAAGGAATGTCTATCCTGTCCCTGGTGACCGTGCCCTCTTTTGGGTCTTGCTGAAAAATGTCAGAATTTATTGTTTCGAAAGGACGGTAGAGTGGCTCGCCCTCCCTGATCCCTGTCATCCCCTTTCTTTACTGTGAACTCCTCTATTCCGGGTCTGAACACCTTGTCTCCAGAGAATTGCAGTTTCATGACCCTAGACTTTGACTCTTGATCTGCGTTACACAGCTTCAGCCATACCTGTCTTCTGGCTCTATTGATTGAAGCTGCTGACCTGGATGCCATCTTAAAACTGTTGATTGTGGCATCGGCGATGTATTTTATTGCTTGGATGGCATAGTCCATGGTGGCTCCATGGGCACTTGTTTCGGGTATGTCGAGCTGGACTGCTTATAACCATCTGAGTACAGCCCTTGCTGAATAAGTGGCAGCCATGGATGCTCTCATGTTCATGATCATCATATCATGAACTTTTCTCACAATTTCATCGACCTTTCTATCCATGGGGTCTTTAAGGGCCAAGGCTGAATCCGAGGGCAGAACGGTCTTG
Source organism: Neoceratodus forsteri (assembly GCA_016271365.2). Classification (NCBI taxonomy): domain Eukaryota; kingdom Metazoa; phylum Chordata; order Ceratodontiformes; family Ceratodontidae; genus Neoceratodus; species Neoceratodus forsteri. The sequence goes on along the minus strand of JADMNL010000024.1, from coordinate 454,772,941 downwards.
TTGCTAAGGGACGCGACCTCTGCATCCACTCTGGGGGCAGTTGCCCAGAGCTTCTCTCTGTCCACTGGAAGTGGGTACCGTCTCTCAAAGGTCCCCTTCTCCCTAGTCTTAATGGGATCTGGGGCATCCCATTCCTTGGCTAGTATGCTCTCTAGTGCTTGGTATACTGGGAAGAAAGCAGAAGATTGCTTCCTCTCCCTCACCAGGGGATCCAATCTGTTGTCTGGCTGTTCTACCGGCTCTTCCATTCTGAGCATTTGACATACAACTCTAATAAATTCGGGAATGGCTTCAAAGGGGCATAGACGTCCGGCCATATCCTCCTCCTCATGTTCCTCCTCCCCTTCGTCAGAGTGCTCATCTTCTGACGCATCCGGTGAGTCATGTGAGGGAGGTTCGCCCCTGGGATGCTTAGGAAGGGGGATGTTGCTGGGTGACCTGGGTCTTTTGTTTGTTCCCAGGGAATCGATTCTGTCAAGTAGTTTTTGGAATAATTGCAGTACGACACCTTGGGAAGTGGTGGATACATTATCCTTTAGGGGATCTTCGTCTGTGGGGGTCGAGTTGTGGGTGAATTCTCTGGTTTCAGAGTCTACCATGCACAGCGAGCAAATTTCTCCCCGGTCCGAAGAGAGTAAGGTGTTGGGGCACTTTCTGCACAATCGTCTTGCGGTGGACATGGTTCTGTAAAAACATAATTTATTGGAGTTGTTCAGGGGACGTGTGCTAGAAATCATAGTCAACAGATCAATACAGAAAAAACAAATTTGCTACTTCTAGGCCCTACACCTCGGAGACTGTCTGTGTCTAAAAGCTTTAGGCTGCCAAATTAACAGGATTAGTAGTCCCTTTACTAACAAGCATTTGTCAATGCCGAACGTTCGCTTGCAGGTGTTTGCAGTGGTGTTTGGCACGTATGGTGCTTTACCCTAATGCCCTGTGCGATTGCTGGTATTTGCACAATAAATTTTCAGCATGACCTTTTTGTTACCCCCATTGTGCGCTACATAGGCGGAAACACGTTTTGGGCAGGATGTGAAAAATGACAGCTGTACTGCTCATAAGGAGGTGTGGTAAAATGGCAATGTTGAAAATCTGGAGTGGAAATATTGAAAATTACGCAAACTTCTGGCGTGCATAGGAACTGCATAGCGCACACTAGTAAAACAGTCATTTTAAGGAATTTTTCACCAAATTTTCAACATAGCCATTTAAGACCTCTGCTCATGAACAGTCTCACTGTGATTTTCTTATAATGTCCCATACATTGACTCTCAAGATTAACCGACTGCCATTTGTGCCATAATGGGCGGAAATACGTTTTGGGCAGGATGAAAAATGACAGCTGTACTGCTTTATAAGGAGGTGTGGTAAAATGGCAATGTTGAAAATCTGGAGTGAAAATATTGAAAATTCGCGAACTTACGAGCCTGTGTAGGAACTGAGCAACGCACGCTCGTAAAACAGTCATTTTTAGGAATTTTTGCACCAAATTTTCAACATGGGGTCATGGCGTTATTCAGGCCCAAAGGGTGATTTCACACAGTGACTGCAAAATCACCCTTCGGGCCCGAATAATGCCATAACAGTGACATCACTCATGAGAAGGGGTCCCAAAAACCCCATGTTGAAAATTTGGTGCAAAAATTCCAAAAAATGCCTGAGATATGCAATAAAGTTGAAAACCCCCTATCTAGCCCATTATACAGCTTACCGGCATTTCCTCAGTTCGCGGGTCAGCTTTGAAGAGTGCAGGCGTGTTCCCGGTCCAGCGATGATGTTCGGCGCTGAGCTCTGGGTAAGTAGGGGTGAGGGGGCCCAGGGGTGCGCAGTGGGTGGGTGCGGGTTGGGCGAGGGGCTGGGAGACTACGTGGGACGTTTTGCTTTTAGGTTGAAAAAAAAAGACGACGCTGGACGTTTGCCACGCTGGGGTGGGCTCCCAGCATGGCACCAAAGCTTTGGGGCATTTGGGGACGGTAGCTGACGGAGATTGGGCACCCCGCACCGGCAGATGATGCGCGAGATGTTTGCCACGCTGGGTGGGCTCTCAGCGTGGCACCAAAGCTTTGGGGACCTTTGGGAGATCGTGGAGCCGACGGGGATTGGGAACCCCGCTGGCAGAAGGACACAGAGACGTTTGCTGCCACGCTGGGGTGGGCTCCCAGCGTGGCACCCTTTGGGGGCGTGAGGTCAATAGCGCCTGGGCGACAGCGGTGGTTTTCTTGAAGCCGAAGACCACCGCTGTCACACACAGCCCCGCACTCCATTGGTGCAGGATCGCCATGCCTGCTCAACGAGCAGTGGATTGAACGGAAGAGGCACACCTCCAAAGTGTGCTACTCTCCCAAAACGTTCCTTGCACATGCGCGCAAGCGAACGTAAAAAGGGGACCTGAATGCTATGTGTGCCATAACCGGCACTCTGGGAGTTCAATATAACTGTAAAAAATACCGAAAATATTTAGCTTACCTTAGGGCTTGGCACAGAGCCAGATGAAAACGTGACCAGCCTGGGAAGATGTGCAAAGAAAAACTGCGGATTCTGGGAACAGCAAGAATAGGAGAGGGATCGGATTTAGAAATTTTGGGATTCCTTTGTGCATCAGCTTATGAGAAGAGAGCCTAACTACCCATGTGTTGAGACTCGGAGTGCTGTAAGAAGGTGCGATAGATAATATGTTTTTACACATAGTGCAAATTGTGACCAGCCCAATGCTTGGGTGTGGGGCTGTCAGTGCTGATTGTTTCCCTTTAAATGGGATCTGAATGCTTTTGCCACAAAATATAATTATCTGGTGTGAATGTTAACGATTCAACAAAAATCAATTTTAGCATTTCATGCCGTGTTCTAAAGGAATCTTCTATTTTAGCAGGGAGGCCCACAAGTCTTAAATTGTTAAATTGTTGTTTTTTTTAGCTAGTACTCTAAATTTTCAGTTTTTCTTGTGATCTGAACAGAGTCTGACATTAGCAGAAGAAGTAGCACCAAGAGTAAGATTTTTAGTTTGTGTTTCCTGGCATTTGTTATTTGTAAGTTTCTGCTCTGCCTTTATCTGATCAATGTCAAGGTTTGTTGCCATTAATGCCACTTCAGTTGAAGCAGTCTGATCTAACAGAAAGCTAACTTTTTATCCATGTTGTTTAGAACCCAGAACATTATGTACCACTCCTCCCCACTGTCTAGGAGCCTGATGATAAATAGGGGAAGGGGCACCAATTCTTAGCTAGACCTCTTCCAGAACACAGAATCAAAGATGGCACATCCCAGTAGCAGATGTTAGGGTTCACAGGTGGACATAGATGGCAGTCAAACTGGGGTACTGGAAACTAGCAGGTTCACACAGTAGAGGCAAGTTGAAGTTAGCAAGCAGATGCCAAAATTCATAACAAAACAGCAGGAGGCCACACTGGAGTAAAACGTAAACCAACAAATAAATTTATTTTGGCCAAATAACAGTTCACAGAACCTGGGGGCTGGGAGCACAGCTTCCAATGAGAAAACATCTTCACAGTGGCATAGAGCCACGGCACCACACTTGTGGCTGAGAAGGCCTTGATTCTGGATCCTACTGAGCCGAGAAGCTCAAAAACATTTAGGCAGCGGCAAAACCAGGCCAGTCTCCTTTCCAAATCTTGGCCAGAACTTAAACTCAGCAGCTCAAACACTGGCCTACCGCTCTTCCCCTCGTATCTTTGCAGTGGCTGCAAACAGCCTGCAGCTCCTCCATGCCTTCCCTCTCATCCTGCAACGCAGGGCCAAAAAGTGCCTGGAGCCCTGGCATCCACTGACCTAGAAAAAACATGGGTGAGCCAAGGGACTTACTGGGTACCACTTACTTTCTCCCTGCAGGTTGTCTTACAAGAAACGGAGTGTCACACGGGTACAGGTAGGTGGGCTGCCACCAGTGTCACACCCCACAATGCAGGCTGCTACCACTGCACTGCCCCCTCCATTCCAATCACTTCAGACCTCAGACCAGGAACTAGGCCCCACAGCACCCTGGTGGCACAGTGTATGCAGGTGGGTCAGCTCCTTCTTCCCCAGGCCGCGGCTCCCAAAATGGGCCCAGTCCCAATCATGCCACAGCATCCCTAGGCCACCTCACTCTCACCAAGAGTGCTGCACATTGCCAAGTTGCCAAGGCCAGAATCCTGGGCTGGGGCACCACATGCTGCAGCTGTTCCCTTGAGCTCTCTCCCTCCCTTCCGCAGGCCTCCCCCAACCTGGAAAGGACTAGCCCCGCCTGACCAGCTTGCAGGCCAGCCCCCAATGCCAAGGCAACTGGGAGGAGGGAATCACTTTAGTAAGCATCCCCAAAAGGAGGTGCCTTGCAATTATGGGGTGGTGAAATGTGAATGATACCTCCAAGAAAGTTTTAACTTCAGTTTTTAAAAGGAAGTCAGTGGACAGAGGTAGTTTGGAGGTAGAAACCAGCTTTATCTTTTAGGGATTTACCATCTTCTGCAGAATTATGTCTTACGCACCTTAGTGCATAGCACATAGTGCTGGCACACCCACAGCCCACACCCAGTGAGTTGCAGTCCACGGGCCCAGGGGATCGGGTGCATTGGGGCTGCGTGCTCCCCATTAGTGCATCCAGCACAGGGGGCACAATGGGTGCAGAGTAGCTCCGTGCCTGCAGAAATGCAGCATGTAGCCACTCTGCCCATTAGTGTATAGGGCCGACAATGTTTAAAGCCAGTTTGAAATCATGGCTACTTCAACATGGCACTTGTACCTGTTCTTGCTGAAGTATTTTATTTATTCATTGACTTGTTTGTATTGTTTGTATTTCTATGTATTGTTTGTATGATCTTGTCACTAATGAAAATGGGCAGTTATGCTTGGTAGCCTACAAGAATTAAAAAAATAATCATGAGACAGTAACTGTAATATAACCATATATCATAAATACATCGATACATAAACACAATACACTGCAAACACACACACACACACATACAGATTCTCAGTATAAAATATTTCACAATAGTACAGAAGTTCTCAGTTCCAACCATGCTATAACAAATAACAGTTATTGTATTTCACTAAATCAGTTAATAACCAATCTAGTAAAGACAGCATACTGGGTCTGGCAGTATAGCCTACAGTATGGCTAATGAGCTATGAATGAGCTTGGTACATCCAGCACACCTGGGTTTGATTCCCATAACCTCCACTTGCATACAGTGTGACACTGAGCTAGTCACTTCCCAGTGCTCCCAGGTCACCCCTGAAAACAGGACATGCGCCCAGTGGGCCTTACCCAGTTACCAAAAGAATAAAATAAAATAAAATATAGGTTGAAAGAATTTGAAATCAATGCACTAAATGGTTAGCACTACAAACCTAAAAGGTGACTAATAATAAAAATTATAAAAAGTCTTGCTTTTACTCATTAATTTATTGTTATTGTTATTCTTTTTTTTTTTTTGTACTGGTTTCTAAATTTAAAAAGTTCTATATGTTGTACATTCGTAACGAAAGTGTGGGTGCAAGAAATGCATGAAACTGCTTTCTGGTCTGTTACCAGTAGAGGGCAACTGAGTGCATCACTACCACCACAAATAGACAGCTATATGTGTGATGGTGCATGCAGCCGCCTACTGGTGACAAAGCAGAATGCAGTTTCAAGCATTTTTATAGCTGCAGGTTTTTTTTAACATGTAAAACATATATATTGGTACTTAATTGCAATGAAGACAGCTGGATTCAAAGTAACAAAATGGGTGATTTTGAAATAAATAATGAAAAATAATGTAACCCCAACCCCCCTGCCTTTTTGCAAACGACAGGTGGTATGCTGCTTGAATCTGACAGCAGTACCAGATGGGGACTGGGTTCAGGGAGGAATAGGTTACTTGGCACAAGGGCTAGGTTTGGCTACTCTGCACAGGGGCACCCAAGTAATTCCGAACACAGGAAGCAATAACTGTAATGTCCAATACCAGGAATGGGATTCTAAAGTGTGGCTTTATTCATATCCAAGCAGAACAAACAAAGCATAGACGGACCCCCACGGGGCAACACTTCTGGCAATGCAGATTAAAAAGAATCAGAAACATTTCTTCACCACTCCAGCCCTCAGGTTCTGAACCCACCGGGCACACAGCCCAGACTTGCACGTTGCTTTGGGTACACAGCCTGAACTTGTACACTATTCTGGGTTTTCCCTGGCTTGGCTCCCTTGCCAGCCACTCGAACACCTTCCATATGTCATGGAAACCTTTGCTGGTGGCTCCCTAAACCACCTAAGAGCACCTCAGCTCTATAAGGGAAACTTCCTTTTAATCCCACGTCTGGGTACTTTCTTCAGGCACTGGCCAAGTACCTGAGAGAAAGTAAAGTTGCCACAGAGCAACTCTGTAGAGGTGAATTTGGTTACTACTGATGGGGGGGTCTCCCACCTCTCGCTTCCACAGTTCATACCCGGCCATTTCTCTGGACATTAAACATCTCTTTCTGTAAAGCTTGGCAATGTAGATTAAGGGTAAATGTCTGTCACATTTCCTCTGCTTGTCTTGCTTTCCTATTGTGCTGGACTTGAACATACTTTTACTTGGCTTAGCCCATTGCTCTAGGCCTCCGAACTGATCAAGCAGCCCAATCCCCACTTTACTTTACTCTTTGTGCTGGACTGGAACATACCTTTACTTGGCTTAGTCCATTGCTCTAGGCCTCCCACTGATTTAGCAGTCCAATCCCCACTTTACTTTACTCTTTGTGCTGGACTTGAACATACTTAAATTAACCGGCAATGTCTATTACACTAGACCTCCTACAAATTAAGTAGTCCAATCCCCACGTTCCAACAGTTCAGGTGAAAACATAGGCCCTATGTCAGAGCGAACTCATCCTTTGGTTGCAGGTGCCCCACAGGCGATTCCTCACAGGAATTTCTATCCCACAGCTTCTGGTGCCGCAGCACAACTTGAAATAAGGCAGCTTCTTCCTTAGCCGGAACCAGGAGGGTTGCCCCTGGAAGACAGGCAAACCTTTCCACCCCATCCCCTCAGAGATGGGGCACATGGACCAGTAACAGCGGTCTCCACCACTTCACAAACAGCTTACTTCGTTCCTCTTTTGGTGAAAACACACACCTCCCCTTACAGTAGCTCTAAAACAGAGCTTAAGGCTCTGAGAGGCTGCACTCAGACTGCTGCTCCTCTCTTCAAGACTGCACACAGACTGTCTTCAAAAATCCCCAACATTCTATCTTAACTTCCAACTGCAGATTCCAGTGTGGCTCATGCAGCTGCGAGAGTTCTATGGTGATGTCATCCCTCAGTCTCAGCTGAGACTGAGAACAGAGTGAGACAGTGTGAAATCCATTTAACTGGAGTTTCACAAGCTGCCTTCCCTGCCTACCACTAGGTCTTACTGGGATTCTAGTAACCCCGGGTAACAGAGGGATTACACTCACCCTGGGCCAGGAAAATGACTGTCCACAGTCATTATTTACCCAGCTTAGGCCATCTCACCCTATGTGCTACCTGCGGAGGGGGGGGTGATCAGGCCCCCTCCTACCATGTGCTAGCACAGGCAGGCAACGCTAAGAGCCTAGAGGCCTTTGGTTGACATATCAGCCTCTACTCTACCCACTAACTATGGGTGCCTAGTGGCTCTGGTAAAACTGTCCAGAGCATAGCCCTAATAGATCAGCACTGCAACCCCTACTGCAGGTCAGGGCCACAGCCTGTCTATCCCCCCTAGCCCACTAGGGAAAACCTATCTGCCTTTAACTCAAATCCCAAAACAAAATAAACAAGGGATCTCCCTGACCTTGGGCACCTTGCAACCACACACCAGGAGCTAATACCAACCATTACATTACTCCCTCACTCCCCCACAACCATACCTGTGGAAGAAAAGGGTTACTACAGTAACAACAACAACAGCAGTACTTTAATTACTACACACTAAAGTACTAGTGAGGAACTCTGATGAGCCCCTCATCCTTTTCTTGTTTTCTCTTTTATCTTCTTCAGGAACACCTGCAAGAAAAAGAAAGACAACACACACTCCTAATCTGCATACACAGTCTATCTAAACCCCTACCATCAAAACACTGGAGAATTCCATAAAGATTTTTTTTAGAAAAGGTAGAAAAACAGTATATACACTAGAAAACAGTAGAAAACAATGACATTATTTACAATACACATATGGGGGATGGAGTGCCCTAAAAGTCCCATCTAGTGACCACAGTACCCGAAGGTTAGTCCATTAAAGAGTCTCTCCTGGGCCGGAGCCCAGTGAAGCACAGTTCTAGCAGGCCAAAGTCCCGAAGGGGAGAGTCTTTGAGGACAGTTCACAAATCTGGAGTCTGCTAGTGTAAGGTGTGTACTGAAATGTCATAAGAATAGAAAAGTTTGGACTTACCAGCCCCTTGTAGAATGAACAACACACCGACCTGCTTCTCGGCCGAAGACTCCCTGGCAGCATTCTTCCAATACAGCTGGGCGGACAGCTTCCGGGAATGACAGTAGGGCACATCTGGAAATTACTGGGCTGATGTCATCTCTGGAGATGGAACCTTGGAACAGGAACAAAAAGGAAAACAGCTGGTCTGACATCATCCGTTTACCAGGCGATGAATCAGGATACAGCTGGGCTGGTGTCCTCTCTGGATCTGAAGTCATCTGGTGGGCCAGTTGATGGATTCTGGAAAGTCAGTACACTGTAGAACTGATGAATGTGGGGCACCTGAGTCCTGGACATCCATACTGGCGGAACAACAAAGGCACTGCAATGGCTGGTGTGGCAGCACTGACTACCACTGCTCTGCTTTCCATCTGGTAGGCATGGGCACATTTGCAGGTAGGTCTTTGCATTGAGGCCAATAGCACAACGGGTCAGGTGCTTGAATTATTACCCCATCTGGGTGCACATAATTCACACTGTGAAAGGTTTCACATCCCTCTCTATCCACTATTCGAACAGTGTCCATTAACAGTGTCCTGCCTCTTTTCCACTGGCTATATTTTTCATGAAACATTCTGTTCCTGACATGCTTGTTTGCACTAGGATGCACACATTTCATTGCTTCTGCCCAAATCCAGGACTTCCTGTTTTGTTCAATCTCCTTCTAGACTCTCCGAGGAAAGGTAGGAAAGGACATCCCATAGATTTCATTTGCTTTCCTACGAACCAGTCTTTCCTCTTTACTAGCTTTGGTCAACCTGAGACCTCTGGCCTGGCTTGAGGGCGACCAGTCCTGGTTCTGCCAGATAAGCATTCTCAACGAGACAAAACATGGATCCCTGGCTTCTTCTTGCACAGCCAGGGCAGTGGCATCACCACTCTCACCCATGCATTCCTCTGAGGCAACAGCTTGAGGCTGTGTACCCGTTCCTTTTTCACAAGGCCACATAGACTTCTCCTCTTCTTCTTCCTCACTGAGAATCTGTGCCCAGGAGTGAGCCGTCGTTCTCACTCCTGAGACTATCAATTCTTCACTGGGTGTGGAGGTCGATACCTCCCATTCAAAGGCCTCCCTCATCTCGTCTTCTCCTATGAGACTTGGGCAAGGCCCCCCTCTCCAAGGGTCTACTGATGCTCTGCCTGAATTGTCTCTCTGCAATCCACCATCCGAAACATCAGCATATTGTTCTGTCTGCAAATCTGCACCCTCTAGCTTTGTGCCACACTCCCCCAAGGGGCCTTCCTCAACAGGCTCCACCTGGTGCTGTGTGCTGCCAACTGCAGATTCTTGAACTTTTGTCCATGTGAGAGCCAAATGAATCTTGGGTGCTTTAAACAAGCTGTATTTCTCTAAGCACCCTGAACAATGAGGTACCATGAAGATGTCCCTTCCAGCATTTAAGCATATTAAGCACACTTGCACTGGGTATCCAGGAATCGCCACATGAGGAGGCAGTTGTCCTCCATAGTAACACCTCTCAATGTCCTTTAACTTGTTTACTTCTGCTGCTACCACAGCCCAGGCATGATTCGGGTAGCGGGCTGGTCCTGAGGCCATGACTGCAGAGAAAAACAAACAAATGCTCACGGTTATTAAAAGTCCCATATCACTGAACACTTTCTTTCACTTTCAACATGGCTCCTCTGCTGCTGTGTTTACATTACTATCCCACCCTGTAATGGCAGCGGCAGCACTCCTGTGCATCAACATTCTGAAACTGGGTCAAGCCACTGCGCATCCGATTTACACACTCTACTGACAACTTTGCTCAAACTGCACAAACTTGCACTGTTCTTTTTCCTAGCACATTTATATGATTTACCACGGACTTTTCACTTGCTGAAAACATTGCTCTAGCTCACAGTCCCTTAAAGCCTCAGTATTTCAAGCACAGGATTGCCTGTAACTCTTGCTACATATCGTGATACAACTCACAGTCTCTCTCATGGCTTTGAAACTTACACTGACGCTGAATTCCATAACTATGCTCACAGTCGATGGCTTAACAGGCTTGCTTTTGCTGGTAAAAACTTGACACAGTCTTTTGTTTGCAACGCGACTACACTGCTGCACACAGATTCAGTTGGCTATTGGCAAAAATCACTTATTTGAGCAATTATTACTGTTGGTACTCACTGTTATCAGTAGCTGTTTGCTGCGATGGAAAACAGCCTGCAGCCAGTCTTGGAGACCTCTGGACAGAAGCAGGTTGGCAGTCCTGCCAAACGTCCCTTCGAACACCACACACACAATCCACTCGATCGAGATGCGGGTTGAGCCCGATTTTAGATAGAAAAGTCTGTTTTTGAAACTTTTTCAGCGCTTTCAGTCACCGCGATGCTCCTCCGATAAGCCAGTACACGCACTCCACTCACAATCCCTCTCGAATGCTGGGCAGTCGCTGTAAAGCTGGCTTGGGGCGGGACTGATTGCAGTCTCACCAATCACATGACGCCATGCAAATGAGCCTCTTTCCCTCGTGAGTGTTCTTCTCCTCACGGCGATCGTCGAGCAGGCAAATTTAAACTGCAAACCCACTTTTTTTTTTTCCGAACTGACTCCACGGCGGGAGCCCATTTCAACCATTTGTCATGGCCATTAGCACAGCAAGTCTCTTAATTCACTAGAAAGCATTTCCATTGTCCAGGGCATAATTCTCCTGTTGCTACCCCTAGTCTTCCACACTTTTCTTTGTCACACAGTTTTTTTTTTAAAAGCTGGCAAAATACTGTAAATTTTTGATGCAGGACAAGGGCATACTCTCTCAGGCTTTACTGCTCCTTGGTAAACAGTTGGCATTTAAACAGCAGCATATTGACAATAGCACAAAGCGACACATTAGCTAACCTTGCTTCAGCTTTTCTGGGCTACCCACTGCCACATAAGCAAAACGCTAGCCTCTTGCTCGAGCACTTTTCCTACCTAAATTAAAAATCCAAAATGGTGCCTCCATTTTGTAACCCCCAACCCCCTGCCTTTTTGCAAACGACAGGTGGTATGCTGTTTGAATCTGACAGCAGTACCAGGTGGGGACTAGGTTCGGGGAGGAATAGGTTACTATGCACAAGGGCTAGGTTTGGCTACTCTGCACAGGGGCACCCAAGTAATTCCGAACACAGAAAGTAATAACTGCAATGTCCAATACCAGGAATGGGATTTTAAAATGTGGCTTTATTCACATCCAAGCAGAACAAACAAAGCATAGACGGACCCCCACAGGGCTACACTTCTGGTAATGCAGATTAAAAAGAATCAGAAACACTTCTTCAACACTCCAGACTTCAGGCTCTGAACCCACCGAGCACACAGCCCAGTCTTACATGCTGCTTTGGGTACACAGCCCGAACTTGTACACTATTCTGGGTTTTCCCTGGCTTGGCTCCCTTGCCGGCCACTCGAACACCTTCCATATGTCATGGAAACCTTTGCTGGTGGCTCCCTAAACCACCTAAGAGCACCTCAGCTCTATAAGGGAAACTTCCTTTTAATCCCACGTCTGGGTACTTTCTTCAGGCACTGGCCAAGTACCTGAGAGAAAGTAAAGGTGCCACAGTGCAAATCCGTAGAGGTGAATTTGGTTACTACTGATGGGGTCTCCCACCTCTCACTTTCACAATTCATACCCGGCCATTTCTCTGGACATTAAACATCTCTTTCTGTAAAGCTTGGCAATGTAGATTAAGGGTAAATGTCTGTCACATTTCCTCTACTTGTCTTGCTTTCCCATTGTGCTGGACTTGAACATACTTTTATTTGGCTTAGCCCATTGCTCTAGGCCTCCCACTGCTCAAGCAGTCCAATCCCCACTTTACTTTACTCTTTGTGCTGGACTTGAACATACTTTTACTTGGCTTAGCCCATTGCTTTAGGCCTCCCACTGATTTAGCAGTCCAATCCCCACTTTACTTTACTCTTTGTGCTGGACTTGAACATACTTAAATTAACCGGCAATGTCTATTACACTAGACCTCCTACAAATTAAGTAGTCCAATCCCCACGTTCCAACAGTTCAGGTGAAAACATAGGCCCTATGTCAGAGCGAACTCACCCTTTGGTTGCAGGTGCCCCACAGACAATTCCTCACAGGAATTTCTATCCCACACCTTCTGGTGCCGCAGCACAACTTGAAATAAGGCAGCTTCTTCGTTAGCTGGAACCAGAAGGGTTGCCCCTGGAAGACAGGCAAACCTTTCCACCCCATCCCCTCAGAGGTGGGGCATATGGACCAGTAACAGCGGTCTCCACCACTTCACAAACAGCTTACTGCGTTCCTCTTTCGGTGGAAACACACACCTTCCCTTACATTAGCTCTAAAACAGAGCTTAAGGCTCTGAGAGCCTGCACTCAGACTGTTGTACTGCTCCTCTCTTCAAGACTGCACACAGACTCTCTTCAAAAATCCCCAACATTCTATCTTAACTTCCAACTGCAGATTCCAGTGTGGCTCATGCAGCTGCGAGAGTTCTATGGTGATGTCATCCCTCAGTCTCAGCTGAGACTGAGAACAAAGTGAGACAGTGTGAAATCCATTTAACTGGAGTTTCACAAGCTGCCTTCCCTGCCTACCACTAGGTCTGACTGGGATTCTAGTAACCCAGGGTAACGGCGGGGTTACAATAAGTTTTTGTTTTTTATTGATAGTCACCTTTAGGCAGTACCCTACATATTAATCTGTATATTAAATAGAGCATTAGCCAGTACAGTTGTGTTATTCATTTATTTACTTATTAAAGTGTTTCACCAGGAAAGACACACTGAGCCTATATTAGCTTGTTTCCAGATGCATCCTCAGGGAGAGGGGGAGAGAGGGAGATACACAGTACAATATCATACTGTATACAAAGTGACACAGTGTGACAGTAGATTAGCTAGTACATTAGCAGTACATACAATATAAGCAGGTAAGAATATAAAGCAGTAAAATAATGAGGACTGGTTGAGAGAGAGTGTAAAGGCGAGGAGGTAGGGGCAAGGGGGGGAAGGAAGGAAGGAGGGAAGGAGAGTAGAGTAAAGAAGCAAATGGTACTGGGCAAAATAGGGGCAGCTGCAGGGGGGAATGAGGGGAGAATAGAGTAAAGAACAACTGGGGAAGGGGTATTTGGGGCAGTTGCAGGAAGGGGTGGTGTGGGTGCAGAGTAGAGAGGTTAGTGAGTGTTTGGAGGAAGCAGAGCGAATGGGTAGAGGGAGAGAATTCCAAAGTTTGAGAAGCAGAATGAGAAAGCAGCTTGTCCGGCAAAGGAATTACGAGAGGGGTGCAAGAGAGAGCAATAGCTAGGGTTACGAAGGGAGTGGGGGGGTAGGTGAGAGGAGGGAGGTCAGATATGGAGGGAGGGAAGAGGCCAGAACTTGGAAGTGAAGGAAGTGCAGTGGGTTAGGTGGCAATCCTCGAGGGCAGGAAGGGAAGGAGAGAGCAGAGTATAGAGTGTGATGGTGTATGCAGGGAGAGCAATTCAGAGTGAAATGGCAGAAGGAGTGGACGAGGGTGTCCAGTCTGGCCAGGATGGACCTCTGGGCAGCACCATAGACAATGTCACCATAATCAAGGATGGGGAGTAGCATCCTAGTAAGGACATCCTGGCAGGCGGGTAGAGGGATGCAGCTTTTGTTCCTATAGAGGGCACCAAGCTTGGGGTGGAATTTATTTGTATATGCTATGTGCTGTGAGAAACTGAGGTATTAGTCAAGACAGACACCCAAGTATTTAAATGAGGGCAAGTCATCAATTGTGTCCCCATCTAGGGTGTGTGGGGGGGGGAGAGAATGGAAATTTGGATAGCCTCACCCTAGTGCCAAAGCACATAGAAACGGTTTTCTTGGCATTTAGTGATAGCTGATTTGACCTAAACCATTTCTGGACCAAGTCAAAATCAAGTTGGAGCTTGGAACTTAACTCAGCTGGAGAAGATCCAGAGACAAACAGGGCTGTGTCATCTGTTTTGACTTTACTGCTCTGCTTAGAATGCTGCACAGTTCCACTGCGATGTCATCAAGCATGGTTTCAGCTGCTCTCCCATTGGTTAAGTACAGCATTATGACATAACTCACCTACGTTATTTGTTTATGACCTGTCTACTGTGAAGATAAAAATTTGGGGCCACCTGATGGGCTAGCAGAGCACTACATGCTTCCCTTCTGGCAAACGCAGGTTCAGGAGTGGACATGGGGAGACAGAATCATGGCAGCCAGGACTGGGAGTGATGCAAGTGGCATCATGAGCCAGTCCAGGGTATGAGGCAGCGGGCACCCAGCAACACAGCAGCCACTTGCAGTGGACAGGGGAGCCTGCTGCCACACAAGGGATGGTGCGTGCACCCAGATTGAGCTGCGCCAGCCTATTGGCTACCAGTAGACTGGTGCATATCATGGGATGGTGGTTACTGATCACTTCACCTGGTAAGCTCGAGCTTACCCCACCAAGGATCAGAAGGCGTCCACCATGGTTAAGGTATTAGTTGAGAAGTTCTTTGTACGATATGGAGCACCTCAACTAATTAATTCAGACCATGGCTGCAATTTCCAAAGCCAGCTAATTAAAGAGCTTTTGTCCTTGTGGGGTGTTAAAAAGTCACGAACCATGCCTTACCATCTCCAGGGTGACCCCCAGCCAGAGAGATTCAACAGAACCCTTCTAGACTAGCTGGGCACCTTGGACCCTAGAGAGACAAGCGTACCTGGAGCCAATGAGTGAGCACTTTGGTCCATGCATAAAATTGCACTAAGAATGATGCCACGGGTTTCTCTCCTTGCCATATTATGTTTGGGAGGGAAGCCTGCCTGCCCGTGAACCTGTGTTTCAAGGTGTCAGCGGATGGTGTCAAAGAAAATGAATATTTGCAGTATGTGAGGAAGCTGAAGCAACAGTTGAACGAGGCTTACTGCTTAGCCTCTGAGAGAGACACCAAAAGAAATCAAGCCAATAAAGACAGGTATGATAAAAATGTGCGGGCACAAGATTTGGAGCCAGGGGACAGAGTGTTGCTCAGAAGTCTGGGCATACCTGGGAAACATAAGATTGCCAGTCGGTGGGGGAGCACACTGAATGTGGTGATAGGAAAACTGGAGAGGCTGTCTGTGTACAAGATTAGGCCACAGGGAGAGACCCAGGGATGCAAAGTGATGCACAGAAATCATCTACTCTTCATCGGAGATAAAGTTGTTGGTCCAGAAACTGATGTAGTAGAGCCTCCCACGCCTGCAACCACTCGAGATGTTGCACGCAGACGACCCCTCCAGCAACCCTCCTTTCCACCTTCGATGCGTCGCCCCTACTGGTCTTGACAATAGAATACGGTTCCACACATGCCTTATGGCCAAAAAGATTGCCCTTGGTCTCTCCCCCTCTGGCCTTACCCCTATTATCCAACTGACCCTGACTCACAGAAATACCCGAAGCTCAGGCAAGCCACTCTTCTCGGTTCCCAGGTGTCGAACCTCCCAGTTCCAAAGATCCGACAGCTACAGGACCCCTTCCTGGTGGAACTGCATGCCCAGTGCACTTGCTAACGAAACCAGAATTGGCCCCTTCAAAACCTCTCTCAGAGACCATCTCCAGTCCTCACCCGCTGCGACTGTCATTGACCTCCCTGCCCCCCTTCTCCTGACAAGAGCCTATGGTCTGCTTCTCCCCCTCTTCCCCCCTTTTTTCCCCCTTCCTGAGCTGCTTGCTCAGCTCTTTACCAGGAGCCTTTAGCTGTTTTAGACTGGTCCAAATACTCCTTTGGATCTGACTGTTAGCCATCTACTGTATTCTCTGTAACAAGTTTGTCTGAGTCCTGCTTTGAATTGTGTTTACTGTGGTATTTTTTTTTTAGAAATTGTATTTTATTGAAGAGTTTTCTGTGTAACATCCAATATTTCAACATTCTTCCATTCTCCATATAAAACATTGGATAGGCAGAGCTAAGTAAACCGAATTAACACTTACATAACCAGTTGTTATGAATGTTAAACAACCTACAATAATTTTCACAAAATCACCAAATAGCCATGATATTTAAGAAATACCTCTTAGTAAAGCTGGGTCCATAAGCCCAGGTTTAAAACTGTGTTCTAAACTTCTGCCTATCTTTGCCAATTACAGTTTATATGCTTCTTATTAATACATTTAAACCAACAAGTATTCAACAAATTAGTTCCAATCCCCCCTTTCCTCCCTTCCCCCTGCAGAGAGATGGTGAATTGTACCTATCATCCTAAGAGTGGGTCTGTTGCACCTTCCTCTATCTCCCTCCCAGAAGTGAGTACATCAAACGAAGGCAGCCCAGCAGCACCTAATCTAAGGCCTCTCTGGCCAGCATCTCCAGGGTGTCTACTCCCTCCCTGACCCCCATGAACTCGAAGAAGGAAAGCCAACGAGCTTTGTACCTCTCAGTCTTCAAAGTCAAGTTAGCAGTAAGCCTCTCCATTACTTTTATCTGGTCGCAGTTTACCAGCCAGTGTTCTACAGTCGGAGGGACCCTATTCAGCCACAGCTTCGTGATTGCCTTTTGGGCTGCAGCTAATAGAATTAAGAACAAATATGTGGCTGCTGAGCCCCTCACCCCCGGGGGTGGTTCCCCAGTAAGAGGTGCAGGTTGCTCCGGAATTTCCGCCCGGAGAATCTGTCCCATGCCTTGGGCCACCTGGCTCCAATAATTTTTAACCCTAGGGCAGCTCCAGAGGATGTGTTCATGCGAACCCACCTGCCCGCACCCCCTCCAGCATTTATCTGACCGAGTTTGGCCAAAATGTTTCATTATCACTGGGGTTCTGAAAAATCTTGTAAGAATCTGCCATCTGAACTCCCTCCAAGAGGGCGAGGCCGTGGTTTTGCCCGCCATCCTCCATATCACCTCCCAACCGGGTTTCTCATCTTCACATTTCAATTCCCTCTCCCAACAAGCTTGCACTCTGATTCTGTGTTCTGGGGCTCCCCTTCCCACTGCTGCATTCAATTTGGAAATTAGGTGGGCCTGATGTATTGGTCCTTTAAGCAGTTCCTGTAATAGATCTAGAAGCGGGCGGGGCCAAACAGATCTTAACTCTAAACTATCCTTCTCTACGGCCTGCATATAGTGCCTGATCTGTAGGTAGCCATAAAAATCTGAAACCGGGATACCGAACTCCCGCTGCAGTTGGGTAAAACTTTTGATGATGTCCCCTGTGAAAAGCTGTGAAAATTCTTTCAGTCCTAACCCCCGCCAACGTCTGAACAAAGGGTTCTCCCTTCCCAGCAAGAAATCCGAACTTTCCTGTATCATGCCCTGTCTTGCCAACCAGGGTTGTATTTTCAACTCCTTCACCATCTGCACCCATAAGGAAATCAGAGTCCTAGTCCCGGGCTTTTTTAATTCTTGTACTAATCTAGGGGTTGTCTTGTTAAATATGATTACCGAAAATGTTAGGGGTTTTAACAATTGTAATTCCATTTCGACCTAGCTTTGCCTCTCTCCCTTAGAGGCGTATACCGCCAAGTACTGCATCTGAGCCACTCTGTGGTACATCTTTAGATCAGGGACCCCCAGTCCTCCCTCCCCCTTAGGCAATTTCAAAAGAGCCCAGCTAAGTCTAGGCCTCTTCCCCACCCAAATGAATTTACTTATCACTCTTTGGACTTCCTGACAGAACTCTCTTGGAGGGACCGGGGGAGCGCATCGAATAGAAAAAGCAGCCTCGGGAGAATGTTCATTCTTACCAATTCCACCCTGCCTGTAATGGATAATGGCAGAGCTGCCCATCTCTCACAGTCCTCTCGTATTTTCCTCATTAACATCCCGTAATTACTTTGGAATAACTTACTCAAGTCCCTCGGGATCCGAATCCTCAGGTATCTGAACTCCTTAGAACCCCACTTTAAATTCATGAGAGACTTCACCCGTGTTGAAACATCAGCTCCCATTAGCATTATTTCAGATTTGGATTCATTAACCTTAAATCCTGAGATGGTCCCAAATTCCTCCAAAAGACTCATGGCAGCCGGCAGAGAGGTGCAGGGCTCAGATAAGTACAGTAGGATGTCATCAGTGTACAGGGATATGCGGTTGTCTACTCCCCCCACCTCAATACCGGAGATATTTCCCTGGAACCGGAAAGCCTCAGCCAGTGGCTCCATACTAAGAGCGAATAATAAGGGTGAGAGGGGGCATCCATGGCGGGTGCCTCTTCTGATCTGAAATGGCTGGGAGAAAGCCCCGTTTACCCTCACTCTTGCCGAGGGGTTAGTATAGAGTGCTTTTACCCAGGCCTGAAATCTTGGACCTAGCCCAAACCTCTGAAGGACTTCCCCCAGATATCCCCACTCGAGGCGATCAAACACCTTTTCCGCATCGAGTGTAACCACCAATCCAGTCTCTCCCCTCCTTTCAGACTGGAAACTATTTAATATTGTAATTAATCTCCTGACATTATCATGGAGATGTCTTCCCGGCATAAATCCTGTTTGATCTGGGTGGATCAACTGGGTCACTACTCTCTGCAGTCTATTGGCTATCATTCTTGCCAGGATCTTAACATCTACATTCAGTAGTGAGATGGGACGATAGTTTCCACACAAGGTGATATCCTTCTCCTGTTTCGGGATGACTGAAATTATGGCCTGAGCCCAGGTATCTGGGGTCTCTGCTGGAAGGTGGGCTACATTGCATACTTGAAGCAATAATGAGGATAATAAATACATCTTTAAATTTTTGATAGTATTCCGCTATATACCCATCCGGGCCTGGGGCTTTATTATGCTTTAATTTCTTAATTACCTTTACAAACTCTAACTGGGAGAAAGGGCAGTCTAGCTCATTCCGCAGTTCTCCTGGGAGACTAGGTAATTTAAGCCTAGAGAGAAACCTCTCAGTGATTTCTGCTTGACTGGGGCGGGCCTCCGAGTTATATAGGTCCTCATAATAAGTTTTAAAATAATCCGCGATTTGGAGCACCCCCGTGACTAGCCCTCTTGATCCCCTCGGATCCAAGACTCCAGGGACATACCTATCTGCCTCCTGTTTTCTCAACCCGAATGCCAGAAGATGACCCGCTCTATTCCCGCCCATGTAGTACTTTTGGGCTGTGAACCTAAGGGCGTTTTCGGTTTTAACCGAGAGGAGTTTATTTAACTGGTCTCTAGCTTCTTTCAGTTCCTTCAATATACTTTGTTGACCTCCCCTCTTATGGATGCTCTAACTCTCTGATTTTTTGTTCTAACTTATCCTGCTCTTGTCTTCTGGTTTTCTTCTGGTACGCTGCATATGCAATGACTTCTCCCCTTACTACAGCTTTCAGCCCATCCCAGAGATACTTTACTTTCGCCACCGAGCCGGTATTTTCTTTGATGTAATTCTCTATCACCTCCTTAGTCTTAGAAATGAATTTTTTATCCCCAAGAAGTCCCGCATTTAGGCGCCACAGTGACTGCTTACACTGGGGTCCCAACTTAACCGTAAGGCTGACCTTAGCATGATCCGATATAGAAATGGGATAAATCTGCTGATCTATTATCGAACCCCCCCACGCTTTCTGAGTATAGAATCTATCTATGCGGGAGTATGAGTCTTGAGAGTGTGAGTAAAAAGTAAAATCTTTGCTAGAGGGGTATTTATCTCTCCACGTGTCCACCAAACCTGCTTCGACCCGTAGGTGGGAGAAGGTCTTAGGTCCGCTTCCCTTATCTTGGTACCCCTTTGTTGATGACCTATCCTTTTTTGTATCTCTACACAATTCCAGTCTCCCCATAATGATTTGACCTCCGGGAGCGAGGCACTACCCCAAAAGATGCCTGAAAACCCGAATTGAAGGTGTGGGGCGAGGGTATTGACAATATGTATTACTCTGTCCATCATTTTCACCAACAGAATCACCCACCTACCTTCCTCATCAGAGAGGTTTTAAGTGGGTAGCCTAGGCCTCTCCTCACCAAAATAGCCACCCCTGCTTTTTTCGCCCTCTTATTCGATGAGGCGTGCACCTCGCCCACCCACATACGTCGTAATTTCTTGTGTTCCTCTACGGAGAGGTGTGTTTCTTGCAGGAGTCCTATAGCGCAGTGGACCCTCGCTAAGTCTCATAGTATATTATGTCTTTTTACTGGTGACCCCAGCCCCTTTACATTAAATGAAACTATCTTTAGGGTCCCCATGTTACACTGGTACTAAGTTTCTTCGGGTCTAAGTTCACTTCAAATCTTCTAGTGTAGTGCCAGCCCTTATAGTCTCTTGTCTTTTGAAGGATGGCTCGGAAAAACAGGCCCCCTTCCTCCACAATACTACCATTCACCATCATCTCACCATAACCCCCCCTTTGCCCATAACCCCTCCCTCCGACCCCCCTTCTTTCATACCCTCCCCACATCTGAATAACGATTAGAAATACAGCAACAAAACTATTTACAGACAGGCCAGTCATGGCCTCGTATGGAGGGACGCTCCCTCCACCCAGGAGCATGAGCTACTGATTAGCTCCTCACCTCCCACCCTCTTACGCAAGAGTGGCTGAGAAGGTGGTCTCCCAGGGTGAGCTACCAGTGAAAAGATGAGGTACTCCCCCGAAGGGTCACCTGCCACTGCTACGGGACTGGATGGCCTCGGTTGGCGAACTCTTCACTGATAGGGCTTCCGGTCACAGTGCGTGAATTTTACCTGAGGGCGCGAGGGTTCTTAAAGAACACAGTATTCCCCTTCCTGCCCTCTACTTAACCAAGCCCAGTGCCAAAATTAGTTAGGACTCATCGGATCAGAGTAGACAAATTGTGATACTTTCTCCCAATCATCTCTTCCTCAAGAGCCACGGTTTCCAATTAAACATAAGACTACTCTCACCCTTTGAGAGTCCCTCCTTCATAAAAGTAGAAATTTGAAGGAAACTGAATGTAGGGCTACGAGGCGGGGCCTCCAGACCCAATTAAATTCTGCTGGCATATACATATGGAGAGGGAAGCACAGGTGGCATCTAGCCGGTCTCCCTTCCCCTCGTGCACCCCCCGACCCCTATTGACGGCCTATTTTCGGCCTGTTGCATGTCCGGTTCTTACATTTGGGTCACCCCGTACATCATCTACAATTTGGTTCCCCAAGGATCAGCTCTTAAATCTATTATTGATCCACCTCGTTTACCCCTTCCCCACAAATGCTGTTATTAAACCTTTTAAACCCATTCACCAGTGCTCCATCCACCCGCCGGGCCTACAATTTTACTCTGGCCCACAGCGACTGTTCCTGGGATCATCTGAAACATAGCAAAGTCTAGTCCAAAGTCTCTCATGATGCACTGTCTTTCCTCTGGGCCGACATCAAACCTTTGTTGAGATAAAGTAAATCTTCGCAGAGTTGCTCACCCGGACCAGATCCTCTGAACGACCCGTCTTTTCCAGACCCCTTCTCCCTCGTGGACCAACGTAACTGCAGTACAGCCTGCTCCATAAGTTCCTGCCGCAGATCAGGGAGAGAGATCCCTGCCTTTTGGAGCTGCTTACTAGCTTGCAGAAGGGAATCGTACAGCTTGGTTCCCGTAGACCAATGAACTAGCAACTTTGCTGGGTACCTCAAGTAAGCCTTAATTTGCTGCTCCTTCAGCTGTTTGATGACTGCCAATACCCGTTTCCTCTTCCGCATTGTGGTGGGGGGAAAATCGTGATCAACAAAAACTCGCTTTCCATCCAGATTTAAATCGTTCTTGCCCCACGCCTTCCGGAGTATCATTTCTTTTACCAGATAGCGGGTAAATTTAACCAGGATCGACCGGGGGGGTGCATCATTTTTCGGTTTGGGAGCCAGGGCACGGTGAACCCACTCGAGTTCCAGGTGTTCCGTTTCAGGGATGTCTAATTCTTGTCTGAGCCAGGTCTTAACAAATTCCACTGGGTCTGCTTGCTCGGCACCTTCTGGGAAGCCAAAGATGCGGATCGTTTTTCTCTGACCTCTGGATTCCGCGTCTTCATCCCTGGCTGTTAGTTCCCTCTCTCTCCTGGCCAGATAGCTTACTGCCCTAGTGAGCCTAATGTGGTCCTCTCGGAGCCCGTCAAGGCCTGATTCCAAATCCTCCGTTCTCTTTTCCAGATGCTTTAAATCTTGTTTTATATCTTTCACATTGGTATCAATTCTCTGAAGCATCTTAAATATATGTGCTGTCGCTCGGCCATCCAAAGAACTACCACGAAAGGTATTCCCTTCCTCTTCTTCTCTGCCCGAGCCGGCCACTGATTCCGAGGCCCTAGACAAGGGAGTGCTCGGGCTACGCTCCAGTCTCTGCCTGGCTCTTGCAGTGTTTTTTTTTGAACTCCTCGCCCTAGGGTTCGCTGATTGACTCATTTCTTTTGATTTTTCCTTTATTCAAATCAAGCTCTGATTACTGATGGCACTGGATTCAAGTGGATTTTCGCACTATCGCAGCGGAGCTTAAGATTAAGCTGCCGTGCCGGTTGCTGACGTCACTGGAAGTCCCTTTACTGTGGTATTGTTCTACTAAATGTGACGTGGAGCCTTTGTAAACGAGTCTTTGACTCAAAGGTACTTTCCGAATTCACAATAAGTAAATAAATAAAAAGATCAAGATAAAATTAGAGGAGAGGTGCGATTTCTATTTGATCATTTAAGCCTAGCTAGCTAGGCCAGGGCCCCCACATGGTATATCCAATAGGCTTCCCTGCTCGCCAAAGCTTTGATTATGTCCCCGCTCCCAGAATTTGTGGTTACCTTTTTAAAACCCACAAAAACTGGCTTGTGCATTTCCCCTTCCTCCAGAACACGTGCAGCTATTGCAGATTTTCTGTTGCCCTCTCTGTTGCCCACCTCTGTTTCCCCAGTGTGCTCTTTTACTTTGCACGTAGTGCAACCAATGTAAAATACTCCACATGAGCACGTTGACAAGTATGTAACATTGGTCATGCCACAGTTAATGAAAGGTTTTATACTCATCATTGTGCCAGTGGATATATCAGAACCGTCGAACAGTATTTACGATGTCTACATTTTTTACATCCGTCAAGCAAAGGGGAGGAGCTACGTTCTTTTAGGTGCCTTTTCATTTTGATGAACACTGTGAACCAGGACATCCCTAATGTGTTTTGCTCACCTGTATACTATACAGAGTGGTTCAGAAACACAGTCCCTAAGTTTAAGCTCTACCCTTAGAATTTCGCCAGTTTTGCTTGTAGTGTTCTCCACCTTAGCCTCCCCAGAGTATGTGGTGACACAATGTTATCTGCCACCTCCCATATCTCTGTTGGGCTCCCTGGGTACAAGAAGCTGTTCTCTAGCTATATTGTCTACATCTTCCCATGCTATAGGGATGATGTCCTTATCCTAACCCCCTAATTTCCAAATTATTTGCATCTATTTTATACTCTTCCTGTTTGCTGGGGTTTCTTTTGATTCAGAGAAACTGCCCCTTTGGAATCATAGAATCAAGAAACATGTCAGCAGAAAAGGACTCTTTGGCCCATCAAGTCTGCCCCTTACCTCCCTACTTCCCCCCCTCCCATTCATAGATCCCCCCTTCACCACCTGGTCAACCCTTTGTGCCTACCCCATGCCCTCTTGAATCACGCTACCATTTTCAATCCTCATCACCTCTTCTGGCAGCCTGTTCCAGAGCTCCACCACCCTCTCAGTGAAGTAACGCCCCCTCACATTGCCCCTAAACCTTCCTCCTTCTAATCGTAGACTATGACCCCTCGTTCTTGCACCTACCTTCCTTGTGAATAAGCTCCCCCTGCCTTATTAATCCCCTTCACATATGTTTGAGGTTATATGCTTGGGGTGACAGCTGGCTGCATTCAACTGAGTATTGTGATCTGTGGGTTTACAAAATAAGGCGGTATGATCCTCCCCCACCTTCATTCTTTGTAATCATGAGATCAACAAAATTGTTCTCTTGCTTATCCACTGGATTGAAAAATCTGAAAAATGGAGGCCTAGTCTCCTGATGTTTTACAAAATGTATCAACTCAAGTTCCATCTCCTTCCACACCAAAATTACATCATCTGTAAACCTCCTCTATAGCTGAATTTTTATGAGATATGCATTTTCAGCTGTGTAAATGTTATGTTCCTCCCACATTCCTACTGCCAAATTAGCATAATTGGGGGCAAATGTTGCCCCATGGCTGTACCACTTTCTTGGATTTAGTACTGTCCCTGACAGCTGAAAGTATTGCTTTCCAAGACCAATTTGGAAAATTCTCCATTTCTCAGGTTTCAGTCCAGTGGGATAAGCAAGAGATCATTTTCTGGATCTCAAGCCTGCAAAGAAGGAAGGTGAGGAGGTTCTTGCCACCTTATTTTGTAAACCCACTGACCACAGTATACTGTTGAATGCAGTCAGCTGTCACCCCCAGCATTCAACTGCAAACATTCCAAAGCGGCAGGGTAAGGTGGAGAACATTCTAAGGAAAAACTGGGAAATTCTATGGGTAGAGCCTAAACTTACAGACTGTATTACTGAAACACCCCTTATAGTATATAGGCAAGCAAAAACATTAGGGATGTCCTGGTTTACAGCGCTCAACAAAAAGAAAAGGTTCCTAAAAGAATGTGGCCCTCCCCCCACACCTGATGGATGTAAAAAATGTGGACATTATAAACACTGTCCAGTGCTTCTTATATATCCACTTTCTTGAACCCTAAAGATGGCACATTGATGAGTATAAAAACTTGCATCAATTGCGAGATGTCTAATGTTATATACTTGTCAACATGCTCATGGGGAGTGTTTTGTTAGTTTTTCGTGCACAATAAAAGTGCTTGTAGGAAACATATCTGGAACAACAGAGGAGCAAAAATAGTCTGAAATAGCTGCACAATTTCTGGAGGGAGGAAATGCACAAGCCAGTTTTGTGGGGTTTTTAAAAGGTGACCACAACTACTGTGGGCAGGACATAATTAAAACTTTATGAAGGGAAACCTATTAGATATACCGTATGGGGGCCCTGGCCTGGCCAGGCTTAAATCACCAAATAGAACTAGTATCTCTCCTCTAATCGCATCTTGTTTTTCTGTCTTTCAGATCTGAATTCTCCTAGCAGGAATACCATAATGTGAATGAAATACAGAGAAAGATAAATTACAGAAAAAAGTTGTCTCTGACGGTATCATGAATTTTATGTGCATTGTGTTTAGCTTTATTAATATGCATAATGTTTGAAATTGCACTGGGTGTTATTTGCATGGCATTGCCCTTTAAACAAATTGAATTCTAGGACTATATAAGGTAGTCCTTCATGGGGGGGGTTCACCACCTTGACAAAGTGCTCGGAGCTGCTGGTGTGAAACATTAGGGCTCCATGGGTGTGTTTCCTCGCTGTCTCACTTTGTTGTACTTCTGTTGAAATAAAAAGATAAATATGAGGAACTGACCTTATCGAAGCAGCTGTTTTCTTTCTGGCAGACTGAGTGCTGGATCCTGTTCCCATGGCACCCTTGGAAGGGATGAGAGATAGCAATGCAGTTAGGGTGCAGCAACGGGAGATATGGGAAAAGAAAAAAGGGAGAGGTTGTGGGGGATGGGAGGTCAGCAGGGCGTATGAAGGAGAGAGGAAGGGACAGGGATTCAGTTAGTGCGAAAGTAGGGGAGCAGCAAGACGGCACAGGAATTGTACTAATTAACATAGCAGGTGGGGCCTGTTCTGTCATGCTGAGTGGTGAAATGCCCACTCCACACATTGGTGACCTGCGTTCACACCTCGAGCCCAAGACATCAGGAGCAGAGGCCAGCAGGCAGGATGACAAAGCATCCGTGTGCATGCTCTCCTGCTGGGAGAAGGTTTACCACTGTCCACTCTAGTGGCTCCTAGTGACTGGTATGAGGTAGTGCACCTGACATGGGTAACCAAATGTGAGCATGTATTTGTCCCAGGATGCTGCCATGGAGATGCACAGTAGAGGTGAGAGGGATCACAGAAAAGTGGAAACTAGCCCGCCCAGTGCACAAAATAATGGCCTCCTACAGTTCACACCCATGCAACCAAGACTTTCCCTGCCCTGGCTCTGCCTTTTAGGCCATCCTCCACCATGGTCCAGGGCACTTTCTCTCTCTCCCTGAAGTTTATGGTCAGGCAGCATAGCACACTTCCCCTACTCTACTAGAATGAGCTGGAAGCCACATGAATGGATAGGCAAACTCGTAGAGCCTGAAGATAGAGACCCAGTGATGGGATGAGACCAGCAGGCAGATCTGGGATGGTTGAGAGATGTAGAGTGGGGTTCTGAGGGACCCAAAGAGCAAAAAAAAAGAGGAGTTAGAAATTGGGAAGCTGGTTTGGGGATGGGAGGTTGACAGAGGGAACAAAAATGTAGTGGATCAAGTCACAGAATTTAGCTGAGGACTTAAGGTTATTCAGGATGTTTGCAGAAACGTAATTAGATTTGGCTTCCCTGATGACCTTGCTGCTGGAATTACAGAGTTATTTGTAATTCAATAAATCCTCTGTCAAGCCAGAGACCTTCTAATGTTCCCATGCAGAGTCCCAGGTTTTGAAGCAAGATGTTAGGTTGGCAAAGATCAAGGAAAGGTGAGAGCCTCTTACACACAGCCTCCAAATGGACCATGCTTCTCCCAAACAGAGATGAATTTGGAGTGAGAAAAAAGAGAGGACCTTTTTTTTTAGTCTTTGGTAACCAGGTAAGGCTCACTAGGCACAAGTGCCTGTTTCCAGGGACAACCTGGGAGCACTGGGCAGTTAAGTGACTTGCTCAGAGTCACACAGCATGCAAGTGGAGGTTGTAAGAATCAGACTCAGGTCTGGTCTGCTGGATGTATCAAGCTCATTCACACCTTGTTCCTCTAACCTCTAGGCTATACTGCCAGCCCTTACCTTATGTTATCTCTTTTAACATAGAGATGGGGAGATCATCATGCAGAAACATTAACAGAACTGAATGACCGGTATCAGATAAAGAGAACAGTATTTTGGGCGGATGGGGTGGGGGTTGTGCAGCGGATCTTCAGACACAGAAGACCATCTGGTAATCACTAAATGTGCTGCTTTTGAGAGAGTGTCTGCTTAAAAAGTGCAGTGGGAGTAGGACAAGATTAAAATGGTTTGAAGCAGTGCAGAGCAAAAAGCAGAAACCCTGACATGCCCATGGAAGCCCCTTAACCCCACTATGTAAGAAGGGGGAATGCCTTGTTCAGAACAACTTAGAAATGTAATCTGAGGAGGTGGCCTTTTGGCGCAGTGGTAGGGCTACCATCCACGATGCTGGTGACCTGGGTTCAAGAATGAGTCTATGTAACCCCTGGGTGGCGCTATCCCAAGGGCTACTACCCCTGCCTGCGTGACTAGTTGCAGGTTAAGGGGCCTAGGTACTGAAAACAGGTGCCTCCACCCGGAGGACAGTTTTGGTGGTAGCGTAGCTTACCTGAGTACAGCCCTTCGGGACACTGTGACCCCCTCTTTCCCCTCTAGTTGCCCAAACAATGAACAGAATTCACAGGTACAATAGCCCCCAAACCACAAATATATTTCCACTCTGATTACACTTACCACCAGAGCTGGTTCCACCTGTCTGACCCTGGAGACCCCCTGTAAAATAAGATTAGACACAGCCAGCAACAACAATACAGTGCTATTAGTACAGAGACGCACCACAAACAGTTTAAGTGCAAAAAGAATCAGATCTGATTTATTCAGGGGTATTGAACAAGGGAGGGGCATAATCGGGTTGATTGGTCTAGCAACTGATTCAATCAGGCTACAAGGCATGCACTTTAGAGTCCCTCAACACAGTCACACACACACTCTGAGTACCCAGTTGTTGATGCAGGCTATCCTGAAGCATTGCAGCTGGTTGGGGCCCTAATGATGGGAAGAAAGAGTCATGCACAGTAACCCACAATTTGTAATCCGGAGCCAGATAGCTCAGTTCATGATAGTTAAACAAAACAATCAAATCAAATGACACACTTTGATTTAGCTGATGTTGCAGGGAGCTACCCTGGTGTTTACTCACGCTACCCAGTACAGGACGCAGGATGGACAAAATGGAGACTGCAGAATGACTTGCTGGTTTGCCAGGAGAAGCAGGGCACGCACGATTCACAGTGATGTCGTTCCTGTTCGTGACGCTGAGCAGGGGGCTGATCCCCAGGCAGGTCTCTCGTTGATAGTCTTCTCTGTGGTGTGAGTAGCTGGCTGGGCCAAGGTGGCAGAGCCCAGGCCAGGAGAACAACTCGAATGGCATTCCGGTAGCGCTGGATTCAGCTTCCAGGAAGCGTAACACAATTGGAAAGTGGGGAACCAAATCGTGACCCACTGAGAACATTCAGCACACTTACAGTAAATAAAAAGCAGTATCACAGTTTGGATGACAGTCTGGTCACAATCACAGTGTCTCTGCACAAACCATACGCTCTGTGGTGGTTTCAGACTTCCTGACAGGCCGATTGCGTGAAGCAAATCTTCGGTCTTCTTCAGGTAACAGGGCAGACACAATTCGGTATTTCTGGTCACAAGCCGGTTTGGATTCAGTCCGATTAATTTCACTAGCAGATCCCTCGGAAGGGAAGATGAAGCAGGCAGGCCAGACACAGCCTTCCCACCAGTTTCCTGTGCTACTACACGGGAGCAGTTGCTCAAATGTCTTGAGCAGTTCACTCTCTCAGCTCCAAACTCAGACTGACTCTCTGCTGCAGGCAGCACCGGGGCTTCCTTCTGATTCAAAAAGGGTTCAGTTGGTTGAGTCCTCTGTCTATCAAAGCAAGGGTTCCCTCTCCAGGTACATTTAGGCGCCAAAATGGAACAAGCATTTGTCAATGGTGATTGTTTGCTTGCTGGCATTGGCATTGGTAGTGTAGGAGTTAGAGAGCTGCATAATAGGAATGGCAGAGAAGTATTGAACTGAAGCCAACCCCACCACCACCCTGCAGATACTGACAGGCATTGGGGTGTGTCTTTGGGTTGTCAGGCATAACGGCCATGCCATTTCACCACACCCTACCCTGCAGACACCGACAAGTGTCAAGGTGTGCCTTGGGGTCTTTGGCCCTTATGTTCACCCCATTCCATCAGGAAATATGGTGAGATGGGTGCTGTATAGGAGAATGGGGTGAACTTTGGGGCCGAAGAGTCCAAGGCACACCTCGATACCTCTCACTGGCTGCAGGGTGTGGGTGGGGGTGGAATGGTATGAGGATTACAGCCGACAATCCCAAGTCACACCCCTGATGCCTGTCAGTCTTTACAAGGTGGGGAGTTATGGTCGAAAACCCTAACGCCTCAGGCGTTCACTGGTATTTTCACTCCAAATTTTCAACATGGTTTTTTTGTGCCCCCCACCTTATGAACAGTGGCAATATCAGTTTGTTAGCCGGAAGCTGATTTTGCACAGCAACTACGCCATTTGGCACCACAGGTGCGAAAACACATTTCGAACAGGATGTGAAAAATAACAGCTGTACTGTTCATGGGGAGGTGCAAAAAATGGCAATGTTGAAAATCTGCAGTGAAAATAAAAAAACTGGTGAAGTCACAAGCGTGCGTAGAAACTATGCAACGCACACCTGTAATGTAATTAGTTTGGGGAGTTTTTACAGCAGATTGTCAACACAGGCATTTTTGGACCTCCGCTCATGAACAGTGTCACTGTGATTTTCTTAAGCTGTCCCGAATAGTGATTTCCCACAGCAACTACACATTTCTGCGCTGGAAGTGCGAAAACACATTTCGGCCATGGTGTGAAAAATGACAGCTGTACTGTTCATAAGGAAGTGTGGAAAAATGCCAGTGGTGAAAATCTGGACTGAAAATGTTACAGATTCATGAACTTACAAGGGTACGTGGAAACTGCGCAATGCTTGCTCGTAACACAGTCATTTTATGGACTTTTGTCACCAAATTTTTAACATAGCCATTTTAAGACCTCTGCTCATGAACAGTGTCACTGTGATTTTCTTAATCTGTCCCGAACAT
This sequence comes from Neoceratodus forsteri, assembly GCA_016271365.2. Classification (NCBI taxonomy): domain Eukaryota; kingdom Metazoa; phylum Chordata; order Ceratodontiformes; family Ceratodontidae; genus Neoceratodus; species Neoceratodus forsteri. The sequence goes on along the minus strand of JADMNL010000024.1, from coordinate 454,742,648 downwards.
TGATTTTGTGCATACCGACTGCGCCATTGTGCACTACATGCATGGAAACACATTTTGTGTGAAATGTGAAAAATGACAGCTGTACTGCTCATAAGGAGGTGTGGTAAAGTGGCAATGTTGAAAATCTGGAGTGAAAATATGAAAAATTTGAGAACTTACGAGCATGCATAGGAACTGCACAATGCAAACTTGTAAATCAGTCATTTTTGGGAATTTTTTCACCATATTTTCAACATAGGGTTTTTGGGGGCCTGCCTCATGAACTGTGACACTGTTGTTTCATAAATTGGTCCCGAAAGGTGGTTCCGTGCAGTGACCACGAAATCACCTTTCAGGGCCGATTAATGCCATGACAGTGCCAGAATTCATGAGGAGGGGTCCCAAAAACCCCATGTTGAAAATTTGGTGCCAAAATTCCAAAAAATGCCTGAGATATGCATCAAAGTTGAAAAAACCCTATTTATTCCATTATACAGCTAACCGGCATGTCTTCAGTTCGTGGTCGGTTTTGAAGAGTGCAGACGTGTTCCCCGTCCACTGAAGATCATTGCGCCGGCCTCTGGAGGTAAGTATGGGGTGAGGCGGGTGTGCAGGGAGGTGGATGCGCAGAGGGTGGGCGCAGGTTGGGGGGCAAGACAATCAACGAGGGACCGTTTATTTCTTTTCAGTTGTTTGTTTTCTTTTTAGGAAGATGACATGAGACTTGTACCACGCTGTGGTGGGCTCCCAGCATGGCAGCTGGAAGATTTTTTTGGGGGGGTCAGTGGAGCCGATGGGGGATTGGGCACCCCGTCAGCCAGCCTGAGCGTGTGCCACGCTGGGCGGGTTCCCAGCGTGGCAACCTGGAAGTCTGTTTCTTTTGGGGTTTAATTGAGCCAACGGGGAATGGGCACCCCGTCACCATTCTCACTTATGCCACTTTGGGGTGGGTGCCAGCGTGGCACCTAGAACTCTGAGGGGAGCACGGAGCAGATGGGGATTGGGCACCCCAGTCAGCCATACTGTGTACATCGGGCGGAGTGGGGGGAGCACTATTCAGAGACACTCAGAGGGTTGGGGAATATTATTACAGTACTGATCAGGTGTGCCAACAGACGAAAACTGCGTCTACTTTTTCAGTCTCTTTGGGGTTCTGTTTTTCTTCTTTTATCAATGCCGCTCCTACCCAGAACTCTGACTCAACATTCCAAGGATGGCAATTAGATCTTTTTTTGGAAACATTCCAAGGATGTTATTTTAGTCACTTGCCTCCTCCCGGAAAGATAGTCCGACTCCTAGGAAAAGTTCACTTCAAACTGAATTTATGTTCCAGGAAGAGAAAGCAGAGACGTATACAAGCAGGATAGCCGGCAATATGCTAATCAACACTATCTTATCGCTGCTCACTGAAGTGGTCTCTCCCTTTCAACTGTACACCACTGCATTTTCAACTGCTGTCATAGACAGCTGCAGCATTCATTGGTGAACAGTGGCTGCACCTGCAAACACATTGACTGAGTTGGAAGACAGGGTGCCACACCTACAAAAACTCGGATGATGGCACTATGTTTCTTGCACATTCGTGCAAACAAACATAAAAACTACAATTCCTACAGAAATTCACTCCCACAAGACCCCTGGGGACTGACTCCATTTTAAGGTCCCCAAAAGGTACTGATTGGTGCAATACAGAAATGTCCATGCTGCAAAGAAAGGCAGGTTAGATAAACTACAACACCATTATTATTAGAGAAGCTAATCAGCATACAATTACCAGTTCTAACAGAGCTCCCTCTGCACCATTAGTGATGGCAGAACAGAGCAATATTATTGCAGCTTGGGTGGGACTCAAGCCTGGAAACACTCGGCCCCTACCCAGATTAATTATATACTGCAAAAATAATGTCTCTTAAAGGGACTGGCACAGAGGTTAACAGGCCACTCGCATGCAAGCACTTTTAACCTGAAAAGACACAGAACACCCATCTGGCAGTGGGCATTTAAGCACACCCAAGGAAGACTTTTGGAAACCCCCATTTATAGGGGGTTACACCTAGATCAGTGAGGACCGGCTGAGGGGAGGAAAATTAAGCCTCCCAGGGTATGCTGTCCTCCTCCTGGGAGATAGAGTCGCTATCCTTGCTGCAATACTGCTAGTGGAAGGGCACCATGGGGGAGAAAGACATTGGCCAGGGGACCCCTAATCAGCAGGTCTTGTGTGTGCAGTTCACTAGTCCCCCCCATTATGCATGCTGACATCTCTAAGGGGGGAAGGCAACAGGAAAATGCTTGGCCCTGGCGTCGGCTTCCCATGGACCCCAGTATATTCAGACAGTCCCTGCCACCACCATAGGTCACCTGGCACTGTGTGCAATCAGAGGCGAGTAACCCACCCACACCCCAGTACCCTGCCCAGGGTGAAGAACTAAGACTTCATGTGGGATGACTGTGGCAGGTAAGGCAGGGATCAAGGGGAAGTACAGGGTTTGCCCCCTGAAGAAGCCCTTACATGAAGAATCGACGGGGCACCTCACTCACAGTGATTTTCAGACCAGTGTATGGTGTGGCTCTGGACTGGCTAAGCTAGCCCAAATAAAATTAAAATTTTGGTGGATAACATTGGCGTTGAGTACTACCATTCCATTAGAGCAGTGGTTCTCAAATGGTGAGGCCAGCCTCCCAAGGGAGGCCCCATACTGTTCCAGGGGAGGCCCAGTCAAGCCTGAGAATGTACAGTATTTAAATTTTAAGTTCTGGATGTTGTGTGAAGGGATGAAGCAAACTAAATATGAAGAACGGCAGGTGACTTTCTTTACTTATGCACAAATTGGTGACCAGGAAAGGCCCTGAGCCAAAGCTTGTTTATACTGTAGGTATGACTAAGAAGGCACACTGAGTTAAGGCTTGTTTCTACAGTAGGTGTTTATATGCAAATTAGTGACTGGGAAAGACACACTGTGTCGAGACTTGTTTCTACAGTAGGTATTTATTTATACATAAATTGGTGTCTGGAAAAGGCACACTGAGCCAATTCATGTTTCAGGTGTGACCTTGGTAAGGGTATAAGAAGTTGCTCAACCAGGGTAAGAGGGGAAGAGGTGATGTGGCTAGGTTAATTGTTCCAGATAGAGAAGAAGTAGAGTAATAAGGGTCCAAGAGTCAGAATAGTGGCGTGACAAGGATAACCTGGGGTGTGGGGTTGGAGAGTGAAGAAAAGCAAGTCAAATAAAAAGAGGCTATACTCCATCAACATTATTAGTCCTGCTTGATTCCTGGTGCACTGTGCAAAAGTATGATTTTTTTTTCTATGGGAAGGCCCAAGATTTTTTCCAAATTTGAGGGAGGCTCGAAATCTGTTCCATGGCTTGGGGGAGGCTCACTATCACAAAGTGTGAGAACTAATGCATTAGAGGTTCACACCCCAGCTCTGGAGTGTGGGTATAATTGATTTTGTAGTATTTGTATTGGGGGTGGTAACCCCATACTTGCACCCTGCCCAGTCCTAGTGAGCGCAGCATACTTTTGTCTTTCATTATTTGCCAGTAAGGAAGACTGGCCTGGAGACTTGGGGGGCAAAATGTAAATTGTTAAGAAGAAAAGTCATCTGAGGATATCAAGGTAAGGGCCACACCTATCGAACTAGCACACAGGCAGGGTTAGTCTGACACACCTGGATACTGAACAGTATCAGTGTGACCCTCAACTGAACTCCTCCCCATCATCCAACCACTGCAACCCTCACATATCAACTTCAGCTTTGGCAAGGAGTAGAGCAATCCTTGACTCCTTATACAAGGCTTTTCTCATGAAGCTAGTTAAAGAACCCACTAGGGAAGGAGCAGTTCTCGACAAGGTACTCACAAACAGAGATAGCATTGAAGATGCCACAGGGGGGCAGTTCCCCAGGTACTAGAGTACTAGTGATCACTGTACAGTGTGGTTCAACATAAATACAGGAGCGCATGCAAGCCACTCAAGGACAAGGGTCCAGGACTTCAGGAGGGTGGATTTCAAAGAAATGGAAGACTGCTTCAGAAATGGCATTGGGAGGTGCCAGTGAGATGTAGAGGCACAGTGGAGAAAAATAAGGGTGGATATAACTAAAGCAACCAACCTATATGTGAAAGAAGTGAGCAAAACCAGAAGGAAAAAGAAGCCATTATGGTTCTCCAGGGAATCAGCAAGGGCGGTAAAAGAAAAAAAGGTTGTACACAAGAGGTATAAGGAAACACACAGAGAGGAAGACAGGGTGGCATACCTAGCAAGGCAGAAGGATGCAGGCAAGGGGGTGAGGAGAGTAAGGGTGCAAACAGAGGAAAGAATTGCCAAAGAGACTGCTAAAGGGGAAGTGAGACGAGGAAAGCAAGGGGAAGGGTAGTATGGATTAGAAGGGCGGAAGGGGGAGAATATGAAGAAGGGGACCATAAAAATCTGACATCTTACACAGCTAATTCTGCTCACTCAGTCTTCACAGTGGAGGGTTGAGGGGTTGGACCACCAGGGAGAAACAGGGAAAGGACTTTCAGCCCTAAATGTGGACAAGAACATGGAACCAGACGTGATTTACCGCAGGGTACTAAAAGAACTCAGGGAGGTGCTAGCTGCCCCACTAACAGTCTTATTTAGTAGCTCACTGGAAACACGTGTCATTCCGGAGAACTGGAGAAGGGCTGAGGAGACCCCTCTACATATGAGTGGCAGCAGGAAGGAGGCTACAGGCCAGTCAGTCTCACTTCAGTGGTGGTGAAATTAATGGAAACCCTGCTAAGGAGGCAGTATAGCATAGTGGTCAGTGGCACTGAGCTGCAAACCTGGGGACCTGGGTTTGAATCTCATCAGTCCCCACTTGCATACTGTGTGACCCTGAGCAAGTCACTTAACTTCCTTGTGTTCCCAGGTCGTACCTGGAAACAAGCCCTGGCTTAGTGTGCCTTTCCTGGTTAAACAATTTCCCCTTTCCCTTTCCCTAAAAGAAAGTCTAGCAGAATATCTTAAATCAAATGGCTGCAAGACCATAGACAACCCAGACTCACAGGGGGCATGCCAAATGAATTTATTAGATTTCTTTGACTGGGTGACCAGGGAAATTGATCAGGGGAAGGTAGTGCATGTGGCCTATCCAGATTAGAAAGCTGACCAGCATAGGAGTGTGATCCAAAGTGGTAAATTGGGTTAGAAACTTGTCAATGGATAGGAGACAGAGGATGATGGTTAACAGCACTCATTCTAAGGATGGGAGGGTAATCAGCGGAATATCACTGGGCTCAGCACTGGGACCAGTCCTATTCATACTATTCATAGGGGACATCACAGAGGTACTGGAAGGGAAGGTATGCATTTTGCAGCTGACACCAAAATCTGTAATAGGGCTGGCACTGAGGAGGGGGTGGAAAAAATGTGCAGGGTTCTTGGGAAACTCAAAGACTGATCAAAAACATGTGTAACCCCTCCTGCGAATGGGGGTTCCCAAAAGTCTTCCAGGAGCTTGCCTGAATGCTCCAAGTCTGGGCGCTGTTCGGTGTCTGATCTGTTTAAATGTGGTTCCAAGTGAGTGCTATTTGAACCTCCACGTACTGTCTCTTTAAGAGCTGTCTTCTTGCAGACTTAAAGGAAAACTCCATGTTAAAATCAGAAAAAGATATATAGTAGTTGTTTTTCCGTGTTCTAACCGGTTCCCAGCATTTTCTTTTCCTCTGGCTGTGAGAGATTTTTTTCTAACTTTCCCTAACTGTTTTATTGCCCTTGGAGGTTGCCATTCTGGTTTCTTTTATGGCCGCTAGTCTTTCCAGAGTGCCCTTTGGTGTGATGTCTAATTGCCCCTGCAGTAAGCCAGGGTCTGTCACAGCTCAGCCACAGAGAAAATACTTCTTCCAGAGAAGACAAACTGCTAGATTTTGGGTGAGTGTAATCATTATTATTTTTTGATATCAGTACCTTGTCCTGCTATGCTCTGCTGTGTGTGTGTGTGTGTGTGTGTGTAAGTGTGTGAGAATCCTGTCACTGTTTACTCTATTCCTCTCAGTCACTTTCAGTTTTTGCACCAGTACTAAGTAGCAAAAATTGAACAGCACCCCTATAGGTTGTAACATAGCAGGACAAGGTACTAATATCAAAAAATAATAATGATTACACTCACCCAAAATGTAGCAATGTGACTTCTTCTCTGAAAGAAGTATTGTCTTTGTGGCTGACCTGTGACAGACCCTACTAAATCGAAAGTATAGCTACATCACTGTCACATGAACCATAGGGTGCATCGAGGTGAAAGAAAGCCAACAAACCTATTTGTGATGGAGATCCCCAAGGGTCGTAAAACTACCATACAGCTGGCAGACTAATTTAGGAAAAACTCCTAATAGCAGACAGAGGGAAGGACACACTAGGACTTAACATACATATCAAAACACTATACATAACATATGTTTTTGCACTTTCTGGGTGGACTTCTCCTTTAATTAGTTTGTATGGGGGTACTGTGTATTCTAATGCCCGAATCCCACCCAGGCCGCTGTCAATTCGCTCCGTTTCTGCCGTTGCTACATGTGCAGAGGGAGGCTTGTTGAAGGATATAACTGTCTGCTAGAAATCATGTAGAGTGACTGAGAAAATGTAGTTTGTCTAACCTGTCTTCATTTCAGCATGAACTGTTTCAGTGTAGCTCTTTCATTTTGGTCCTGAATTGCTGACTTGGACCAATCACGATGATAGGGAGACCCTAAAATGGAGCCTGTGGACGAATCGGAACTTGGACTCTCAATTTTGAACCAGCCACAAGGGGATTGTATGGGCAGTGACTCTGGAAAATGTAGTTTTGACCTTGGTGCCTTTTTTCATCAACACAGGGAGTCTTATTGTGAGTGACAACCGAACCAGCCAACAGAATGGTGTGGAGCTAAAGGAAATGCCCTGCTCTGTGACTGGAAAGCTCAGATCAGTTGTGACTGTGAAAAGACAAGGAGCTCTGTGCTTCTGCGGTGTATAGTTTCACGCGGGAAGTCCGTGTGAGGCCCTGAGTTTCGGTCTGTAGCCTTTGTGAGTGCCATTTTGGACTGAATCCAAGTTGTGAGGAGAAAGAAACACCAGAAGTGTGACAACCAGGCTCACCCTGTAGAAGACTGGAGAAATTGCTGAATCGCGTTCGGTCTGTCAGGAACTGAAGCTGCTGTGTGTGCTCCCAGGTATTTTGCAGTAAGTGCAATCGGGATCGGGGAGCAGCCTGCCTGGTATAGTACTTTGAATGTGCGCAGTGCTTGTGGGGAATCGCTATTTCCAATCCCCAGTGCTGTGTGTTGTGTGTTAAGCTGGAAGCAAACCCCAGCTTGTCTCGGACTAAATCCATTTGCTATCAACTGCAGTGGGTCCAGTCACAAGGACTTTGTCTCCATGCCTTGTTGTTCTGGCAATCCAGAAGAACATCCACCATCCAGTTCTCAGCTTGGGTATTGTGAGTACAAGTCAGGGTATTCCCCTGCAGCCTGTTTTAAAACACAAGTGTGTCATCTGATTCTTGTTGTTTCACTGCTTCGTGGACTGAGCCATCTGGCTCTGGATTACAACTGGGTGTTGTGCATATATTTTCTTCTACAGGGCCCTATCCATCTGCACCTGCCGGCCAACGGACCTGGCTAGCCTCCCCCCCAACCTGGGTACCCAGAGTGTGACTTTTCAGACCCTGTAAGTGTGCACAGTACTGTGATTTAATGCCACCAATTAACCTGATTTCCCCCTCCCGTGTTACTGTCCCCTAAATAAATCAGATTTGTTGTTGTTATACTATATACCATTAGTTCTCACACTTTGTGATAGTGAGCCTCCCCCAAGCCATGGAACAGATTTCGAGCCTCCCTCAAATTTGGACATACTTTTGCACAGTGCACCAGGAATCAAGCAGGACTAATAATGTTGATGGAGTATAGCCTCTTTTTATTCAACTTGCTTTTCTCCACTCTCCAACCCCACACCCCAGGTTATCCTTGTCACTCCACTATTCTGACTCTTGGACCCTTATTACTCTACTTCTTCTCTATCTGGAACAATTAACCTAGCCACATCACCTCTTCCCCTCTTACCCTGGTTGAGCAACTTCTTATACCCTTACCAAGGTCACACCTGAAAGATGAATTGGCTCAGTGTGCCTTTTCCAGACACCAATTTATATATAAATAAATACCTACTGTAGAAACAAGTCTCGACACAGTGTGTCTTTCCCAGTCACTAATTTGCATATAAACACCTACTGTAGAAACAAGCCTTAACTCAGTGTGCCTTCTTAGTCATACCTACAGTATAAACAAGCTTTGGCTCAGGGCCTTTCCTGGTCACCAATTTGTGCATAAGTAAAGAAAGTCACCTGCCGTTCTTCATATTTAGTTTGCTTCATCCCTTCACACAACATCCAGAACTTAAAATTTAAATACTGTACATTCTCAGGCTTGACTGGGCCTCCCCTGGAACAGTATGGGGCCTCCCTTGGGAGGCTGGCCTCACCATTTGAGAACCACTGCTATATACTGTCTGTGGTGTTGGTGCTTATGGAAACAGTATTGTATTTTGCTGTGCATGTTGTTTAACCTTATTTTACAGGGGTCCTCAGAGACGTGCTGCAGAATCAGTCTCGAAGGTAAGTGGTACTTTATGAGTGAACAGTGTGTATACGTGGGGTATTGGAGCTGTAACTCCTGTGTACTGAGTGAGCCACTAGAGGGAATAAAAGGGGGTCTCAGTGTCCCAGAGGGCTGTGACCAAGCTAGTCTAACCACTACAAACCCTGACCTCTGTGTGGAGGCACCCGCCATAGAACCTAGGCCCCTCAACCAATCAGTAGTCAAGCAGGCAGGGGTAGTAGCCCTTGGGATAGCGCCACCTGGGGGTTAAATCTTGGAGGCACCACTGGGATTAGCGACCTCTAGTGGCCAAGTGAGGAAAAATACCTTGATATGTTTAATTTAAGGGAAAAAATGGAAGGGAGTACCACGCCCAAATTAAAAATTGACCCCCATAAGTTGATGGTGCGCAAAATGATGAGGTGGAGTGAAGCTGAGGGGATAGACCCCCAAAAGGCTATTCTGTTGCTGGATGTCCCCTTAAGGACCAGTGATGCTGACATTGTATCCATCTGGAACAAATTAAGGACGAGGCAAAGTTGAAGTAAGGGACGAGGTACTGATTTATTTGAGCAGACTATGATAGTACTGATCTCCCTGTAACTCCCAGTGGACCCCTAAGAAGGTACCCCTGTCATGATGCCTGAAGGTGCCCAGACGGGATGGAGGGTCATTCATTTACATAGTGGTCCAGCTACCCCGGGTGGGTCTCCTAGTATAGATGGGTTCAAAGAGAAATTAGTCAAACTGCTAGCCTCTGAAGGGCGCACTGCTCAGGAACTGGTAAAGGTGTTAGACCTCTCAGGTGACCACACGCCCCTGCATTCCCAGGTACGTCCCCAGTTCCCCACAAGAGTTCTCCAGTAGCCCACTCCCCTGTCATAATTCCCTTGATCCAGTTGGACTCTTACAGAAAGCTCAGACTTTTCTCTGGCACAGTCCCAGTGCCCTTGGGGGAGGATGAGTGGGAGACCTGGATAGATTGTGTTGCCCCTTTGGTATCCAAGTGGCAGTGTGCAGAGGCTGAGAAACCGAAAAGAATTCTAGAGAGTTTGAGAGGTCCCACTCTGGAAGCCATTAAGTCTTTGAGGTCCACAAACCCTGCGGCATCTGCCCAAAAGTACCTAACTGCACTTGAAGGAAATTTTGGGAGCATTGAGTCAGGGGAGAGCTTGATGTGGAAGTTTCAAGGTACAAAACAATGGCCAGGGGAAAGTTTATCTGCATATGTTACTCGTCTGGAAAGAGCACTGCAGAGGGCCTACCAGAAAGGTGGGGTGGTCGCCAGTGACTTAAACTGTGTGAGGTTGGGGCACATACTGCAACATGCAAAGCACTCAAAATTGCAGCTCCTTCAGTTGGGGCTTCAAGATAGGCGGGGTAACCCAACAGATCATTGTGATTTGATAAAAGAAGTTCAGGAAGTTGAGGAGGAGGAGGATTTCTCAGAGCCCCGCGCAGCTGTAGCTGCTACAACCTCTGCTCCAAGGGCGGGTCAACTGCTGACGGTCAGCGATCACTGACAGCCCATGATGAAAGTCGAGGACTAAGTGCCTGCCAAATGGGGATGGTTGTAAATACCCCACACTGGGAGGAGCTGCTGAGGGAGATTAGGAAAGTAACACACAGTCTCATCATGAAGGCCACTCCTACAAGTACGGGCACTGACACTTGCCCAACTGCTTCTGCTATGGGAGTCGGGGAGCCTACCCAGGCAACTCATGTTGACGACAGTTCAAAACTTGATGTCTTGGCTATGGAGGTGAGGGAACTGAAGAGATGTCTCCAAATGTCCAGGCCACCGCCAGCTGAGGTAGCACCAAGGTTTTCTATTGATAGTACCAATGCCGCAGCCCCCAATGTGATGCCTTGGTCACCCCAAACTTCAGCTGACATATTTTGCCATAATTGTGGGAAGGATGGGCACATGAAGAGGGAATGCTGGTCTCAGAAAGACTTAGAGAGAGTGGTGAGCCGCCTACAAGGAGAGCTTTGGAGCACAAAACAGTGGTTAAGAGGTGCACAAAATGACCGCAGTGGAGGTCCAAAAATGCTAACTCACATCCTTCTGTGGCTAGATCATCTACCCAGGACCTTGCTACCACCTCTCCAGACTGGTCCAGAATAGTGGACCCTTCAATGGAAGCTACAGTAAAAGTGAATGGTGTGCCCACCAGAGCTGTGTTGGACAGTGGTTCCCAAGTGACGATTATGTTCCAGAACTGGTATCAGAAGCATTTGTCAGACATACCCTTGCAACCATTGGAAGGACTGCATGTATGGGGGTTAAGTGAGAAGGCCTACCCCTACTCCAGGTGTATCTGAATTTGGCTATCTTTCCCTACCTCCGTGGCTGGAGTGGCAGAGCAAGTAGAGACCCTGGCCTTAGTGTGTCCCCCTACTGGACTGTATGATGGGGTTCCTCTACTAATTGGGATGAATGCACATATGTTTGGATGGTTGGGGCAGTTGTGTTATGAGAAACAGGGGTCACAGACTGGTAGAGCTTTAAGAATCCCGGCCTTGATCAAGAAGGCCTATGAGGCACAGAGAGATGCTGAAAAAATGGAACCAGAGGAACCGGTTGGAATTGTCTGGAAGAAGGATCCTGAGTTTCTGATCCTGGCACCACATGCCCAGTGTACCTTACATGGGGAAGTCCGTATCAGAAAGGATGTCAAGAATAAAATCCTTATGGTGGATGCACCAGGTGATGGGAAGTTGCCAGAAGAACTGGTGGTCAAGCCAAGTATTTTGCCTGCCAGAGCCCATGTTTATGCCAGACGGGTAATGGTCCAAGTTCATAATGTGTCTGATAGAGAGATTCAAGTAAATAGAGATTGCACTCTGGTTAATGTGCATTGTGCAGATACTGCCGTGTTGCCTAGTAACAAGTGTTCAGGGGAGAATGACAGAGTGACGCCCGACTTGTTTGATTTTGGTGACTCCCCGTTGTCAACCGAATGGAAGATAAGAATCAGTAGAAAGCTTGCCCAGAGAGACCAGGTGTTTTCTTTCAAAGAATGGGACGTAGGATGTGTGCAAGGAGCCGAGCACCACATCCGGCTGCATGATGAAAGGCCCTTTCGTGAGAGGTCTCGATGCCTGGCACGCGCTGACATAGATGATGTGAGACAGCATCTGCAAGAGATGCTTGCTGCTGGTGTAATACAAGAATCCATAAGCCCATATGCTTCACCTATTGTGGTAGTGAGAAAAAAGAATGGGACAGTAAGGATGTGCGTGGATTATCGCGCCTTGAACCAATGGATTATCCCTGATCAGTATACAATGCCCCGCATCCAGGATGCTTTGGACTGCCTGAATGGTAGTAAGTGGTTCTCCGTGCTGGATCTTCGCAGTGGGTACTACCAGATCCCGATGGCCCCGGAAGACCGTGAGAAGACAGCTTTTATCTGCCCACTTGGTTTCTATGAGTTCATGAGGATACCTTAAGGGATTTCAGGTGCCCCAGCCACCTTTTAACGACTGATGGAGCGTGCAGTGGGGGACATGAACTTATTAGAGTGCCTGGTATACCTAGATGATGTTATTGTGTTTGGCAGCTCACTGGAGGAACATGAGAGCAGATTATTCAAGGTGTTGGACCGACTGGAAGACTTTGGCCTGAAACTGTCCATCGATAAATGTCAGTTCTTCCAAACCTCTGTAAAGTATGTGGGGCATATAGTCTCCACCGAGGGAATAGAGACCGACCCAAGTAAAGTTGAGGCCTTGACCACCTGGCCACAGCCCCACAATCTAAAAGAACTACAAAGATTCCTGGGATTCTGTGGCTACTATGGCTGTTCCATCAAGGACTATTCAAGAGTGATCCGTCCTTTACTTAATCTTACTCAAGATTACTCTCCTACCCACAAAAAATACAAGAGGTCAACTCCCCCTGAGACCGAGAGAGTGTATTTCCATCCTAATGAAGTTTTTGGGGCACGATGGACGCCTGATTGTGAAGCTCCTTTTCATGAGATTATATATCAACTTACCCACGCTCCTGTCCTGGCCTATGCAGATCCAGCAAAACCCTATGTCCTACACACTGATACTAGTTTGTAAGTTTTGGGGGCTGTATTGTACCAGGAGCATGAGAATGGCCTGAGAACAGTGGCCTTTGCCAGTAGAAGCCTGACCCCATCCTAAAAGAACTATCCTGTACATAAGTTAGAGTTCCTAGCTTTGAAATGGGCCATTGTTGACCAATTCCACGAGTACTTGTATGGGGCTAAGATACTAGTAACAACTGACAATAATCCTTTGACCTATGTGCAGACTTCAGCTAAGTTGGAAGCTACCGGCCATAGGTGGCTTTCTGCATTATCTACATACAGTACGACTATGCTGTTGAATACAGAGCAGGCCTGAACCACATAGATGCTGATGCTCTCTCACAGAGGCCTGTTCCTCGGAATGACTGGATCAGACTATCAGAACCTGTTATTCGAGCACTCTGCCAGAAGCTTGACAGGTAGGAACAAATGTCCACAGACGCAGTGGACTGTATGGTGGATTGTTTGGGACCTTCTGAGAATTGCATATCTGCTGCTTATTGCCACTTTTCTGCAATAGACATTGGTGCACTGCCTCAGCTGGACAATGACAGTATTCAGTGGGCTCAATCCCGGGATCCCATGATCAAATCAGCTCTAGAAGCCCTCTACGCAGGGAAAGATGTATCCAAGTTATGTTCCACTGATTTGAGAACTGCATTGTTATACAAGGAAGGTCCTAAATTGAAACTGATTAATAGACTGTTATACAGAGAAACAGTAGACAGAGGGGGACAAATAGATAAACAACAGCTAGTTTTGCCCACTGTCTTTTGAGACTTGGTGCTGAGGTCCCTACACAAACACATGGGGCACCTTGGCATAGACAGAACACTTGACTTGGTGAGATCCAGATTCTATTGGCCTAAGATGGGGGCTGATGTTGAACTACACATTAGAACTTGTAGTCGCTGTTTACAGAGGAAAGCTTTGCCCCAGAGGGCTGCCCCCTTGTTAACATCACCACCAGCGCCCCTATGGAGCTGGTCTGTATTGACTTTCTGAGTTTGGAGCCAGATCAAAGAAATATCAGTAATGTGCTGGTGGTCACTGACCATTTTACGAGATATGCTCAGGCTTTTCCCACCAAGGACCAGAAGGCATCCACTGTGACCAAGGTACTTATAGAAAACCTTTTTGTTCACTATGGGGCACCACAAAGAATCCATTCTAATCAAGAGAGGGATTTTGAGAGTCAGTTGATCAAAGAGATGCTTTCTCTGTGGGGAGTGCGAAAGTCCAGAACCACCCCTTACCACCCCCAAGGGGACCCACAGCCTGAAAGTTTCAACCGCACTCTGCTAGATATGCTGGGCACCTCCACCCTAAGGATAAGCTTAGATGGAGCCAACAAATCAGCACCTTGGTACATGCCTACAACTGTACCAAAAGTGATGCCACTGGGTTCTACCCCTACCGCCTGATGTTTGGAAGAGAAGCCCGACTGCCGGTAGATGTATGTTTTGGAGTTTCTCCTGATGGGGTTCGAGCTGATAATCATTTACAGTATGTGCAAAAGTTAAAGGCCCAACTAAATCATGCGTATCAACTGGCTCAAACCATGGCTGCAAAAAGAAATCTGGCCAACAAGGAAAGGTATGATAAAAAAGTGAAAGCCCTGGAACTCCAGGAGGGAGATCGGGTGTTGCTAAGAAATCTGGGACTGCATGGCTAACACAAGATTGCTGATAGGTGGCACCATCTTCCCCACATTGTGGTAGGCAAACTAGATGATCTGCCTGTGTACAAAGTAAGGCCGGAGAATAACTCAAAAAGATGTGAAAACAATGCATAGAAATCATTTACTGCCCATTGCACAAATCTTGATTGAGTCTGAGCCCCCAGAAAATGCCCCCTCTGGACCAGTGACTAGAGCTGCTGTCAAGCAAAAATCAAGAAAGTCTGCACCTACAGAAGCTGAGATAAAGTGTTCCCCTCCACAAGTCCCAGTTGAACATGACTGTCAGTCCATGTCAGAGGAAAGTGAGTGTGGCTTTGAATACTACCCTTCTTACGAACTGAGTCAATTGTTTTGGGGCAATCCCATAGTCAATCCTGGAGATGAAGCTGGGCCTTCTGGACTGTCTAAGTCCCCAGCTTTGTTCCTGAAGCCAATGCTCCCAGAAAGTGAAGTGCAAAGCATCAAGTCGGATGATATGGAATCATTGCGTATGGTTTAACTGTTTGAGCTTTCAGAGGAGGAAAATGGTGGACTGGGACAAACTGGTGATATACCAGAACAAGAAGAGTGTGTTGAGTGCCCTGATAGTTCACTGCCAGTGTCAGAAAACTCCCCATGTGAGCCAAGTGTTGTGGACTCTGAGATTGAAAATCATGGTGCTGAAAGTGCCCCAGGCTCTAGCCTCTCTACCCCCAGGGGGACTCCTCTGGCAAGTAAAGACAGTGCTGAAAGTGAGTCTAAAAGTGCAGAGACTGTAACAGTTCCCCCTAGAAAGACTGGTTGAGCTGTAAAGCCTGTAATGCGCTTAAGCTATGATTCCCCTGGGAGGCCTGTGGACTTGCCTCTCAATGTTGTCCATAAAGGAGTGTATGTGTCCCCGAGCTCATTGTCCAAACTGAGCATAAGTGCTACCTCCAAGTTAATTGTGTTGCCCTCTAGGTATGGTGCCCCTGCCCCATCCAGCCCCAAGGGAGCTGATAGGGAAGGGCCCCCTCTCTTCAGGTTTCATGTACAGGAGGTAATAACCTGAGTTACGGTACAATGTGTGTATAATACTGTGTAAAAAGTGATGTATTGAAAAGTTTCAGAAATGTGTTTCTGGTAAGGTGATATGTTGACTGATGATTACATGCATAAGCCTAATGTGATGTTGATGTAAATGTATATGGTTGTGTTGAAATTTATGGGGGTACTTACTTGATGCGGACGCCAAGTTTTTCCAGGTCAGAAGGGTGTAACCCCCCTGCGAATGGGGGTTCCCAAAAGTCTTCCAGGAGCTTGCCTGAATGCTCCAAGCCTTGGCGGTGTTCGGTGTCTGAGCTGTTTAAATGTGGTTCCAAGTGAGTTATTTTAGCTCCACGCACTGTCTCTTTAACAGCTGTCTGCTTGCAGACTTAATTAGTTTGTATGGGGGGACTGTGTGTTCTAATGCCCGAATCCCACCCAGGCTGCTGTCAATTCGCTCCATTTCTGCCATTGCTACATGTGCAGAGGGAGCCTTGTTGAAGGATATAACTGTTTGCCAGAAATCATGTAGAGTGACTGAGAAAATGTAGTTTGTCTAACCTGTCTTCATTTCAGCACAAACTGTTTCAGTGTAGCTTTTTCATTTTGGTCCTGAATTGCTGACTTAGACCAATCAGGATTACAGGGAGACCTTAAAATGGAGCCTGTGGACGAATCGGAACTTGGACTCTCAATTTTGAACCAGCCACAAGGGGATTGTATGGGCAGTGACTCTGGGAAATGTAGTTTTGACCTTGGTGCCTTTTTTCACCAACACAGGGAGTCTTATTGTGAGCGACAGCCGAACCAGCCAACAGAACGGTGTGGAGCTAAAGGAAATGCCCAGCTCTGTGACTGGAAAGATCAGATCAGTTGTGACTGTGAAGAGAGAAGGAGCTCTGTGCTTCTGTGGTGTATAGTTTTGCATGGAAAGCACGTGTGAGGCCCTGAGTTTCAGTCTGCAGTTTTTGTGAGTGCCAGTTTGGACTGAATCTGAGTTGTGAGGAGAAAGAAGTACCAGAAGTGTGGCAACCAGGCTCACCCTGTAAAAGACTGGAGAAATTGCTGAATCGCACTCAGTCTGTCAGGAACTAGCTGCTGTGTGTGCTCCCGGTTATTTTGCATTAAGTGCGATCAGGATCGAGGAGCAGCCTGCCTGGTATAGTACTTTCCTTTCACATATGAATGTGCATAGTGCTTGTGGGGAATCACTATTTCCAATCCCCCATACTGTGTTGAAGCTGGAAGCAAACCCCAGCTTGTCTCGGACTAAATCAGTTTGCTATCAACTGCAGTGGGGTCCAGTCACAAGGACTTTGTCTCCATGCCTTGTTGTTCTGGCAATCCAGAAGAACATCCACCATCTGATTCTCAGCTTGGGTATTGTGAGTACAAGTCAGTGTATTCCCCTGCAGCCTGCTTTCAATCACAAGTGTGTCATCTAATTCTTGTTGTTTCACTTCTTCATGGACTGAGCCATCCGGCTCCGGATTACAATTGGGTGTGGTGCATATATTTTCTTCTACAGGGCCCTATCCATCTGCACCTGCCGGCCAACCCCGGGCAACGGACCTGGCTAGCCCTCCCGCAACCTGGGTACCCAGAGTGTGACTTTTCAGACCCTGTAGGTGTGCACAGTACTGTGATTTAATGCCACCAATTAACCTGATTTCCCCCTCTCATGTTACTGTCCCCTAAATAAATCAGATTTGTTGTTGTTGTACTATATACTGTCTGTGGTGTTGGTGCTTATGGAAACAGTATTGTATTTTGCTGTGCATGTTGTTTAACCTTATTTTACAGGGGGTCCTCAGAGACGTGCTGCATAATCAGTCTCGAGGGTAAGTGGTACTTTATGAGTGAACAGTGTGTATACGTGGGGTATTGGAGCTGTAACTCCTGTGTACTGAGTGAGCCACCAGAGGGAATGAAAGGGGCTCTCAGTGTCCCAGAGGGCTGTGACCAAGCTAGTCTAACCACTACAAACCCTGACCTCTGTGTGGAGGCACCCGCCATAGAACCTAGGCCCCTCAACCTGTCAGTAGTCAAGTAGGCAGGGGTAGTAGCCCTTGGGATAGCGCGACCTGGGGGTTACACATGGCAATTGATGTTCAATGCCAAAAAAGTGCAAGATCATGCAGCTAGGGCATAGGAACCCCTATGCTAAATATAGGATGGGGGTACTAACAGTCACTAGACAGGAAAGGGATCTCAGGGTTATCACATCTGAGGATAGCAAGGTGGCAGCATAGTGTGACAAGGCGGCAAGTAGGGCTAGTGGGATGCTGGGTTACATAGGGAGGGGTATCTCCAGGAGGGAAGGGTTGTTGCCTTTATATCGCTCACTGGTACAACCACACCTGGAGTACTCTGTTCAGTTCTGGAGACTGCACCTCAGAAAGGACACAGACCGTGTGGAGGTGATCTAGAGCAGAGCAACTAAAATGATGCATGGTTTGCATGAAAAGCCTACAGGAAGAGACTGAGGGATCTCAACATGTACACCTTGGAAAAGAGAGAGAGAGGTAACATGATAGCTATCTACAAGTACCTCAAAGGTGTGAACAGGGTGTAGGTGGGGAATATTTTTAAAATGAGAACAAGCACCAGAACCAGGGGCATGCAATGAAGCTAGAGGGGGGGAAGTTCACAGGTGATGTGAGAAAATGTTTCTTCACAGAAAGGGTGGTTAGACACCCGGATTAAACTGCCAGCAGACGTGGGTAAGGCTGGAACAATGGAGGACAAGAAGCATGCATGGGGCAGACATAGGAGTATATTAGCTAGGGGCAGGGAGACCAAATAGGGTCTGTGAAAACAGAGCAGACAGGGAACATCTGGGAAGATTGGGTGAGCCAAGCCGTCCTTTTCTCCCACCAAATTCTCTGTTTCTATATCAACTGACTTATTAATGGGGTAGTGAGATCATTCTCAGTAAATGCATCCAACACAGAGCCAGGGCACAAAATGTGAATGAAATGCAGATATGAGGGTGTCACCTGTCAGTTACCCCATTCATTTACCATGTGCGTCCCCATTTTAAAATATCCAGGCAGACCCTCGTGCTATGGTCCACCCCTACACACAGGTCAGAGCCAGTGACGTCTGCCCTGCCAGGCCCAAGAGTGTGTAACATCTTAGGTCACCCACAAAAAAACTGTTGGAGGATGAGGACAGAATGAAGGTCACATGTCATGAGGTCACAGGTTCATGTCACCCACAGCCACAGGGCATGCATATTAGTACACACCCATCCCCTCTCCCTTCATCCTCACCACCCCAGGCTCGCCCCATAGCACCCAAACACTAACCTTCAGGTATAACCACATGTGTGCACCCATACTGCTATGCACACACCTCACCACACCGCTGTGCACTGTGTCACAGCACTGTACAGGGTATACATCACACACGTCACTTCAGCCTGCTAGCCCTTTAAGTGCTTGCCTTCCCAGCCATGGCCCAGACTACTGATCCACCCACCTGGAGTGAGAAGGGCCAATGGGTGTGTCCATGTGCTGAGTGGATCTCACTTACTGTGCACTTGCCACAACACTGCACCATGGACAAGAGGAAGATGGTGAAACACAGGCTGACCCATGCACTCCAGGATCATGGATACCAGTTCCAAGATGGGGCCTACTGGTTGGTGTTGGTGGAATCACGCCATATGAGTAAATAATATAGTACTGCTTTGGTTCTATATATCTGAATTGGTGGTGCAATGTGTACTGAAGGCCACCTCATCCTATCATTGCAAAGTTCAGTTTATGGCCACCAAGAACCAAAGTGCTGAGGAGGGTAGACATTGCATCTCCCAAAGGAGACCCACATGACTGGCCTAGGCTGGATGACTGCAGCATACTGTGGGCTGAGCCACAACTGCATCTACCAGGGGGACCTCTGTCTGCTGGCACTAGAGAAGGTGCATAGTGCCAGGTAAGCTGAGGAGGATGTTGCCCAGCGTATGATGCAGGCATGCCAAGGATGCCATGTGGGCATGCCCAGGGCATGGCTTGTCCTAGTTGCTGGAAACAACACCCATGGGAGAAAACAATCATGAGTAATCAAAAAAATATATATATTTCCATAGTCTGTCATGTACTGAGGCTGTGCTGTATGAAATGATGAGGCACATATGCAGAGGTGTACACAGGGGTGGTTCCAGCAGGTTGGGGCATGTATATCACTGCACGGTATTACATGTCTGTGATGTATTACATCCATGCAGTGTCCCTCATGTGGTTTAATGCATTACACTCTATTGCTAAGGGAATGGGCTGTCAATACTGCAGCCACTGGGGTGGCATAGTTTCAGGACCTGAGATCTGCACGTGCAGATACCTGTCTCATGCTGTGGGTTGGCATTCACATGTGGTAATCATGTGTTATAGCTTGGCATGCCCAGGTGTGGGGCAGTGCTGCAACTCTGTGCAAACATGTGCACACCGGATGTCCGCCCAGCACATAGTGTGCACTGTGGATTAACGTTCATCTGACTTCCATGGCTTTAAGGCACCCAGACCCTTTTTGGATTGGCCATTTCTCTCCCTCAGGAATCCTCAAAAAAGCTGGGTGAGCTACTCCTGATGAGCCACCAAACTAATGGACAACTTCTTTGTGGTTAGAGGCTGAGACCAAGAACAGCTCTACAGTGTGTGGTGGTCAGTAGCCACGTCACCCTTCCAGCTCATTTTTATGCTTGCTTGCCAAAGACATAGCAAATATACTGTTATCACTTTGGGAGAGGGCTTTTGGGGGCTTGGTCCTCCTCCACCTATCACAGCCTTAGAATCAGCAATCTCCACCCCAATTTCACCCCACACTTTGCCTTCTTCCTGTCTTCACTTTGAAGCAGTTAGTCAATCACAGGGCTGCAAAATGCACAGTAGGAGCTGCTTTGTTCATGTGCACTTTAATGTTCCTACCAGGAAGGTTTCCTGTGCTTTTTGTACTGCTCATTTGGTGCTGTTGAATGGTTTGTTTCTCTGCCTAGTGGGACTTAAGACAGGATACACTTCTTGTATTAAACCTCTCAGTGGCTCTTCCTCCTCCCCCTACCTCAATGGTGCTGCCAGTTTACTCCAAGCTGCGTAGGAGCACTTTCGCTCCCCCCACTCATTTATCACTGGTGCTGCTGGTTTACACATTGAAGATGCTCAGTGACATTTTTGGCCGGTTCCAACAACAGGGTGCCTAATTCCCAGTGTTGCATGATGACATCCCCAAGCCAATTCCAACATCGGGGTGCCCAATCTCCAGTGTCGCTAAACACCCCACTGCCACAGTCTGACACCGGGGTGCTCAGTCCCCGGTGTCGGTTCCCCTAAAACAACATAATCCATGTAAGAAGAAAACCATCAATCATTGTTTCTTTTGTTGTTGTTTTTTTACCTGAAATGAAAAATGACCACCAAAGACTCACAGCCCCGTATCAACTCAGCTTCAGAGTGGTGTATTTTTATAGCTGACCTGTTATGGCATTGGTGAGCTTTTTTGACTCGATCAGAAAATATGTCTAGAGCAAGATGGTTAGGGGTTCTGGCCCTGGACCTGGCTTTTCTCCCAATGAAGTTAGATCATAAGTTTAGTTCCTGGTCACGATTTGGCCTGGCTGAGGCTTATCATTTTTATCATGATGGGGTTTTTAAATCTTTTCAACAGTTGCAGACTGAGTTTCAGCTCCCCCACTCAGATTATTACAGATACTTACAAATGAGACATTTTTTAAGTAGTACTCTCGACCTTAGAGTTGACTCTCAAACAATAGCTCCTATCTTTATATCACTTCTAGCAGTGAAGATGGAACTCTCAGGTGTTACACTGGATATGTCCTTGCTTTACAAGCAAAGGGTCAGAGGTTTGATTCCCAGGGAGGACATATATCTGTCATCTTATTTAGTTAAAGAAAAAATAACAGTTTCATTCTGGGTGACCAGGGAGGGGAGGTGGATGTGGCCTACCTGGATTTCAGTAAGGCCTTCGACACGTTCCTCATAGAAGATTGCTTAACAAATTGGGGAATCTGGGTGTGGGTTATAAAGTGGTAAAATGGGTTGCAAACTGGCTAAAAGGCAGGACCCAGAGGGTGGTAGTAAATGGCATAAAATCAGAAGAGGGGGAGGTGACCAGTGGGGTTACACAGAGATCAGTGTTGGGTCCAGTTCTATTCAATGTCTTCATAAGCAACATTGCAGAGGGACTGGAAGGGACAGTATGCCTGTTTGCAGATGACACCAAGATCTATAACAGAGTCATATGAACATAAGATCAAACGAAGAAGGCAGCAGAAGAAGGCCATTTGGTCTATCAAGTCTGCTCATATTAGTATACCACAAGGCATACAAAGTTTCTTAAATAACCCCTGCATTATCCACGCCTTAACAATTCTGAAAAAACTTAGAAAGTTCACCCATACCCCAGAGGGCCCAGGTCCCTTATCCCTGATCAGGTTTGAACCATTTTTCACCCCTCCCAGATCAGACCCTGGTTTCCAATTCTGGGCTGCCCATCGACTTTCAACATTTGCACACTGCACAGAAAATGGCATGTGCATGTCACTTCCACAGTTGAAGGACAAATTTTAACTCCGTAAGGAGGATCACTTTAGATATCCCCAGAGCCATCATTATATATTATCTGCCAATAGGTTACAAATATTGAGTAGAGATAGAACGGAACTTGAAATTTTTTTTTACTATTGTATTACAATTAAAGGCAACACCCTCCCTCTTTCGTAATTATATAAAATCTTAATTAGCATCAACTCCTCAGGTTTGGAACAAGTGAAACAGAAGTGGGAAGACAAACTATTAACCCCTATATCCCAAACCCATTTGGAACAGGAGATTAAGCAAAGGATGGCCAGTAACTACAGTAGTTCCCCAACCTGGCGAGAGTTCCACTGGAAAATTGCATTAAGATTTTTTCTTACGCCCATTACAGTAAAACACTTTAGGCACGGCCAGTCTGATCTGTGTTGGAGGGGATGTGGGAACATAGGAACTCAGACACATATATTTTGGTCCTGACTCAAAATTTCTCTATTCTGGAGGAAGTCCATACATGAATACAAAACATTACAGGCCTACAGATTCCGTTTATGGTGTCAGACCTGATACTAGGTCTTCCTACCCTACTTTTTGGACCTAGACAGCCCACCAAATTAGCCCAAATGATGAGGGTTGCAGCTCTAAAGTGCATAACTTTAAGATGGTTGTCCCCACTCCCTCCCACAGTGTAGGACTGGTTGTCCAGAATGAATCTGTTAGAAGCCATGGAACAAATCACTAATACACTGAGATTGCAAAATTAAATATTTATTCAAACATGGTCTCCATGGCATCAATATTTACAAGGCCAGGCTGATACCCCACGACAAGAATGCAGATGATGTCTAGACTTTATGATTTAAATTTGTATTAACAGAGGATATGGTTCTTTTTTTTGTTTTCTTAATAGCCTGTTTCTTTTTTTTTCTCTAACTTTTCTATTTGCTTAATGTCTTGATGCCTAAACCAAAATATATTTTTCCATAGACGGGTTTTAGCAGGGAGAGTTATCCTCTTGGGAAAATACAGTGACTGTTTTAATCATTTTTATAATAGATCATCAGAGTCTGACAGAAAGACATGTATTTGTATTCACTATCATTACTAAGTGTTTGTCAATCAGATGTTATGACTGTAATCTTACTTACTCAGAATTGTAAAACACATCTGATATATAATAAACTTGAAGTTTAAAAAAAAAAAGTCTGCTTGTATTGCAGGGTCCACAGTTTGTGCTAATGTCCCTGCCCTCCCTCCCCACTCCTTCCATCCTCCCTGCCCATGATCCTTACTTTCCCCATGCCTATCCCAGCCTCTCTTAAAGTTGCCCACTGTCTTCAGTGAGATGACCTCTTCCGGCAGTTTATTCCAAGTGTCCACCACCATCTCTGTGAAGAAGTGGTTCCTGACCTCCCTGCTAATCCTCCCACCCTCCAGCTTAAGACTGTGCTCCCTAGTGTTATGGTTGCCACTCAGCTTAAAGAGACTCTCCTTATCAACCTTAATTATCCCTTTCAAGTACTTGAAGGTCCCAATCACGTCCCCTCTCTCTCACTCCTGTTTTCCAGGGAGTAGATGTTCCATGACCTCAACCTCTCCTCATATGCCTTACCCTACTGGCCCACTATCATCTTTGTAGCCCTCCTCTGGACCTTCTCCAGCTGGTTAAAGTCTTTTTTGAGGTGTGGGCATGAGTACTGAACTCCATATTCTAGATGCGGCCTTACCAGTGACCTATACAAGGGCAGTATAACCTCCCCTCTCCTACTACTGATCCCCCAGGATATGCATCCCAGCATCTTGTTTGTCTTTGCTGCTGCTTTCTTGCACTGTGTGGAGTGCTTCAGGTCACTAGTGATCATCACTCCCAGGTCCTTCTCCTTTGATACAGATACTTGGACTCCACCCAGGTAGTACTCTGTCCTGGGATTCTTGGCTTCAATATGCATAACTTTGCATTTCTAGGCATTGAAGCCAAACTACCAGATTCTGATCTACCTCCCCAGCTTTTCCAGATCTTCCTATAGGTCCTGTATCCCTTCAGCTGTGTCCACTCTCCCACAGAGCTTGGTGTCATCCATGAATAGGCACATTTTGCCCTTAAAGCCATCCCCAGTGTCACTGATGAAGACATTGAACAACACCGACCCAGCACAGAGCCCCGTGGGACCCCACTAGTTACCTCTCTTATACCAGATAACTTTCCCCTACAACCACCCTCTGGGTTCTGTCCCTCAGCCAGTTTTCCACCTATCTGGCCATCTTTTCCCCAACCCCAACATCCACCAACTTCCTGATCCACCTTTTGAGAGGCACAGAGTCAAAGACCTTGCTGAAATCAAGATAGATGATGTCTACCGCTTGGCCCTTGTCTACTGTCTTAGTGACACAGTCAAAGAAGTCAATCAGATTCATTTGACATGATCTCCCCCACCATGAACCCATGCTGCCTCACATCCTGGAGACGATGCTCCTCTAGATATTCCACCAACCTTTCCTTTAGTATGGTCTCCATGAGCTTGCCCACAATGGAGGTCAGACAGAGTGGTCTGTTATTCCCTGGTTCATTCTTGTGACCGCTCTTGTGGAGGGGCACTACATGTGCTGTTCTCCAGTCCTGTGGTAACATGCCTGACTCTAGTGAACTATTAAATAGGTTTGCCAGTGGCCCTGCCAGCTCCTCGGCCAGTTCCATTAGTACCCTTGGATGTACTCTGTCCAGGCCTGGTGATTTGTCCCCCTTCAATGCCAGCAAGCCCACCCTCACTCTATCCTCCTTTAGCACTACATCTGTGTCCCCCCCACGCTCCTCTTTTCCCTCCTGAAGGCACTGGTCCATCCTTCTCCTTAGTGAAGACAGAACAGAAGTATTCGTTTAGTATCTCTGCTTTTCCCCATTATACTCCACCCCTTTCTTAAGCCTAATGATCCCTTCCTTCTTGTCCCTTTTCCCACTTGTATAGCGAAAGAAAGCCTTCTCCTCCTTCTTAATTCCTTCAGCTATCTGCAGCTCCTTCTGTGCCTTTGCTCACCGGACTTACTTACTTGCCTCACTAGCCAACCTTAGGTAATTTTCCCTATCCACCTCTCCTTTGGTCTTTCTGAATTTTCTATAGGCCAGCCTCTTTTACCTTACTGCCTGGGCAACCCCAGAACTGAACCAGCTGGGGGCGTTGGCCCTTGTGTTCTTACCCCTGAGTCTAATGTACTTATCTGTGGCAACCAGTATTCCTTGCTTAATGCTGGACCACCTTTGGTCCACCTCCAGATCTGCTTTGATGCCCGTCAGATGGCTCCTTAGCACTTCGCCCATTTTTTCTAAAGTCCGCCCACATGAAATCCAAGGTAGGAGGAGTGAAGTGGTGATGCCACTGTATAGATCACTAGTGAGGCCTCATCTGGAATACTGTGTCCAAATTTGGAGACCGCATCTCAGGAAGGACATAGAATGGAAGCTGTCCAGAGAAAAGCAACAAAAATAATACATGGACTGCACCACAAGCCTTATGAGGAAAGACTCAAGGAACTAAACATCTATTCACTGGAAGAGAGAAGGGAGAGAGGGGATATGATCGAAACTTTCAAATACCTTAGAGGAATAAACAGGGTACAAGAGGACAGCATATTTCAGAGAAGAAAGTGCACAAGGACAAGGGGACATAACATGAGGCTGGAGGGAGGGAGGCTTAGGAGGAATGCTAGGAAGTATTTTTTCACAGAGAAGGTGGTGGATCCATGGAACAGTCTACCAGCGGAGGTGGTGAAAGCGAAAACCGTACGGGGATTCGAAAGTGCATGGGATAAGCATAAAGGCACCATGCTGTACAGCGGAGCGGGGGAAAGGCAGTCCAGATAAAAGTAGGGATTGCCAAACCAAGTAGGGAAATGGGCAGACTAGGTGGGCTGTATGGTCCTTATCTGCCAACAGATTCTATGTTTCTATGTTTCTGTCCCATCTTATTTTTCATTACTACCATGCCCTAACTGAGGTTCCTACATCTTTAATGGACACAGTACAATTCCACTGGGAAGCAGAACTTTCCATTGCACTGTCTCCACAGCACTGGAGTGTAATTTGGAGTAGACAGCATAGTACCAACTACTAATTCTTACATTTGGTGTGAATATGGATAGAAGGTTGTAACCCACTATTTTCGCACCCCACAAATAACTGCTCTCCATGGCAGTGAGCAAGCCAATAAGCTTGCCTCTCAGGCACAATCTTCTAACCTCCAATCAGGGAACATTGCTGTTCCCAAATCTCAAGTCCCTCCACCTCAAGGCATGGCTCTTGAGGAATTAGAGTATGCAGGCTTGAACCTTTCTGATGCTGTATTAAACATCTTGAAAGGTTATAGGAAGCCTTCCACTAAGAAAACATATTCTGCTAAGTGGAAAAGATTCTCTTCTGGTGTTTGGAGAAACTTCACCCCAAATGATGCAGGGGTCTCAGTGGTGTTGGATTATCTGACTCACTTACATTCACAAGGTCTGCAACCCAGTTCTTTAAGAGTTCACCTTGCAGCAGTATCTGCATACCTTTCTGCTAGGACAAAGGTGTCTGTAGCATCAGATCCCATTTTCA
The DNA here is from genome assembly GCA_016271365.2 of Neoceratodus forsteri. Classification (NCBI taxonomy): domain Eukaryota; kingdom Metazoa; phylum Chordata; order Ceratodontiformes; family Ceratodontidae; genus Neoceratodus; species Neoceratodus forsteri. The sequence goes on along the minus strand of JADMNL010000024.1, from coordinate 454,716,180 downwards.
AAAGATTTTTCAAAGGCCTGATGCATTTGCACCCTTCTCACAGGGCACCAGTGCCTGCTTGGGATCTTAATTTATGTATAGCCAGATTGATGCGGGCTCCTTTTGAGCCTATGGCTACAACCCATTTAAAGTATGTTACCTGGAAAACAGTTTTCCTGGTAGCAATTACCTCAGCAAGAAAAATCAATGAGCTTCAGGCTGTCTGTGTTGAGCAGGACTACATTTCCTTTCACAGGGATAAGGTAGTCCTCAGAACAAACAGACAATTCCTTCCCAAAGTTGTTTCAGATTTCCATCTGAACCAATCAGTCACTTTGCCTGTCTTCTTCACAGACCACACAAGCTCTGGTGAAAGAAGGCTTCACAGTCTGGATGTGAAAAGAGCTTTCAGCTACTGCATGACAGCTACTAAAGGCCATAGGCAAGACAAGAAACAACTTTTCCTTACATATGGGGATGTTGGAATGGGCAAACCAGCCTCAAAAAGATCCATTTCTCGGTGGATTGTCCAGTGTATTCAATTCTGCTACACTAAAGCAGGTAGAGAGTCCCCAGCTGGGCTGAGGGCTCATTCAACAAGAGGAACAGCTGCCACTATTGCAGCTGCTAGGGAGGTGCCATTATTGGACATTTGTAAAGCAGCTACTTGGAAATCGGTACACACCTTTACAAAGCATTATAATTTAAATGTTTTGTCCAGAAGTGATGCCAAGTTTGGCACAGCAGTCCTGCAAAGTCTGTTTCCAAAATAAGTTATGTGCCCACCACCAGGGGGTACTGCTTGGTAGTCTGCACAAAGTTATGACTGGTCTGAACATTACTGGGGTTAGAAGAAAAAATTACTTACCATAGTAATCTTCTTTCTTCCCAGTGATGCTCAGACATTCATAACTCCCTCCCATCCTCCCCTTCAGGAATTTCAGCCTCTGCATTCTGCATGCTAGTGCCACATTGCCATACCCTTCTGGGTACACTTCTCTATGCTAGACAGATTTTAACAGTTTTCTGTCTCTCTTAATAGTTTTTCTCACTGTATGGTGAACACCATTATTATATACAGATATAGTCCCTCCCTTGGAGGTTTTTTGAAGTAAGTTGTTTTATTAGGCTAATCCTAAAAAATGTTTTAATTAATTAGTTGTCAGATTTTTCCATGTTGCCTGACTTCCGGGCTTCTTACAAATCTGAAGGGCTTAAAACACTACAGTTGGTAGAGGCAGTATTTGAAAGATGCTCACATGCAAAGAATTCCATCATTTGCATGTGTTCCATCTCTCCGGGCAGTCCAACCCACCAGGCTGACTGCACAAAGTTCTGAATTTCTGAGCATCACTAGGGAGAAAGAAGATTACTATAGTAAGTAATTTTTTCTTTTGGTAGAACTGTTTCCTGAGCTAGGCCCCCTAATGCCAGAAATAGCTGTTTTATTGCATTTTCCCCCTCAAACCAAACAGAAACACCACCTTTAGCTACTCAGTTTTCTTTTAGCAGCTACTAAAAAAGCGGTGACCAAATGTGGTTGCAGCGCTCCCCACTGCAGGTAAAACGGCAGACTATATTCTCTATGATATCTGTACTATGGAAACAATGATGGCCCAGTTACAAGATAAGCTTCCGGCCTTGATATTAGATAGACAGCCTGGGTGTTATGGAGGGATTAACCCACAACAGGGCATGGGTTTACTGAGCATTAATCCATTACTGGACTTCAGAAGGGCTGACTTTGGCAAGATGTGAGAGTGCCTTAGAAAAGCACTTGCAAACAGGCTAGAATGAGGGGTGGAGCAACAATGGGGAAACATCAAAACTGCCATCACAGAGGCAACAAGCCTTTGTGTGAAGCAAGTAAACAAATCAAAACAAAAGAAAAAGCCACTATGGTTCTCAAAAGAGGTGGTGGGGAAGGTCAGGAGAAAAGATATCATTCAGAAGTATAAGGAAATGCAGAAGGAGCAGGACAGACAGCTGTACCAGTTAAGGCAGAAGGAAGCAGGGAGGAAGTCAGAATAGCAAAGGCCTAAACTGAGGAAAAGAAAGCCAACTCGGTTAAGAAGGGGGATAAAACCTTTTATAGGTGTAACCCCCAGGTGGTGCTATCCCAAGGGCTACTACCCCTGCCTGCTTGACTACTGACAGGTTGAGGGGCCTAGGTTCTATGGCAGGTGCCCCCATCCAGAGGTCAGGGTTTGTAGTGGTTAGACTAGCTTGATCACAGCCCTCTGGGACACTGTGACCCCCTTTGGTTCCCTCTAGTGGCTCACACAGTACACAGGAGTTCAGCCCTAATATCCCACGTATACACATTGTTCACTCATGAAGCACCACTTACCCTCGAGACTATTCTGCAGCATGTCTTTGAGGACCCCCTGTAAAATAAGGTTAAACAACATACACAGTGAAATACAATACTGTTTCCATAAGTACCAACACCACAGACAGTATATAGTATAACAGCAACAAATCTGATTTATTTAGGGGACAGTAACACGGGAAGGGAAAATCAGGTTAATTGGTGGCATTAAATCACAGTACTGTGCACACATACAGGGGCTGAAAAGTCACACTCAGGTTGGGGGGGGGGGCTAGCCAGGTCCGTTGCCCGGGGTTGGCTGGCAGGTGCAGATGGGTAGGGCCCTGTAGAAGAAAATATATGCACAGTACCCAATTGTAATCCGGAATCGGATGGCTCAGTCCAAGAAGAAGTGAAACAACAACAATTAGATGACACACTTGTAATTGATAGCAGGCTGCAGGGGAATACCCTGATTTGTACTCACAATACCCAAGCTGAGAACTCGGTGGGGGATGTTCTTCTGGGTTGCCAGAAACAACAGGGCATGGAGACAAGGTCCTTGTAACTGGACCCCACTGCAGTTGATAGCAAACAGATTTATTTATTTAGTTTTTGCTTACCGGGTAAGTGCACTAGCCAACAGGTGACTATTTTCAGGCACGACCCGGGAGGTACAGGAACAAAACATAGTGAAGATGATAACAAAACTGTACAGTTGCAAAGACAATGAGGCAGGGTTACAGGTCCAAGGTACAACGAATATCACATTGTTCTACAGATAGCAGGAGAAAACAGGTACTGGTGCCGGGACAGACCTCAGAGATTATACTAGGCAGACATGGTGTGAGGAAGGAAAAAGGGGGGAACATGGTGGAGGAGGGGGCTAAGGATCCGTGAGAGCAGGTTAGGACTAAGCTCTGACGGCTTCCGCGGCAGATAGCAGGGACTTGTAACCGGACTCATGGGTCCGCTCTCCGGCTAGAGAGTGTCAAGAAGGTGGGGGGTCGGAGGTGAAGTACGGCAACCATGCGGCATCGGCGGCTGAAGGTAAGGAAAGTGCCCAGACCACTGGTTCTGTTACCGGGTGTAGGAGCTGTATTCATTCGGGGTACGGAGGGACTTTATGGCTTTTGCGGCAGAAGGCTGGGATCTGTAACCGGGATCATGGATCCGCTCACCGGCTTGAGAGTGTCAAAAGGCGGGGGTCGGGGGTGAATTACGGCAATTGAACGGCTTCAGCGGCCGAAAGTGCAGAAAGTGCCTGGGCTCACAGTTCTGTTACCGGGCGTGGGAGCTGTGCTCTGTCAGGGTATGGAGGGGGGTTACGGCAGTCCAGCGGCTATGGAAGCTGGACAAGTCACCACTGTCATGGGTCCATAGCGGGGCATAGGAGCGGCACATAGACAGGTTTAAGAGGGAAATTATAGGAAGGATGGGTGACTAAAAATAGGGAAGCAGAGCCAGGCTATCAATCCTGTACAAACCAGGGGAGGTACTTACAAGGGTACTGAGGGAAGAGGCTGAGACCTTAGTTGTACCAGTACCCAATACACAGAAATCCGTCCAGCTATGTATATCAGTACAAGTTGAAACAGCAGTTTACAGGCAAACAGTGTGAAGGGCAAAAGGCAAGGTGCAGACATTTTACACAGTACGTAGAAGAGGCATAACAGTAAGGGCTAATTTCATATAACACATCATTGTATAGTACAATAGGCTACATAACCGAGAAGTTAGATAAGGGAAATATAGGCTATCAGTGGATAGATAGGGTAAGGAAGAAATAGCAGGGAGAGTGAGTGTTTGGAGAGAGGGGATCTAGCATGGGGGGGAAGATGAGGCAGGAGAATGTGGGTGTGGTAGAACAGGCTCGGGTAGGGTCATAGCAGGCACATTGGTCCGAGGTAGCTAGGTGGTTGCGTAGCCCACGCTTGAAGAGGTAGTGCGACGATACATGTCTTAGATCAAATGGCAGCATGTTCCACATTTGGGGGGCAATATGCCCGAATGCACCAGACCCTTTTGAGGTGCGGCAACAGGGGACTTTCAGGAGAGATTTATCAGATGATCTCAGTTCATGAGAAGAGGAAGCGGGCTGTAGTAGCTCAACTAGTGATGCTGGTCTGTCCATTCTGATGATGGAGTCGCAGAGGCAGCCTAGATAGTAAAGTCTGGTGGCGGAGAGAGAGAGCCAGCCAAGGTCACTAAACAGTTGGCAGTGATGCTTGAGCCGAGGGGCCTCTGAAGCATACCGGCATATATTGTTGTAGGTGACATCCCATTTTTGCAAGGCAGCTTTATGTGCCTTTGTCAGGATGGGAGCGCAGTAGGTAAGAGCGGGTAAGAGGATTCCTCTGCCAATGGCCAGCTTGGCAGCAGGTGTAAGCATATAGCTGGTTCTGTAGGCAGCCCCCAGTTTGCAGTTCACAGTTTTGCAGGTTTCTTGAATGTGGAGGTTCAGGTCCAGGGATTGGTCAAGTAGGATGCCAAGCTAGCGGAATGTGTTGACTACCTCAAGAGGGGTCCCATCCAGGTCCAGGATTTTTAAAGGAGAAGAGCAGGATCTTAGCTTATGGGCAGTGCCCAGTAGCATTGCTTTGGTTTTGCTAGAGTTCAGGATAAGGCGATGGGAGTTTAGCCAGTGTTGAACAGTGTAGAAAGCAGAGGTTAGCAACACATTTAGGTGGTCAATATTATCCGAACTGGCATAGATGACCAGGTCATCAGTGTAGAGAAGAGAGGCGCAGGATACGATGCTGCTAGGAAGGTTGTTAATGAACAATGAAAACAGGAGAGGGCCCAGTATTGAGCCTTGTGGCACTCCAATGTTGATAGTGGTGCTGCCAGAGATTGCAGAGTTTAGTTTGACAGCTTGGGTCCTATCTGTTAAGTAGCTCCTGAACCAGCTTGTGACAGGAGATGAGAAGCCAAGTTCTTGGAGGGTGGACAGGAGTAAGGGGTGATCCACAAGGTCAAAAGCCTTGGTAAGGTCAATGAAGACAGCACCTGTGAGCTGACCTTCGTCCATGCTTGTGAGTGTCTGAGGTGAGTTTGGCTAGCACTGTTGTAGTGCTATGATTTTTCCTGAAGCCATGTTGCGCTTCACATAGCAATTTTGAGGTTTCAAGGAACTCAATGGTCTGGGTGGCTACAAGTTTTTCTAAGATTTTACGAACATACAAAATTTGCCAGCAGATAAAGGCCTAGAGGTCTATCAAGTCTGCTCGAATGTGCAGCTAGCACCTCTTATTCTGCAGCTGCCCCTCCCTTCCACCCTTCCCCTTCATTAACCCTCCCCCTTGTCCTGTCCCATCCTCATTTGAAGCAGTCCACAGTTCTACTGCATACTACTTCAGCAGGTAACGCATTCCACCCAGCCACCACCCTCTCTGTAAAAAAGTGTCTCCTCATCTCCCTCCTGAACCTTCCTCGCCCGGTCTCATATCATGGCCCCGTGGACCTCCCTCCCTTACTTTGAACAGCCCCTCTGTACCCATCTTGTTTATTCCTTTCATGTATTTAAAGGTTTCAATCATGTCACCCCTGTCTCTCCTCTCCTCCAGTGAGTACATGTTCAACTCCTTCAACCTCCTCTTGTATGATAAGTCCCCCAGCCCCTTGATCATCTTTGTCGCTCTGCGCTGCACCCCCTCCAGTAACTTAATGTCCCTCTTCTTTTTGCTGAGGACCAAGAGAATCGCTATTGGTCTATAATTTGAAATTTCGTTCTTGTTTCCCTTTTTGAAGATAGGGGTAATTCTTGCAGATTTCCAGATATCTGGAAAGGTACCATTGGAGAGGGACAGTGTGAACACCTTGGCTACTGGATAAGAGATGAGATGAGCAGCTGCCTTTAAAAGGCATGGTTCCAGAGAGTCAGATCCAGGGCTGGTGTTGTCAGATATGGTGTTTAGTAGGTTAAAGACTTGGGCGCCGGACACAGCCTTGAAGTAGAAGGACTTGGTTGTTTGAAGCACAGGATTATTGGTTGGGGGGGCCAGCTAGTTCACTAGCAGCAGAGGGCTGAGATGCAACAGGTGCAGGTGGTAGTGTGGATGTGTAAGGAGACAGATCAGAGAACAACTTATTGAAAGCATTTGCTATGGTGAGGGAGTCATTGCAGTGGATACCATCTAGTATCATTTCCGAGGGGGTTACAGATTGTGGGGTACCAAGGAAGGTCTTAATGTGACCCCAGAATTTGCGGGGATCATGTGCTGAGCTAGATAGCAGGTTCTGGCAGTACTTGCTTTTTGCAAGCCTTATCTGCTTTTTGCAGGAGTTTCTGTGTTGCTTGTAGATTGAGTGGTCCCTGGGTAGACCAGTGCTTTTGAAGTGTTTCCATAGTTTATCCCTGATTCTGAGTTGCCGGAGAAGATCTTTATGGAGCCATCTCGTTTGTCGTCCCCTGACCCTTCTCTGCACTTTCGGTGCATGCCTATTCTGTGCATCTCTGAACCTGGTCAGGAACACGTTAAGGGTGTCTTCAACTTTTGTTGCTTGGTAGATTTCAGACCAGTCAATGTTGGATACATCTAGGAGAAAGGCATTTAAATCCATATGTGCAAAGTTGGTAAATGTGACCAGGCAGGGCTGAGGAGAGGGTGATGGACCAGAGCGCCATTGACAGATAGTGGGTGAGTGGTCAGTTATAGCATCAGCCAGGATACCTGCCTTTGTCATGTGATCAGGTCTGCTTGTGAGAATCCAATCTATCAGATTTAGTCCAAGACAAGCTGGGGTTTGCTTCCAGCTTCAACACAGTATGGGGGATTGGAAATAGTGATTCCCCACAAGCACTATGCACATTCATATGTAAAAGGAAAGTACTATACCAGGCAGGCTGCTCCTTAATCCTGGTCGCAATTACTGCAAAATACCCGGGAGCAGACACAGCAGCTTCAGTTCCTGACAGACCGAGTGCGATTCAGCAATTTCTCCAGTCTTCTACAGGGTGAGCCTGGTTTCCACACTTCTGGTGCTTCTTTCTACTCACAACTTGGATTCAGTCCAAACTGGCACTCACAACGGCTGCAGGCCGAAACTCAGGGCCTCACACACGCTTCCCACGTGAAACTATACACCGCAGAAGCACTCAGCTCCTTCTCTCTTCACTGTCACAACTGATCTGAGCTTTTCCAGTAACAGAGCAGGGCATTTCCTTTAGCTCCACACCATTCTGCTGGCTGGTTCGGCTGTCACTCACAATAAGACTTCCTCTGTTGGTGAAAAAAAGCGCCAAGGTCAAAACTACATTTCCCAGAGTCACTGCCCATACAATCCCCCTTGTGGCTGGCTCAAAATTGAGAGCCCAAGTTCCAATTCATCCACAGGCTCCATCTTAAGGTCTCACTATCATCCTGATTGGTCTAAGTCAGCAATTCAGGACCAAAATGAAAGAGCTACACTGAAACAGTTCATGCTGAAATGAAGACAGGTTAGACAAACTACATTTTCTCAGTCACTCTAAATGATTTCTGGCAAATACAGTAGTTATATCTTTCAACAAGGCTCCCTCTGCACATGTAGCAATGGCAGAGGCGGAGCAAACTGACAGCAGCTCGGGCGGGATTCGAGCATTAAATACACAGTCCCCCCATACAAACGAATTAAGTCTGCAAGCAGACAGCTCTTAAAGAGACAGTACATGGAGGCTCAAATAGCACTCACTTGGAACCACATTTAAACAGTTCAGATGACGAACACCGCCCAGACTTGGAGCATTCAGACAAGCTCATGGAAGGCTTTTGGGCACCCCCATTTGCAGGGGGGTTACACCAGTATATCAGGGAGCGTAGAAAGACAGAGGGAGGGATAGTGAGGCTGAATAGACAGGACGATGGGTGGGCAGAGAGGGACAATGAAAAAGCAGGGATATGAACAAATATTTCTGCTCAGTATTCACAAAAGAGGAGGAGGGGGAGGTGCCTAATCCAATTAACAGAAGCACTCTGGATAGGGGGGTCGATCCCAGTCCTTTCACAGAAGAAAGGATTCTGAAAGAACTCCTAAAACTGAAGGTGGACAAAGCAATGGGGCCTGACGAAATTCACCCCAGAATTCTAAAAGAATTAAGGGAAGAACTAGTGAAACCACTGACTACCCTTTTTAACAAATCATGGGAGGTTGGTGTGGTACCTGAGGACTGGAGGAAGGCAGATGTGATTCCCCTTCACAAAAGTGGGACCAAGACAGAGGCAGGAAACTACAGACCTGTCAGTCTGACCTCTGTGGTAGGGAAAGTGATGGAATCACTTCTGAAGGAAAGAACTGTTGAGTACCTAGAGGCCAGTGGGGCACATGACCCAAGGCAGCATGGGTTCACAGCAGGAAGGTCATGTCAGACAAATCTAATTGATTTCTTTGACTGGGTGACCAAAGTAGTAGACCAGGGAGGGACTGTGGACATGGCCTACCTAGACTTTAGCAAGGCATCTGACACAGTCCCACACAAAAGATTAATTGTCAAATTAACCAGCCTAGGAGTGGGTCCCAGGGTGGTAGCCTGAGTAAAACATTGGCTGGATATCAGGACACAGAAGGTAATTGTAAATGGAGTCCACTCTGAAGAAAGAGGGGTTACTAGTGGGGTACCGCAGGGTTCAGTACTGGGTCCAGTCCTTTCTAATGTCTTTATAGGTGACATTGCAGAGGGACTAGAAGGAAAAGTATGCCTCTTTGCAGATGACACAAAGATCTGCAACAGGGTTGATACACAAGGAGGCGTGGAAAGGATGAGAAGGGACTTGGCAAGGTTGGAGGAAAGGTCAGAAGTATGGCAGCTTGGATTCAATGCAAAGAAGTGCAAAATAATGCACCTGGGAGACAAAAACCCAGGGGAAGATTACACAATGGGAGGGGAGGTAGTAACAACAACGAAAATGGAAAGGGACTGGGGGTAATCATATCAGATGACCTTAAGGTTGGCAAGCAATGTGAGACAGCAGTAGAGAGGGCTGGGGGGATATTGGGATGTATAGGGAGAGGCATCACCAGCAGAAAACAGGAAGTTGTTATCCCCCTGTACAGACAGTTGGTGAGACCCCATCTGGAGTACTGCGTCCAGTTCTAGAGACCCCATTTCTGCAAGGACATAGACAGGATAGAGGCAGTCCAGAGGAGGGCAACTAAAATGGTGCAGGGTCTGCAAGAGGAGCTATACGAGGAGAGCCTAAAGGAGCTTAATATGTATACCCTTGAGGAAAGGAGGGAGAGGGGGGACATGATAGAAACTTTTAGGTACCTCAGTGGAATCAACAAAGTCCAAGAGGGTAGCATCTTTCAGAAAAAGAGATGTGCAAAAACAAGGGGACACAATTTGAAGATGGGGGGCAGTTCAAGGGCAGTGTGAGGAAGTATTTTTTCACAGAGAGGGTGATGGACGCATGGAACAGCCTTCCTAAGGAGGTTGTGGGGTCTAAAACTGTGGGAGAATTCAAGAATGCATGGGACAGACATAAGGCAATTTTGTGGGGGGTAGGAAGAAATAGGCTGTTGGTTAACTAGGATCTGCAGCTTATCCTGTAGATAGGGAAATGGGCAGACTAGATGGGCCACGCGGTCCTTATCTGCCATTAAAGTCTATGTTTCTATGTTTCTATATGCCTGGGGGGGGGTTGGAGTCACGAGGCGAAGCCAAGTGACTGCAACCACCCAGGCGTGGATTAACGCTCAGTAAATCTATACACTGAAGTGGGTTAATCCTCTTATAACATGGGTAATGTTATATTAGAGTTTTACCTAAAGAAGTAGTAAAATAAAGCCCCGTGAACATGCAATCGTGGGTATATCAGGGATTAATCAATGGTCAGGTGACCTGTTTGGACAAATCAGAAGACAGAATTTTCAGAACCCATGTTATAAATGTCTCTAACCACAGATCTGATATTATTCCATGAAGGGGGAGGGGAGTGTGCTCCAAGCTCCAGAGTCCAGTTGGTCCTTCAGACATTTGTTCTCCCATCAGTCACTCTGTTTGAAGAAGGGTCACCTCACATGTATACTTGTTTGCAGTGTTTCCTTCCCCCCTCACATTGTTCCCCCGCCTATATGTCTGGACTAATCATGAATAATCCACATATTCATGCATAATCCATGAAAATTCAAATTCAAAATTCAATGTCTGATCCTTCAGCTACAAAAGTGAGTGGTCATCTGACCCCTCTGATCCCCTGACTCTGCCAACTATGCCTACCATTGTATGTACCACTTAAAACTGAAATAAAAAAGAAAGTTTAAAAAAAAAAGTTTCATAGTACCTTCACCCTCCACCAGCCTCCAACCACCCCTCTGAGCACCCACCATCACCACACACCCCTATCTCTCATTTTCCTTCACAAGGTCTTACACTGCGCTCATCTAACCAAACACTGGTGAACTCACTGTTGTGCTGGACCTCAAACCAAAAACAAAGGAAGTCCAGTGTTTTTTTTAACGTATTTTCAGAGAGGGTGCAGTTTCTGCCGGATGGACAAAAAATGGTGGACGAGATTCATATCTTGGGCAGTCACAGTTATGGAGATAATCCTCACCCCTACACACACAGCAAATTGGTTAGTTTCAGGAGGCAAGGCCCCCTGAACTCCCCCTTACCACCCCTCCTAAAACTATTGTACTTTTACTACTACTTCAGCTACTACTAGTAGTTGCAGTGCCCACGAGATCACAGATGCCATTAGATGAGAATTTGTTGTGACACTGAAATCACGTCTGTGGGCATCATAATCTTGTGCATCCAGCAGAAACTGCACCTGAGTCATGTTTTTGAAGATTTTTTTACCCTAAAGTTTCAACACGTCTTTTTTTTAACCCACCTCATTTACAAGATGGATGTCATTTTTCAAATGTATCCAAAACACGTTTTCACAGTCATTCAACAAACTCCCTTTTTGAACTGGATTGGTAGCATGATACCTGCCTTGTTCATAAGGTGGGATGATAAAATGACTATGATAAAATGACTATGTGGGGAATATGGGGTCAAATTCTTAAAAAAAACAATGAAGTTATGTGTCACTTGTGCAGCCTCCCCCAATTTCGGGGGGCTTACCTTAAGTATTTCCCTGGGCTGCTCTGCTGCCCACTGCCTGGCAGACATCCAGTAAGGGACGATAAATCCATGTACAGTGATGGTCTAATATTGTCCTGTGTGAGTGTGCAGAGCTATGCCACCGCACTATCACTTTAAGAGCTCCAGTCTGTGTGTAGTGTAAATAGCCTGGACTGGGTCCAAGTACAACGGAGCTCACGATCAGCCAGGCAAAGCCCTAATCTACTCCATTCTGCCGTCGATTACAGAGCAGAGAGAGTCTTTCAACAATCTAACTATTTTTTGCTAACTCTATACTGTTGCTAAGTAAATAAATTGTTTACATTGCCTATCTATTCCTCCAGCATGGAAGCCACCATGTTTGGTCCAGGACTTTGCTAGTTGAACCAATCAGAACCAAAGGGTCCTCAAGGAGTCCTAATTACAGTGCCTTGTGGGTGAAACTGTGAACAACCTTGTTCGCGCCTAAACCCACCAATAGAAGTACTCGAACTATGACTGACAGCACAGGCAGCCAACAGGAATACAGAGATCCTGGTCTTCAGTTAGGACTGTGTTGAAAACAGAGCAGTTCAGTTCAGCTTGAGCCACTGAGAAGGAGCTCCTGTGAGGGCTGAGGGAAAGTGCAGGGAAAAGGCCTGTTCTTGCTTTTCCTGCAGGACCTGGAAGTATGTCAGACTGCCTAGAAGCAGAAGGAGAATGAAGTACTTCTGCAGCAAAGAGGCCAGTATTGTGTTCAGCTTGAGACACCAAGGAGTAAGGAGCTTGTGTGTGAGCTGGATGAAGTGTGCAGGGAAAGGCCTGACTTGCCTCCCTGTGGTAAATTCCTGAGGGGGTTGATTGAACCAAAGACTGCCTAAAAGCAGAAAGTGGTTTCCTCAGCCTTGAATACGGATCCTGAAGGTTGTTTTCCACCAGAGAGAAAATACTTGTTTTAAAATTGTCCCAAAGAGGGATGAACTGCAGTAAAAGATTGCTCCAGGGACTCCTGATGAAAGTGGAGCCTGCTTCTGTGGAGAATGTCTCTTGCCAAGCACCAAGAGGGAGAGACCACCAAGGGGTTTTCTTCAGCAACTGCAGTAAGACTGCAAGTAACCAAAAGAGCAAATTAAGACTGTTCACCACTTTAAGTAGAGAAGCAAGTCGCAGGTTGCTGCCACCTACAGGGAAAGGCCGTGAAGTGGAGGTGAGTTGTCTCAGCCCCAGTTCCCATCAGCCGTCTGAAAAGCCAGGGATTTCAGTGATCTTCTGCCAGGGTACTACCGGGGTAGGCCCCCGCAACAATCCAATACATGTTTGTGCCAGCTGATCTGTTCCATAAGTTTGGGATGCAATTTAACTGTGATTACAATACAAACCATCCAGCCAGGAATTACAGCTGTGCACTCAAAACAAGATAATTTCATCTGTTTAATATAGAGGATAATGTATGGGCACCAGTTAACAACCGTGTTGTATTCGTCTCGAGAGGGTACCATGACAACTGTAAACCTCGAGAGCGAAGCTCGAGAGGTTTACAAAATTGCCATGGCACCCTCAAGATGCGAATTCAACCTGGTTGTTAATCAAGCTGCACAGTACCTTACTTTGTAAGAAAGATTTTGACGTTGTTCTTTTGAGAGAGGAAAGACAGGCTTTATTTAAACAGCATTCAGTAACTAATTAGGTTACGAGACTACGGCATAACAAATTACTTGTTTTTAGAGCAAACAAAACTCAGAAAACATCCCGAATTCACTCAGAAGCAGTTACTAAACAAAGGGGTTAACAGTGTCGGGTCAAAACAGGTCAACGTGCTCTGTACGTATGCAGGCAGCGTCGCAGAGCCAACAGTTCATGCACAGAGGAGACGCTTCAGGCCAGCACAGTGTAATTTAGATACAGGTACAGTACCTGGAGAGAGGGAAATAAAATCAAATGACTTTCTTATTTTTTATTTATTTCTTTATTGTATAATCGGATTTACAATCTTTGAGCCAGAGGCTCGTTTACAGAGGTACCTCGTCACAGAGAGGACATACAGAGTCAACATACCTACAGAATACAATCATACAGAATAACATAGTTTTACATAATTGCTTGAACACAAAGAGTAATTAAAAAACATTTCAGAACTGATAGGTTTAGTACCAGCAGGTACTGGCAGTGGAGAGGGAGGCCATGGGGGAGTGGGGGGTGGGGTGAGGGGGAGTTCGGCTCAGATGGCTATGTCAATAGTGTTTTGGGAGCAGCAGAGCATCTATTAGCGACAGGTGCAGCAGCGGGTGTTGAACAATAGGTTCTGTAGGGCAGTTTTGAAGGGGGTGTTGGAAATGGCTGTGGGGAGTGTGTTGAACCAGGACAAGGCTCTGTAGCTGAATGACCTCTGTGCCTGGGTGGTCCTAGTTCTGGGTACTAGTAAGGTGACCTTGTCAGTGGTTTGAGTAGTGACTCTGGAAGGTGTAAGTTGGATGGAGGCAGAAACCCCGGGGGGGGGGGGAGAACCCGAGTAGAATCTTCTTAGTTAGTAGGCAAGTTTGGTAGCAGAGGCGTGCATCGAGGCTAAGGAGTTTGGCCATGTCATAGAGCTGACAAGTGTGGGTGAGCCTAGGGGCACTGGTCACTAGTCTGCAAGCCTTGTTTAGGGTGAGTCGAATCTTGTTCAGAGCTGTGGAGTCAGCAGCACCATAGATTGGAAGGCCGTAGTCGACAAGGGACATTACCGAGGACGTAATGGCAAGCCTGAGGGCATCAGGTCGGAGGCAGTCCTTGTAACAGTAGAGGAGGCCAAGACAAGCGTTAGCAGCGGAAGCGAGGGCTGTAATGTGGGCATGAAAGGTGAGGGCAGAGTCAAAGGTGATCCCAAGGTATTTGTAAGAGTAAACTTGTTCAAGTGGTTGATGAGTGCTGGGGAAGATTTGGAGGGGGTTGTTGCTGGCTTTGTTCTGGTGGTGGACAAAGAGCATTGCCTTAGTTTTTTTGAGGTTAATGACTAGTCTGCTCTCCTTAAGCCAGTTCTCAGAATCATTGAAGGAGTGTTGGAGGGAGTCTTGGAGGGAGGTGGGATTTCTGTGGGCGGCATAAATAACGGCATCGTCGGCATACAGGAGAATATTGCCAGAACAGGCACTGAGCAGGGTGTTTAGGTAGAGGCTAAAGAGTAGTGAGCCCAAGATAGAGCCCTGGGGAACCCCCTGAGCAGATGGGAGGGGTTTCCCTGAGTATCCCATTGTTTTCGACACGGTGGGAGCAGGCTGATAGGTAACTCGTGCACCAGACGAGGGGGCCAGCAGAGAAATCTGTATGGTCGAGGGTATTTAGCAGGAGAGGGTGGGAGACCGTGTCAAAGGCCTTAGAGAGATCAATGAACACTGCTCCAGCTAGGGAACCTGAGTCCAGAGAGGAGTGCAGGAAGTTGGAGAACTCCATTAATGCTGTACTTGTACTGTGACCAGCCTGAAAGCCATACTGTTCCGGGCATAGAATGTTGTATTTTGCTAGATATTCTGTGAGTTGAGTGGCCACCACTTTTTCCAAGGCTTTGGAGAGGGGGAGAAGGATGGAGATTGGACAATAGTTGCTGGGAGTGGACCTGCCACCTCCTTTGTGAACAGGTGTGACTATAGCTGTTTTCCATGCTGTGGGGAATTGCCCCAGACAGAGGGACCGGTTTAGTAGGTCAGTGAGTGGGACCAGGACATCATCCAGGACCAGCCGGAGTATTTTTGGATCCAGGGTGTCACTGCTAGGACTGTTGCTGTTTAGTGCTTTAAGCAGGAGTGGTCTGGCTTCCTGGATGGATACTTTGCGTAGATAGAACCGGGGGTGCTGAGGATCTGAGGGTGGTGGGTCAGGGGTTGGGTCTAAAAAGTTACTCGGGAGGACGGGGCTAAGACCTGTAAAGGAGGAGTTAAGGCAGTTGGCAATGTCAGTGGGGTCAGTAAAGGTGGAGCCATTGACCATAAGTTGGGCTGGGGGGGCGTGATTTCCCATTTATTTCTTTTATATTGTCCCAGAAGTTCCAGGCACACCCCCATGAGGAGGTGAGGGTGGCCTGGTAGTGGTCTACCTTGGCTTTTCGGATGGCCCACGTGCACCTGTTATGTGCAGCGTTATATGCCTGTCTGTCAGCTGTCCAGCCAGTCTCAGTGGCTATATGCCAGAGGTTATCCCTATCTCTGAGCAGTTGGAGTAGGGCAGGGGTGACCCAAGGTGCATTTTGCCTTTTGGAGCGGATCATGGTAAAGGGTGCAAAAAGATCACAGGCCTTGTTAAAGGCTTGTGAGAAGAGGTCGAGGGCAGTGTCAATGTTGGTTGCATGGCAGATGGGAGACCAACCAATGTGAGCGAGGAACTGTTTGAGTTTTTCCAGTTCGCCTGGGCGGAGACGCCTGCGGTGTGTGGCTTGGGCTACATGTTTGGCAGTGGGGGGCAGACCAGAGGAATAGGAGAGGGGAGTGGTTGCCTAAGGAGTCCGGGAGGACTTGAATATCCTGAATCTTTCAGGGGCAGTTGGAGACAATGACGTCTAGAAGGGTGCAAGTCCCTGTAGTTTGATTATGTCTAATGGGTTGGGAGATGAATTGGGTCAGGTCTAATGCAGCGAAGGTGTCTCTTATTGGTGAGACAGAGGGACTGAGCCAGTTCACGTTGAGGTCTCCGACTAGGACTTGTTGTGCTTTATGGGGGAGGAAGGAGAGATATTCAGTGAGAGATGATATCACTGGGGTCTGGTTCCTTGGGGGTACATAGGAGACTGTGAGATAGAGTGGGCTCTTGGATGGGTCTGGGGTAAGTTTGAGGGTAAGGGCCTGGGCACCATCTACAAGCTTGGGGGCAGGGAGTGCGTGGCCAATGATGGTGTCACGAGCATAAAATGCACAACCACCTCCAGGTTTACTTGCTTGATCCTCGCGATATAGAGTGTAGCCTGGAAGGCAGACAAAGGAGTCTGGGGTGGACTTAGTTAGCCAGGTTTCTACTAGGGCTATAATGTCTGGTTGGTGGAGTATGACCCTGCACTGAATAGCAGCACATTTTTTCAGCAGGCTGCATATGTTCATGGAGGCAATGCAGAGTCCATTGAACCTAATTGGTGGACTGGTGGGGGAAGGGCCTGGGTTAGGGTGGATATTACCAGAGAGGAGTAATAGAATGACCAAGGTTCTAGCCCTGGGGTGGCAGTTTGTTAACTTTTTGGGAGTAAGTTGAGAGGCAGGGCAGGCAATAGGGGAGCAAGGGGTGGGCAGGGTTTGGAGGGTCTGGAAGACACAAAGGTGGTGGAGCCAGGGGAGCCAGGGTGGGTGGTGGGGTTGGAGGGGCAGCTAGGGGTGGATGCAGGGGTCAAGGGTGCATTGACATGGTGGGGGGTGAGTGGATTACACTGGTGTGGTATGCGGGTGCAGTCAACAAAGGGCAAGGGGTAGGGTGTGGCTGATGGGGAGGAGAGCCCCAGGATGCTTATGAAGGTGAGATACATAAGGTGGATGTGAGCTTTCACGGTGCCAAGTAGCCTTGGAGGCACATCAAAGTGGCTGGGGGGGGGCCAAAGCTTTAAGAACCAAGAGAAGATTATCTTGGCTTGTTGGCTTGGTGGTAGAGCTGCTGACTTTGGTCTCAGGGTACATGATTTGAGACCTGCAGTGGGACAGCAGAAAATATCTTTAGTCGATTATGGAGCCAAAAAGCTTTAAGAGCTTTAAAAACCAAGAGATACCATTTTAGAGTAAACCACGGCCGACATTTATTTATTTATTTATTTAGCTTTTGTTGACCGGGTAAGTGCACTAGACAAATCCTGCCTATTTTCAGGCATGACCCAGGGGAAAGGGATACAGATGAATGCCAACTGACCTTGAACCAGATTAAACTGTTGGTGGTATTTTTAGTGAATGAGGGAAATTTGGCCAGGACACCAGGGAAATTCCCCTGCTCTTTTCGATAAGTGCCATGGGATCTTTAACATCCACCTGAACTACCACCAATCCAGGCAGATGGGACCTCGGTTTAACGTCTCATCCGAAAGACGGCACCTCAGAAGTGCAGCACCCCTCTCATGCTGCACTACAGCGTCAGTACTGGGATATTAACCCAAGTGCCAGATGTGGGAACTGAACCCACAGCCCTCTGATCTCCTGGCCTCAGAGGCGAGTGTGCTACCTACTGAGCCACTGACACTGCATGGTTAATGATCGCATTCTTGTTTCTGTATTTTTTTTTAACCGGTACAGTGCGCACAGCTATCATTGCCATTTGAATAGTGCCTGTGGTGCTGATGACTGCTGATCGCTTCTGCTATAGAATGTGACAGGCACTGGCATTCTTTCTTGTTATGGTATCGTTCTACGGTGGTTAACAGCAAGAGAATGTCAGATCGATACCATAACAAGACTGTGTTTCTACTGAATTTTAGCAATAATAATGTTCTACCATACACTATAATGCCTTTTCTTCCATCAAGGGCCCCAACCAACTGCAACACCGGTCTACCCACGGCAACACTTCAGGCCTGCTCTCACTTCCACCCTGGGTACCCAGCTGTGTGACAGATTGATTAATTCAGAGTCTAAAATGATAACTAGTAATTGCAATTTATTTACCCATCAGCACAGTAATTGTTCATCTAAATTCTCACCCCTCCCTTGTTCATGTCCCCCTAATAAATCTGATTTGTTGTTTAAGGGTAACCTGACCCATGAGCATATTATTACTGGGTCTGCCTTTATTGAACTACTTAAAGGTAACTGTGAAGGAACATGGTTATTGTTGCAACTGTTTTATTACAGGGGGTCCAGGATATATGCCAGGAGTCTGGACCCTGTTGGTAAGTGTGGTACACCTGAGCATATCATTAATGCTGTTGAACAATTGTGCATTTAAGGTCATATACTGTGATTGTTAAACTTTGTATGAAGAGTCACTAGCGGGGATTGTGGGTGACTATAGCTTCCCAGAGGGCTGTATTAGAGTATGTTATAACTCACTAAGTCATTTTCCCACCACTGAGGTCAAACTGATGGGTCTATAGGAAGTACCAGCTAACTATAGACCCATCAGTTTGACCTCGGTGGTGGGAAAATTAATGGAGAGTATACTAAAGGAACGATTGGGGGTGTACTTGGAGGAGGTGGGAGGTCTGGATAGTTGGCAACATGGGTTTGTGCCAGGTAGATCATGTCAAACCAATCTTGTGGAGTTCTACAAATGGGTAACATCAGAACTGGACAGGGGAAAGCTTGTGGATGTATTATTCTTGGACTTCAGCAAGGCATTTGACTCTGTCCCCCACAATGGTCTGGTGGAGAAACTGATGGGGTTGGGAGTAGGCCCTTTGATGGTCAGATGGATTGAAAACTGGCTAGCTGGACGCACCCAGAGAGTAGTGGTCTGGGGATCTCAACCCCAGAGAGGTTGGTAGTGGGGTACCGCAGGGCTCGGTCCTGGGTCCGATCCTGTTTAATGCATACATATCGGACATCAGGGAGGGTATAGGGTGTGAAATGAGTCTCTTCGCTGATGACTCCAAGATGGGAGCAGTAGTTGAGGGAGAAGAGGGGAGGTTGGCCCTGCAAGGGGACCTGGACACCCTGGAAAGCTGGGCTCACACATGGAAATTAAATTTCAATATCACCAAGTGCAAGGTGTTACATCTTGGGCGGGGAAACCCTAAACACAGGTACACCCTGGGAGGGGAGGCGCTGGAGGCCTCAATAGGGGAAAAAGACCTAGGGGTCATGGTGGATGCATGTATGAATAACTCTGAGCAGTGCAGGAGAGCGGCTAGCAAGGCAAACAGGATGTTGGGATGCATCTTAAGGGGGATCACCTCTAGGAGCAAGGAAGTGATTCTGCCACTGTACAATGGGCTGGTTAGACCACACCTTGAGTACTGTGTACAGTACTGGAGACCACACTTGAAGAGGGACATACAGCTCCTGGAGAGGGTACAGAGGAGGGCAACTAAGATGATACGAGGGCTAGGGGATTTGACATATGAGGACAGACTTGAGGAGCTCTGCCTGTTTTCACTGGAGGAGAGGAGAGGAGAGACAGGGGGGACATGATTGAGGTCTTCAAGTACCTCAAGGGAATAAATAGGGTAAACATGGAGGGATCTTTAGACTAAAGCAGGAGGTATCACCAGAGGGCATGGTTTGAAGTTGGAAGGTGGAAGGGTGAGGGGAAGAGGAGGAGTTTTTCACTGAGAGGGTGGTGGACCCTTGGAATACACTGCCTGGCGAGCTGGTTCAGAGATCCACAGTGGAGGGCTTCAGAGAGGGTGGGACAGACACAGAAAGCGGATGTATCAGATGATGGCCTGTCCGGGGGTGGGATGGATGATAGGGTTTCTGGAACACAAGGGGGGGGGAAGGCCTCAGCACCCAACTAGGGATATGAGGTTCGAGCAGACTTGATAGACCGTAAGGCCTAATCTACTGGCAAATAGTATGTTAGTATGTTAGTATTACTCTGGGTGGAGGCACCATTATCGTAGTAAGACTGTTGGTAGAGAAGCCACAGAACCTATTAATTCTGAGCCCAGGCCCCTCAACTTGCAGTCAGGCAAGCAGGCAGGGGTAGTAGTCCTTTGTATAATGGCGTCAAGGTTGCAAACGTGGAGGCACTGCTGGGATTACTGCCCTCTAGTGGCCAACATACAAAATTGCTATTACTTTTTAGATGAGAGAGTGGATAAAAATGGAAAAAATCCCTGGGTCCAAATTTGAGATTCCACCCCACAAAATGGCTGTGCACCACTTGTTGGGGTGGTGTGAAGCTGAAGAAATTGACCCACACCACACCTTAAAGCTGCTAGATATCCCTCTGGGTACTAACAAAAAGGTTATAGAGGAAGTGGTAAATAAGGTTAAGTGTTTGGGTAAAGCCACTGTCCAAGGGCAAAACGCTGACTTGTTTTCTCATAGTACAGTGGCCCTGACTGAATGTAGTACCCCTACGGATATGGAGAAGGTACCCCCTGTCATTACTCTGGATGACTCTCAGGTGAGTTGGAGGGTGATCACTATGTATAGTGGGGCATCCATGCCTGGGGGGGGGTCACCTCAGACTGAAGCGCTAAGGGAAAAGCTGGGAAAATTGTTAGCAGCTGAGGGACAGACATTTGAGGATTTAAATGTAACCCATAGGTGGCGCTATCCCAAGGGCTACTACCCCTACCTGTTTGACTACAGACCGGTTGAGGGGCCTAGGTCCTATGGCGGGTGCCCCCACCCAGAGGTCAGGGTTTGTAGTAGTTAGACTAGCTTGGTTACAGCCCTCTGGGACACTGAAACCCCCTTTTATTCCCTCTAGTGGCTCACACAGTACACCGGAGGTACAGCCCCAGTACCCCACGTATACACACTGTTCACTCATATAGATACCACTTAACCTCCAGACTGATTCTGCAGCACGTCTCTGAGGACCCGCTGTAAAATAAGGTTAAACAACATACACAGCAAAACAAAATACTGTTTCCATAAGTACCAACACCACAGACAGTATATAGTATAACAACAACAAATTTGATTTATTTAGGGGGCAGTAACACGGGAGGGGGAAATCAGGTTAATTGGTGGCAATAAATCACAGTACTGTGCACACATACAGGGGCTGAAAAGTCACACTCTGGGTACACAGGTTAGAGGGGGCTAGCCAGGTCCGTTGCCCGGGGTTGGCCAGCAGGTACAGATGGATAGGGTCCTGTAAAAGAAAATATATGCACAATACCCAATTGTAATCCGGAGCTGGAGGGCTCAGTCCATGAAACAGTGAAACAACAAGAATTGGGTGACACACTTGTGATTGAAAACAAAGTTGCAGGGGAATACCCTGATTTGTACTCACAACACCCAAGCTGAGGATCAGATGGAGAATGTCCCTCTGGATTGCTAGAAGAGCAGGGCATGAGGACAAGGTCCTTGTGACTGGACCCCACTGCAGTTGATAGCAAACGGATGTAGTCCAAATTAAGCTGGGGGTTTACTTTCATCTTCAGCACACAATTCACTGTACAGAGGATTTGAAATAGCGATTTCCCACAAGCACCTCGAACATTTATATGTAAAAGGAAAGTACTATACCAGGCAGGCTGCTCCTCGATCCCGATCGCAATTACTGCAAAATACCCAGAAGCACACACAGCAGCTTCAGTTCCTGACAGACCGAGCGCGATTCAGCAATTTCTCCAGTCTTCTACAGGGTGAGCCTGGTTTCCACACTTCTAGTGGTTCTTTCTCCTCACAACTCAGATTCAGTCCAAACTGGCACTCACAAAGGCTGCAGACCGACACTCAGGGCATCACACGCGCTTCCTGCGCGAAACTATACACAGCAGAAGCACACAGCTCCTTCTCTCTTCACTGCCACAACTGATCTGATCTTTCCGGTCACAGAGCAGGGCATTTCCTTTAGCTCCACACTATTCTGTTGGCTGATTCAGCTGTCACTCACAATAAGACTCCCTCTGTTGGTAGAAAAAGGCGCCAAGGCCAAAACTACATTTCCCAGAGTCACTACCAATTCAATCCCCTTGTGGCTGGCTCAAAATTGAGAGTCCAAGTTCTGATTCGTCCACAGGCTCCATTTTAGGGTCTCCCTATCATCGTGATTGGTCCAAGTCAGCTATTCAGGACCAAAATGAAAAAAGCTACACTGAAACAGTTTGTGCTGAAATGAAGACAGGTTAGACAAACTACAGTACATTTTCTCAGTCACTCTAAATGATTTCTGACAAACAGTTATAGCTTTCAACAAGGCTCCCTCTGCACATGTAGCGACGGCAGAGACGGAGTGAACTGACAGCAGCTCGGGCAGGATTCGAGCATTAAATACACAGTTCCCCCATACAAACTAATTAAGTCACTCAGGGAATCTGGGATCCTGCTACTGGGTCAGGGGCTCACCCCCACCCCCCGGAGGTCGCGAGGGCCGATCTGCATTTGGACCGAAGGCTCTCCCCCAACCCCAAACGGACCGACGCTAGGCAGCACACAGTAGTCGCTCAGGGAATCTGGGATCCTGCTACTGGGTCAGGGCTCACCCCACCCCCGGAGGTCGCGAGGGCCGATCTGCATTTGGACGAAGGCTCTCCCACCCCCAAATGGACCGAAGCTAGGCAGCACACAGCAGTCACTCAGGAATCTGGGATCCTGCTACTGGGCCTGGGGCTCACCCCACCCGGAGGTCGCGAGGCGATCTGCATTTGGACCAAAGGCTCTCCCCTACCCCCCACCCCAAACGGACCAAACTAGGCAGCACACAGCAGTCGCTCAGGGAATCTGGGATCCTGCTACTGGGTCAGGGGCTCACCCCACCCCAGATCGCGAGGCCGATCTGCATTTGGACGAGGGGCTCTCCCCCCACCCCAAGCGGTTGTTGAAGCTAGGCAGCACAGCAGTCGCTCAGGAATCTGGGATCCTGCTACTGGGTCAGGGGTCACCCCACCCCCGGAGGTCGCGAGGCCGATCTGCATTTGGACCAAGGCTCTCCCCCAACCCCAAACGGACCGAAGCTAGGCAGCACACAGCAGTCGCTCAGGGAATCTGGGATCCTGCTGCTGGGTCAGGGGCTCACCACCCCCCGGAGGTCGCGAGAGCCAATCTGCATTTGGACCGAAGGCTCTCCCCCACTCCCAAACGGACCGAAGCTAGGCAGCACACAGGTAGTGGTAGTCGCCACGGACAGTGCCCTTGGGGCTCTGTGTGTTCAATTTTGGCGCCTTTTTCAAAGCTTCAACATAGCAAGCCGGAGATAGCAAAGTAAAGTACATGTTAAGCCTGTCCTGCACAGAGAAGCTAGGGGTTTGCCTGCAATTGTGCTACTGTCGAAAAAATTAATTTAAAAGTGCACTGTTTGCCTGAATTCACTTTAAAGCCATTAATTACTGAGATAGGTAAACTCCTGCTCCTGTATTGCATGCTAGCAGCCAATTGCGTGGACTTTGAATTTGGCTCTGCCCCCTAAAACACTGTATTTATTCTGTCCTACCTCGCCTCTCCTCAGCAGTCGCTCAGGGAATCTGGGATCCTGCTACTGGGTCAGGGGCTCACTCCCACCCCCCCGGAGGTCACGAGGGCCGATCTGCATTTGGACTGAAGGCTCTCACCCACCCCCAAAAGGACCGAAGCTAGGCAGCACACAGGTAGTGGTAGTTGCCACGGACAGCGCTCTTGGGGCTCTGTGTAGTCCCCGCAGTCGCTTCGCGACCGCTCCCTGCCCGCCGCCCAATACCCTGCCACCCTTTTCCGGCTTTAGCTTTATAGGCGCAAATCTCGCGATAGGTCGTGCGGTCTAGCGTTTTTTTCTAACACCGCTGTTTTCCATTTGCTCGTTATAACGTCTGGCCACTAGAGGGCCTCTTAATCCAGCAGATACATAACCACACACCTGTGACTCCAACACACCTAGCCTTCCTTTTTTCTCTACAAATCCTGTCATTCAGCTTTTTGACTGTTGCAGCAAGGGCTAACTCACTTTCCTTCTTGCCTCTGCTCTTTTCCCGATCACCTCCCCATCTCTCCATTTGAATTATTCCCATCTACACTATGACTTTCACTGCTATCTTTACTCTTCCAATGTGCGCCCTCTCCCTTTTGTTACTATCTGTACTCCCCTGCCCTGTCATACCCAGCTCACCTCCCAACGCTTTCTCTGTCGACAATTTTATCTTTTCCAACCTTCTGGCCTCCTATTCACCATCCCCAATTCCTCCCACTGCACTTATTAGCAATCGCCGGTTCCTGCTATCCAGGTTCCAACCAGCCAGAACAAATTTCTCCCTTCTTTCTTCTATAAGGACTTGCCTCAGGAGATCACTATGGATGTGCATTCTCTACCTAACGCTAGCTGGGGATATTGAGGCAAATCCTGGTCCACATAGGGCACCCTACCCAGGGCAACCTTCCCCGCAGCTATACCTCCCTAAATCCAATGGTCTCACCCTGGCACATATCAATACCAGGAGCCTTCTAGCCAACCTTGCCGATCTACAGTTATGGATGAATATGAACTGCCTGGACATCCTAACCATTATGGAGACTTGGCTAAAACCCTCTGTTACAGACTCACAGTGCTCCTTTCCAGGGTACAATATGGTCCGAGCTGATCGATTAGGGACAAAAAGAGGTGGCGGGCTAGCACTCTACTTCAAATCACACCTTAACATCACACTCATACAGGACCCCCTCTGCCAAATTGCAAAGTTCTCCACACCTTTCTTTTACTAGGCGGAGTAAAGAAACACCATATTTTCTGTATATATATCCCTCCCAAAAACTCCAATCAGGGTCTCTCAGAACTCATGGACAACCTCCTATCAGGTACAGGCAAAAACGACATTATCTGCCTGGGGGATTTCAACCAAGACTGGTCTGTGAATAACTCAGCCCACCTAGCATCTATCACTAGTAAGACCAACCTCTCTCAGCTCATTCAGGAACCCACGAGAGTCTCTTGGGGGGGCGCCTGCGCCACCCTGCTCAATTGGATCCTCACAAATAGGACGGATTATGTGAACACGGCAGGTGTTCTCCCAGACACCATAAGTGATCACTATCCCATTTACTGTATATGGAACACCTCCACCCCCTCATTTCCCCCAAAGTCGTTTCCTTCCCTGATGTATCCCACCTAAGGGTTGAAGCTTTCATAACCAATCTAGGCCGTGTTGACTGGTCTCCTTTATACTTAACTGATGACGTAAACCAGGCCACTGACTATTTTAACTCCATTCTTCTGTCTTTGCAAAACCTTCACATCCCCACCTCTACACGCAGGGTGGCAGGGAAGGTGACCAACTGGCTCACGCGCCCCCTGCTTCAAATGCTGAAACAGAGGGACAAACTTTGGGCTGTGTGGAAGGGCTCTAGTCTGCTATCTGACTTCGAAGCATACAGGGCTTCTCGGAACAACTGCAAAAAACACATTCGCCTGGCCAAGAGCACCTACTTCCAGAACCTTCTAAAATCCTCGGCTGACAACCCTAAAATGTACTGGGCTCAAATTAAGGAAATTCTTGGCAATAACAAGCCTCAGACTCCTCCTGACATGAATATTCAGGGCACTCACTGTAATAACCCGCTCACTATTGCAAATGCTTTCAATTCCCTCTTCTCCTCACTCCTGGACGATGATTCTGATGAGACCCGAGGCGTACGGCCCGCTCTTTCAACCTCAAGCTCTACCCATCCCTCCTTTGCGCTATCACCTACCTCATACCATGAAGTACGTAAACTTCTTAATTCCATACCAACCCGCAGGGGCCCAGGCCCTGATGGCATCCATCCCGTCATTCTCAGACAGTTTGCTCCTTGGCTTGCCTGACCGGTCACCAGACTTTTCAATCTATCTATCAGCACCTCCTCTGTCCCATTGGCCTAGAAAATGTCCAGAACCATCCCTATTCCTAAGAAGGGCGATGTCAAACAAATGACCAACTACCGTCCCATCTCTCTCCTGCCTACTCTTAGTAAACTTCTCGAGAAATTAGTTCATCGTCAACTCTCAGAACACCTCGGTAAGTTCAATCTCCTTACCCACTGCCAGCATGGATTTAGGCCTGGACACAGCACCACCACGGCTCTAACCTAACTTACCAATGACATTAAAAACAATATGGATATCGGACAACTCACCGGCGCCATCTTCGTTGACTGTCCAAAGCTTTCGACATGGTGCATCACCAACTCTTGCTGTCTAAGCTTCAAGCCACTGGTGTCTTCGACCCCACTCTGTCTTGGTTCCATAGCTACCTTGACAATCGTACCCAGGCCGTAGCTTTCCACAAGGCTATATCCTCCCCCAGACGTATCACCCGAGGCGTTCCTCAGGGGTCCATTCTTGGTCCTCTACTTTTCTCCCTTTTCCTGAACGACATTCCCAACTCCTCCCATCACAGCCGCATCCTCATGTATGCTGATGACCTGGTTCCTCTACTCGGCATCCAATTCAATCACAAACATCAACCTATCACTCTCAAACGACTTCCAGATCCTTCAGCAATGGCTTCTGAACAACCATCAACATCTTAACCTGAACAAAACGCGAGCCATGCTGTTTGGCTCTAGAAAAATTACCCCTCATGGCCCCAATGCTTCTGGTTCAGTGCCAGGACGGATCTTCGGTTACCAACACGTCCTCTTTTAAATACCTGGGAGTCACTTTTGATCCCTCCCTCGACTTTGCTACTCACATCAACACAGTCTGTCGCGCTGTTAATGCAAAAATCGGCGGTGCCTACCGGGTGCGGCACTCCCTCACCCCTTCTGCTAGATTATCAGTAGCAAGGGGGGTGCTCCTCCCGCAGCTCCAGTATGGTCTTCCCCTTCTATACGCCGCCAACTCCAGCGTGCTCAGCAGATGGGACACTTCGTATAATAATATCTGCAGATTCGCTTTATCCGCACCACATCTCACTCATCACTGCCTCCTTTACTCCGGGTTAAACCGGCTGTCGCCCAAGGACCTCCATGCTTTCTCTCTGGGCTGCTTTATTGACTCCCTAACCAGACCCCCAAGACCGGACTCTCTGGCCCTCCTGCTTACCCCCGCCTCTCAAAGCCGCTCTCTCAGATCCTCCTCCTCACCCCTGCTCTCATGCAGACCTTGCGCCACAAAAATGGGCGAACAGGCTTTCTGTACTTTGCTCCTAGGTTCTGGAACTCTCTCCCCCTTCAGGTCAAATATGCCACCTCCCACCGGGTTTTTAAAAACTCGTTGTTCTCTCACCTTATCACACCTGGTCACTGCCGATGCTCTTAACATTACGCTGACCATTCGGTCCCTGTTGCCGGACCCCTCCCAGTGGTTGTAACATTAAAGCCCTGCTATGAGTGTCCTTGAGTACTAAATTGTGTCCCTCCACCATGTATACCTGTTACATTTTCGCTTGCCATCTATTGTTTTCTTTGATGTCATTTGACATGATGTATCTCTGTAATGTGTAGCACCTTTGTCTTGTACTCGAATTGTGCCTGAAAATGTTATATTTTTGCTTGCAATCTATCTTTTTTTTTCTCTCTCTCTTCTCCTCCTTAATGCTATCATGTCTTAATGTATCAACTGTAATATTGTGGCTCCTATGTCTTGTACTCTCCCGGGTCGTGCCTGAAAATAGGCAGGATTGTTTGCCTAGCGCACTTACCCGGTTGCCAAAAGCTAATAAATAAATAAGTCTGCAAGCAGACAGCTCTTAAACAGACAGTACGTGGAGGTTCAAATAGCACTCACTTAGAACCACATTTAAACAACTCAGACGCCGAACACCGCCCAGACTTGGAGCATTCAGGCAAGCTCCTTGAAGACTTTTGGGAACCCCCATTTGCAGGGGGGGTTACACCTTTCCTGGCCTGGAAAACTTAGTGTCTGCATCAAGTAAGTACCCCCATAAGTTTCAATACAACCATATACATTTACATCAGTATCACATTAGGCTTATACATGTAATCGTCAGTCAACATATCGCCTTACCAGAAACACATTTCTGAAACTTTTCAGTACATCACTTTTTTCACAGTATTATACACACAATGTACCATAACTCAGGTTATTACCTCCTGTACATGAAACCTGAAGAGAGGGGGCCCTTCTCTATCAGCTACCTTGGAGCTGGATGGTGCAGGGGCACCATACCTAGAGGGCAACACAAGTAACTTGGAGTTAGCACTGATGTTCAGTTTGGGCAATGAGCTCGGGGACACATACACTCCTTTATGGACAACATTGAGAGGCAAGACCACAGGCCTCCCAGGGGAATCATAACTGAGGTACACCACAGGCTTTACAGCTCGACCAGTCTTTCTAGGGGGAACTGTTACAGTCTCTGTACCCTGAGCCTCATGTTCAGCATTGTCCTTACTTGTCAGGGGAATCTCCATTGGGGTAGAGTGGCTAGAACTTGGGGCACTTTCAACTCCATGATTTGCAATCTCAGAGTCCACAACACTTGGCTCACATGGGGAGTTTTCTGACACTGGCAGGGAACTATCAGGGCACTCAACACACTCTTCTTGTTCTGGCATATCACCAGTTTGTCCCAGTCCATCATTTTCCTCCCCTGTAAGCTCAAACAGGTCAACCATACACAATGATTCCATATCATCTGACTTGATGCTTTGCACTTCACTTTCTAGGAGCATTGGCTCCAGGGACAAAGCTGGGGGCTTAGACAGTCCAG
The DNA here is from genome assembly GCA_016271365.2 of Neoceratodus forsteri. Taxonomy (NCBI): domain Eukaryota; kingdom Metazoa; phylum Chordata; order Ceratodontiformes; family Ceratodontidae; genus Neoceratodus; species Neoceratodus forsteri. The sequence continues at coordinate 454,687,686 of JADMNL010000024.1, read as the reverse complement.
AAGGCCCAGCTTCATCTCCAGGATTAACTAGGGGGTTGCCCCGAAACAATTGACTCAGTTTGTAAGAAGGGTACTATTCAAAGCCACACTCACTTTCCTCTGACATGGGCTGACAGTCATGTTCAACTGGAACTTGTGGAGGGGAATACTTTAACTCAGCTTCTGTAGGTGCAGACTTTCTTCATTTTTGCTTAGCAGCAGCTCTAGTTACTGGTCCAGAGGGGTCACTTTCTGGGAGCTCAGACTCAATCAAGATTTGTCCAATGGGCAGTAAATGATTTCTATGCATTGTTTTAACATCTTTTGAATTATTTTCAGGCCTTACTTTGTACACAGGCAGATCATCTAGTTTGCCCACTACAATGTGAGGGAGATGGTGCCATCTGTCAGCAATCTCATGTTTGCCATGCAGTCCCAGATTCCTTAGCAATACCCGATCGCCCTCCTGGAGTTCCTGTACTGTCACCTTTTTATCATGCCTTTCTTTGTTGGCCAGATTTCTTTTGGCAGCCATGGTTTGAGCCAGTTGGTATGCATGATTTATCTGGGCCTTTAACTTTTGCACATAGTGTAAATAGTTGTCAGCTCGAACCCCATCAGGAAAAACTCCAAAACATACATCTACCGGCAGTCGAGCTTCTCTTCCAAACATCAGGCGGTAGGGGGAGAACCCAGTGGCATCACTTTCGGTGCAGTGGTAGGCATGTACCAGGATGCTAATTTGTTGGCTCCATCTATGCTTGTCCTTTGGGTGGAGGGTGCCTAGCATATCTAGCAAAGTGTGGTTGAAACGTTCAGGCTGTGGGTCCCCCTGGGAGTGGCAAGGGGTGGTTCTGGACTTTCGCACTCCCCACAGAGAAAGCATCTCTTTGATCAGACGACTCTCAAAATCCCTTCCTTGATCAGAATGGATCCTTTGTGGCGCCCCATAGTGAACAAAAAAGTTTTCTATAAGTACTTTGGCCACAGTGGGTGCCTTCTGGTCCTTGGTGGGGAAAGCTTGGACGTATCTCGTAAAATGGTCAGTGGCTAACAGCACATTACTGATATTTCTTTGATCTGGCTTCAAACTCAGAAAGTCAATACAGACCAGCTCCATGGGGGCACTGGTGGTGATGTTAACAAGGGGGGCAGCCCTCTGGGGCAGGGCTTTCCTCTGTAAACAGCGACTACAAGTTCGAATGTGTTGCTCAACATCAGCCCACATCTTAGGCCAATAGAATCTGGATCTCACCAAGTCAAGTGTTCTGTCTATACCAAGATGCCCTAAGTGGTTGTGTAAGGACCTCAGTACTGAGTCTTGAAAGGCAGTGGGCAGCACTAGTTGTTGTTTGTCTATTTGTCCACCTCTGTCTGTTTCTCTGTATAACAGTCTATTCATCAGTTTCAACTTAGGACCTTCCTTGTATAGCAATGCAGTTCTCAAATCAGTGGAGCGTAATTTGGACAACCAGGAGGACACTGACTTGATGTTACAAGAAGCTATAACTTGAGGGGGCATGGTCTAGCAGGGGAGAGTGATGGCAGCTTAAATGAAGAGCTCCTACAGAATCCTCTACATATCCTTCCAGCTGGTACTTCATTTAGCTACAACCTGATTAAATCGGTGGCAAATTGTTTACTGATGCCTTCTACTGCAAAATTAAGTAAAAAGCAGGCGAAGTTGCATTTTAAATTACCGGGAGACATGAAAGTTGATCAGGGCCTACCTCATCCGGACATTCCCAGCTAGGTAGATCCAGGAGGCGCACCATGATACCGGGGCCTGGGAGAAACCTCTAGTGCTAGTACAAGTCAGCAGGACGTGGCACCCGGCATTGAAATGGCTGAAGGGTACTAGACATTGGAGCATTTGCTTAAAGATGTAAAATATGATCTAGGCACTAAGATGGAGTCAGGTTTTGTGAACGTGACTTCCCAACTCCAACACCTTCAGCAGACCGTCAACACCATTTCAGAGACAGTTGACTCTCATGAAAGTAGACTGGGAAAGCTAGAAGTTAGACTGGGGGCTCAAGAGGACTCTATGCAACACACAAACTCTGATCTCCAATAGGCATTAAAGGAAATTGAATATTTGAAGCAGGCTATAGACGACCATGAGAACAGGGAGAGGAGATGTAATGTCCACCTCATAGGGATGCCCGTGGGCCAGGAAGGTTGGGACTGTGCTACATTCATCTGCAGCTGGTTACGGCAAACTCTGCAAATACCTCAGGACATATCTCTGGAGAATCAGAGAGTCCACAGGTCACCAGGAGCTAAACCATCACCCGATCAAAGGCCCAGGAACATTATTATTAAATTTCACTGGTACATGAATCGTCAGTGCATCTTAGAGGCAGCAAGGAAGCGGAAACATATAATGGTGCAAGAGAGCCGAGTATCTTCCCAGACTACTCCCAACAACTGCAGCTGCAGAGAAGAGCTTTCACAGATGTCAGGAAGCGGTTCCATGCCTTGGAGTGTCCCTTTTCCTTGGTGTACCCAGCCCATTTGATTATCCAACAGCAGGGCAGCAGCCAGAAGTCATTAACAAACCTGGAAGCAGCTTCAGAATTTGTGCTAGCACTGGAGAAGCATCGACAAGACCCTCCGATCGAATAAGACTTCAATGAATCACTCTTGTTTTTAACCCTGGAGCGGCAGGTACTGTTTTTTCTAGAGGCTTTCATGGGCTGAGTGGAGGTGAGGGGAGAGCATATTTCCCCGACTGCAACCCCCAGGGGGTGGCCTATCAGGGCTGGTATGTGGGAGTTCCCCCTTCCACCCCTCATTCACCGCGAGGACGCTCATTGACTTAAGCCACTAATTGATCCTTTCAGCAGTCCTATAGTACCATAGAAGTACCGGAGAATTGGCGACCGACAATTGACATAGAACCACCGACACTGCAGACGCTCGAACTAGCTTTAGCTGGTGACCTGGAGATGTGACTCTTGAGGGCAGGATTAAGACAATTTAAACTTTTTAAACCTGTTTTGCTGCAAAGTTAACAGCATGACTTAGATGCTATAGGCACAACTATTTGCCACAATTATGTGTTATTGCCTGTTGATATCTGATTTATTTGGTTTTGATTTAGGGATATAGAACTTGTTTCAATGCGGGAGGGGTGGTCAGGACCTGACCTGCCATTGCTGGTTAGAGTCTGTCAATGGTCTCCTATTCAAAGCTCCTGGGTGTATGAGCACTAAAGTTAAACTGTATCACACATTTTAAGGAGGCATGGTTCCTGCCCTTTTCAGTCTGGGGATCACTTTGCCTCTGTGGGGACTATGATTAGCATGTAATTTTGGTGCCTGATTGTGCTGTAAGAGTAGGTGGGGGGGTCTCCATCAACACAGGAGACTCAGGAAACCAGAGGGATGATGAGGTAATGATGGAAACATCTTACCCACAAGAAGGACAGCTGCTGACTATGGAAGAGCAGTAGCTCTGAATGCTGATTGTGACACAAAGATTCTGGGTATTGGAACTCTTGAAGGATCTGGAGAAAGGTCCAGACAAAGCTACGAGTGATGAATGGATGGCAGTGGATACAGAAGGAAACTACACAGAGACAGAGGGACAACACAAAGCAGTTCTGATAAAGAATGATAATCTGGGCCCCAGTGGAGTGCATGATGCAGCAGCATCAAAGGAGCTGGCGGCATCTGGGACAACACCCACGCCTGTCAAACCAGTGGACAAAACTCACACTGAACTGGAAAACAGTTTGAAAGAAACCACTATTCTAAAATCTGTAAGTACTTTATCTACTACCGAACAGGCCAAAACAATATCAGGGAAGGAGAAACAGAACATAATAAAATTACGGAGGGGAAGGGCTGCTGCGTCAATTTCACAACCTGTGGAAACGATTACTGTCCATTGAACAAACCTTAATTGAGGCAGGGTGGTGTCAGATTGTACAAGGACAATGGATCCTGGATCCCACTCACAGTCCGATCCCAGGCAATCTAGAAACACCCCACAACATGGCTCCTGGGAATAACCTGTCAAGTACTGCCCAAAATAGCACAGAACTGCAGGTGTCTATTCAAGGAGATGGGCAGGTTCCATTCATAAATTAATCAGAGTTAGACTTACATGCAGAGGATGTGTTTCATACCCCTCAGCATACCAGACCTAGCCCCCATGGATAATTTATAGAGTGACTCTGACTCTCAAGGAGAGGGGCCTAGTACCTGCCAGCAAACCTGGGGTAAACTAATGGACACAGAGCAACCTGAGCCCCAAGTCTCTAGAGGCACTGAATCAGCACAGCAGTTGTGGACAAACTTTAGAAAACAGGACCAGCTATTTCAAACTGTTGCCCCTGCACACAGATGAAATGCAGTGTGTTTACAGTATATGGGGGTTTAGAGATAGCACCCGACAGAATTTATGTGGGGAGAACACTTATAAAGGAATCAGTGCGCTTTTTTCCAACAAAATCTATGCACTGATTCATGCATCAGGGGATACCCTGTTTGATGTCAGCTTTAATACACCTGTGTGGTTGAATCATTGTTTGGGCCACATATGAGAGAAAAAAATTATACTGCACTTTGGCTACCATTCAGGGTTATCCCTTTAACTAAACCAGCTATTCATCAAGTGACTATATTGTTCTGAAAGGATGGGTGGCCCAGCATTGTGATATCATTGGGGAAACCACAACCTATTTTTGATGAGGAACACAGATGGACTCTACTAGGCCCTAAACATTTACCAAGTTGTTTTTTTCTTAGGTAAAGATAGGGGGTACTGTCTTTATCAAGGGCAGCCAAAGACATGTTTTAAATGTGGTTCTACACTACATCTCAGTGGTACCCCGTCAAGTGAGCACTACCAGAATAGCGGTGCACTATACAGTGCTAGTCTGGTAAGCGCTCACATGGACAGCGAGGGGGAATTTACATCGTTTGCTGTAAGTGCTCTCCTGGTCACGGTCCAGGGTGCTGAAAGAGGATAAGAGCAGCAGGAACGAGGAAGCTGGTTGAGCTGCTTCTGTGGTGTGAAGGGCTGGGGCATCGAGCAGCTCAGCTAACAGCAGTGAAGACCATGGTTCTAATCCTGGTCTCCAGCCTTTTTAGCACACTTCGGGACTTAGTTTTTATTTTTTTTTTACATGGGGCCATAACGGCCCAGCGAATTTTAGCTTTCCCCAGGATCTGCTCCCCCTCAGAGTGAGAATCCTAAAGACGGTGGGTGCAGGGGCAGAGCCCCCATGTCAAGGGCTGTGGGGGCAGAGCCCTTCACAAAAGAAAAAGGTGACGTTTTACTGCATGCACCATGCCGATGCTATTCTTGTCGGCCCTGTTTGGACCCAGTGTCCATCTCAGCAATGTATCTGATAGAATAAAATGTATTTTATGCTAGAATATGGGCATACAATGCAGCCTGCACAAATGAACTAAAATGTAACCCATGTGAGGAACAAGGCCAGGCATGTAGAACCTGCCAATAGGCATCTCACAATCGAACTGATAGACCAGATCAGGAGGGTATCCTTACTACAGCACAAAAATACAGTATGGAAAGAAAAAGAAGGAAACGAGAACAGTGATCACAATTAGAATGATCAACCACACTGAATGATCCCCCTTCCAGCCAAGGAACATCTGAGAAAGCCCCAACTCAGGACATGGAAATGGTAACAACCACACCCCCAGCAGACAGGCAGAGACATGGCAGTGACATGAATCAGCATGTACAAATGGAAGTTTCTTTGCCACAGACTGACTCAAGCCAGGGAGTATGACCTGAGAAGGATATAGCCATGGATGTACAGGTAATGCCGCCCCTAAATATGACATAGGTGACTTCAAAAAAAGATCATTAAAAAAACACCAACCCGAAGCAAAAATTTCCAAAACAAGTCAGAAGCAGTGACAAGTTGCACTTACTAATAGATATGAAGCACTTCAATCACAGGATTCAGATCCAGGGGAGGAATCAGGAACTTCTTCCACTAAATCATCACTACAGGCAAATACCACGGACTCAGAGGAGGAGAACTTGGCAGCTGAGGTTTGAAACGCATGATTAAAATCCAATAAGAATTGAGCCAGCCTGTCAGTGCAGCGGCTGGATTTCCACTTGTGACACCGACTACCTAGGTTCAGGAATGGACCTGGGTGTTGGAGAGCTGGCTGGGGGGCTGGCTCAAGCATCCCATGACTGCTCGCCATATCCTGGGGGGGGGGGTATGTGGCCTGGTGTTTGTTGACTGCTGGCAGAGGCCAGGGGCATGGCAGCATGTTAGGGCATTGCTGAGGGAGCGTGACGGATGTCGGCCCATGCTTAGATGTCCTGGGGCATATCACGCCCCCAGGGAGAAAACCAAGGAAAAGGTTCCCTGACTGACTGGATCATGGATGCCAGTCCCCTGATGACATGAAGCCCCGGACAGCCCCGACCGACTGCAGCAGCACCCGAGCCAATTTGGATGCGTTGGCCCAGCCCCACCGGTGCTTTCTCCCCGAAGGGGGGACCCGTCCAATGAAGAGATATATCGGATTACCCAAAGGAGTGGCCAGTCAGGGGGCACAAGGAGGTGCAAAAAAAAAAATCCAGCAAGAATATAGGGATTCACCCTAGGAGAAGTGAGAGACTGGGCAAGGACATCTAACACAAATCCTAAATAGCTACCCCACACATCTTTAAAATCACCTCATTAAATGTTAACAGCATCAAGAATACTAGGAGGTGTTTGGTTACTTTTTCTATATTAAAGGATTTAGCCCAGGATATTTGTTTCCTGCAGAACACCAGACTGGTTACTACAGCTGACCATACTGCAGCATCAAGACTTGGGCTAATCCTTTTTTTTATTTTGCCTCGTGCTTGCACGCCAGCCAACATCGTGCGGTAGTAGCAGATTTGGAGGCGCGGTCACTGTTGGGCGAATGCAGGGCACGTATCAGTAGGTGCGTCCCTCATTCCCCAATCAGCCAGCAGCAGGCACTGACATCATGAATCCCTAATGTGGCCACCAGATCTAAGAAGAGTCCACTGCAATGAGAGCAAAGCTCTCATGCAGTGTGACAACAACACACCTCCCGACGAGCACACAACATGGTGGCAGTGACTGCTGCCGCCTCCTGTCACAGTACCGACGGGGAATCCACTCCGCTGGCATAATGACCTCCCATTTAAAATGTATGCCGCGGGGGTGCTCAATCCCCGCATCATGCGCCTCTAGCTGTTTTTCTTGTCAGAGCAACAACTCTGCCAGCTTGTCCCCATCCCATTTCTTTTGCCAGCAGAGGAGCCTGCTCCCCATCGGCATAATGTCGCTTCCCCAACTTTTGTTCTGTGCCAAGGGTGCCCAATCCCCTCAGCTCGTGTCCCCTCCCTTCGGTATGTGCCAAAGGGTGCCCAATCCTCCATCGGCTACAGCATCCCCCCTTAAAAAACACTTAGGTGGCATGCTGGGAGCCCTCCTCAGCATGCCAAATCACCTGCAAAATAAAAACCATCCCACAATGTTTTTTTTTTTTTTTTGTAAACCTGTGAAAAAGGAAATGGTCCCTTGCAGTCTCCCTGTGCCCTCCCATAACCCATGCCCACCCTCTGTGCACCCTGCCTCCCCACACCCCCCTCACCCCATACTTACCTCCGGAGTCCGGCGAGATGATCTTCAGTGGACCAGGAACGCATCTGCACTCTTCAAAGCCGACCGCGAACTGAAGAAATGCCGGTAAGCTGTATAATGGCATAAATAGGCTTTTTTCAACTTTGGTGCATGTCTCAGCCATTTTGGGGAATTGTGCCACCAAGTTTTCAACATGGGGTTATTGGGACCACTCCTCATGTATTCAGGCACTGTCATGGCTTTATTCGGTCCTGAAAGGTGATTTCATGGTCATTGCATGGAATCACCTTTTGGGACCGTTTAATGAAACAACAGTGCCACTGTTCATGAGGGGGCTCTCAGAAAGCCTATGTTGCAAATTTGGTGGAAAAAATCTAAAAAATGGCTGTTTTACGAGCGTGTGTTGCATAGTTTCCACACACACTCATAACTTCGTGAATTTATAATATTTTCACTCCAGATTTTCAACATTGGCATTTTTCCACACCTCCTTATCAACAGAACAGCTGTCATTTTACATATCCTGGCCAAAATGTGTTTTCGCATGTCCGGCTCAGAATAGCGCGGTCGCTGTGCGAAATCAGTTTTCTGGACAGTTTGAGGAAATGACAGTGACACTGTTCATGAGAAGAACTCCTAAAATGCCTATGTTGAAAATTTGGTGACGAAATTCCATAAAATGACTTTTACAAGTGTGCGTTGCACAGTTTCCACGCACCCTTGTAACTTCGCAATTTGCTATATTTACATGCCACATTTTCAACACTGGCATTTTTTTACACCTCCTTATGAAGAGTACAGCTGTCATTTTTCACATCCTCTCCTAAATGTGTTTTCGCACCTGTGGCGCACAATGGCATGGTCACTGTGCGAAATCAACGTTTCGGACAAATTTACTAAATCACAGTGCCACTGTTCATGAGGGGAGGTCCCCAAATGCCCTATGTTAAACATGTGGTTAAAAAAATCCCAGAAATAATTGGGTTGCAGGCGTGTGATGCACAGTTTCTATGCATGCTCATAATTTCACCTATTTTTTATATTTTCACTCCAGATTTTCAGCGTTGCCATTTTTTTACGTCTCCTCATGAACAATACAGTTGTCATTTTCCACATACTCTCCAAAATGTGTTTTCATCCCTGTGTCGCCAAATGGCATAGCCGCTGTGCAAAACCATCTTTCAGCTAGCAAGCTGATAGTGCCGCCTTTCATGAGGTGGGCTCACAAAAAGCCCATGTTGAAAATTTGGAGTGAAAATACCAACAGATGCCTATGGTGTTACAGTTTGCAACTGTGGCACCCCATCCTGTAGAGACTGACGGGCATCAGGGGTGTGACTCGGGATCATTGGCTGTAATGCTCATGCCATTCCACCCCCACCACCACCCTGCAGCCAGTGACACACATCGTGGTGTGCATTGCACTGTTCGGCCACAAAGTTCACCCGATTCTCCTAAACTGCACCCACCTCAGCGTATTTCCTTATGGTATGGAGTAAGTATAATGCCCAAAGACCCCAAAGCATACCACACCACTTGTCAGTGTCTACAGGGTAGGGTGAGGTACAATGGCATGACTGTTACAGGTGACGACCCAAAGGCACACCCCAATGCCTGTTGCTCTCTACAGGGTGGGGGTGGGGTTGGCGTCAGTTCAATATTTCACTGCCATTCCTACTATGCATCTCTAACTCCGGCACTACCAGTACCAATGCCAGCGAGACAACATTCGGCATCGACAAATGCTTATTTCATATGGAATGGATAGATGTGATGGGGTGGGATTGTTATTTTTTGGATATAACTATACCATCCCCCAAATTGTGGACATTAGCCCTGGTTGAGCGCTTTTTTTTTAACTTTTTGTTATTATAAACAAACATACAGTTAGAACACAAGCATTCAGCTGCGATACAGTATAATTTATATGCCATGAGGGCACTACTCCTCTTAATAAACTCAATAAGATTGTCAAATGCTTTAAGATACATCATCTGTGGGAAAGAAAAAGAGAACAGTTTAACTTGTAAATAAAGTCCAGATATAAGCTGCATAATGAGTCCATGAGCTGCGTGGAATATTACATATAGAACAACTTATAACAAAATCCCCAAAGTCCTCCTCCTTCATCAGGGTGGGAGGTGTCCACCATGCTTAATCCATCAGTAAATGTACTTAATGTGCAACTGTGATATAAAAGTAAGGCTTTCAAGTATTACACTCTACAAACAGGTTTAAACCAACAGATAATTACTTTAGAACCTGCAATACAAATTTCAGGCTCAGACATGTATGAAATTGCCCCTCTGAGTCGTTTTTGTCTTTTATGGAGCAGTGAACAGCAGTAAATAGCGTCCCTTAAGGGAACTAAAACCAAACAGAGAAACTAGTTTAAAACAACCCACTGTAACTTAGGACCTAAAGTCTCAATGAGGTAAAAAGCACACTACTTCAGGAGTTAAACTTTATAAGAAATACAAGTCTATTGTCCCAAATCCCAATGTACTCTGAAGTAGCAATTACCCCAAGAAACCTCACTGAGAGTGCTCTGGTCCACAAAATCTTCATAAAGCGTCATCCTCATCCGAGGAGGAGGAGGAGGCCCCTCACTGCGCTTCCCTAGGTCTGGTCACTGTATGCTTCTGGGCCCACTTCAGGGCTTCATTGGGACTGGAGAACAAGTAGACCTTGCCTTGGTTCACAATCCGAAGCCAAGATGGGAAGACAAGGCCATGAGAGATGTTCGCCTCCAGCAGCACAGCTCTGGCTCCATAGAATTGTTTCCTTTTCTGGAAGGTCGCGTATCCAATGTCAGGGGGGGGGAGCTAAACCTGTTCCCCATCCTAAAGGAGCATCCTCTTCTGCCTTGCCAGTGCCAGGATGTAGTCACTGGAGCCTATCACGTCTGTAACCACCAGCACCGCTCGAGATGCCTCTGGGTTATAAGGTCGGCCCCGAGGAGTCACCCGAAACACTTTTTGTATGCATTGGGCCTGGGCTGAGACCTCATCCCCAAGTTGTTGCACAATCCAATCCTGGATGAAGAGCAGGAGGTGATCGCCTTCACAGCCAGTGTACTTGGTTGATGTCATTGTTTTCAGACACACGCTAGAGGAACATGAGACGAGACTGTTCAAAGTCCTCGATCGTTTGGAAGAATTCGGCCTCAAGTTACCCATAGACAAGTGGCAGTTTTTTCAAACATCTGTGAAATATGTGGGACACATAGTATCTATGGAAGGGATATAGACAGATCCCAGTAAAGTTGAAGCTTTGACCACTTAGCCCCATCCCAATAACCTAAAAGACCTACAGCGTTTCCTGGGGTTCTGTGGCTACTACCGCAGGTTCATCAAAGACTATTCAAAGGTGATTTGACTGCTCCTTAACCTTACCCAAGACTACCCCCCTACCAACCACAAATTCAAAAAGGGGGCTATCAAAGACCAAAAGAAAATGTATTTTCGAACAGGTAAGCCTTTTGGGTCTTGGTGGACACCCGAATGTGAAGCAGCTTTCTTTGAAGTCATATACCAGCTCACCCACGCCCCAGTCCTTGCCTATGCTGATCCTACCAAGCCTTATGTTCTGCATATGGAAGCTAGTTTGCAGGGCCTTGGGGCTGTGCTATATCAAGACTATGAAGATGGTTTGAGACCTGTAGCTTTCGCCAGTTGGAGCTTGACTCCATCAGAGTGGAACTATCCGGTCCACAAGTTGGAATTCTTCGCCCTAAAATGGACCATAGTTGACCAGTTTCATGAGTACCTCTACAGGGCAAGGATATTAGTGAAGACCAACAATAACCCGCTGACTTATGTGTAGACTTCAGCTAAACTGGATGCCACTGAGCACCATGGCGTTCTGCCTTATCAACTTACAATTTTGCTGTTGAATACCGACAGGGACTAAACAACATTGATGCTGACACCCTGTTACAAAGGCCAGCTTCCAAGGACAATTGGGTCAGATGGTCTGAACCTGACATCAAAACACTATGCCAGAAGTTTGATAAACATAAACATATATCTGCAGAAATAGTCTGTCTGGTAAATTGCTTGGGCCCTCCTGATACCTGCATATCGGCTGCCTATTGCCATTTCTCTGCATCAGATATTAGTGAACTACCTCAGTTTGATAATGACAGTATTCAGTGGGCTCAATCCCAAGATGCCATGATTCAACCAGCACTTGATGCCCTGATTGTGGGGAAAGATGTGTCCAAGTTGCGTTCCCCTGATTTGTGAACTGCTCTATTGTTCAAGGAAGGTCCCAGGTTAAAGTTGTATGATCAGTTGTAATACAGAGAGACAGTGGGTCGTCATGGTCAAATAGACAAGCAACAGTTGGTTCTACCCACGGCCTTTAAACAGCTGGTACTGAGGTCCCTCCACAATCACATGGGGTACCTCGGTATTGACAGAACTCTAAACTTGGTACGATTCTGATTCTACTGGCCAAAGATGGGGGCAGATGTTGAGCACCATGTAAAGACCTGCAGTCATTACCTCCAAAGAAAATCCCTGCCTCAGAAAGCTGCCCCACCTGTTAACATCACTACCAGTGCCCCCGTGTTACTGGTCTGCATAGACTTCTTGTGCATAGAACCCAACCAAAAGAACACTGGCAATGTGTTGGTAGTTACTGATCATTTTACACGGTAAGCACAAGCCTTCCCAACTAAAGATCAAAAGGTCTCTACCGTGGCCAAGGTGCTAGTGGAAAAATTCTTCGTCCACTATGGTGCCCCCAGCAGATCCATTCTGACAAAGGCAGAGACTTTGAAAGTAGGCTAATCAAAGAAATGCTGTCTCTGTGGGGGGGTTGCGGAAGTCAAGAACCACCCCCTATCACCCACAGGGGGACCCTCAACCAGAACGCTTTAACCACACCCTTCTGGACATGCTGGGCACTCTCCATCCAAAAGACAAATATAAGTGGAGCCAGCAGATCAGCACCTTGGTACACACGTACAATTGCACCAAAAGTGACGCTGCTGTGTTTTTCCCCTACTATCTCATGTTTGGGAGGGAGTCCCAACTGCCAGTTGATGTCTGCTTTGAGGTCTCTCCAGATGGAATCCAAGCCAAAAACTATTTGTAGTACATATAGAAATTGAAAGATCAGTTGAATCATGTCTATCAACTAGCTCAAACTATGGCAGCTAAGTGAAATCTTGCCAACAAAGAAAGACATGATCGATGAGTAAAAGCCCAGGAGTCGTTGCCTGGAGATAGGGTACTGCTATGCAGTTTGGGACTGCATGAAAAACACAAAATTGCTAACAGATGTCACCAATTTCCTCACGTAGTATTTGGTAAACTGGATGATCTGCCGGTGTACAAGGTGTGCCCAGAAAATAATTCCAAAGCTGTTGAGACCATGCACCGCAATCACTTGCTTCCCATTGGCCAAGTTGTTATTGATGCTGAACCAACACTTGACATTTCTCCTGGGCCACTGACTCGTGCTGCTGTAAAGAGGAAACAGAGCCAACCTGTCCGTGTTGTTCCAGAACTAAGGCCTTCCCCTTAGTAGGCCCAGAGTGATAGTGATGACTGTTCGTCTGCCTCTGATGAGAGTGAGTGTGATAATGCTTATTTTCCCTCATATGAACTGAGTCAGTTGTTTCAAGGCAATCCTCTGCAGAATGGTGGGGATGAAGCTGGGCCCTCAGAACTGCGTAACCCCCCCAGCTTTTTCCCTGGACCCAGTACCCCTGAAAGTGAGGTACAAAGTATCACGTCTGAGGTTACGGACTCTCTGTGTCTTGTAGAACTGTTTGACTTGCCCGAAGAAGGGGCTAATGGTCTGAGTCTCCCTGGTGACATACCAGAACTTGAAGAACAATAAGAAAGTGTTGATAGCACCCCTTCAGTGCCGCAAAGCCTAATTGTGCCAGAGTCTCCTCAGAATGAGCAACCTGGGCCCTTGTCAGAAGATAATAATGAGCAACGTGTTGTTGAAACAGAGTCTGCAGAGCCAGGAGCTGATAGTGTTCCCAATCTGGACATTTCAACCAGTGCAGAGGCATCCCTTACTACAGGAAAATAAATCAGTGCCAGTGTTGACCGCCCAGAGCCTGTGTCTGTTCCCTCCAGAAAATCTGGGTGACCTATTAAGCCAGTGCTACGTTTCAGTTATGATTCCCCTGGGAGGCCTGTGGACCTGCCTCTCAATGTGGTCCATAAAGGTGTTTACGTTTCCAAGAGCTCACTGCCCAAACTAAGCCTGACTGCCACCTCCCGATTAATTGTTCTTCCCTCAGAACATGGTGTCCCTGTCCCATCTAGCCCCAAGTTAGCTGATAGGGAAGGGCCCCCTTCTACGTTGTTTACTGTACAAGAAGTTCTAACGTGAAGTCATAAGTAACTGTTCATCGTATGTTAATCATAATAGACTCAGTATAGAATGTATGAAACATGCATAAGTATTTTCAGTGAAGATATGGTATAGTGAAATGTAATGTGGTAAGTTTACATTAATTGATGCATCAGATAGTAACTCCATAGTATGCTAATGTCACGTATGTCTTGTATATATTGATTCTTCAATATTGTGATGGTGTAGACTTGACATGGACGCCAAGCTTTTCCAGGCAGGGAAGGGTGTAACCCCCCCCTACAAATGGGGGTTCCCGAAAGTCTTCCTTGAGCTTGCCTAAATGCCCACTGCCAGGCTGGTATCCTGTGTCTTAGTGCTTTAAAAGCATATGTGTATGAGTACCTTAATGCCTCTGTGCCTGTCTCTTTAAGAGCTGCCAATAACGTGGTGCTTATTTAATCTGGGAGGGGGCTGAGTGTTTTTATGCTCGAGTCCCGCCCGGGCTGTCAGATAATCACTTCGTTCTGTCATCGCTATTTGCGCAGAGGGAACTCTGTTAGAAGCTGTACTGATGTGCTGATTATCTATTAGCATGGCAATAGTATTGTAGTTTGTTTAACCTGTCTTCTTTGCAGCATGGACTTTATGTATTGCACCACCATTTTGGTTTTGGACTGCCAGTCAGCACCAATCAGTACCTTTGGGGACTCTAAAATGGAGCCTGTTCCCAGGGGTCTTGTGGGAGCAAATTTCTGTAGGAATTGTAGTTTTTACATTTTGGCACCAAAACAGACCTGGATGGGGAGCCCTTGCTTTGACAGACAGATGGATCAACCAACCAGAACCTTTTGGACCGAAAGGAAATTTCCAAGCTGCCTGCTTCAGTCAGTCAGTCTGGAGTTAGAGTTTGAAGAGTAAATAGCTTGAGTGATTCAAGCAGCAGTCCCTGTGTAGTTCGTGCGGGAGCTTGGTGGGAAGGCTGAGTCTGGCTTGTCTGCCTGCAGTCCCTCTAGAGGGAATCCTTTGAAAGGCTTAGTAATCAACTCTATCTGAATTGGAGTGTGACAAAGCCACTAAAGAGTGACCAGATTTGAACCTGAAGAAGACCAAAGATTTACTGTATGCGATCAGCCTGTCAGGACATCCATTCACCATAGAACTCCCGGTTTTGCTTAGAGACTCTGATATTGCTGCTGGACTGCTATGTGCTTTGTGGTATGGTGAATGCTTTACTATAAATGTGCTGTGTGTTGTTAGTGGGTTGCGATTTGGTTCCCCACTGTGTAAATGTGCCATGCTTGCTGGAAGCTGCATCCAGCCTTCCCGGACTGATTTACGAACTGTTTTACCCAGCCTGGGCCCTGCCACACTGGCCCAGGGAGCTACTTCAGGCGCAGAGAACACCATTGACGAGAGACTTGCCTGGGGATCAGCTCTCTGCTTAACATCTCGAACAGGAATGACACCTCGGTGATTCGTGTGGGCCCTGCTTCTAATGGCATACCAGTTGTCACCCTGCAGTCTCCATTTCATCACTCCTGTGTCTTGCATTGGGTAGCATGAGTAACAACCAGGGTAGCTCCCTGCAACAACAACTAAATCTCAAGTGTTGTCATCTGATTGCATTGTTGATTTTCCTTTCACAATCTGAGTCTCCATGCTCTGGATTACAAATTGTGTGTGGTTCTGCATGCCTTTTCTTTTCATCACAGGGCCCCAACTAGCTGCAATGCCAGCCTATCGTGGGCAATGTTCCAGGCTAGCTCACCTTATTTCCAACTGGGTACCCAGAGCGTGTGACTGTGCAGGGACTAAAAGGGCATGCATATTGCCCCTTCCTTGTTCAATTCCCCTGAATAAATCAGATCTAACCCTTTTTGCATTTAATCTGACTGTGGTTCCAGTTTGTACCAAAAGCACTGTACTGTTGTTATTTCCTGTGCCTAACGTTGTTTTGCAGGGGGTTTACAGGGTCAAACTGGTGGAACCAGCCCTGGTGGTAAGTGCAAACAGTGTGGGGATTTGTATGCTGAATAGGGGCTACCGTGAAAGTGTTTGTTGCATATTGTCTAGGCCACTAGAGAGCAAAGAGGGGGGTTACAGTGTCCTGGAGGGCTGTACCCAGGTTAGCCTTGTTACTAGCAACCCTGTCCTCCGTGTGGAGGCACCCGTTTCAGTACCCAGGCCCCTTAACCTGCAACTAGCCAAGCAGGCAGGGGTAGTAGCCCTTGGGATAGTGCCATCTAAGGATTACACAAGAATTAGGATACCCACTAGCACCAGAGTACAGAAATGTGCCTGAAGAATATTATCATAAAATGGAACGTCATTTGTCAGACATAGAACCCCACCAAGGATGTGGGATGTGGTTTGGCTCAGCTGTCATGGGAGACTGGGGGTAAAGGGGAATGCAAAACATAAAAGTGTGGAAGAGAGGATGTGTCCAAGTCCAGGCTGCCCCCAGCTAGAAGAATCTATGCAGTATTTTCTTATAGCATCCACAAACAAAAGCAGTATGGACTCTTTTGGCCACTAGGTGGAATAATGGACAGTGGGGAAAGATTAACTATCAGAATGTTGTGACAAGTTAGTCAAGATTTTTTGCAGCTATAGAAGAAGGCACCTTGAGGGGGGTGCGGTGGAGTATCCAACATGGCGGTTGCTCTTTTCTGAACAGCTGATCAAACTATAGTTATTACTAATTATTTTACCTAACTGGTCTAAACTAGACTTTGGAGGTTGTCTCGGGTGTGTCAACAGTAAGGGAGCAAGAAATGGGCCTGAAAAAGGGGAACAAGTAGGCAGCGCATAACTTGGAGGCATATCTTTCGTCAGCACCTGGATCAAAAGGCCCGGGGCATGGGCCATCCACATCGGCAGATCCAAGGGCTTCCGACCTGCCAAACCCCCAGATAATGGTGATACTGCAAAAAATTCAAGCCACAGGGGAGGAAACGAATTGCAGACTTGCTGCGGTTGAAGCGAGATTCGCTGAACTTGACAATCAGGTACAAACAAATGCTGCGCACATTTTGGAGCTTACCTCCTAAATGGAATGCCAGCAGGAGAGAAATGCAGTGTTTGTGCAGGACTTTCATTTCCTGAAAGCTAAAGTGGAGGCTCTCGAGAATATACAAAGGCAGGCCAATGTTCATATTGTGGGCTTCCCTCCATGTTTGGCCGGGAGAACTGAAATACTCATGGCTGTAAACTGCCTGATTTTTGCTGACCTGGGGCTGTTGCCAGGAGATTCTGGTGTCTTGGTGACCAAGGCCTTTGCCATTCCTATGAGGGCTAGACATTAAGGTACAGGCAGCTCATGTCCTTTGACAGCCATCATGACTCTATCCAGCCCGGGGGCTCACATTCCCCTGCTGTAGACAGCTAGAAAATGAGGAGATATAGTGTGGGAAAGCAGCAAAATTGCCTTCTTTCCAGAAATTGCCTCTTAAATGCAGAATAGGAAAAAAGCTTTACAAGTGACCAAGAAGTCCCTTTTGGAGAACCGGATAGCTGCTCAACTCTTATTCCCAGCACATTTACAGATCTGCCATGCTAACAAAATACAGATCCTCACTGATCCTTATGCAGCGGCTGCATTTGCTTCCAAGCTCCTTTCTACTCAGGAATCCTCAAAGGAACAAGCGGGAGTAGGTGATCTTGAAATGGACTCCAGCGTTTGAGACTGTAATTGTTCGATTTTTATAGTTGCTTTAACTCTTTCCGTCATTCTAACAGAAACTTTTATGAGCATCCAGAACGCCATGAAAAGACTGGTACTTTTTTTCTTTTGTTGACTTATAAAAGTTTGAAGCCATGTTGTGAGAAGCTCTAGTCACTTCTTCTAGCATTTTTATGCAGGTTATTACCTTGTTCATAAGGAGATCCAGTCTATGTCATAACGGCGTTCGCCAAATAGTGATCGTCGTTACAGCAAGTGTACATCACCGAAAAAACAGAATGGCGATGTACACTCCCAGTGAAGACATGTAGGTGAAAATAAATGTATTGTTATGTGGAGGACTTCACTCCACGCACCCCCTTTACTAAAGATTCTCAACTCCAGGGGGGATGCATGTCGGGTAGGTGGTGAAACTTGTTAAAAGAAAAATCCCACTTGCAAAACACAAAGATGATGTGCACCTCCCTAGCCCTGAACCCTCCTCACTGTAACCAGCCACCCTCACCACCACACCACACGACCGGCTTGGCAGCCTCTTGCCGCACTATCTCCCACATACCTGCTATCCTGTTCCATTCCCCCTCCTGTCCTTCCAGTCGCCTGGTTCTTCACCCATCGCTATGTAACCACAAGGTGGCGCTATCCCAAGGGCTACTACCCCTGCCTGCTTGGCTACTAACAGGTTGAGGGGCCTAAGCCTAATGGCGGGTGCCTCCACCCAGAGCTCAGGGTTGGCACTGTTTATTCTGACTTGGTCACAGCCCTCTGGGACACTGAGACCCCCTTTTATTCCTACTAGTGGCCCACACAGTACACCATGAGTATCTTCACTATTTACACTTACCCCTCGGGCTGGCTCTGTCAGCTTGACTCTGGGGACCCCCTATAAAACAAGATGATGCAGTACAATAGCCACAGTACAATACTTTAACTTAAACGAGCACCACAGTCAGTGTAACTTTACTGAAACAAACAGATCTGATTTATTTAAGGAGCTTTAATAAGGAAAAGGGGAAATCAGGTTAATTAGGTTAGACACATTAATAATCACAGTACTGTGCGCATATTCAGAGTCCCAAAATGTCACTTTCATTGGGTACCCCAGATGGGGGGGGGGCTAGCCAGGATCGGTGCAGCTGGTTGGGGCCCTGTGATGGGAAAAACAATTGCACCATACCCAACTGTAATCTGGAGCCGGATGGCTCAGTTCGTGAAGAAATGAAGCAGCAACAATTAGATGACACACTTGCAATTTGATAAACAGATGGCAGGGAGCTACCCCTGCTTTGTACTCACAGACCCAATGCTGAAAACTGGATGGAAGGCAGATTGTCCTGGATTGCCAGGAGTAGCAGAACATGTGGACAAGGTCCTTGTGACTGGACCCCACTGCAGTTTATGGCAAACGGATGTAGTCCGAATTAAGCTGGGGTTTACTTCCAGCTTCATGCACTCAATTCACTGTACAGAGGGTTTGAAATATCGATTCCCTGTAAGCACTACACACATTTATATGTAAAAGGAAAGTACTATACCAGGCAGGCTGCTCCTCGATCCCGACCACAATTACTGCAAAATACCTGGGAGAACACACAGCAGCTTCAGTTCCTGACAGACCGAGCGCCGATTCAGCAATTTCTCCAGTCTTCTACAGGGTGAGCCTGGTTTCTACTCTTCAGATCTCCTTCCTTCTCCTCACAAGTCAGATTCAGTCCGATTTGGTGCTTGCAACAGCAGCAGGCCGAACCTCAGGGCCTCACACGCGCTCCCAGAGCGAAACTACACACCGCAGAAGCACAGAGCTCCTTGTCTCTTCACTGTCACAACTGATCTACTATCTCCAGTCCCAGAGCAGGGCATTTTCTTTAGCTCAACACTATTCTGTTGGCTGGTCCAGCTGTCACTCACAATAAAACTCCCCCTGTTGGTGGAAAAAGGCGCCAAGGTCAAAACTACATTTCCCAGAGTCACTGCCCATACAATCCTCTGGTGGCTGGCTCCAATTAAGAGTCCAAGTTCTGATTCGTCCAAAGGCTCCATTTTAGAGGCCCCCCCTTGTACTGTTTGGATCTATTCAGTAGTTCAGATCCAAAATGGAGGGGCCAAACACACAGAGTCCCAGCTGCAAGAAAGGCAGGTTAGACAAACTACATTTCCACTAATACTCTAAATGATTTCTGGCAAACAGTAACATCTTTGAAAAGTGCTCACTCTGCCCACTTAGCGATGGCAGAAACAGAGTGATTTGTCAGCAGCTCGAGCGGGACTCAAGCAGGGAAACACACAGACCCCCATCCAAATTAATTATGTCTGCAGGCAGACAGCTCTTAAAGAGACAGTGCCAGAGGCTCTAAAAGCACTCACAGATAAACGGCTTAGACGCCGAACACCATTCAGGCTTGGAGCATTCAAGCAAGCTCCTGGAAGACTTTTGGGACCCCCCATTTGCAGGGGGGATTACGGCTACTCTTTCAGGGTAGCTCACATTACAGGCACTGAGACTGAGTCATTCATATGCAAGTCACTCAAGGAGATCAGCTACAAATGGGAGTGTGATTGTACTCCACTCAATTTGTGAGCTATTATGTTTAATTCCTATTTTTATCCTGTCTCCCTACCAGCCATCTCGTATGTGTTTCAAAGGTAGGGGTGTCATGCAACTTAATTGAGTTCAGGACATCTACTGTGACTCCTTCATGGTCTTCTTCATGGGTGTCCCAGCCCTCCACCTTATAATTAGAATCCTACGGGGGGGGGGCAAGAAATATTAACAGATGCCCTTCAAGTCATAGAGAAGGTGAGAGTGGACTCTCCTACACTATTATCTTGCTGGATGTTTACTCCTTTGCAGCCCCTAGCTGTCCTGAAGTGGTGAACTGACAACAGTATTGTATTGTACTGTTATGACTGCCATCAAACCTGTACATTGACCCTCCGGATTGCATGTGCCCCAATTCTCATGTTTTATTATGTGAGTGTTTGCTGTATTTCATAAAATCTCATAAATGAAAAGTATAAAAAACAAGAAGGCACCTTGAGACTGATTTTTACCTGTATTAAGTTTATTTTATTTATTGAATTTTATTGACCCAGTAGGCCCACTGGACTGCCCCACCGCCCCTGCCACCACCCTTGGTGAGCACTCCACTATATAGTGTGCATCAGGTGACAAATTTAACCATCAGCCTACTTTTCCATCTGCAGATTATCAGGGCTCACCACTAGCGGCCGCTACAGCAATTTCTATTGTTCTTGTTGCATCAAATTCCCCTCTTGAAACACCATGCTACACATAGCCTTTAAATCAATGTTAGGGATAGCACTCCTTGCAACACTAGCATCCCTCCCAACCACGCTCCACCCTAAACCACAGCCTGGCCCCCCAAACCTCACTCCACTGAACTGCCGCCCTAGTCACAGCTCCACCACCATAAATGGGCAATACCCCCTAGGGCCACACTGTTCCTGGATTCCTGGCCCATCCATCATCCCCCCATCCTTCCACACTGGGCTGGCAGTATTGAAACTCCACACGTCAGGCTATTTCACACAGCACCCCCAGATTCCCTCGCCACACCGCAAGCCTACAAAAATACTGCCAAACCTAAAACTGGTACTAACTTTAGTACTCCTACTCACAGGGGACATTGAGCTAAATCCCAGACCCACCACCAGCACTAGCCAAACCCCCCCACTGGTCAACTACCCAGAGGCCTAAAAATAGCCCACCTAAACATACACAGCCTCCTACAAAAAAATGCCCCTACTACAAACACTGGTACTAACACTATATCCTGACATCCTAATTATCACCGAGACCTGGCTGAAGCCACATAGCCTGGATGTTGAAGTAGCTCTTCCTGGATACTCCATCACCCGTCAGGACCGCCCGGGCACAAAGAGAGGCGGTGGTACAGCCATTTACGTATCTTCCCTGGTACAATTCGCACCGGTCTCGCTACCTGCCTTCCCGGAAAACATCGACACCTCACTAATAAAATTCTCCTTACCCCACTCCATCCCCATCTTTATAGCAGGGTCCTATTGTTCCCCTGACTCCCATTTAAACTCCGTAGCAACACACCTGGACGCCCTAAAAACCATTACCTCAGGTGGGTAGCTCCACATCCTAGGTGATTTCAACTTAAACTGGCTCGCTAGTGCAAGCACCAAACTCCGAAATCATGTAGCTAGTTTAAATCTGGCTCAACTCATCACTGAGCCCACGCAACTAAACCACAAAACTCAAAACCACTCCCTGCTCGACTGGGCCCTCACTTCTCACCCACACAGGATTATAGCCTCAGGCCTCCTTCCAGACTCACTGAGCGATCACCATATGATATATTTAATACGTAAAATATTCAAAGCTAAGTCACCCCCCTCTGAAAACTCTCCTTATCAGGTCATATAAATCCCTTAATCTTGATGGTCTCCTAAAAGACTTAGCAAACTTGGATTGGTCCTACATCCCCAGGACCCCTTCCATGGATCATGCCCTAGACTTCTTTAAGTCAAAATTTCTTGCCGTCTGGGATTACTATGCCCCACCCAGAAAGGTTAGAGTAAGGGGAGCTCATCTGTTATGGATCACTGCTGACCTCATGGAGCACCTCCGTGTCAGAGATCAGGCGTGGAAAGCCTATAAGACATCGGGGATGCACATCGATCACCTATACTATCGAACACTTAGAAATGCCTGCACCAGGCTTATCCGTCAGGCAAAAGCTCACTACTTCACATCATCCCGCCAAATTTAAACCATCCAGCCAAGTTCTGGGGGTCTAGAAAATCACTTTTCTCCCCTCCCACCCAGCCACCCACTCCTGCCCTAGATGTGGGAGGCTCTATCATAACAGAACCATTAGCATTTGCCACGGCTTTTAACTCAGTGTTCACTAGCAGTGGGTCCCCCACTACTCTAACCCCCCACCTGCTACACACAACTTGACATCCACATCCCCACCCACGCCAACCCCTTACCTGGCTTCCTCCTTCTCTCTGGTTACCCCACCAGAAGTACTCAAAGCCCTGCTTGCCCTAAATCCCTCCAAGGGTAGATGCCCCACAGGCATGGACACCAAAATGCTCTACCTTTCTGCCCCTGCTATCGCCATGCCTCTAGCATCTCTTTTCAACCTCTCTTTCACCTCTGCCTCTATACCTTTAAAATGGAAGCATGCCACAGTTATCCCCCTCCCGGAAGGTGGCGACCCATCCTCCCCCAGCAACTACCACCCAATCTCCCTCCTACCCACTCTAGCCAAGATCCAGGAACATCTCGTCCTCTCGCAACTCACCACCTTCCTTGACTCCTCCTCCTTCTTCTTCACCCCTTACCAGTCTGGCTTTAGAAAATCCCACTCCACTGTCACGTCCCTCCTCAGACTCACAGATTCCATCCTCTCAGGCATGGATAAAAGCCATATCACATCTGCCATTTTCATCAACCTAGCCAAGGCTTTCGACACAGTCTCACATACCCTTCTACTGTTGAAACTCTCTAAGGCAGGCCTCTCCAGTGCGGCCACAAACTGGTTCAACTCATACCTGGCTGGCAGGTCCCAGTCGGTAAAATTGGTGCCTCCACCTCTAACCCCCTTCCTGTCTCCATTGGTGTCCCCCAAGGCTCTGTCCTCGGCCCTATTTTATTCTCCATTTTTCTCAACGACCTGCCATCGACCTGCCTGCATGCCATTCACATGTACTCAGGCGACAGTTCAGTATGCCTCAGGTCACTCCCGCTGGAAGTTGCATCCAAGATCCAGCAAGACTTCACCGAAGTCCTGCACTGGTTTCGCAAATCAACTTATTCTAAATGCCAAAAAAGGTCTCCAGTGACTTTTGGCACGAGACAAAACTCTCCCTCCACCTTCCCCATTCTCAAAACACTTGATGGGACCCTCTGGAGTCTGCACCTCTTTCAGATACTTAGGGGTCTGGCTGGACCAACACCTAGACTTTTCCACACATCGAGGCAACCCACAAAAGCTACACCCTAGGCTGGGGCACCTTATACGGAACCGCAGCTGCATCCTCTGCCAGCCGCAACAGATACTGCAGAAAATGATCCTCCTATTTTCGACTACGGGGACGTAGTCTACAGTTCTGCCCCTAAATCCACCCTGGCTAGACTGGATTCTCTTTTTAACTCCTTCTGTCGCTTTGCACTGGATTGTCCTCCCTCCATTCACCACTGTGATCTCTACAGATACCTTAACCTACCCTCCCTGGTCAATAGGCGCCAGTACCACTGCAACAGACTCACAGCCAAATTCTGGGCCCAGTTACTGCCCTCCTACCTAGCCTCTACCCTAACAGCTCAAACACCATCAACATACTCACTCAGAAATTTCGA
This sequence comes from Neoceratodus forsteri, assembly GCA_016271365.2. Lineage (NCBI taxonomy): Eukaryota > Metazoa > Chordata > Ceratodontiformes > Ceratodontidae > Neoceratodus > Neoceratodus forsteri. The sequence goes on along the minus strand of JADMNL010000024.1, from coordinate 454,663,737 downwards.
CTCCCGTCTACTACAAATCCCACACATGGCTACCTCTGCTGGACAGTCGACTTTTAGAGTCCGTCTACCAAAACTATGGAATTCTCTGCTGACTGACATCCGGCTCTCCCCTTCCCTCGGCAACAAATCTCCCTTCTAAAAGGGCAAGTCCCCACAAGCTGCTCATGTCAACTTGATATGCACTAAGTATGGGCCAACTCCCCAGTGCAAAACTATGTTGTCCACTCAAATGCTTAACTGTCAAATTTAGTTTGCCATTACCTTTTCTACGTATTCTGCCTACTATTTTGCTGTGCAATCTCTGTTTTCTAGCTTCTTGTACATACTACTTCTAGATGATGTATCATTGTAATTGTAGAACTCTGTACCTATTGTATGAAACCTATGTAAATTTTGGTGTTCTGTAATTCTGTATGTTTACTTGTATGTACTTATCCCGTTCCCTCTACCCCCAGGACGCATCTGGAATCGAGTGGTAGTCTGCTTAGTATGCCCTTCCTGGTAAAACTTTTAAATAAATATATAAGTCCCTTTTTCAGGGGCGACTGGGGGGAGGGGGGATACAGATGGTAAGCAACTGAAACTGAACCAGATTAAGCTGTTGGTGGTATTTTTAGTGAATGGGAAAATTTGGCCAGGGCACCTGGGAAATCCCCTATTCTTTTCGATAAGTGCCACGGGATCTTTAACATCCACCTGAACTACCACCAATCCAGGCAGATGGGACCTCGGTTTAACATCTCATCCGAAAGACGGCTCCTCAAAAGTGCAGCACCCCCCCATGCTGCATTACAGTGTCAGTATTGGGCTATTAACCCAAGTGCCAGATGTGGGAACTGAACCCACTGCCCTCTGATCTCCCAGCCTTTTGTGGCAGACCAGGTGTGAATATGTTTTGCAACAAGCTGAGATGTCCCCTTGGCTGTAGTTCTACAGATAGAGAAAGAACTCTGTATTCAATATAGATATGATAAGGCTAACCTACCAGAGCAGAAATGTCAGCATAGATGGGGAGGAGCCATTTTGACAATACTACAACCAGTATAAACAACGTTTTTGAAATCACAATATTTAATTTGCTTTGAAGTAAGATAACAGTTATGAGCCAGAAGTAGGTTGATTTAGAAAAGTGATGTAGATTATTAGCACTGGGATTATGGGGAGTTAGGGGGTTTATTTGCACTGTATTGATTTTTGTACAAATATGATTGATGTAACATGCCTTCTTCTGTTTATATTTGCTTAAATAAAAATTCCCCTACTCTTTTCGAGAAGTGCCATGGGATTCTTTAACATCCACCAGAACAGGCAGATGGAACCTTGGTTTAATGTCTTATCTGAAATACAGCACCTCAGGACCCCACCCCACCCCATTACAGTGTCAGTATTGGGATTTAACCCAAGTGCCTGGTGTGGGGATAGAACCCATATTTCCTTAATCTTCCAGTCTCAGAGGCAAGTGTGCAATCTGCTGAGCCACTGATACTATTAAATCCAGCTGTGACTAGACCTTATATATTTGCTTGATAACTGTAACACTTGAACATTCTGTATATTTTCTGATATTTCTATTTATTTACTGCCTGTGTTTTCATATTGTAATGCATAGTAAAGTACCATACTTACTGCACTGGTAAGCCTTTATAATACATGATTTAGCAGTGGTTTCAAATGTCATAATACATAATACCTTGGGCATTTAAAAAAATTCATGTTGTGCAAAACCCCATACATTATTCTAAAAAATTACTAAGAGACCCCAATATCAACCCGAAACCACGGCTCTCTATTCTTCGTAATACACATTTGTGATGTAGCAAACATGTATTATGGAGTCCCTGCACCAGGTGCTCAGCTGTATCTTGTAATCACATGGCACTGAAGCCGCTGCAGAGTTCTTTGATGGTTGCCATGGATGCACTCAATCCTCCAAGGTTCAAACAGAGACTGTTTTTGCAACAGATTCATGAACTTGTTCAACTTTCAAGTCAGCAGGTGTTAATGTTTGTGATATTTTTAACGGACATGTTTGTAGATTTTACTTGTTGGTTTGCCAGCATGTTACCAGGCTGTACTTTAAGTAAATATGTTCTTTGTTTGAAGCTGCACATCACCTTTTGACTCTGTTTTGGGGTGTGATAGTGGTCTCTCTGAATAAATTATATAGAGCAGTGGATGAGGGTCAGTGCTTCACTCAAGTTTGTTTACACTTCCTCAGTGTGTGCTACTTTTATCGCCCACGAGAGTAAAGGTAGTAGTACACACCAGGGGGTTGTAAAAAAAGTCTCATACACACTGACCCCCATCCACTAATTTAATCAATCAATCAATCAAAACTTTATTTAACCAGGCATAACACCACTGAGCAAGCTCATTTTCAAAGTGGTCCTGGACAGAAAGGACAAATACAGAATAAGATAGGGGGTAATACACACAATCCGATGACTAGATTAAGTGCATCAAGCTGTGAGGACATTCTTATACAAATACATAGTGCAAATGGGGGTAGTCAGCAATCAGTTACATAGTTTAGATACATCAAGCTGTAAGGTCATTCTTATACAACAATGTGAAAACAGGCCATAACTGTTACCAATGTAACCCCTAGATGGCGCTATCCCAAGGGCTACTACCCCTGCCTGATTTGCCACTAACAGGTTGAGGGGCCTGGATCCAATGGCGGGTGCCTCCACCCAGAGGTCAGGGTTTGCAATAGTTAAACTTACTTGGTCACAGCCCTCTGGGACACTGCAACCCCCCTTTCTTCCCACTAGTGGCCCACACAATATATCAGAATTACCTTCACAGTATACACTTACCCCCAGGACTAGTTCCGGCACTGGGACCTCCTGTGAAATAAGATACAGTGCAACAATCACAGTACAGTACTTTAACATAGACAAATACCTCAGGCAGTATAACTTTGCTGAAACAAGCAGCTCTGATTTATTTAGGGGGATATAACAAGGACAGGGGAAATCAGGTTAATTAGCTTATCACTTTACTATCTACCTATGGCTCTGTGCAGGATATCCTCTCTACCAGTTACTGTCCCTGGGTACCAAGCCCTAGTGGCTAGTCCAAACTGTGGCAGTTGGTAGGGGCCCTTTCACACAGTGAAAAGAAAAATTAGTTTAAACAGTCAGCAGTACAATGATTCCATTTGGATTTAATGTGGCAATTCAACAGGGGCGACCCTGAATTAGTACTCACGACCTCCAAACAAGATAGGGTCCTTCAACGTCAGCAGGGCTACTCTTGAGCTCCACGAGACTCTTCACACATTTATATGGTAAAAAGAAAGTACTATACCAGGCAGGCTGCTTCTCTATCCGATCGCAATTACTGCACAATACCGGGAGAACACAGCAGATTCAGTTCCTGACAGACCGAGTGCAATTCAACAATTTTTCCAGTCTTCTACAGGGTGAGCCTGGTTTCTACTCTTCAGAGATCCTTTGATTCTTTTCACAGGACGGATTCAGTCCTAACAAGCAGTTACACAAGCTGCAGACCGGAACTCTGGGCCTTACACATGCTTTTTTGACTGAAACTGTGCACTGAAGGAGCACAGGGTTCCTTTCCCCTTCACTCCCAGAGCTAAACTGAAACTCCAACAGACAAAACGGGCACTTCCTTTGAGTTCCTCCTAGTTCTTGACTGGATTGGCTGTCACTCACAATAGACTGCTGCTGTTGGTCCAAAAAGGCGCAAGTCTAAACTACATCTCCAGAGTCACTGCCCATACAATCCTCTTGTGGCTGGCTCAGATTATGAGTCCAAGTTCTGATCGTCTCAAGGCACCATTTTAGAGCTAGCTTACCCCACACTGATTGGTCCAGTTCAGCAGTTCAAAACCAGAATGGGGAACTAGGCAGACACAGTTCTGACTGCAAAGAAAGCAGGTTAGACAAACTGTAATTTCATTATTACTGTAAATGATTTCTGGCAAACAGTTACATCCTTCAGATAGGTTCCCTTTGCACTCTAGTGACTGCAAAATGGAGTGAATTGGCAGCAGCTCGAGTGGTACTCAATCAAAGAAACACACAGTCCCCCATACAACTAATTATGTCTGCAAGCAGACAGCTCTTAAAGAGACAGTACCAGAGGTTCTAAAAACACTCACTGATAAATGGCTTAAACGCCAAACACCATTCAGGCTTGGAGCATTCAAGCAAGCTCCTGGAAGTCTTTTGGGAACCCCCATTTGCAGGGGGGTTACACCAAGCATGTATGAAAATTGAATCTGAGAGTCCTCGGTTATGCTTCCCTATGTAGATCAACATCAGCCCACAACAAAGAGTTCATACTCCCCTTATTCAGGAGGAGTATTTAACAGTGGTGTAGAAATAGAGGATGGCAAGTAGAGCCACTGAAGAGGGAGGGGTACAGGAAACTCCTATCAGGGAGGAGGCGTACAGGAAGGAGGAAATACAAGTAGACAGAAGATCAGTTGGAGTTAAGGGACACTAAGGTTGTACGAGTATGAGTACAGTATGACTTACCTGTAGCAGATGCAGGATTCCCTTAGATAACCTGCAATTAAAGCTTTAAAGGTGTAGAGACCCGGGATAGCGGTAAGCCTTAGAGATTTTGCATGGTATTCCATATGGAGGGTAGAGAGAAGTTAATTCTGACTGAGCCATGACATGTCTTTATTCTAGGGACAATGTAGGTGATTAGCGCAAAGCGCTCGGATAGCCCCTTTGAATGCTCAAACATCCCAGCAATGTAGGTTGACAGTTTATTAGTCAAACCCCTGTAAAACCAGAGAAGTGCATTCCTTTGCCTCCTCTTGGCCAAGGAGGACCAGCCCAGTGCCTCATAGAGGAGACAGTGGTGGGTGCGTGAGGGTAAGTTCAGGATAAACCTCAAAGAATCCTATGTATAATGTATTGCTTCTCCTCTTCCTCTTTCCCCCAGGTCACCTCTGTAAACAAGAGTACTGTTTATCTCTGTGTGTTTACCTGGTAAAAAAATAATATATCTGCCAATGGTGGGAGCAGACACTCACAGCTTGTAGCATGGTCGTGGGTGTTCCGCTGCTCAGAAATCCAAGGGTTACAATCCTGGATGATAGGACCAGACCGCCATGAGTTTATTACCATGTACAAATTGGTCTCTACAACAACCTCTCCATCTCAGTGTAAGGTAATCCCACACTCAATATTTTCAAACAGTCATGTTGCAATTGTCGATGGATGAAGCCTATTGTACCTGAGTTCATTAATCTTACCCACCACTTGCACACTCTGAACCTGTATGTTGACTCTCAATGTACATTTTGTACATAATTTGTCTGTTATGTTTATACTGATTGTTATAACTGCTATACTCATGCTGGTCACTTTTGAAAATGGGCAATTCTTGCTCAATAATTTTACCAGAGTAAATAATAACAAAATGACAGGAAAATGAAAAATGTACAACAGATGGTGGCATCAGCAAGTATGGAAAAGAAAAGATTACTCCTAAGGGGATGGAGCTGGAGGTCCCAGGATACTCCTTCATTAAATGAATTAGAAAACGCCTGATTTTAAGCAGCAGAGTTCAAGAGAATGCGTTGCATGGCCATACACAAACAAGAGCTATACAGGCAGACTTGGGGTCCCTTCTACAACTGGAAAAGTGATAAAAAGTCCATTCTGTAGAAGAGGCTGGGGAAGGGCCAGTCTTTCCCTTTCACCTGGTCTACATTTTATATCTGGGGAGCTCAACATACCCATCCTTTTATCCATTACATCTATGGATAAGAAAAACTTACACTCACACACACACACACACACACAGAAACACACAAACACACACACGCAGACACACACACACACACACACACTAGTACATTGTTTATCTGTTTAGAGTGTTGTATTGTCTATGTGTGTCTAGGGGTGGTCACATTCCCGACGTGTAACAGGCGATGATGACGTTGTCTTGAAATGTGAAGGGGGTAGAATAGCTGTGCGATATCCCTCAGGGAATGACAATGCTTGTATGAACTGTGCTATTGTATCACTGAAAAACTACAATAGTAGTAGGATACTACAATATTAAGGCGGCAGTATAGTGTAGTGGTTAAGAGCACTAACCTGCAAACCTAGAGACTTGGGTTTGAATCCCACAGCCTCCATTTGCACACTGTGTGATCCCGAGCAAGTCACTTAACTTCATTGTGCTCCCAGGTTACACCTGGAAACAAGCTTTGCTTTATTAGTGTGCCTTTCCTGGTTAACCAATTTCCCCTTTCCTTTGTGCAAAAGGACAATACAGCTTTAATTTTAAACAATTATAGTCAGAGAAGGTATTATGCTCAGATAATGTCACTAATGGAGGAAGCCATTAACCAATCAGGTGAATGCAGGATTTATCATTTCAAGACACTCTTCTTAAATCTCATTGTATTGAGCCATTGGAAACCTCAGGCACACAAATAAAATTCAGAGTGATGAAGCCAATTGAATGGTTGCTGTAGACCTTGTAGGCGAACATCGTTAATGAAAATCAGATTCATCTTCAAACTTAATTACGTTTACTGGCAATATTTATTGTCTTGTGGGCGGACGTGATTTGCTTCCTAGAGCTGGGACCACAGAGCAGCCACTGTGTGATAAAATAAACTTTGCAGAAGGCCTGTAAGTTCCTACGCTGGAACTGTAAAAAAGGCACTCAGCTCTGTGGAAATTCCACCAGAAAAAAAAACTGACACAGCACAACATCAGCGCGTCATCATCTACACTTAATGATGTGTGTGTGTGTGTGTGTGTGTGTGTGTGCGCGGGCGCATTGTAATTTGTGTTTGACAATCTCTGCACTTGATGGTGTGTGTGTGTGTATGTATAATTTCTACACTTTATGCTATGTGTGTGTCTTATAATCTCTACACTTTACGGTGTGTGTGTGTATGTGTACCTGTGAAATAAGCTGCTGGAGAAGGGTTCAGAAACTGAAATTGTGTTGATATTTTAGGCATGATTTAAGCAATAAGGCATGACAGGGCATTGGTTGTACTAGGTTTACCCCATGGTCAGGGGCATTGTAAGGCACAAGGTGAAGCTGGGTGCCTTCAGACACTGACTGTGGGGTAAACCTAGTACAACTAACATCCTATGGTGCCTTATTAACTATATAAAATGGGCCCAGAGGCAACTTTTAAAAACAAACACTCTAAAAGTGTTCAAACCCACAAAAATTATAATAAAATATCGCTAAATAACGTAAACTAGTCCCTCCACAGATGTTTGTCACCTGTCAGTCATCTGTCTTGCTTCATATTCAGTACACTGTGTGATTGTTTACCATGGAATATAAGAATTCAAAGCTCTGCATTATTCCAGGAGTAGAATGCCTCCCGCCCAACCACCACACACAGAATGGTAACATGGAATACGTATGCTATAACCCATGACAGGCCATGGGTGTAATGGGGCATTAATGCACGTCCTGGGTGCATTGTGAGGCACAACAGCGCAGCCCAAGTGACTTCAACCAGCCGGGAAATGCATTAATGCCCCAATACACCCATGGGCTGGAGTGGGTTATCACACTTATAAAAATGGGCAATCTTATTCTTAAAAAAAAAAATCAGAAGCTCTTTAAATTTAGAAACATGTTTTCTTTTGAATGTATACCTCCTCACAATAAAGTAGTTTGTTGTAAGAGAAACTATATTTAAACATTCTTTTACATCAAAATAAAGGAGACATGTTTGCAAGTTAAACTGATTTGTTTTTTTTTATTGTGAAATTATTTTTTCGCCTTTAAAAAATGTAAATACAGATCGTAAGAAACAATGACGTCACTCAATAGAAATGTGGATGGCATTTTGCAAAACAAGGTACAAATGTCTGTTGACAGAGTAGTTGGCTTTTCTAACTTTTAAACATTTTAATGGATTTAGCCTTAGTAGTGTCAGACTGGCTGCTATCTTGCGACCCTCCACTTACAAATGTAAACCGCTTTTTTTAAAAAACAATGTCGATGGAATTGTAGTCCAGATTTACACTTTAAAACTTTATCGGACTACAGCTCCTGACTGGTGAGCAACAATTATCATAAATAAAAAAACAATCATAACTAATGCAGTTTACTAACCTGAGCCAAAATACAGACAGTACACTCTGCATTGAAATTTTAACCGCTGTACATGACGACCAACAGAAACTGAAATCATCCATTACAACTGTGTTCTGATGGTATTTGCCTCCGGTTACCCAATTGCATTCTGTTAGATTTTTTCCAGTATCGGAATACTGTATACAAGCTTAAACATTTTTCTAGTTCTCTTGCTTTGCCCGCTTTTTTAAATGGCAACTGTTTAAGCGGGACAACGTGAAGGCAGTGATTTTTTTTTTCCCCCAATATTCAGCTTTGTATGCCAAGGGAAAAAGATCAGCAAGCCAACTGAGCATCTACCAGGGCAATAATGAATGGTCAGCTTCCACTGTCTGCCCAATGGCATGTCTGCATTTGACCTTTCATTAATGCCCATTTTATAAATGAATTCAAACTTTTTCAGAGTTCCACTGGCATACACACACACACAGGCCTCAAATGGAGCCAGAACCTCAGTTGTCTCTGTTGCCAGGTAAGGAGCAGGGAGTTCTCTGGCAAAGTGGTGGGGATAGGAGGGGGATTGTTCATGGTCATCAAAGAAACACCAGTAATGGAAACTCTGAATAGTATCTGATTTTTCTAAATTTATGTACGTGTGTAAGGAGGGGCTCTTAAGCGAAAACAACATTAAATTACTTACTTTAGTTAATGTAAAGGATTTTCATTTTTAGGGCCTAGTTAAAGGTTTCTATATATGAGTAAAGGTTGCAGCCATGTTTGTGATGAAGATTAGGAAGCAAGTGGACTATGAATTCTGTGAGCTGCTCTAGTTGGCAGGGACTTGTTTTTAGCCATTGGTAGTGCTCTCTTAAGGCAATGGCTAGAACCAAGCCTCAGCCAATAAGGACACAGGGAATTCCTTGCCCATTTTATATATATAGAATAATGTATAGGTGACTGTATGATGCAAGTTTTTTTTAAACACCCAAGGTGTCTCCCCCCCAGTTTTCTCTGCCCCATACCTCAGCTGTAGATGCGCATGTGGAAGCTGTCACTTGCCTGCATCCACGGTGCCCTCCTGCAACTTGTTGCCCTCTCCCACCTACGCTAGCCACCGGACCTCCCCCCGGTGGCAGCAGAACTATGGGGGGTTGGGGTGACAGCCACCCTGAGAGAGGAGAGCGGCCTTTCAGCTGCTAAATCCTGCTCTCACCCCTTCCCTCCGATGCCAGCTTCCCAATGACTCAAGTCCATTCCCAAACCTGGGTCACCAGTGTGAAGCAAAGTAAGGTGTCCAGTGCCTCAGCCCTCTATGCCACCGGGCCAGCTACCCAAGGTGTTTTTTGCCACATAACAACAAGAGCAACGTTTGAGTGGTTTATAAAGGCAAACCCCACAAAGGGCGTTTATACAAATGAGCTATCACACAGTCATCTATATTTTATGTTTTATAATATTTGTTAGGGTCTGATACCAACCAGAACTAGGAGTGAGCAAGGGAGCTTGTATAAAAACAGAAAGTGAGACAGTCCAAGTGCGAGTAAGGTGACAGACACAGTTATGGCTGTTTTCAGTAAATGTGACAGCATACAGGCTTTCTGAGTGTCTGATTGATTAGCTGTGACTTTCTCTGTATCAACCTGGTGTGACATCATACCAGTTTGATACAGAAAATACGGAGTACAATTTCTTGTTTTTATCAGAACCTAAAAATTATTATAACCCTCTATTAAAACAGAATATCGCTGGATGTGCTGAAATGGGTGCTCCCCATGGAGACCTCAGGCGTGGCTCTTCTTCAGCTGCCCACCCTCCCAGCTCACTGAGTGGCTCCCCGTTAGCTGGCACCCACCCTACTGCCAACCACCAGCACTGGAGACTTCTACAATCAGCCCTTGAGGCTCCTGAAATGGGTGCTCCCCATGGAGACTTCAGGCACAGCTCTTCTTCAGCTGCCCACCCTCTTAGCTCACCGAGCAGCTCCCCGTTAACTGCCACCCACCCTGCTGTCAACTGCCAGCACTGGAGACTTCTACAATCAGCCCTTGAGGCCCCTGAAATGAGCACTCCTCACAGAGACTTCAGGTGTGGTTCTTCTTCAGCTGCCCACCCTCCCAGCTCATCGAGTGGCTTCTCGTTAGCTGCTGCCTGCCCTGCTGCCAACTGCCAGTAATGGAGACTTCTACAACCAGCCCTTGAGGCCCCTGAAATGGGCACTCCCCATGGAGATCTCAGGCATAGCTCTTCTTCAGCTACCCACCCTCCCAGGTCACCAAGTAACTCCCGATTAGCTGCTACCCACCCTACTGCCAACTGCCAGCACCCGAGACTTCTACAATCAGCCCTTGAGGCCCCTGAAATGGGTGCTCGCCATGGAGACCTCAGGCCCACTCTTCTTCTTCAGCTACCCACCCTCCCAGCTCACTGAGCAGCTCCCTGTTAGCTGCCGCCCACCCTGCTGCCAATCACCAGCACCAGAGACTTCTACAATCAGCCCTTGAGGCCCCTGAAATGGGCGTTCCCCATGGAGACCTCAGGCCCACTCTTCTTTTTCTTCAGCTGCCCACCCTCCCAGCTCATTGAGTGGCTCCCCATTAGCTGCCACCCACCCTGCTGCCAACCGCCAGCACTGGAGACTTCTACAATCAGCCCTTGTGGGCCCTGAAATGGGCATTCCCCATGGAGACCTCAGGTGTGGCTCTTCTTCAGCTGCCCACCCTCCCAGCTCACCCAGTGTCTCCCCATTAGCTGCCACCCACCCTGCTGTCAACTGCCAGCACCAGAGACTTCTACAATCAGCCCTTGAGGCCCCTGAGATGGGAGAACTCCCCATGGAGACCTCAGGCGTGGCTCTTCCTCCGCTGCCCACCCTCCCAGCTCACCATGCGGCTCCCCATTAGCTGCAGCCCTCCTTGCTGCTGACCGCAAGCACCGGAGACTTCTACAATCAGGTACAGTCTTCTCCGTGCCACAAATAAATAGATTTTTTTTGCGCTCTGCTCCAGCATCCTGATGGGCTCCTTCTTTTGAATGCAGCTCCCCATTGGATACTTTGGGAGCCCAGACTGAATTTGGCACAACTTTCTCGGCACGGACTGTATCTATTTTCTCAAACTGGGTTCTTACGGAATTTATTTTAATTAGTGATTTTTTTACTGTTAACGGCTGCTTGCCATTGTTATATGAGACTGCTTAGACCTTAGCTTGATCAAACTGTAAAATCTGAACTTGTAATTGTTGTTGCTCCCCTAGCTCTCTCCCTGCACTTTCTGTCTCCTACTCTGTGCTCCTGCCTTTTCCACCTAACTTTCCTGGTTAAACCCTTTCTTTCTGAAACCCCTGTTTCCTATTCTCAATGCTGAATCGACCACCCCCCTTCCCCTTCCCTTCACTCTGCTCTGCTCCACTCTCACTAAGTTTAATAAATTTCTCCTCCCCCACTCTGGTCAAAGATCCTGCGTTGCCAGCCCCTCACTAACTTCTTTTGTTTCCTCCCTGTCTGCCCACCCACCGATCAAATACCACTTTCAGCGGCTGCCTATTAATCCATGTACCTTTCTCCACAGCCCTTGAGGCCCCTTAATGGGCGCTCCCCACAGAGACCTTAGGAGCAGCTCTTCTTCAGCTGCCCACCCTCCCAGCTCACCAAGTGGCTCCTATTAGCTGCTGCCCACCGTACTGCCAACTGCCAGCATCGGAGACTTCCCCGTCGGTGCTACACACCGGCTCCCCACTCATGTCCCTTCCCCCACCCTATCTGGGCTCTGATTTATATAACAACTGCAGATCACATGACTATACGGGTGAAATTACAAAGTGTAGAGTTTTTCATTAGCAGGTTATTCCAACTGCCCTCTAGTAGGTGTTAGACTGCAACTGCATTTTCTGTTCACAGTTAGGTTTTTTACTTATCTTTCCCTGCCCACTCCAAGTCATCTGCAAAAAAAAACAACAACAAAAAAAAAACTTCTTGCCTAGCCCTCGTATATCACAGAATGCTGCCTGTACAAATAAGCTGCCTATTTCTCCTTATTCTCTTTACTGCCTCACTTCTTCCCACTCCGCCTACCCATGCGAACCTCCTAAATAAACCCTCAGAAACCCCCTCCTGCTTATTTCCTTCCTCTAATTTCAGCCACTTTGATCCCTTTGTTGGGGTCCCCTACTCCATTCTTTCAACTTTGGGCTCACCTTACTTTTCTACCCTGTGCCTCCCTCCCTTCTATCTCTGTCTCCTATTCACTGCTGTGCTCCCAATCTATCCAGTTTGCTTCCTCTTTTCATTCACCTACCCCCTATAGACCGGTCGCATCAAAGTCATGGTACAAAAGTTCAAAGCTCCACTTTGCAATCATCTCCCTTCTCCTACTATCTGCCGGGGATAGAAACCCTAACCCTGGCCCCCTCTATCAAACATGCAGGTGACCCCTCTCCCATACACACCCTCCCCTGCTTCCAACGTGCCAACCCTCCCTTGTGGTTTTAAAATCCTCCACCTTAACATAAGAAGTCTACTACCTACACTAGTCCTGCTTCAACCCTTTCACTATCACTGACTCCTGACCGCCTCATAATAACTCAAATCTGGTTAAATAATAAAACATCTGATCCCAGTATCTACAACCCTGGCTAAAATATCACCCAGCAAGACTGCGCAGGTAGGGGCGGCAGCGTAGCTATTTACACCTCGTCCTCTAGTCATACTACCCAGTCCTATCTGCTTCGGTCTCCACAGCTTATGAGGCCCTTGTCATCAGGCTCTACATGCCTTATTCCATACCAATCTATGCTGCTGGGATTTACTGCCACCCAGGCCTCTCCTCTACTATTGCCTCTAATCTTCTCTCTTAAATTTCTACTCTCAAGTCAAATGGCAAACTCTATATACTAGGCAATTTTAACCAAAATTGGCCTGACCCCTCCCTATGCAAGCTGCGTAACAACATCGCAGCCCTTAACTTAATGCAATTGATCTACAAGCCTACCCGACTAAATACTAAAATGGGCAACCACTCAGTCATCAACTGGGCCCTAACCTCACATGTCCACAGAGTAATCGAATCAGGCCTTCTCCCGGATGCACTCAGTGACCATCATATGATCTACTTGGTCCACAAACTCCACTGCCCAAAAACCCCACATAAAACATTGCTTGTCGACTCATATAAATCCCTAGACCATACCCACCTCCTATATGACCTAGCCCACACTGACTGGTCTCCTATTTCCTCTGCTACCACAGTTAATGAAGCCCTGAACTATTTCCAAGGCCACTTTCTTAACATCTGGAACAGGCATGCACCCTTTAAGTGCACTCAAGTACACGGAAACCTCCTCCCATGGATCATACCAGAACTGTTGGCATGTATGAAAGCTCGTGACCGGGCTTGGAAGGCTCACAAAGTCTCTAAATCAAATGCTGACCGTGACTGATATCGAACCCTCAGAAATACCTGCTCCAATGCTCCAAGGCTCACTAAGTCTGAATACTTTAGATCCACCTTTGATGCTAATATATGTACCCCATCAAAAGTTTGGAAAGTTATTAACCCCCTCTTCTCTCCCCCCTCTAAATCCGAAACTCCACTCATCTATGTCAACAATTTCCTTACGTCTGACCACCTCTCAGTTGCCGCTGAATTCAGCTCTTACTTTACCTCTTGTGCTGCTGCTGCTCTACTAGCTTCTCTTCCTCCTACCCAACCGAATGCGTCTGTCCGCAATAATTCATACCCAAGCACCCTCTCTAGCAACCTCTTCTCCTTCTGTCCAGTCTCACCTCATGATGCTCTAAATGCTCTCCTCATTCTCAACCCATCTAAGGGTTCCTCAACTGATGGCCTTGACCCCAAACTTCTCTTCCTGTCCGCTCATGCCATTTGTTCACCACTTTCTGCTTTATTAAACCTTTCCTTCTTGCTAGCCTCTGTCCCTGACCCGTGGAAACATGCTGCAGTTCTCCCACTACCCAAGGGAGGTGACCTTTCCATGCCTGGGAACTATTAGCCAGTCTCTCTCTCTCTCTTACCTATTCTCACTAAGCTTCAGGAGCACCTGGTCCTCTGCCAACTCTCCTCCTACCTCTCTAACTCTGCCTTTCTCATGCCCTACCAATCTGGTTTTAGGAAAGACCACCCCACTACCACTTCCTTACTTAGGCTCACTGATTCCATATTCTCAGGTATGGACAGTGGTCTAATCACGTCTGCAATCTCTGTCAACTTTGCAAAGGCTTTTGACACTGTCTCCCGCCCCTCATCCTAGATAATTTGCAATTTGCCGGCCTGTCTGATTCAGCCACAAACTGGTTTAGTTCCTACCTAACAGGCCAGACACAGTCAGTCAAAATTGTTGATTCCACCTTCCCACCACTCCAGATGAATGCTGGTGCACCCCAAGGCTCTGTCCTTGGTCCCCTACTATTCTCCATATTCCTTAATGACTTCCCATCAGTGTGCACCTCCTCCTCCATCCATATGTATTCTTTTTTTTTTTAAACATAGCTTTTTATTTTATTCTGAGGTAGAATATCACATACATGATCACATTTTATGCAACATGTTAATTGCTGAGGTTCCATAATACAGCTCATACAGGCAGTTAATTTACAGGTGTAACCCCCCTGCAAATGGGGGTTCCCAAAAGACTTCCAGGAGCTTGCTTGAATGCTCCAAGCCTGAATGGTGTTTGGCGTTTAAGCCATTTATCAGTGAGTGTTTTTAGAACCTCTGGTACTGTCTCTTTAAGAGCTGTCTGCTTGCAGACATAATTAGTTGTATGAGGACTGTGTGTTTCTTTGATTGAGTACCACTCAAGCTGCTGCCAATTCACTTCATTTTGCAGTCACTAGGAGTGCAAAGGGAACCTATCTGAAAGATGTAACTGTTTGCAGAAATTATTTAGGTAATAATGAAATTACAGTTTGTCTAACCTGCTTTCTTTGCAGTCAGAACTGTGTCTGCTAGTTCCCCATTCTAGTTTTGAACTGCTGAACTGGACCAATCAGTGTGGGGTAAACTAGCTCTAAAATGATGCCTTGGACGAATCAGAACTTGGGACTCATAATCTGAGCCAGCCACAAGAGGATTGTATGGGCAGTGACTCTGGAGATGTAGTTTAGACTTGATTGCCTTTTTGGACCAACAGCAGCAGTCTATTGTGGTGACAGCCAATCCAGTCAAGAACTGGGAGGAACTCAAAGGAAGTGCCGGTTTTTGTCTGTTGGGAGTTTCAGTTTGAGATCTGAAAGTGAAGGGAAAGAAACCCTGTGCTCCTTCAGTGCACAGTTTCAGTCAAAAAGCGTGTGCAAGGCCCAGGTTCCGGTCTACAACTTGTGTAACTGCTTGTTAGGACTGAATCCGTCCTGTGAAAAGAATCAAAGGATCTCTGAAGAGTAGAAACCAGGCTCACCCTGTAGAGACTGAAGAAATTGTTGAATTACACTCGGTCTGTCAGGAACTGAATCTGCTGTGTGTTCTCCTGGTTGTTGTGCAGTAATTGCGATTGGGATACAGATGCAGCCTGCCTGGTATAGTGCTTTCTTTTTTACCATATAAATGTGTGAGAGTCTCTTGGAGATCAAAAGTAGCCCTGCTGACATTGAAGGACCATATCTTCTTTGGAGGTCGTGAGTACTAATTGAGGGTAGCTCCCTGTTGAATTGCCACATTAAATCCAAATGGAATTACTGTACTGCTGACTGTTTAATTTTCCTTTTCTCTGTGTGAAAAGGCCCTACCAGCTGCCAAGTTTGGACTGCACACTGGGCCTGGGTACCCAGGGACAGTAACTCAGGTAGGGATAGGCCTGTGCACAGAGCCATGAGATAGATAGTAAAGTGATAAGCTAATTAACCTGATTTCCCCTGTCCTTGTTATATCCCTAAATAAATCAGAGCTGTTTGTTTCAACAAAGTTATACTGCCGAGTATTTGTCTATGTTAAGTACTGTACTGTGATTGTTGCACTGTATCTTATTTTACAGGATGTCCGGTGCCTGAACCAGCCTTGGGGGTAAGTGTATACTGTGAAGGTAATTCTGCTATATTGTGTGGGCCACTAGTGGGAGAAGGGGGTTGCAGTGTCCCAGAGGCTGTGACCAAGTAAGTTTAACTATTGCAAACCTGACCTCTGGGTGGAGGCACCCATCATTGGATCAGGCCCCTCAACCTGTTGGTAGCAAATCAGGCAGGGGTAGTAGCCCTGGGATAAGCGCCATCTAGGGGTTACATTTGGAGGCTCACCGCTGGGATTGTGTGTCCTCTGAGTGGCCATATTTACAAACCACTGTTAAGGGAAAATAAATAAATAAATAAATAAATGGGTACCCCGACAGAGTGGCTGTGCACCGGCTGGTGGAGTGGTGTACTAGGGGAGGAGATCGACCCCAAATGCTATGCTTATCCTGGACATCCCCTGGGTATCAATCACGGACACTGTGCAGGGAGTACTTTCCAAGGTGGAAGGTTTACAAAATCCTGTGGTGGTGGGTGACACGCTAATCTGCTCACCCACTTTCCTGGCCTAGTAGGTTTAAGGATCCCATAGATAGCTCCAAAGTACCACAGACCATTACCCCAGAGGGCCCTCACTGCTTGGAAGTGATAACTAAGGACAGTAAAGACCGAGGGAATGAGCCCCACCACTATCTGAAACTTTTGAGGAGAAATTTGCTAAATGGTTGCTGGGAGAAGGAAAACTGTGGAGGACTTGAAGAAACTATTCTTGCCACCTGAAGTGTTCCTCCCCAACACCCTCTCCTGCTCCAGTACCCGTAATGGTGGCTGAACCAATGCAGACTCCTATTTCTGCACCTGCCATTAGTCACGACTCTTACCGAAGGTTGAGGATCTTCTCTGGCACCCTCCCACCCCAAGGGAGGATGACTGGGAGACCTGGATAACTATGTTGCCCCAAGTGCTAGAATGGCAATGCTCGGAGGCAGCGAAAGAGGTTGAGTGAGAGCCTCCGAGGGTCCTGCCCTGGCTACCATCCGTGCTAAGCGGGCCAGTAACCCTGAGGCGACTGCACAGAAGCCTATCTTGAGGCCTTGGAGAATGTGTATAGGGAGCCCAGATTCTGATGAGGACCTATGGTGGAGAGTAAGAAATGCACAACAGTACCAAGGGGTTGTTGTCTGTGTATGTCTCGGCTGGAAAAATTGTTGCAAAATGCCTCAGAAAGGGTGGTTGCCAGCGATTGAACTGGACCGAACCAGACTGGACAGAATCCTTAAGTCTCCCCCTTCTCAGAACTGCTGTTGCTTCAGATTCAGCCTGGCAAATAGACTGGAATCCCCACCCTCCTTGATGTTAATGAGGAGGGTCGGGGAGTTGAGCGACCTCGGGAGGACCTGCACCAATAGCTGTAGCTATGACGAGTGACTGAGGGTGGCCCATCAAGTGAAGTTCAGGGGCAGAGGTTGGCAGTCAATGAGTGCTCTGATAAGGAAAAGAAATATCCACAATGGGGTGAACTGTTGAGAGGATCCGGAATTCAAAAACAGTCCCTTTATGAAGGCCAACGCCTGCAAATACGGGCCCGACCTATATCCGACTGCATCTGCTATGGGGTGGGGATACCCACCCATGTATCTCCTGCTGATAACAGCTCCGAACTCGATTCCTTGACCATGGAAGTGGAGAAACTGACGAGATGTCTCCAAATGCTTATCACGCCCGCAGACAGAGATGGCACCAAGGTTTCCAGTTAGTAATACCCCGCCCTGGCTCCCAGTGTGGCACCTCGGCCAGCTCAAACTCCAAAAAGTATGTTTTGCTATAATTGTGGGAAGGATGGGCACATGAAAGAATGCCAATCCCCAAAGACACTGACAAAAGTTGCATATAGGCTACAAGGAGAGCTTGGGAGAACAAATCAGTGGTTAAGAGGTGCTGAAATGATCCAGTGAGGGCACCAAAAATGCTAATTCCGTCCTTTTGTGGCAAGGTCAGTTGCCCAGGCCCCCCACTACGCCTCTCAGACTGGTCCAGAATAGTGGGTCCCTCCATGGAGACCACTGTAAAGGTAAATGGAGTGTCTACAAGGCTGTATTAGACAGTGGCTCCCAAGTGACAATTATGTTTCAAGATTGGTATCAGAAGCATTTGTCAGGCGTACACCCAACCATTAGAAGGACTGCATGTATGGGGTTAAGTGAAGGCCTACCCCTATTCTGGTATATCCGAATTTGGCTGTCTTTCCCCACCTCCGTGGCTGGAGTGGCCGAACAAGTAGAGACCCTAGCCTTAGTGTGTCCCCCACTGGACTGTATGATGGTGTCCCTTTGTTGATTGGAACAAATGCTCATATGTTCAGAAGGCTGGCACATTGTGTTATGAAAACAGGGTCAAAGACTAGTAGAGCTTTAGAGTTCGGCTTTAATTAAGAAGGCCTATGAGGCACAGAGAGATGCTGAAAATATAGAACCAGAGGAACGGTTGGAATTGTATGGAAGAAGGATCCTGAGTCTCTGATCCTGGCACAAATGCCCAGTGTACCTTACAGGGAGAGGTCCGTATCAGAAAGGATGTTAAGAATAAAATATTAATGTTGGATGCACCAGGCGATGGAAAATTGCCAGAGGACTGCTGGTCAAGCCTAGTATTTTGCCGCTAGAGCCCATGCTTATACCAGAAGGGTAATGGTCCAAGTTCATAATGTGTCTGAAAGAGACATTGAGGTAAATAGAGGTTGCATCTGGCTAATGTGCATTGTGCAGACACTGCAGTGCTACCCAGCAGCAAGAGTTCAAGGAAGAATGACAGAGTAACGCCTGACTTGTTTGATTTAGCAACTCCCGCTGCCAGCTGAATGAGAAGTGAGGATCAGTGAGAAGCTTGCCCAGAGAGACCAGGTGTTTCTTTAAAGGAATGGGGCGTAGGATGCGTGCAGAGCTGAGACACAATATCCGGCTGCATAGCGAAAGACCATTCGTGAGAGGTCTCGGCGCCTGGCACCTGCTGATATAGATGATGTGAGGGCGGCATCTGCAAGAGATGTTAGCGGCTGGTGTAATACAAGAATCCAGAAGCCCTTATGCTTCCCCCATTGTGTAGTGAGGAAAGAATGGGACAGTAAGGATGTGCGTGGATTATCGCACCTTAAACCAGCGGACTATCCCTGATCAGTACACAATGCCCGCATTCAGGATGCTTTGGACTGCCTAAGCGAGACAAGTGGTTCTCTGTGCTGGATCTCCGCAGTGGGTACTACGGTCGATGGCCCCAGAGGCCCGTGAGAAGACAGCCTTTATCTGTCGCTTGGCTTCTATGAATTCATGAGGATGCCTCAAGGGATTTCAGGTGCCCCAGCCACTTTTCAACGATTGATGGGCGTGCAGTGGGGACATGAACTTACTAAGTGCCTGGTATACCTAGATGATGTTATTGTGTTTGGCAGCTCACTGGAGGAACATGAGCAGATTATTTAAGGTATTGGATCGACTGGAGGACTTTGGCCTTAAACTGTCCATTGATAAGTGTCAATTCTTTCAAACATCAGTAAAGTATGTGGGACACATAGTATCCACCGAGGAATAGAGACCCGACCCAAGTAAAGTTGAGGCCTTGACCACCTGGCCACAGCCAAAAATCTAAAAGAACTGCAAAGATTCCTGGGATTCTGTGGTTATTATCGGCGTTTCATCAAGGACTATTCAGAGTGATCCGCCCTTTACTTAACCTTACTCAAGGGTATCACACCCACAAAAATACCAAAAGTCAAGCTCCCTCAAGACTGAAAGAGTGTATTTTCATCCAGTGAAGTATTTGGGGCCCGCTGGACTCCTGATTGTGAGACTGCTTTTCATGAGATCATATATCAACTTACCCATGCTCCAGTGCTGGCCTATGCCGATCCAAGAAAACCTTACGTCCTGCACACTGATGCTAGCTTGCAAGGGTTGGGGCTGTGTTGTACCAAAAGCGAAGAATGGCCTGAGACCAGTGGCCTTTGCCAGTAGAAGCCTGACCCCATCCGAAAAGAACTATCCTGTACATAAGTTAGAGTTCCTAGCTTTGAAGTGGGCTATTGTTGACCAATTCCATGAGTACTTGTATGGGGCTAAAATACTAGTAAAACCTGACAATAATCCTTTGACCTATGTGCAGACCTCAGCTAAGTTGGATGCCACTGGCCACAGGTGGCTTTCTGCATTATCTACATATGACTATGCTCTCGAATACCGAGCAGGTCTGAACCACATAGATGCTGATGCTCTCTCCGGAGCCTGTTCCCCAGAATGATTGGGTCCGATTGGCAGAACCTGACATTCGGGCACTCTGCGGAAGTTTGACAGGGAGGAACAAATGTCACGGACGCAGTGGACTGCATGGTGGATTGCTTGGGACCCTCTGAGAATTGCATACCTGCTGCTTGTTGCCACTTTTCTGCAATAGACATTGGTGCACTGCCTCAGCTGGACAATGACAGTATTAGTGGGCTCAATCCGCGATCCTATGATCAAATCAGCTTTAGAAGCCCTCTATGCAGGAAAAGATGTGTCCAAATTACGCTCCACTGATTTGAGAACTGCACTGTTATACAAAGAAGGTCCTAAGTTGAAACTGATCAATAAACTGTTATATAGAGAACAGTAGACAGAGGGGACAAGTAGACAAACAACAACTGGTGCTGCCCACTGCCTTCGAGACTCAGTATTGAGGTCCTTGCACAACCACATGGGGCACCTTGGTATAGACAGAACACTTGACTTGGTGAGATCCAGATTCTATTGGCCTAAGATGGGGCTGATGTGGAGCAACACATACGAACTTGTAGATCGCTGCTTACAGAGGAAAGCTTTTGCCCAGAGGGCTGCCCCTTGTTAACATAACCACCAGTGCACCCATGGAGCTGGTCTGTATTGATTTTCTGAGTTTGGAGTCAGATCAAAGAAATATCAGTAATGTGCTGGTGGTCACTGACCATTTCACGAGATATGCCCAAGCTTTCCCCACCAAAGACCAGAAAGCATCCACTGTAGCCAAAGTACTCGTAGAAAACTTTTTTGTTCACTATGGGGCTCCACAAAGAATCCATTCTGATCAAGGGAGAGACTTTGAGAGTCAGATCTGATCAAAGAGATGCTTTTCTCTGTGGGGAGTGAAAAGTCCAGAACCACTCCTTACCACCCCAGGGGACCCACAGCCTGAGCGTTTCAACGCACTTTGCTAGATATGCTGGGCACCCTGCACCCAAAGGACAAGCCTAGATGGAGCCAACAAATTAGCACCCTGGTACATGCTTATAACTGCACCAAAAGTGATGCCACTGGGTTCTCCCCTACCGCCTGATGTTTGGAAGAGAAGCTCGACTACCGGTAGATGTGTGTTTGGGGTCTCTCCTGATGGGGTTCAAGCTGACAACTATTTACAGTATGTGCAAAAGTTAAAGGCCCAGCTAACTCATGCGTACCAACTGGCTCAAACCATGGCTGCCAAAAGAAATCTGCCACAAAGAAAGGTATGATAAAAAGGTGAAAGCACAGGAACTCCAGGAGGGAGATCGGGTATTGCTAAGAAATCTGGGACTGCATGGCAAACACAAGATTGCTGACAGATGGCACCATCTCCCTCACATTGTAGTGGGCAAACTAGATGATCTGCCAGTGTACAAAGTAAGGCCTGAGAACAATTCAAAAGATGTAAAAACAATGCATAGAATCATTACTACCCATTGGACAAATCCTGATTGAGTCTGAGCCCCCAGAAGATGCCCCTCTGGACCAGTGACTAGAGCTGCTGCTAAGAAAAGATCAAGAAGTCTGCACCTACAGAAGCAGAGTTAAAGTGTTCCCCTGCACAAGTCCCAGTTGAGCATGACTGTCAGTCCATATCAGAAGAAAGTGAGAGTGACTTTGAATACTATCCTTTACGAACTGAGTCAATTGTTTCGGGGCAATCCCCTAGTCAATACTGGAGACAAAGCTGGGCCTTCTGGACTGTCTATGCCCCCAGCTCCATCCCTGGAGCCAATGCTCCCAGAGCGTGAAGTGCAAAGCATCAGATCCGATGAAATGGAATCATTGTGCATGGTTGAACTGTTTGAGCTTTCAGGGGAGGAAAATGATAGATTGGGGCAGACTGGTGATACACCCCGAACAAGAAGAGTATTTTGAGTGCCCTGACAGTCCACTGCCAGTGTCTGAAAGCTCTCCATGCGAGCCAAATGTTGTGGACTCAGAAACTGTAACTCCTGGAGCTGAAAGTGCCCCAAGTTCTAGCCTCTCTACCCCCATGGAGACTCCCCTGACAAGTGAGAACAATGCTGAAAATGAGGCTCAGAGTGCAGAGACTGTAACAGCTCCCCCTAGAAAGACTGGTCGAGCTGTAAAGCCTGTGGTGCACCTCAGTTATGATTCCCTGGCCGGCCAGTGGACCTGCCTCTCAATGTTGTCCATAAAGGAGTGTATGTGTCCCCGAGCTCATTGCCCAAACTGAGCGTTAGTGCTAACTCCAAGTTACTTGTGTTGCCCTCTAAGTATGGTGCCCTTGCCCGTCCAGCCCCAAGGTAACTGATAGGAAGGGTCCCTCTCTTCAGGTTTCATGTACAAGAGGTAATAACTTGAGTTATGGTACAATGTGTGTGTTATACTGTGTAAAAGTGACGTACTGCAATGTTTCAGAAATGGTTCTTGGTAAAATGATGTATTGACTGATGATTACATGTGTGAGCCTAATGCAAATGTATATGGTTGCAGTTGAAACTTATGGGGGTACTTGCAGCCTTGACGTCAAGCTTTTCAAACCAGGAAGGTGTAACCCCTGCAAATGGGGGTTCCCAAAAGACTTCAGGAGCTTGCTTAGATGCTCCAAGCCTGAATGGTGTTTGGCGATTTTAAGCCATTTATCAGTGAGTGTTTTAGAACCTCTGGTACTGTCTCTTTAAGAGCTGTCTGCTTGCAGACATAATTAGTTTGTATGGGGACTGTGTGTTTCTTTGATTGAGTACCACTCAAGCTGCTGCCAATTCACTTCATTTTGCAGTCACTAGGAGTGCAAAGGAACCTATCTGAAAGATGTAACTGTTTGCCAGAAATTATTTAGAGTAATAATGAAATTACAGTTTGTCTAACCTGCTTTCTTTGCAGTCAGAACTGTGTCTGCTAGTTCCCCATTCTAGTTTTGAACTGCTGAACTGGACCAATCAGTGTGGGGTAAACTAGCTCTAAAATGATGCCTTGGACGAATCAGAACTTGGGACTCATAATCTGAGCCAGCCACAAGAGATTGTATGGGCAGTGACTCTGGAGATGTAGTTTAGACTTGGTGCCTTTTGGACCAACAGCAGCAGTCTATTGTGAGTGACAGCCAATCCAGTCAAGAACTGGGAGGAACTCAAAGGAAGTGCCCGGTTTTGTCTGTTGGGAGTTTCAGTTTGAGATCTGAAAGTGAAGGGAAAGAAACCCTGTGCTCCTTCAGTGCACAGTTTCAGTCAAACGTGTACAGGCCCAGAGTTCGGTCTACAACATGTGTAACTGCTTGTTAGGACTGAATCCGTCCTGAAAAGAATCAAAGGATCTCTGAAGAGTAGAAACCAAGCTCACCCTGTAGAAGACTGAAGAAATTGTTGAATTACACTCGGTCTGTCAGGAACTGAATCTGCTGTGTGTTCTCCTGGTTATTGTGCAGTAATGCGATTGGGATACAGATGCAGCCTGCCTGGTATAGTGCTTTCTTTTTTACCATATAAATGTGTGAGGAGTCTCTTGGAGATCAAAAGTAGCCCTGCTGACATTGAAGGACCATATCTTCTTTGGAGGTGTGAGTACTAATTAGGTCGCTCCCTGTTGAATTGCCACATTAAATCCAAATGGAATTACTGTACTGCTGACTGTTTAATTTTCCTTTTCTCTGTGTGAAAGGGCCCCTACCAGCTGCCACAGTTTGGACTAGCCACTAGGGCCTGGGTACCCAGGGACAGTAACTGGTAGGGATAGGCCTGTGCACAGAGCCATAATGAGATAGTAAAGTGATAAGCTAATTAACCTGATTTCCCCTGTCCTTGTTATATCCCCTAAATAAATCAGAGCTGTTTGTTTCAACAAAGTTATACTGCCTGAGGTATTTGTCTATGTTAAAGTACTGTACTGTGATTGTTGCACTGTATCTTATTTTACAGGATGTCCGGTGCCTGAACCAGCCTTGGGGGTAAGTGTATACTGTGAAGGTAATTCTGCTATATTGTGTGGGCCACTAGTGGGAAGAAAGGGGGGTTGCAGTGTCCCAGAGGGCTGTGACCAAGTAAGTTTAACTATTGCAAACCCTGACCTCTGGGTGGAGGCACCCGCCATTGGATCCAGGCCCCTCAACCTGTTAGTGGCAAATCAGGCAGGGGTAGTAGCCCCTGGGATAGCGCCATCTAGGGGTTACACAGGCATTTGATTTATGCACATTGGGTTGTTTAACACATCTCTGTAGTAGCATTTTATTTTCTCTCATTGTTTGGTTCTTTGACCAATCTAGGATCTCACAGACTATAGTCTTAGATAAATAATAAGATTCCCTTGCTTCCCTCTCCCATCTTTTCCAGATCAACATCTCTTTCGAACTGGATCTCCTTCCCTTAGCATCAGACACCTCAGAATAATATATTATCCCAACTGTGATTAGCATGAAATACATAAGATTATCCTTTTTTGGTTTCATGGTACAAAGTCTGAGTAAGCCTCTAATTGGTATGCAACCCATAGTCCCCATCTAGTATTAAAAGTGTTAATCCTGTTATTTATCTTATATGAGAAACGTTCCAGGTTATATACTTCATAAGTGAGGTTTCTCCATGAGGCCTTATCAGGAATCGTTTTAGTGAGCAATAATCTGGTAATAACTTTTTAGCTATTAGAATTAAGAGTGTGACCAGTTTATAGTTAAGCCGGCTAATCTGTATGTCTTGTGGAGGTGTTGCTGTCAGGAGAAATCCTGGAATAAATAGATCAGGTATGTCAAAAATATTGTTAAGTTCCCCTATAATATCTCTCCAAAAGTCTGATAGGAGTGGACTGGCTCAAAATATATGTTCTTGGCCTGCAGGAGAATACCCACATCCTCTCCAGCAGAGACTACCATTAGGTGCTCCCAGTTTTAGCTGAATACTTGAGGTTCTAAAGACTCTAACCCTGGTCTTCCATGCAAACTCCCTCCGATAAGATGATGATGAATTTTTAGAATAACAGTAGGTAGATTGTAACCATCTGTCTGGGACTAGTTCTATTTTAAGTTCTCTTGCCCATCTGGCTCTAACTTGGTCACGTTCCTGTGTGGATATAGGATGCATTGCCATATAAATATTACTAATAATGTGTTCCTGAGGTCTGCCTTCTATAGCTTGTACAATCAACTGTACCCTCTTAGAGAGGGCTTTTGCTATCTCAGTCAAGAAGTCAGCCATCTTAACTAAAACAGCATGTAGTACCTTATAAGTTGAGAGTTCTCGCTGGGGTAATCCATGTGAGGATTGTGAATATGTGTGTAACCCCCCTGCAAATGGGGGTTCCCAAAAGTCTTCCAGGAGCTTGCCTGAATGCTCCAAGTCTGGGCGGTGTTCGGTGTCTGAGCTGTTTAAATGTGGTTCCAAGTGAGTGCTATTTGAGCCTTCATGTACTGTCTCTTTAAGAGCTGTCTGCTTTGCAGACATAATTAATTTAGAAGGGGGATTGTGTGTTTCAATGCTCAAGTCCCACCCGGGCTGCTGTCAACTCGCTCCGTTTCTACTGTCGCTAAATGCGCAGAGGGAGCTCTTTCAAAAGGTGTAACAATCTGCCAGGAATTGTTTAGAGTAATAATGAAAATACAGTTGGTCTAAACTGCTTTTCTTTGCAGTCTGAACTGTTTTTGCCTAGCCCTCCATTCTGGTTTTGAACTGCTGAACTGGACCAATCAGTGTGGGGGGACCTTTAAAATGGAGCCTGCTGCTGGCAAATCAGAACTTGGACTCTCATTGTGGAGCCAGCTGCCTATGTACTGTATGGCCAGTGACTCTGGGAAATGTAGTTTTGACCTTGGCGCCTTCTTCTACCAACAGAGGGAGTCTTATTGTGAGTGACAGCTGAATCAGCCAACAGAATAGTGTGGAGCTAAAGAAAATGCCCTGCTTTGTGACTGGAAAGATCAGATCAGTTGTGGCAGTGAAGACAGAAGGAACTGTGTGTTTCTGCAGTGTATAGTTTCTCGCAGGAAGCGCGTGTGAGGCCCTGAGTTTCAGTCTGCAGCCTTTGTAAGTGTCAGTTTGGACTGAATCTGAGTTGTGAGGAGAAAGAAGCACTAGAAGTGTGTAAACCAGGCTCACCCTGTAGAAGACTGGAGAAATTCCTGAATCGCGCGCAGTCTGTCAGGAACTGAAGCTGCTGTGTGTGCTCCCGGGTATTTTGTAGTAATTGCGATCAGGATCGAGGAGCAGCCTGCCTGGTATAGTACTTTCCTTTTACATATGAATGTGCATAGTGCATGTGGAGAATCGCTATTTCCAGTCCACCCGTGCTGTGTGCTGTATGCTGAAGCTGGAAGCAAACCCCAGTTTAGCTTGGACTAAATATGTTTGCTATCAAACACAGTGGGGTCCAGTCACAAGGACCTTGTCTCCATGCCCTGTTGTTCTGGCAATCCAGAAGAACATCTACCATCCAGTCCTCAGCTTGGGTATTGTGAGTACAAATCAGGGCATTCCCCTGCAATCTGTTTTCAATCACAAGTGTGTCATCTAATTCTTGTTGTTTCCCTGCTTCATGGACTGAGCCATCCAGTTCAGGACTACAATAGGGTGTTGTGCGTATATTTTCTTCTGCAGAGCCCCATCCATCTGCACCTGCCGGCCAACCCCGGGCAATGGGCCTGGCTAGCCCCCCCCCCAACCTGGGTACCCAGAGCGTGACTTTTCAGACCCTGTATGTGTGCACAGTACTGTGATTTAATGCCATCAATTAACCTGACTTCCCCCTCCCATGTTACTGCCCCCTAAATAAATCAGATTTGTTGTTGTTATACTATATACTGTCTGTGGTGTTGGTACTTATGGAAACAGTATTGTGTTTTGCTGTGTATGTTGTTTAACCTTATTTTACAAGGGGTCCTCAGAGACATGCTGCAGAATCAGTCTCGAGGGTAAGTGGTATCTATATGAGTCAACAGATTCATTTAACTCCATTTAATAAGTATATGGCTTCCAAAATTAATGGGAGAAAAGTATCTGGCTCCCTAAAAGAAAAGAAAAATTAAGTGGCATCCAGTTTTGCAGACAATGGTTGATTTTTCTGGAAAAGGGGATCCCACTGGCCAAAAATCAAAACTCTGAATAGGCTATATTCTCAGCTGCAACTCAGTTCAAGGTTTGAAAATACACCACAGAGTGTGTAGCCATGAACGCCATATGATTATATGAATCCTGGTACCAGTCTCCAATCTACAAGAGCAGCGCCCAAAAATTCAAGGCCTACTACACACATGACCCAACCATGCTTTGAGCCTGAGCTGTCAAAAAAACATGAGGTCAGCCACCTCTTCAACTACGAGACACTGAGCAGTTGTTAATGCCCGCCTAGAGACTGCTATTGTCATCAGAGTAGTTAAAACCCACGGCTGATGCAGGTTTATGGCTTGCCTTCATTTCTGAGGCAGTGGGTACGGCAGTTTGAGCAGCATGAGTTTTTTTGAGACAGGGAACTAAAGTGGCAAGGAAAACATCAATGGATTTTCTGGTTTTGCATGAGGGGTTCAGTAATGCAGGCCCCTACTCTGTTAGGTGTTGATGACGTGTGTCCCTCCAAAAGTCATATACAAAGGTACCACCAAGAACTGCCATCTATCATGCCCCTTCCTGCAGATTGGCACAGCACATATTCCACTACTCACAGGACTAACACAGAGGCACAATGCAGCAGTATACTGATACAGTGGAGGGTGGCATCTCTGAATGCCAGAAGTCTGGGGAACAAGATAGCAGAATTGCAGTCACTGATGGCAGAGGTAGAGGTGGACATAGCGGCCATCACAGAGACATGGCCACACAAAACCATGACTGGGACCATGCAGTTCCCTGGTATAAACTGTATAGAAAGGATAGGGGGACAAGAAAGGTGGGAGTAGCCCTGTACATGAAGGAAGGGATAACTTGTATCTGAGAGAAAGAGGCAAAGTGTAAGACAGAAGTGATGTCGGTACAGGTACAATCCACTAGGGAAAGGAAACTAAGGATAGGGGTGGTCCACAGGCCAGCTTTCCAGGAAGAGTTGTTGGACAGGGTACTAGGGTCTCAAACCACGGAAATGGCCAGTAAGGGGGAGGTAGTGATTATGGGGGTTTTCTGTCTACCTGGGGTGAACTGGAAAACCCCAGCTACCTCCTACACTAGGGAACAAGTACTGCTTGATGCATTTCAAGGTGCTTTCCTGGCCCAAGGTGTCTTGGAACCCATAGGGAGAGGGCTGTACTGGACCTGGTCCTGTCCAACTGTAGGCATGTTCAGGATGTGAAAGTGTGAACGCCACTTGCAGGTAGTGACCACCACACAGTGTGGTTCCACCTTGACATGGGGAGAGGATGGTAAGGATCAAGACAAGGGTTTTGGACTTTAAGAGGGCTGACTTTGGTAAAATGGGAAAAATTCTAGTAGGACACTTTGCTGGGATCAGAAGACAGATGGATGTAGAACAGAAATGGGCCACTAGTGAGTGTGCCAGAATCAAAAGCAAGAAAATGAAAGCCAAAAATGCCCAGCTGGTACAGAAAGGAGGTGGCAAAAGCTGTAGGTGACAAGAGGGCAGCCATTCTGAAGAACAAACGTAGTCAGGAGGAGGAGGATAGGGTGGATTACTCTGCTAAGTCAAGAGAGGAAGCAGAGTGGTTAGGGTGGCAAAGACTTAAAGGGAAGTGCAGAGTACTTGAGGGTAAAAACAAGGGGGCTGGCCTTTTTCCAATATATAAGGGAGAAAGGAGCATAAAGGATGAGACAGTCAGATTAAAGAAGGAGGGTGATGTGGCAGAGGGTAGAGAAGAGAAAGAGGAGGTACTTAACAAGTACTTCTGTTCAATCTTCACTATTGAGAAGGACGGACCAGTGCCACATTGGAATGGGGGCTGGGGACAGGGGGAGTCACGGACGGTGTCATTCAAGCTGATGGGGTACTTAAGGACCTAAAGGCCCTGAAGGTAGATAAATCCCCAGGACCAAATGGTGTGCACCCAAGGATCCTAAGGGAACTGGTAGAGGCTCAGGTGGATCCCATGGCAGACCTGTTTAACACCTCTCTGAAGTCAGGGATCGTGCCCCCGTTTTTGGAGAACTACACATGTGGTGTCTCTCCATAAAAATGGGACAAAGTCTGAACCAGGGAACTACAGGTTGGTCAAGCTGACCTCAGTAGTGGGCAAGCCAATGGAGACCATCCTGAAAGAGAGGTTAGTGAGCTTTCTGGAGGATAATGGGCTCCAGAATGTGAGGCAGTATGGGTTTATGTCAAGGAGGTCCTGCCAGACAAATCTTTCCCTTGACTGGGTCACCAGGACAGTGGACACGGGCCAAGCAGTTAATGTCCTGTATCTGGACTTCAGTAAGGCCTTTAACTCTGTGCCTCACAGGAAACTGGTCAGGAAGGTAGAAGACCTGAGGGTGGGGGTGAAGCTTGTCGGGTGGGTCAGAAAGATGACTGCAGGGCAGAAGCCAAGAGGTGGTAGATGACATGCCGGTGACCCATGTTCTGGAACAAGCACTGGCCACAGGGGTTGGCAGGGAAGGGAGAGGATCGAGCATCTGGAGGGCAGCTCTCCTCTCCCAGGGAGGGAGGACTGGCACTCCCGCCGAATGACTCCCCCCCCCCAGGTGGAGGCTGGAGGGTAGTGCAGGTCAGAGGGGCCAGACGAAGGGAGGGTGCTGCGGGACTTCTGCAGATGCATGCACACCTCTACATGCGCACGTCATGCGTGTGCACCCCAGCAATGGGGAAGGGAGAAAATAGAGGAAAAACACCTCCAGCTGCAGATGACAACCAACCTCCCACAGGCTCTGCAGCCAGCAACCGGGCAGAGGTAAGTCCTGGTGATACCAGGGTGACGGAGCTGGGGGAGGGTCAGTCAGAAGGAAGCAGCCAGAGGCATAAGACGATAAAGTATCTATAAAAAAAGAGGTGGTAGATGGGGGAGCGGAATTTTCAGAAGCTAGGCCTATGACCAGTGGGGTCCCCCAAGGCTCTATGCTCAGACCAGTGTTTTGTTTAACATATTCATAAGTGATATTGAGGATAGAATCAAGGGTAAGATATACCCATTCGTGGATAAAAGAAAAAGTTTTGTGGGAGGGTGGACACAAAGGAGGGGAGACAGGAACTTAGAGAAAACTTGACTAGGCTAGAGAAGTGGTCTGGCATTTGGCAACTTGGGTTCAACACTAAGGAGGAAAAAAAAACAGAGACCAAATACTGGCTGAGTAGTGTGCAGGTAACCAGGTCAGAGAAAGAAAAGGACCTGCACGTAATTATCACAAGTAGCCTGAAACACTTGACACACTGCAGGAAAGCTGCAGCC
This sequence comes from Neoceratodus forsteri, assembly GCA_016271365.2. Classification (NCBI taxonomy): domain Eukaryota; kingdom Metazoa; phylum Chordata; order Ceratodontiformes; family Ceratodontidae; genus Neoceratodus; species Neoceratodus forsteri. Next base: position 454,633,172 of record JADMNL010000024.1, on the reverse strand, counting down.
AAAGCAAATGGGATTCTGGGCTGCATAGCCAGGGGAATTACCATCAGGAAGGCAGATGTCATTCTGCCGCTGTACAGGTCTCTAGTAAAAGCGCACCTAGAGTACAGTGTGCAGTGCTGGTGCCCTTATCTTAAGAAGGATATTAACTTGCTGCAAATGGCCCAGAGAAGGGCAACCAAGATGATCCAGAGCCAGCTATAAGAGGCACAGGAGGCTCAACATGTACTCTTGAGGACAGAAGGGGGGGGGCATGACTGAGACCTACAAGTACCTTAATGGTATAAACTGGGTGAGCACCGAGAGCCTTTTCAGCTGTAGTGGAAACAAGACCACTGGGGGTAACTGCACAAAACTGGTCGGAGAAGGTTCAGGAGGGAAATGAGGAGACACTTTTTCACCAAGAGGGTGGTGGCTAAGTGAAATGCATTGCCAGAGGAGGTGGCATCCCTTAAAACAGTGGACATCTTCAAAAGAAGCTTAAACAGGGTGAGGGAGGAAGTTGCAGGTAGGGGGTGTTTGACAGGGATCAAGAGGGTATGGGGGGGCAGTTCCCTCTGTAAACGCAGTGGGAACTGCGCACTTGAGCAGACTAGCTAGACCATTAGGTCTTTATCTGCTGGCACATTCATATGGTCGTACATTGTCCTAACCCCCTTAATTAATTTTATTTTTTTTAAACTACCCTGCCCACTGAATAGAGAAAATTGCTTATCCTGGCTTTGCTTTGTACCCATACAACTGAGGATGTGCTTAAGAAAGGTAAGATAAAATTCCAGTTTCAAATTTAAAGGGGAACAGTCAGCACTAAGACCCCCACACCCAAGTGGAGGGCTGTTCCCAATTTGCACATAGTGTATGGGAGTGGGTTATTATTCACTGAAATCAGCAGAAAGACAAACTTGTTGTACCATAATTGTAACATCATGCTGCTGTTGTATCATCGTTAGTATGTCACAGCAATGGTACAACAGCACTGATTGTCTTTGCGCATGCACAAGTTGCGGAACACCGAACTTACATAAATGGCTGCAGCATTTGAGTGACGGCACAGAAAGTGGTTAGCGAGCAGTGCATTGAAAGTAAGTGCCTATTTTTTTTTGTTTGCTTGGAACACAGCAGGACACTACTTTTTCTATTTTCATTTAAAAAATCAGAGGCTATTGGAACCGGGACAGACTGCGTGTTTTTCTAGAACTTTGTGGTGGGGGGACCCTGACAATGCAGGGCAACTGTCATTGAAGTGACCAGCAATTTATTTACTGTTGCCCATACACAATACAAAACAATGAATGGGCAACAGTAAACAACAACGCTGTGTTCTCTTCTCGAGGATGTATGACAACTGAAATCCTCTTGAGGTTTACATGGTTGTCATGACAACCTCTCAAAGTGAACTGTGTTGTTGTTCACTGTTGCCCATCCTCTATTTTGTGTGCAAAAACATTTGTTTTTTTTTTTACTTACTGTTTATTGCATTATAGTACATTGTATCAGACTGGTCCTGCTGACTTGCAAGCTGACATTTTCTGTAACTACAAATCCCAGCTTCCCCTGAAGCTGCCATTAGAGTTGAGCTGCAGCAGTGGGAGAGTCAATAGCCTGTAGTGCAAGTTACAGTTTTTATAAACTCTGATCTTTTGTTTGCTGGTCCCACAGTCCTCCCTGGGCTAAGTACAGTCACAGAGGACTGTAATTAGGCCCGGAAAACAGCGGAACTGGCAAACATCTGATCAGAGCTTAGAAAAGCTCTAACTTGTGTAACCCCTAGATGGCGCTATCCCAGGGGCTACTACCCCTGCCTGATTTGCCACTAACAGGTTGAGGGGCCTGGATCCAATGGCGGGTGCCTCCACCCAGAGGTCAGGGTTTGCAATAGTTAAACTAACTTGGTCACAGCCTCTGGGACACTGCAACCCCTTCTTCCCACTAGTGGCCCACACAATATATCAGAATTACCTTCACAGTATACACTTACCCCCAGGACTGTTTCCGCACTGGGACCTCCTGTGAAATAAGATACAGTGCAACAATCACAGAACAGTACTTTAACATAGACAAATACCTCAGGCAGTATAACTTTGCTGAAACAAGCAGCTCTGATTTATTTAGGGGATATAACAAGGACAGGGAAATCAGGTTAATTAGCTTATCACTCTACCCATCTACTTATGGCTCTGTGCACAGGCCTATCCCTATCAGTTACTGTCCTGGGTACCCAAGCCCTAGTGGCTAGTCCAAACTGGCAAGCAGCTGTAGGGGCCCTTCACACAGAGAAAAGGAAAATTAAACAGTCAGCAGTACAGTAATTCTCTATTTGGATTTAATGTGGCAATTCAACAGGGAGCCTGAATTAGTACTCACGACCTCCAAACAAGATAGGGTCCTTCAATGTCAGCAGGGCTACTCTTGAGCTCCAAGAGACTCCTCACACATTTATATGGGGAACAGTCACAGGCAAAAGTCACTTAATGGCAGCAGGATTCACTTGAGGTACACAAACCTCTTCACACATTTATATGGTAAAAGAAAGCACTATACCAGGCAGGCTGCATCTGTATCCCGATCGCAATTACTGCACAATACCCGGGAGAACACACAGCAGATTCAGTTCCTGACAGACCGAGTGCAATTCCACAATTCCTCCAGTCTTCTACAGGGTGAGCCTGGTTTCTACTCTTCAGATATCCTTTGATTCTCTTCACAGGACGGATTCAGTCCTAACAAGCAGTTACACAAGCTGCAGACCGGAACTCTGGACCTTACACATGTTTTTTGACTAAAACTGTGCACTGAAGGAGCACAGGGTTCCTTTCCCCTTCACTGCCAGAGCTAAACTGAAACTCCAACAGACAAAACCGGGCACTTCCTTTGAGTTCCTCCCAGTTCTTAACTGGATTGGCTGTCACTCACAATAGACTGCTGCTGTTGGTCCAAAAAGGCGCCGAAGTCTAAACTACATCTCCCAGAGTCACTGCCCATACAATCCTCTTCTGGCTGGCTCAGATTATGAGTCCAAGTTCTGATTCGCCCAAGGCACCATTTAGAGCTAGCTTACCCCACACTGATTGGTCCAGTTCAGCAGTTCAAAACCAGAATGGGGAACTAGGCAGACACAGTTCTGACTGCAAAGAAAGCAGGTTAGACAAACTGTAATTTCATTATTACTCTAAATGATTTCTGGTAAACAGTTACATCTTTCAGATAGGTTCCCTTTGCACTCCTAGTGACTGCAAAAATGGAGTGAATTGGCAGCAGCTCGAGTGGTACTCAAACAGAGAAGCACATAGTCCCCCCATACAAACTAATTATGTCTGCAAGCAGACAGCTCTTAAAGAGACAGTACCAGAGGCTCTAAAAACACTCACTGATAAATGGCTTAAACGCCAAACACCATTCAGGCTTGGAGCATTCAAGCAAGCTCCTGGAAGTCTTTTGGGAACCCCCATTTGCAGGGGGGTTACACCTGCACAGCAGGCTATTGAACTTTCCACTGCTGAAGCCCTCCTCTGATGTCAGCTGCATGAGATTCTGGGATTTGTAGTTACACAAAATGTCAGCTTGGAAGTCAGCAGAATCAGTCTGATATAAGGTACTATGATGCAGTAAACAGTAAGTAAAAAAAAAAAGGTTTTGCACACAAAATGCAAACTGGGAACAGCCCCACACTTGGGTGTGGGGCTCTAAGTGCTGAATGTTTCACTTTAATTTGAAACTGCGCAAACCTATTCTAGTTTTTTGTTCATTCCTTGAGGAATAATTACAACACACGATAACTGCTGTACACACAAAACTGCAGCTTAATTTTTGTTGCTTTGAACCGGAAAAATGTTTTGTATCACAGTCAGTGTGAATATGTTTTATTAATGCACATATATTTTCTGCAAATTAATTTTTGCGCTTTCATTCACATCTGTGAACATATCAAAAATTAATCAAAGTTAAAAATCTATAGTACTTTATCAGTGTAACATCCCCCTCCCTTTAGGGGTATTTTTTTTTTTATTCTATTTATTCACTTCAACCAGCTCACTGGGGATATACCCCATTCTGACATCTGCTGGGGAACCCCCAGCTCCGTCAGTATGTCTTCCATTAAGACCAGGAAACCATGGCTTACCCTCCCCCCCATGGTGGGATCTCCTCCCCCAAGAGAGGAAGTAGATCCCAAGGAATGAGGAGAGTCCGGGGGGCCTGGCTCATCATTCTGTGGTAGCTTGAGGGGTTTTCCCCTTAGTTTCACCTGGACCCTGAAGATGGAGCTAATGGCAGTTACCACAACAGTGACGCATGTCGAGTGTGCATGTGCTGCTTTAACCTGACTCTAGCCACTCCCACCTGCAACTGCAGGTGCTTTCAGCATGCATTACCACCTTGGGTCACCCAGGTGGTGATATTGCAGCAGAGTACTGGCACCCTCCTCCTGAAGAGGGGAGCATCCACTGAGATGAAGGATGATCTAGCCTCCTACCCCACGAATCCTGATAACCAGGGCTCGCTTCCAAACTCCTGTTGCCAGCTTTGCAAGTCTTGTCTAGGGATGGTGTTATGTGGCAGCACTGTGGCCTGTGCATTTAAGGTGGTTGCCAGTCTTGACTCTTGCCACATGATAGTGGTCCCACCATATAGGTGGTGCCAGCTGGAACTGGGAAGAGAAGAAGAGAGGAAAAAGTAGGATGGGATGTAGGTGAGTGGAGGACTGAGGGAGGGCCCCCCTTTCAGTCCTCACATACAGATGGAGGGCCCATATGGCACCTGGGCATGGACTAGGTGGTGGAGGAGGAGAAATTTCCTGGCATGAGTAAATGGTTTCCATCTGGTATCAGCATTCAAGGCAGGGATGAAGGAGGAAAAAGCTGCCCTTCATGGTAGCCATATCTCATCCAGGATCACCTATAACATGTTTGGATGTCAGGTATGCCCCTGCCTTGGGGGGTCAATAGTCCAGTAAAAGCCCCCTCCCATCAGAAAGGGTAGGAAACATATAGCATGCCCATCATCCCAGCATGACCCACCTATCAGAAGGGGTTAGGGATGCAGTAGAAGATGTGATGGTTGTGTTGCCTTCACGAGGGAGAGTACCACTCCCCATTTAATATGAAATGCAAACTAGATATTGCCCATTCACTTGTCGACCCACCAGCTGTGCCAATTGTCAAAACAGAAAGTTTTATTTTTTAGAAAACATTCCTTACCTAAACTTACATGATTATTGTTTTCAGACAGCCACAGTGCGGCTTTACTCAGCGACTCCGTCCAGCCACACTCGACATGCTTACAGCAGAGCTAACTAGTCTCGTGGGCAGTTCAAAGCAGAAAAGTTGTATTGTTATTGTGAAATCAGAACGATACTACAACAACTTGTTGTGACCTTTGAACTGTCCTAAAAGATGAATACGCTGTGTAGGTAGTTCCTTACACAACAAGGGGCAACCCTATACTATGTCAGTATTACACTACTACACTTCCAAAAAATGATATTTCAAAAAAGTGACTCCTGCAGTTTGAGACTGGAAAGTATTTTAACTTCAAATAAACTGTAATGACTTCCAGATTTGGACTCGTGGGAAAGTCTGACTTCATAAAAAGTAAAATGAGCTGAAGCCCTATTCACATCATGGAAGATAAACCAATAGAATGGTAACATTATTTAAAGTGTGTTGCATCACAGCGAGCCTGGTCACAGCAAGGGGTCATTCAATGATGCTGGAGGGGGAGGCTTAGAAGAAATGTGAGGAAGTTCTTCTTCTTCTCTGAGAGGGTAGTGGATGTTTGGAGCAGCTTCCTGGAGGAGATGGTGGGGGCAAAGACAATTAGGGGATTTAAGAATGCCTGGGATAGGCATGAGGGAATTGAAGAAAGTAGGCAAGAGAGGGGGCAATCACAGGCTGAGTAGGGACATTAAAGGCAATGTCAGCAGAGAAAATAGGGCAGACTGGATGGGCCATGTGGTCCTTTCCTGCCGTCAACTTCTATGTTTGCATGTTTCTGGTGGATGACTACAAGACCCCGGTGGGAGACCAAAGCTCAGATTCCTATCTCTACAAGGGAGGTAGTTCATTTAAACACCTGCAATACCTCAGTAAGAGACTCTAGCTGAACCCCCAGTACAGTTGCTCAATAAACAAGGTGGTTTCTGTCAAGGCCTACAGTACCTCACTGAGTGACCACAGCTGAACTTCTAGAGCAGTGGCTTTCAAGGTCACTTCCCATCTAGGTATATAGCCCTGTATTCTTCAGCTCCAGACAGACCTAGTGATCTTACTGTAACACCCCTGCAAATGGGGGTTCCCAAAAGTCTTCCAGGAGCTTGCCTGAATGCTCCAAGTCTTGGCGGTGTTCAGCGTCTGAGCAGTTTAAATGTGGTTCCAAGTGAGTGCTATTTGAGCCTCCATGTACTGTCTCTTTAAGAGCTGTCTGCTTGCGGACTTAATTAGTTTGTATGGGGGGACTGTGTGTTCTAATGCCCAAATCCCACCCGGGCTGCTATCAATTCGCTCCATTTCTGCAGTTGCTACATGTGCAGAGGGAGCCTTGTTGAAAGATATAACTGTTTGCCAGAAATCATTTAGAATGACTGAGAAAATGTAGTTTGTCTAACCTGTCTTCCTTTCAGCACGAACTGTTTCAGTGTAGCTTTTTCATTTTGGTTCTGAATAGCTGACTTGGACCAATCAGGATGATAGGGAGACCCTAAAATGGAGCCTGTGGACGAATCGGAACTTGGACTCTCAATTTTGAGTCAGCCACAAGAGGATTGTATGGGCAGTGACTCTGGGAAATGTAGTTTTAACCTTGGCGCCTTTTTCTACCAACAGAGGGAGTCTTATTGTGAGTGACAGCTGAATCAGCCAACAGAATAGTGTGGAGCTAAAGGAAATGCCCTGCTCTGTGACTGGAAAGATCAGATCAGTTGTGGCAGTGAAGAGAGAAGGAGCTGCGTGCTTCTGCCGTGTATACTTTAGTGCAGGAAGCGCGTGTGAGGCCCTGAGTTTCGGTCTGCAGCCTTTGTGAGTGCCAGTTTGGACTGAATCCGAGTTGTGAGGAAACCAGGTTCACCCTGTAGAAGACTGGAGAAATTGCTGAATTGCACTTGGTTTGTCAGGAACTGAAGCTGCTGTGTGTATTCCCGGGTATTTTGCAGTAATTGTGATCAGGATCGAGGAGCAGCCTGCCTGGTATAGTACTTTCCTTTTACATATGAATGTGCGTAGTGCTTGTGGGGAATTGCTATTTCCAATCCCCTGTGCTGTGTGCTTTGTGCTGAAGCTGGAAGCAAACCCCAGCTTGTCTCAAACTAAATCCGTTTGCTATAAACTGCAGTGGGGTCCAGTCACAAGGACCTTGTCTCCATGCCCTGCTGTTTCTGACAATCCAGAAGAACATCCACCATCCGGTTCTCAGCTTGGGTATTGTGAGTACAAATCAGGGTATTCCCCTGCAGCCTGTTTTCATTCACAAGTGTGTCATCTAATTCTTGTTGTTTCTTTGCTTCATGGACTGAGCCATCAGGCTCCGGATTACAATTGGGTGTTGTGCATATATTTTCTTCTACAGGGCCCTATCCATCTGCACCTGCCGGGCCAACCCTGGGCAACGGACCTGGCTAGCATCCCCCCAACCTGGGTACCCAGAGTGTGACTTTTCAGACCTCATATGTGTGCACAGTACTGTGATTTAATGGCACTAATTAACCTGATTTCCTCCTACCGTGTTACTGTTCCCTAAATGAATCAGATTTGTTGTTGTTATTAAACTTTAAACTGTCTGAAGTGTCAGTACCTTCATGCCAAGCACTGTATTGGTTTATGTATGCTGCTTAACCTTATTTTTCAGGGGGGTTCTCAGAGACAAACCTGCAAATCAGTCTCGAGGGTAAGTGGTTATTGGTACTGTAACTCCCGTGCATCGTGTGGGCCACTAGAGGGATTAGAAAGAGGTCTCAGTGTCCCAGAGGGCTGTGACCAAACTAGACCAACCATTACAAACCCTGACCTCTGGGTGGAGGCACTTGCCATAGAACCTAGGCCCCTCAACCTGTCAGTAGTCAAGCAGGCAGGGGTAGTAGCCCTTAGGATAGCGTCACCTGGGGGTTACATTACCGTGGTTACCTGTGCCCCCCCTCCTCAGGGCCTGGGACAAGGTCCTGGAGGATAAAGATTGCTTGGCAGAATAAGGAGAAGTTGGGGGAGGGTTGTGCTGTGCTCACTGATGTGGGAGCATGGCTCTGCCCATGGTGGGAGGGGAGGAGCCAGTGTTGCGTGGTATGCCATGGAATCGAGACTCCCCATTGTCCACAGGTGGCTGTCAAGCAGTGGGTTGGGTGACTCCCTCCAGCTGGAACATAAATGCAGTGCCTCTGCATCATGTCCTCAGCTCATGTGGCTCAAGACATTGTAATCTGGGTTTCCCACATTGTAACACAATGTGTGGTGCCATGAAGTCGGGCATCAAGGCTACTTTAAATTTCTGCTTTGTGCTGATGATTTCCCACATAAACAGGATTCATGGGTCCCTCACCTTTGGCCACAGAGGCCTGACAAGTTAGAACTCCCTTCCCCAATTCCCACGCCAGACCAACCACCTCTTGCCCTCCAGTACAAAAGTTATGGACTGATCCTCTATAGTCTCTTCCAGGCAAAAGCTTGCTACCACCATTCAAGGGGTGTAACCTAGGTTACTGCAACCTTGTATCTACATCCTTTACATCTCACCTGCACTAGGCTTTTACCTCTGCACTATAAACGGCAAAGCCTCTGTAAAGCATGCAGTGCTTCTGTACTTTGTTTCTTGCTTCTTGCACTGCATGACTCAGTAACGTGTACGTCTGTCATCTGAAGCCTGCCTTAACAGGACATCATTGAAAATGAGCTCCACTCAATGGTTTTAGCCAGAATAAAACTGAACTAAATTGACATCCACCAGTGATAGGCCAAAGGTACCTTAGTTTAAAGAGTTCAGGTCTGGCAAAGCAGTTGTAATTGGAAACAATTCAGCATATATTGTATGTCATAGATTTTCTGCATTACTCTTCCCTTACATACGAAAATATGAAAGGCCAGCAGAAGAAGGCCCAAAGGTCTGGCAAGTCTGCTCGGTGCGGAGATCATGCATGTATGCTACATGTTGCTCTGCCCCTCCCCTTTTTCCCTAACCGTGAATCTATCCCACCATTTTTATGTTGCTTGCACGCATGTGCAAGAAACATAGTGCCATCATCGGAGATTTCGGAGGTGTGTCACCTCCTAGTCCAATTCAGTCAGTGAGCTGGCAGGCGCGGCCCCTGTAAGCCAATGCATTTTGGAGCTGTCTATGACACGCTCCAAAATGCAGTGGCACTGAGTTGAAAGGAGCTACGCTTCAGTGAGCACCGATAGTAAGCTCCCCCCACCACGCGGGGCTCACGCGCATCGCCGTACTGTGCTTGATGGGTGCCCAATCCCGCCCGGCCGAGCTGCATCGTTCCTCAGAGTTGGTGCCACGCTGGGAGCCCACCCCAGCGCGGCAATCAGTCTTGGCCGACGGGGTGCTCAATCCCTTGTCAGCTGAACAGCCCCTCGCCCTGTGCCACGCTGGGAGCCCACCCAGCATGGCAAACGTCCCACAGACGCTTTTTTTTTAAACCTATAAAACAAAAGCGGTCCGCGGCGCGTCTCGATCCCCTCCCACAACCCGCACCCACCCACTGCGCGCACTCCAGCCTCCCCACACACCCCACCCCATACTTACCTCCGACCGCGCGACGATCTTGTGGACCGGGAACACGTCCTGCACTCTTCAAAGCTGACCGCGAACTGAGGAAATGCCGGTAAGCTGTATAATAGGCTAGATGGGGGGGGGGGTTCAACTTTATTGCATATCTCAGGCATTTTTGGGAATTTTTGCACCAAATTTTCAACATGGGGTTTTTAGGACCCCTTCTCATGAATGATGTCACTGTCATGGCGTTATTCGGGCCCGAAGGGTGATGTCACGCAGTGCCTGCGCAGTGACTGTGAAATCACCCTTCGGGCCTGAATACCGCCATGACAGTGACATCATTCATGAGAAGGGGTCCCAAAAACCCCATGTTGAAAATTTGGTCCAAAAATTCCTAAAATGACTGTTTTACGAGCGTGCGTTGCGCAGTTCCTACGCAGGCTCGTAAGTTCGCGAAATTTCAATATTTTCACTCCAGATTTTCAACATTGCCATTTTACCACACCTTCTTATGAGTAGTATAGCTGTCATTTTTCACATCTCACCCAAAATGTGTTTCCGCCCTTGTAGTGCAGAATGGCGCAGTCGGTGTGCGAAATCAATGTACGGGACAAATTAAGAAAATCACAGTGACACTGTTCATGAGCAGAGGTCTTAAAATGGCTATGTTGAAAATTTGGTGAAAAATTCTAAAATGACTGTTTCTGACGTGCGTCTGCGCGGTCCCCTACGCAGGCTCGTAAGTTCACAAATTTTCAATATTTCACCAGATTTTCAACATTGCCATTTTACCACACTCCTCATGAGCAGTACAGCTGTCATTTTTCACATCCTGCCCTAAAACATGTTTCCGCCCATGAAGCGCACAATGGCGCAGTCGGTGTGCGAACTCAGTGTATGGGACACATTAAGAAAATCACAGTGTCACTGTTCATGAGCAGAGATCTTAAAATGGCAATGTTGAAATTTGGTGAAAGAATTCCTAAAATGACTGTTTACAGTGTCGTTGCACAGTTCCTACGCTTCGTAGGTTTGCAAATTTTCAATATTTCCACTCCAGATTTTCAACATTGCCATTTTACCACACTCCTTATGAGCAGTAAAGCTGTCATTTTTCACATCCTGCCAAAAACGTCAAGCTCATGTTGAAGTGCATAATGGCGCAGTAGTCGGTGCGGCAAACTCAATGTATGGGACACATTAACAAAATCACACTGACACTGTTCATGAGCAGAGATCTTAAAATGGCTATGTTGAACATTTCGTGAAAAATTTCCTAACAATGACTGTTTTATAAGCGTGCGTTGAGCAGTTCCTACGCATACTCGTAAGTTCGCAAATTTTCAATATTTGCACTCCAATGACTTCCAAATACCTAAACAGCACATAGAAGGAAGCAACATTCGGCATTGACAAATGCTTGTTTAAATTCACCTGATGAACTGTGGTTTACTACCACCTCTGGCAGTGCATTCCAGCCTGCACCACTCTTTCAGTGAAGAAGTGCCTTCTGGCCTTCTTTTTGTACTTCCCCCTCGGGTAATTTGTAGTTGTGCCATCTGATGTGTTTTTTTTTTAATTTATATTTTATTGCATGTTACTTAAAACGATTTACATACTTCACTGCATACAAGAAACAGCAGTACCAATTAGTGTTTCAGAATTATATCAATATAGGATATGCAGATACTTGCTTCTTCGAATTACCTCTACGGGGGGGGGGGGTAGCCACGTATTTCAAAGTTCAAAGATCATGACCACAAATGTAGAGCCATTAATGCAGCCAGTGCGCTCCAAGTTCAGCACAGTAATACAAAGTTTCCTCATTACAAATCCAGCCTTGATGGCTATTTTTAGAAAAAAAGAGCATAACTCCAAATGGTATCACAGAATTCAGCACTGAACAAGAGTCCCTGCAAAGAAAAACCTGATTACGCTGTAAATGATTCCCAGTAACAGTCATTAAACATTGCAGAATTTAGTAAACTATCCTTATTTTATCAAGACAGAACAGTAACTTTCATAACTTGAAACTGGAACTTAGTTACAGAGGTATCTTAACAGCAACAGTTCTAAAAGTTAGGAGGATGGCAGGATTTGTACTCGTGTTGCAGGTGCAGCCTCATAGTGCGACCCCCACTCGTGACTCCAGGACTGTGCTGTGGGGCTGAGACCAGGTTGGAAAGGAATGCCACTGAGCACACTGCAGCCCCCAAACTTAGGAAAGGTGGATATGTTTTGGAGTTAAATAAAGTTGCATTTATTGACAGCTACCTCACTCTTCCCATTTTTCCTACTGTCCCATTGCCTTTTCCTTCACATCCCATTTAATAAATTGTACACCTTCTGCATTGCATTTCCACGTCCGGGAGTATTATTAATAGCCTTGAGTGTCAGTACCCAAATATCATTTATTGCTACACAAGGTGGAGGCACCACATCAACTACTGACTCAAGTACCAACTCTAGCAAAACACCAGTGCAACCACCCCCTCATCATGCACTTCTGAGTGTCTCTTCTGCCCAGATGGGGTGGGTGTGGCCCAGATGGACTCCCCTATCTAAGGGTAATAGATGTCACATCTTCTTACCGGGAGCCCTCTTGCAAACACTTAAGCATACACAGCCTTTTCCTCCTATTACTTCAGACCTCAGAAATGGATAGGATGTCACCAAATAGTCACATATCATTGACTTCCTGCATATGCTCCAGGCCAATGTTCATCACCTTCAGGAATTTAACACATTCTGGGTCTTTGATCTACAGTAGCAACAGTTTACTGGTCCCCAGTAGTTCACCATTTCCTGTGGATTTGATTATTTTTCATCATTTGTCTCCTGGTGGACAAGATTATTACATTACATACTTGGGACTTCTTGCAGAGGAGCAGGGTGATTATGCAGGCCACATCGGTGGCTAGGAGGAGTTTAGTGATCTGAGTCAGAGTGCCCAATAGGAAACCAGGGCACCATTTTTGGGACTTGTGGTTGGGGCTTTTAAGGGATGAGCCCAGCCGCTCTTGGCATACTTGGGACTTACCCACAGAGGAGCAGGGGGACTGCGCAGGCCACATCGGCGGACTGCTTCTCGGGGTCCTGTGGGACAGTGCAGGCCACATCGGCGGTGAAAGAGCTGTTGCAGAAGCTGTATCAGGAGCAAGTTTGGAGCTGGGCGCAGCCACATTAGTGGCTAGGAGAAGTTCAGTGATCTGAGTCAGAGAGCCCAGTAGAAAGCCAGGGTGCCATTTTCAGGACTCGTGGCTGGTTCTTTTAAGGGACGAGCCCAGCCACTCTCGGGATACTTGGGACTTACTTGCAGAGGAGCAGGGGGACTGTGCAGTCCGCATCGGTGGGCTGCTTCTTGGTGGTCCAGAGGTCCTGAGGGATGGTGCAGGCAACATCAGCGGTGAAAGAGCTGTTGCAGGAGCTGTATCAGGAGCAAATTTGGAGCCGGGGATGGCCACATTGGTGGCTAGGAGGATTTCAGTGATCTGAGTTGGAGCGCCCAATAGAAAGCCAGGGCGCCATTTTCAGGACTTGTGGCTGGGCCTTTTAAGGGACAAGCCCAACCGCTCTTGAGACCCTAGTTTTCCACTCACCCACCCCAGCCCTGATCTCTATTAAATGCTTGGAGGAGAAGGGGCCAGGAGGAGGTAGGTCACTGATTGGTTGGGTGGCTATACTGGGGTTTTCTCCAGTCATGACTCTGACTATTCTTGGAGCTGTTAGAGGATGTAACTCTGTTCATGCTCTTTTATTCTGCTTAGTAGCTTGGTCCAAGCGCTGTGTTTTTAATTTCAGGGGCTACATCGCCCCATATGGCTGGCTGTAGAGGGTTGGGGGTAGATCTACCTGGGGGGGTGGGGACCTGGTCAAGGGTGAACGTCCAAGAATGTTTGGAGAGGGCCTTTGGGGGTGGCCCCCAGCCACCAGGGCAGGCATCTTTGGCAGGATTGTAGGGTGCACTGGCTGCAGGGCAGCCATGGTCCTAAACTGGGCCTGGAGGGAGGGAGGTTGCCCAGTCTGTTGGCAGTTATTGCAGATCGGGGGGAGCTTGACAGGGTACAAAGGAAACTGGAATTTTTTGGGGGGGAATAAACATGTCTGGGAGGGCCTGTGGGGAGCAGGAGGGCAGTGATAGAGTGTGACCTGGATTCGTGTCATCAGGCAGGAGTGGAGAACCCATGGGGCGTGGGCTAGTAGCAAAGGGGGTAGCTACCTGGGAGGTAACCGGTAGAGGAAACAGGCTAAATTATAGGAGGCAGGGGGGAAACAGGAGGGTTGGTACTGACAGGGGGCCTACTAGAGGAGTGGATAGCGGGAAATCAGGACAAAAAAAGGAGGTTGGCTTTGAGTGCTATAATAAATTTGAGTCACTGAGTAAGTTGGTTGGAGAGGATGTGGTAAGGGGGTAGAGGAGGAAAAGGAGGGTGGAGGAGAGAGGGTTATGGTGAATTGGATGAGGGTGGGCATCGATAATTCAAATAAATATGCTAGCAGGAGAGGGAGCAAATCAGTTGTCAAAGAAGGGGAAGGGGGAACCAGCAGCGGGAAGGTTTGGAGGCTGCGAGTCAACTTGGTGAGAAAGGAGGAGAGATTGAGATGAGGGAGGGGCATCCTTCAAGGGGAGAGGATCATACCAGAGAAAGGCCCAAAGGTAAGGGTGACCTGCAGGTGGGCATGGAAGGAGGCAGAGGAAGGGGAGGAGGTAGGAGGTGATGGTGATGAAATGCCGTGTTGGGGGACTGGAAGGTGGGAGCTGGAAGGGGGAGGAGGTTGGAGAAAAGGCTTGACTGGGGTAGGGGTAGGGTGGAGGCTAAACTGGGGGCCGGGAACTCAAGTTATGAAAGGCAGATAAGAAGGGTAGGGAGGCTGGGGTTCTCTTGTAGAAGGTCCAGACAGAAGCCAAGGGGAAGTGGTCTTGAGGAGGGGGGAGGTGACAGGGGCTGGCGGGGGAGTCCAAAAAGGAGGTGCACAAAAGATCAAGGGGGACGTTAAGGTTCTCCTGCTGGGAGACTCCATGATCAGGGGTATTCACTGGGCGGGGCAGGATGATGGAAAATCTAGTCCAGTTAAGGTAGTGAGTATTTCCGGTCTGACTGTACATAGGGCGAAGTTCATGGTGTATGAGCTGGTGAGGGACTGTGGAGGATCACCGGACTTCCTGATGCATCTGGGAACAAATGATACTGAAGGGAATAGTGTGCTGGAAATTCAGGCAAGGTTCTGAGAACTGGCCAGGGTCTGTCATGACAATGGATGCACAGTCTCCTTCTTGGAAATCCTGCCAGTGCCAAGGGCCACTGTGGAGAACAAACAGAAGATCAGGGAGATTAATGACTGGCTTGGGCAGTAGGGTGAAGCACAGGAGATTGCGCTGTTGGGAGACTGGGGGGGAGTTTGGGAAGACAAGAGACTGTATGCCTGGGATCGGCTTCATCTAAATCCGGTAGGGAAGGAAGTTCTCGAATGGGGGATGATGGATTTCATTCAGGCTAGATGGGGTTTAAACTTGTGAAGGGGGGAAGGGGCACTGCCGGGCTGATCCGGCCATCCATATCGCCGGTAGGACTGGCCTGCAACCCCATAGAGGGGGAACAGATGGTAACCTAGGGGAGAAGTGTGGATGGATGTATGAAAGATCTGGGGAGGATATGGTAATGAGGGGTAGGGGCAAGGGTTGGAAGGTGGCTTTAATAAATGCCAGGAGCCTGGGGAATAAAATGCCTGAGTTCCAGGCCACGCTGTTTGAGGGTGGGGTGGATGTAGCAGCAGTCACTGAAACTTGAGCCACCCTGGCCATGACTTGGACCTTAATCTGAGTGGGAGGTAACCGGTAGATGAAACAGGCTAAGGAAGGACAGAAAGGTGGGCAGAGGGGGAGGAGTAGCAATGTTCGTTAGGGCTAATATTGAGATTATGAGAGTGGAGGAAGCAGAGGGCAACATGGAGGCCCTATGGGTCACCTTGCTAACCCCCGTGGGAGGGAAGATCAAGTTGGGGGTGCTATATAGGCCCCCAGGACTTGTGGAGGACCTGGAGGATTGCCTGTTGGCTAACATTAAGGGGCAGTGTGGACTGGAAGGGGAAGGAGTGGTGTTGATTGGGGACCTTAACATGCCAGCTACTGATTGGGGTACTGTGACATCCACTGTAACCAGAGAGCAGAAGCTGCTGGATGGCTTCCTGGATGCATTCCTCAATCAGCAGGTGACGGATTCTACGAGGGAGGGTAATATCCTGGATGTGGTTTTAGTGGATGGGGATCTTGTACGAGATTTGGTTGGGAGTGATCACAACACAGTCTGGTTTCCGCTTAAACTGGGGGAAGGAGAATCATTCAAGGACAATGATAGTTGATTTTAGGGGGGTGGACTTTCAGAACATGGGGAAATTCTCAAGGGGCATTTGTGGGAGATAAAACCAGGTTTGGACGTGGAAGGTAGGAGGGAGATCATAAAACGGAGGCTACTGGAGGCCATCAGGACATGTACAAGAGTGAAGCACAAGGGCGGTAGTTCTCGTAACCCATGCTGGTGGACCAAGGAGGTCCAGAAGGTGGTAAGGGAGAAGAAGGCTGCCTACAGTAGGTACCAAAAAATGAGAGGAGAGAGGGATAGAGAGAACTATCATCTTGCAACCAGGAAAGTCACCAGAGTGGCAAGGGGGGCAAAGGCCTGGAAAGAGCAGAGGATGGCTCAGGGGATATGGAGTGGGGAAAAGGGGTTCTTTAGGTATATTGGTGAGCGGAGGAAGGTCAAGGGCCAGCTCAGTAGGTTGAGGACAACTGAGGGGTCAGTGGAAGGGGCTGGATAGCAGGCAGAGGTACTGAATGAGTACTTTGCCTCAGTGTTCACTAGGGAGGAGGCTGATATTCCTATCGGTCGGGTGTGGGAAGCCCTCCAGTCCCTAAAAAAGGAAACATCTCTGGGGCCTGATGCTATTCATCCCAGAGTACTGAGGGAATTGGCAGTTGTTTTGGCTGTGCCATTGACGGATCTCTTTAACTTGTCGCTCCAGAAAGGGAAGGTGCCAAGGGACTGGAAGCAGGTGCATATTGTGCCCATCCATACAGGGGGATCGAGAGAAGAGCCAGGAAACTATAGACTCATCAGTTTGATGTCGGTGGTGGGGAAGGTAATGGAGAGCATATTTAAGGAAAGGCTGGGAGGTTTCTTGGAGGAGATGGGTTACCTGGATGACCGGCAGCATGGGTTTGTGCCAGGTAGATCGTGTCAAACAAACCTTATAGAGTTCTATGAGTGGGTGACATTAGCACTTGACAGGAGGAGACCAGTGGATGTACTGTTCCTGGACTTCAGCAAGGCATTTAATTCGGTCTCTCACATTGGCCTAAGGGAGAAGCTGGGAGGGATGGGATAGGCCCATTGACAGTTAGGTGGATTGGAAATTGGCTTTCAGATCGCACTCAGCGGGTAGTGGTCAGAGGGGAGGTCTCATCTCCTAGGGAGGTCATAAATGAGGTCCCACAGGGATCAGTCCTGGGGCCACTCCTGTATAATGCCTACATCACCAATATCAGGGAAGGTATTGGGTGTGAAATGAATCTCTTTGTGGACGACTCTAAGCTGGGGGGCGGTGGTGGAGGGGGAGGAGGGGAGATTGGCCCTGCCAGAGGACCCTGATACTGTGGATAGATGGTCCTGCACCTGGAAATTGAAATGTAACTCCTCCAAGTGCAAGGTGCTACACCTAGGGAGCGAAAACCCCAACTATGTGTACACCCTGAGGGGATGAGTTGCAGGCCATGGCAGGGGAAAGAAACATAGGAGTCTTGGTGGATGTTAACATGAATAATTCAGAGCAGTGCAGGAAGGCTGCAGTCAGGGCCAATAGAATGCTGGGATGCATCACTAGGGGGATTACCTCAAGGAACAGGGAAGTGATTTTACCACTGTACAACAGCCTGGTTAGACCACATCTTGAGTACTGTGTGCAGTTCTGGAGACCGCACCTAAGGAGGGACATCCAACTCCTGGAGAGGGTTCAGAGGAGAGCAACCAGAATGATCTGGGGCCTGGGGGATATGACATATGAGGAACGACTAGAGGAGCTCAACCTGCTCTCACTGGAGGAGAGGAGGGACCGGGGGGACTTGATTGAGGTCTTCAAGTACCTCAGGGGAGTAAATAAGGTAAGCCGAGATAGGATCTTTCAACTGAAGGAGGGTGGAATCACCAGAGGACACAGTTGGAAGACTGAGGGTGGTAGGATTAGGTAGGAAAGAAGGAGGAGGTACTTCACCGAGAGAGTTGTGGAACCGTGGAATGCGCTGCCCAGGGAGCTGGTACAGGCAGCTATGGTGGAAGGATTCAAGAGAGGGTGGGACAGGTATAGGCAAGGGGTGAAGCAGAGGCTGGTTTGCCTGGGGAGGGGCAGGACTAGGGGATGGAGTAACAGTGGAAGGAGACAGATAGAGGGCTACGGTACCCAATCAGGGTGTTGAAGCACGAGCAGACTTGATAGACCAATAGGCCTACTCTGCTGGCATCTAGTATGTTAGTATGTTAATGACAGTTCATATGCAGTCCCTTTTATTTAGAGGAGTGGGGTTCAAGGGTACTTCATTTATGCGCTCACAATTTATCTCAATCTTTTCAGGGACACATGCCCCAAATTCAGTTCATCGCATTTCAGGCTCATTTTGCATTCGGGTACTCCTCACAATCAGAAGTCATCACCATAGAAACTTTAAATTCCGTCACTTACGAGTATTCTTGGCGTCCAATGTACTGCTCCTCCAATACAGGAATTACTGTTACCCATACTTGAATATTCAAATGCATACCATGCTCAGCTCTAGCTTCCATATCCTTAGGTACTGTCTTTGTCCCGTCAGAGCTCAGTGCATCCCTATATGCTAGAACATATGCTCTTTACCTTGTTTGTGCTGATTCCTCTGGCTGTTACCCCATTCAAAACTCAAAGGCTAGGATATCTTCTCTACCTGGTTCTGACTACAGCTTCTTCCCCTTATGTCTTGCGTGGCATCCTCAGGGAAACCCTCTGGACCAAAAGCCATCGATGCACAGCCCCTGAGGAGATTCCCAACTGTTGTGCTCCTATGCTGCCTGTGTCATTCTCCTATGGCCCATGCCGTATGCCTGAAGGTGACTGCACCCAAGACCAGCCATTCCCAAAGAACAGACAGTGGATCCAAAAAGGCAGCCCTGGCACATGAGGAAACAACGACTGTGTCTGACGTCTGGAGAAGGTGCTTCTGTGTCTGATTAATCACTGCTTCTTTCCCCTCCTCTAAAGGGCTTCAAACCAGTGTGGCTCAGCTACACCCAATCCCCCTTAAACCCACCAGCAAAGCCTCCAAGTGCGGCCAGACCCTTGGCCCTTCCATCCCCCAAATGCACAGGCAGAAAAGGCCTGACAAGGAGTTCTGTGCCATCCCAAACCTGGTGTCCTGCACTGAACCAGATTCAGTGGATCACCTCCAACCCCCAATGGTGCCCCAGGAGTGCCCACGCCATCTCAAACCTGGCAGCCCTTTGTGGACTGTCAAGGACAGTAGTACCCCCACAATCCCCTTTTCTACACAGAGCAGGACATCCACTCTGCCACAGACCTAGGCACTTGATTGGATGGCAAGTATCTTGCTCCGCTCTACTCCCCCTGTTATGCCCCCCCCATGGGGACCTCAGCATGGGCTTATCAGAGTGGCTATGGGCTGTAGATTCCATAGTGTGTGGAATTCATCTTGGGCTGAGCAGTGTGCACCCGCAGTACGTAAATTATGTGTATGCTGGTGCTACTGTGGATCAGGCCCTAAGAATGAAGACATTAAGGACAGCATGTCTGCACAGCAGCAGGGCTTCCACTCGTGATGCGAGCGACCCTCATCCAGGATAAGCCTGAGACATTGGGAGACAGCTGGGTGGAGGAAGATAGTGTGTCCTAGAGACTGCTCTCCTTCTCCTCTAGGGCGGTAGGTGGCCAATAGCTGCTGCTCTATTGCCACCTAGGGGACACAAGTATAGGGTGCAGTTGGAACAGTATGAGAGGGACTGGAATGCCAACAGGCTCTGTCTGGCACACAAGGCACACTTTGCTTGCATGAC
The DNA here is from genome assembly GCA_016271365.2 of Neoceratodus forsteri. Classification (NCBI taxonomy): domain Eukaryota; kingdom Metazoa; phylum Chordata; order Ceratodontiformes; family Ceratodontidae; genus Neoceratodus; species Neoceratodus forsteri. Next base: position 454,613,385 of record JADMNL010000024.1, on the reverse strand, counting down.
CATGGCATTGAACATCTAAGCTGGCATTCAAATGGCAAGGATGGAAAAGTGAAACACCCTGTAGAACAAAGAAGAAAAAGTGAAAACCCCCATAGAGAGAAGCAGCACGATGACAGCACTCCTGGGCCTCACATAGCCAACTGCCTACTCCGCCACCCAGAGCTTAGCTGTCCTGTAGTGGGTACATTGGTCCCAAATGGCCTCAACACAGAGGAGTAAGTCTGTGGTCAGAGGTGGTGGCAGAAAGCAATGGAGACAGCAGGATGGGTCTGGGAGGTTGCCTGGCCAAGAAGGGCTGCTATGAAGAAAAGAGGATGGTGAAAATTAAAAAAGGCAGAATGCAACCACTGAAAGCAAAGAACAACATAGAATTAGTAGTACATGTCTAGAAACGTCGACAGGCATGTAACCCCTCCATGGGTTACTATGCCTTGAAGACTCCTTTGGGTGCTTGGACAGCAAAGGCATTTGCTGCGACTGTGGGAGATGGAAAGGGAAAGGGGAAATTGTTTAACCAGGAAAGACACACTAAGCAGAAGCTTGTTTCCAGGTGCAGCCTGGGAGCACAAGGAAGTTAAGTGACTTGCTCAGTGTCACACAGTATGCAAGTGGGGGTTGTGGGATTCAGACCCAGGTCTCCAGGTTTGCAGCTCAGAGCCCTAAACCACAGTGTTATATTCCCTCCTTGAGTTGACACTGCCATGGCAATGACTGGACCAAGAATTACCCAATCTACCCACTGACGGCACTGGATGTGAGTGTGCACTAGTGCAGGACCAGCTGGGGTGTGATCCAGTGCTTGGACTGTGTACATTCTGTAAATCAAGACTTTTGTAGGACTGCCTTTAGAACTACAGAAAGGCACCCATACTGCCACCCTTTGACCCTCTCTGCTATGGAGACCGGGTTGAAGGTCCCTGATCCAACCAATCAGGGAAGCTGGCCAGCCCAGGGAAGCACAGAGGCCCATGGACTATACGTGGACCTAATTAAATTAAGAGCCCTTGGAGTAGCCAATTTCCTGTCATGTGACAGACCTCCAGGACTACCTATAGAAACACAGAAGTTGGCAGTAGCAAAAGGCTCATTTGGACACTATGTCTGCCCAGTCCTACCTGTCTAATTTGGAATGCAAGTGCCTTGGGGCTCTTCACTTACTGTCTCCCATTCTTCCCCTCCCTTTCAGATGCTGGCTTTACCAAACCCATGCCTCTGTTAAGCCCATGTTTGAATCCCATCACTAATTTTACAAATACCCTCTCTCAATAACTAAATTCCAACCTTCCAACACTCTTTTTATGAAAAAAATACTTCCTGGCATCTCCTTAATCTAGTCCATCCCCCCACCAGTTCATGGGGTACCCTGTGTGCTAGTGTCCTCGATTTGAATAAAACCCTACTGTCTACCTTGATTAGTCCATGGAGATATTTGTGTGGTTCAGTCATGTCCTTTGTCTTCTGTCTCACCTCCTCTGTGTACACGTTCAGATCTGCCAATCTTTCCTCCCAACTTCTTCCCTGCTATCTCTGGGTCATTCTGATTGCCCTCCTCTGTACTGCCTTCACGCCACCTCTGTCCTTTTAGTGTGGTCTCCAAAACTGTACATGCTATTCCAGGTGAGGACAAACCAGTACCCTTACATGGTAGAAGCACCTTTCTTCTCCTGCTGCTGATCCCCCTCCAGGTGCACCCCACCATCCCTTTTAACTTTCCCACTGCCCTGTTATAAAAAGCTGTTGTCTTCAGACTGTCTGAAATTATTGCCCCCCCAAGTCCCTTCCTCAGTCGTGCCATCCACTACTACCTCCCCATTCTATATTCATGTGGTGTGTCAGTGGCTCAGTAGGTAGCATGCTCTCCTCTGGGGTGGGAAGACTGGAAAGTTGGGGGTTCTAGCCCCTCATCAGGTACTTGGGGTAATACCCCAAACTGACACTGTAGTGCAGTATGAGGTGCAGAGTGCACTGGTAAAGTGCCATCCTTTCTTTGGATGAGATGTTAAACCAAGATCCCTTCTGCCCATCTCTGGTCACTGTCCAGGTGGAAATAGAAGATCCCATGGCACTTACTGAATAAGAGCAGAGTAGTTCCCCTAGTATCATGGCCAACATTCCCCCTGTCAATAAAACAGGTTCATGCAACCCCCCAGGACACACCTGGAAACAAGTTATAATAGCTTATTGTGCCTTTTTTGGTCAACAATTACAAATGAATAAATATTTACTTGGAAATAAGCACCCTGATTGACAGTCCAAATGAACCAATCCGGTTTACCATTGCCCCAGTAAAGTGCGGGGGATGAGCTGCCCTCAATGCAGATCTTGGAGAGAGCACATCGAAGCAGGATCACCATCCAGGATCAAAGAGCTGTGCTGCAACAGACTGTGTCAGCGTAGTCACTGCCTAGACTAAAAGGAGGCATTTTCATGCTAGTCAGCACGCAGCTGAAGCTGAGCATTGCCAGCGCAAAGCCAGATGGAAAGAGCAGGAGGTGCCAAAGCTGGGTCCCAGGCTATTACCACCTGGAGGCCCTGGAAGCCAAGATGTGAGGGTCAATGCAGATTGGTGCCATGTCATTACAGCGCATATTATTGAGCGATAACAATTTATTTATTTATTTAGTTAGTTAGTTTTTGTTGACCGGGTAAGTGCACTAGACAAATCCTGCCTATTTTCAGGCACGACCCGGGGGAGGGGGATACAGACGAATGCCAACTGACCTTGAACCAGATTAAGCTGTTGGTGGTATTTTTAGTGAATGAGGGAAATTTGGCCAGGACACCGGGGAAATTCCCCTACTCTTTTTAATAAGTGCCATGGGATCTTTAACATCCACCTGAACTACCACCAATCCAGGCAGATGGGACCTCGGTTTAACGTCTCATCCAAAAGACGGCACCTCAGAAGTGCAGCACCCCTCTCATGCTGCACTACAGTGTCAGAACTGGGATATTAACCCAAGTGCCAGATGTGGGAACTGAACCCACAGCCCTCTGATCTCCCAGCCTCAGAGGCGAGTGTGCTACCTGCTGAGCCACTGACACTGATATTTCAGCGAATATTATAAAGCGCAAGTCTATACAGCGGCTGCACATCTCGGCGACCATGCATTTCGGCAACTTCATAACATCCCCATTGTCCCACAACAAAACTTGCTTACCTTGGGATGTTCTTGTATATCCCATACAGCCCTCTCGCTCTCTCAAATCAATCTCAACACGCCGTGCTCCCACATCAGTGGCGTTGGAAGAATGATTATGCTGTTGTCCTCTGTGTCACACAGAGGGGCTCTGCCCATCTGCACCCCCACAGGGGGTTGTGCCCCCCAACCCTCCCCCCAATCTCTAGGACTACCACACCACGTCGCACCTGGATCGTGGGGGTAGGCTATTGTCATTGGAGGTGAGTAATGTTCCTTCTCTGTTTACATCGCTGAATGTTTGCCTAATTCGCACCATCGCCCATAAGGCAGCTGTGCTATAACTGATGTGTTGCTCCATTTACATCTCGCCCAACACAGGCAGTCGCCCATTGTGTATTGGTACTATAATAGGCACCCAATTGACTTTGCTATAATTGCATAGCTATTTTGACGTGATACCGTGTAGATTCAGTGGTAAACTTATCACTCTGAAGATAGCTGTGCCTGCAACTTGTATTGCCAGAGTCATCATAGCGGTGTGAAACTGAAAGAGAGTGAAGTGGGAGAATGAAGAGGTTGACTAACTCACTCAGAGAGATTGGCACCAGCGGCAACAGCTGAGGTCTGCATAGCGAGAGAGATCCCAGCACTGGAACCATGACTAAAATCAGGGCTTCTCCTGCACCAGGGAACTTGCCTAATAATTGTGAATTTTTCAACCGGATTCAGCTAGCCAGCTGAGGAAGTTGCAAATACCTCTGTTTGAGGGTTACCTAATTTTTGCAATTGTATACCCTTTGGGTATGGGGTTTCAACTGCGTTCAGAGAGCATTATTATTATTTAATTTAAAGTACATCAATGCCCGTAAGTTACTTTTGACACCAGTGGGTTTACACCAGTTCAGCAACTGGTACCCAGTGTAACTTGTAGGGTGCTCCCAAAAAGGTTTCGAGGGGAATCACATTGGTACCAGCAGTGAGAGGATCATGCCCTCCAGTGCAGGAGAACAAGATCAATACTGCAGTGTGCACTGTGCTGTAGGGGCAGGCTGCATGCATGGACTCTGCCTGATAAGGCATTTTTAGATACAGCCCAGGAAAGTGTTTATTTTGGCTGGGCCTACTCAGGCCATATGAAAAGCAACCATTGTTAGTGGGATGGGCCTGCACAGGGCAGCTGAAAACCAGCCACTTGCATTCAGTTATGTCATACCACCAAAAATTAACTCTTCTTTTTCCCATTTGGGTTTGCAGCCAAAATAAATCTGTTTACTATTGGTAATCATTTGCCTGCTGCAATCGGTTTAGAGCTAAATGGATACTAACTAGGGATTGTACAGCAAGTGTGTTTGGGTCCATGGGTGGGGGGTGGCTACAGTAGGAAAGCCAGGAGGTGCAGCATCCCAGGGGATGGCACCATTATTTCACCAGGCCCAATGTAGTCTTTCTCTGGGCAGAGGCACCACACTACTTTCTTTTTATATATGACCCCCCCCCTTCACTTTTCAAGGGAGACCTAATGAGCCTACAAGCCACCATGATATCTACAGTGAGTCTATGGCAAGTAAGGTGGAGGGTAACGTCTTTACAGACAGATACAGGAAACTTGGATAAGTGAGGTCAACATGATGATCCTAGGCAGCTATAGAGTTTGCACTATGCTAAGGCCGATTGGGGGGGGGCCTAAAAAAAATGACAGTGAGGGGAAAATCAAGCATTTTTTTCTATCACTGAGACTGTCACCAAGGATTGGAACGATTATTTTTTACATTGCTTATAAACTCTTGAAAAAGTCTTGTTATGTCTGATGTGCTAGACTATCTGGGACTATATAAGCTTGATGCACATAGATACAACAAATAATTTTTGTTTTTGTTGTGGTGAAGATTCAGCGAGAGGATGGATTGTCCCTGGTGTGTGGAATTACCGCCTGCAGCTCCTGCACCTCTGCTGGGAATTCTAATGACAGGAACAGCACACTCTTACCATTTGTCAAGTTATAGACCCCGCATGTTGTCTACAAGGGGAAGATTATTAATAGATAGTTGTTGCTGTTTTACTGCGATGCAGATGATACCCAGCCCTGTCCATCACTCTGATGCCAGTGAGTCTGTGGCATGCTTGTCCTGGCGCCTCAAGGAGGTTTGGTGCTGAGTGGAGGCAGATTGGCTGAATTATGACACCAATCCTCTGCAGATGGTGGGTGGTGATGCCGTTGGAATGCAGAGTTAGCTGGCTTAATATCCAAAGTGACTGTGATGGGGTGCTGAGAAACAGGGAAGGAACTGAGAAACTAGGGCTAGGCTACAGTATACTGGGAGCTGCTCATGTAGCTCAGTGGTGCAGTCCTGGGTTGGGAGCTTCATATCCTGAGTTCCTGCAGTTCAAATAAGCATTTGTCAATGCCAAATATTGTCTTGCTGGCATTGGTATTGGCAGTGCCGGAGTTAGAGACGCATAATAGGAATGGTAGTGAAGTATTGAAGTGACGCCAATCCCACCCCACCCTGCAGAGACTGACAGACAATGGGGTGTGCCTTTCAGTCGTCAGCTATAACGCTCATACCATTTTACCTCATCCTACCCTGTAGACACTGATAAGTGTCGTGGTGTGCTTTGGGGTCTTTGGGCATCATATTTACCCCATTCCATAAAGAAATACGCTGAGGTGGGTGCAGTATAGGAGAATGGGGTGAACTTTGTGGCCGAACACTGCAAGGCACAACACAATGTGTGTCACTGGCTGCAGAGTGGGGGTGGGGTGGAATAGGGAGCATTACAGCCAATGATCCCAAGTCACACCCCTGACGCCTGTCAGTCTGCACAGGTTGGGGTGTTACAGTTGGAAACCCTAACACCGTAGGTGTGTGTTGGTATTTTCACTCCAAATTTTCAACATGGGCTTTTTGTGACCACACCTCATGAAGAGAGGCACTATCAGTTTGTTAGCTGAAAGGTAGTTTTGCACAGCGACTGCGCCATCTGGCGACACAGGTCCGAAAACACATTTTGGGCAGTATGTAAAAAATCAGAACTGTATTGTTCATGAGGAGGTATAAAAAATGGCAACGTTGAAAATCTGGAGTGAAAATATGAAAAATTGACAAAGTCATGAGCATGCATAGAAACTGTGCAACACACGTCCATAACCCAATTATTTGGGGGAATTTTGTAACCACATTTTCAACATATGCATTTTGGGACCTCCCCTCATGAACAGTGGCACTGTGATTTTGTTAATTTGTCCCAAAAGTTGATTTCCCACAGCAACCACGCCATTGTGCGCCACAGGTGCGAAAACACATTTTGGGCAGGATGTGAAAAATGACAGCTATACTGTTCATAAGGAGGTGTGAAAAAATACCAGTGTCGAAAATGTGGCATGAAAATATTGCAAATTTGCGAAGTTACAAGGGTGTATGGGAACTGAGCAACGCACGCTTGTAACACAGTCATTTTATAGACTTTTGTCACCAGATTTTCAACATAGGCATTTTAGGACCTCCGCTCATGAACGGTGTCACCATCATTTCCTCAAACTGTCACAAAAACTGATTTCGCACAGCGACCACGCTATTCTGCGCCACACATGTGAAAACACATTTCAGCCAGGATATGTAAAATGACAGCTATACTGTTCATAAGGAGGTGTGGAAAAATGGCAATTTTGAAAATCTGGAGTGAAAATATTACAAATTCACGAAGTTACAAGCATGAGAGGAAACTGCGCAATGCACGCTCGTAAAACAGTCATTTTTTGGATTTTCTCCACCAAATTTGCAACATAGGCTTTTTGAGAGCCCCCTCATGAACAGTGGCACTGTCGTTTCGTTAATCAGTCCCGAAAGGTGATTCCACACAGTGACTGCGAAATCACCTTTCAGGACCGAATAACGCCATGACAGTGACTAAATTCACGAAGAGGGGTCTCAATAACCCCATGTTGAAAATTTGGTGTCAAAATTCCCACAAATGTCCAAAATATGCACCAAAGTTGAAAAAAACCCTATTTATGCCATTATACAGCATACCAGCATTTCTTCAGTTCGCGGTCGGCTTTGAAGAGTGTAGACGTGTTCCCGGTCCACCGAGGATCATCACGCCAGACTCCAGAGGTAAGTATGGGGTGGCGGTGGGCAGGGTGCACAGAGGGTGGGCGCGGGTTGGGGGAGGGCAGGAGACTGCGATAGACCCGTTTTCTGTTTTACAGGTAAAAAAAAAGAGAACATCGTGGGACATTTTTTCAGGGACATGTCACGCTGGGATGGGTTCCCAGCGTGCCACCTGATTGTTTTTTGAGGGGAGGGGCTGTTGCCGACAGGGATTGGGCACCCCCATTGGCACATACAAAAGGGGAGCAAGAGCAGAGGGGGATTGGGCACCCCCCTCGGCACACAACAGATTGGAAGGGAGACATTATGCCGACAGGGAGTGAGCTCCCCCATCAGCAAAATAAACAGGGAAGGGGGGACTGTAGCCGATGGGGATTGTGCCCCTCGTCAACAAAGAAAGACTGTTGGGGAGAGTGCATCATGCCAAGGGGGATTGGGTACCCCCTCGGCACACACTTGGGAGGGTCATTATGCTGACAGGGAGTGGGCTCCCCTGTCAGCAAATGAAGTGGGTCGGGGCTTGTGACATGGGGATTGGGCACCCCTGAAGTCGGGCGGCGGCAGTCAGTGATGCCATGTTTACGTCTGGAGGCATGTTGTTGTGCCGTGCAGCAGATCTTTTCTTAGATCTGGTGGCCACATTCCGAATTGCTGGTGTGGCACCGCCATGCTGGCTGATTGGGGAATGGGGCGCCTACAGTGCATCCCACTGCATTAAGCCCCACAGTGACCGCACCTCCAAATGTGCTACTACTGCAATATGTTGACGCGTCCGCAAGTGCGAGCCAACATAAAAAGGAAAGGGTTCTGCTATCAGTGCAGCAGTAGGGCTGTAATTTGCAATTCTAGTGACTCAGGGTCAGGAATGAGCCCAGGCCATTGGAGGGAAGATTGAGTGTCTAAGAGGCTGTTTTGCTCATCCAGAAGGGAGAGTCACTGAGCTCAATTTACAAATGGTCAGAGAATGCTGCAAGCCCCAGGTTCACCGAACATATGACAGTGTGCAGTATTCCCCAGCTGGCAATTGGGATTCTCAATTTCATGTGCCAAACTGCCACATGTTAGACCACCTTTTTGCTCGTATAACTTTGCAGCAGTCTTGGGTCCCTTTTACAGGAATTGTGCCAAACATTTGGTGCAAGCTGCCATAAAATGAGAAAAGTGTCACAAATGCACCCGATCTTCTTGAATCGGGTGCAGGTTGCAGCAGTGTGTTTGGTGCAGCTGTGCCACAACACTGGTTTGAGCTCCTCAGGTGCTGACATCCATGCGGGTAGGGAGAAAATGACAGAAAATCACCCAGGCTGTGGCAGGATGATGCAGATTCTTCCCCCAGGTCCCATACCACTGACTACCACATCCATCCACTGAAGACTGGTTGAGAGTTCTCAAGGGTCCTGGAGCAGTTCTGATGACCATGAGTTCCACCGTGGTGGAGTCAAGCCACAGGGGCCAAGGAGGACGGACATAGTCCCCAAGACGATGGATGATGGGGCTGGAGGAGGAAGGGAGCTGCAAAAGAGGGCAGGCCAATGAGAATGTGGCATAAATAGAAAGTTTAAAAAAAGAAGGCTTACAGTTCCATTTAAATGATTCTGTTTTGAATAAAAAAGGATCTTAAATGCCTTTTATTAAGATTTTATTTCTGGTACTTGAGATTGTTTTCTCAGCTCATGATTGCAGCTGATGAGTGAAGTGCTTCTGCCATAATTTCTTTTTTTATTTTTAATTAAACTTTATTCAATTTTTTATACAAAAAAAAAAAAAACAGTGGACATTCATCAGTGCCTAGACAGACAACCATAATCACTACAGCAGTCTGCAGTAAATTTTTAGCAGTCGTCCTTTAAAATCAAAAACATATAGAAAATAAAAATATAACATTTCTGGCACAATTTCAAAGCACTTTTCAGCTCTGAAAGACTGAGGTAAAATTCAAATAAAACGTAGTCATCTCACAATGACTGTGGTTGACATAAAAGGTCTTCAACTCTAACACTGTATCATCAATTCGCTACAGTTCCAGAGACTTTGTACCATAAACTTTCCTTTCCTTTCCCTACTTTTTACCCTTCGAGTTGTAATCCTAAAAGATGCAGTAACATACTTTCAAACCCCAGGAATCTCTCACTTAAGTTTAACAACTGCAATCATTCCTCTGGAATGAACAGTCCCGGTGCTTTTAGAATTTTATGCAAATTATGGAATTTAGAATGAAATTATTCAAACGCTGCTGTGTGGTCACGCTCACCCCTGCACTCTAACATCAGATTTATTTCTCCACCTGAAGAGAGCAGTCACCCGAAAGTCTTTTATACGCTTCTGGCCGTTTTTACATTTTTTTATTTTAATATTTTACACTATTTCAGTGTTTTAGTTTACTGTTTGATACTCTACATTAGTTAGGGTGCTGTATTGTATTTTATTATGTAATTCTACTTTTTCTCTGGGGTCTGACTGGTTCCCAGGAACTAGAGAAGGCCGTTTTTGGTGCGGTTCCTGCTTTTAGAGAACCGCTATTTATGCATTTTTAAGTTAAATAAAAATAGCTATTATTTAATCACTTTGCAGCTTTACTTTAGATTATTCTCAGTTCCTCATTTTTGGGAACCAAGATGATCTTTTTACTATTTTTACTTTTGAAACCTCTTTTGAGGTAAAAATTACTTGCAATTTTCTTTTTTGAGGAACCAAACCATATGATTTACTTTTAAGCCCCTTTTTAATATTTCTTGGGCTTATCGTATATTTCAGATATTCCATTTGGGAACCACAGATGATTTCTTGGGGTCATCAGTGTTTAACATGACTGACAGACCCAAAAAGAAAACAGGACCTACAGGCTTTAAAAACTATACTGTTTGTTTTCAGCTCCTAGCAAAGGAAGACTGCCAAGAGCTGTGCTTAAAGTGCCTGGGTTCAGACCACGATTTTACCAGTTGTGATCGCTGTAAAAAGTTTTTCCCCAAAATGCAAAAGAAAAAGGCTAAAAAATTACAAAATTTAATAGTTTCTCAGTCTGCCTCCAAGGCACCAAAAGGCTTAGAGGAGGATCCAGCACCTCAGAATAATAACAAGTCCCTGTCAAAGGAGACAGAAAAGAGAGCTAAAGCTGCTAACGATGGTTCAGAACTCAGCATATAGCTGGCCCACTGGTGCACCGGTAGAGTTACCGCTTGCGACACCGACAACCCAAGTTTGGAAACAAGCCCAGGGGTTGGTCGGCCAGCCAGCGGGGAGGAGGATTGAGTGTCTCAAGGACTGCTTGCCTTCTCCAGTGGGAGGGTGGGTCAGTTGCTGGCACTCAACAGACTCTTGGTGGAAACCAGGGGTCTGACTGCTGGTGCTTCCTAGATTGGGAGGCAGGGCAGACATTGGGTGTGAGCACCACTAGTGTTATTGCACACCATGCATCCCAGGGACAGAACAAGAAAAATGCTGGATCATGCAGTATGCTACCCACCTCGTTCCACAGATCCCACATCATCACTCCATAGTGCTCCCTGGATACCTAGCTCAGGATCTGACAGAGGGAACTGGGGACCCCCCAAAGGCCCTGCCCGGGGGGTGGGAGGTAAGCCATGGAGGAACACCAGGACAGTAAGTCCCAAGGGATGGATGATGGGGCTAGGGTCAGGGGTTTGGGGGTTTGGGCTGAGGGGGCCTGTTCAGGTAGAGGCCGATAAAGTACACTAAATATGAAAAAAAAGAATTCAGGGTGTCTGAAAAGGAAGGACCTACACATTGTGTGAGGCTTCTCTTGCTGCATTCAATGGGGAAATGAACCTTGGAGTCATAACAGACAAGGGGCTGAAGCAGGACAATCAGTGAGCAGCCACTGTCAACAAGACCAGCAGAATATTTGGGTGTATCAAGAGGGGTGTGACCAGCAGAGCAGAGAAAGTTATCCTGCCATTTTACAAGGCCCAGGTCAGGCACAACCTGGAGTACTACATACAGTTTGGGTCATCTCAATGCAAAAAAAAAAGCACACAGAGAGCCAAGAGGGTGCAACAGGGGGCCACCAAAATGATCAGTAGATGGGGACAAAAATTCTGAGGAGAGAGACTTGAGGGGCTTAACTAGTTCAACCAAGAGAAATGGAGGCTGAAAGGGACATGATCTTAGTCTTTCGCATACTCCAGGGTATCAACAAGATTGCATAGCTGAAGATATTAGATCTGGTGTCTTTCTGCAGAATGCGGGACAAACCCTGAATCTCTAAGGTGGCAAATTCGGAGGAAAATTTAGGAAGCATTTTTTCTCGCTCTAGGCAGTAAACCTATGTAATGAACCGCTTAGCAGCAGAGACAGTGGACATAAAAACAGTGCAGGCCTTTAAAGTAAGCTTAGACAATGTTCTGCTTGACACGGGAATCGCTGAGTACCCTGGGTATTGGAGTAGGTAATAAATTGGTGTATTTTTGCAGTGTACTTGTTTCATTCCTGCTTAGTGGCTGGCAGAAATGATGGAATAAAATCCCTCCGACCTTAAATTACTACCGTGTTAAAGAACCTCGTTGTTGATCTGTTGTCTAACAGGCTGCCAGCACAGAACCTGTAGCAAGGGGGTAATATGATCTGAGCTGTAGGCTGCCCTTATAGAGTGTATTCCAGTAGTCCAAGTGAGAGGAGATGGAAGCCTGCACCAGTGTCTTCAGATCTACTGGCTCTAGAAGAGGTAGTGTCTGGCTAACATGCAGAATAGCTATCTTGTACGGCAGTGACTATATCTAATCTGAGTATAGTTACAAATTCCCAAGGTTGTGCCTGGGGTTTGGTGGGTCAGTAGGTGACTGCTCCGTGCTCCCTGCAGAGTGCTATTTTTGGATGTTTTCTCTGCTGCTGCCTTTCAGTTTGGCTGCAGCTTCCCTTCCCGCCTCAACCCCTTTAGTTCCTGTTGAGCTCACCTACCTGCCTCGGGCTCAGAAATGCCTTCCCTCCCTGGTCTGCCTCTTCTCTCTGTACATTTCATTCTGTGCTTGCTGTTAGAGGTCGCTGCTTCTTGCCTCCAAACCCTGCTGCTTCCCTTTTCTTAGCAGCTGCCATAGCTTGCACTTCCAGATTCCCTCATGGTGACCCACTCTGCTGCTCCCCACTTCACCAGCATCACTTTGCTGCTCTTACTGTGCAGCTTTGTTTGGCATCCTTCCATGCCACCACAGCTGCAGCTCCTAGCATTCTGCTCCTTTCTTCTGCTTGGCTTCTCTGGCAGCTGTTCTGTGTGTGTCTCTGCTGTTGCCACACCTCCTGCAACCTGCTTGCTGCTTTGCTCAGTGCCTTTTCATTGCTGCCAGAGCCACCCACTGGCTTTCTGGATGAGGGTCTCTGTTTTGCCTCCATGGCTTCGGCCTTCTCCCCAGCTCCTGCGGCCTCAGTCTACTCCTTGGCTTCTGCCTGCCTTTTCCATTCTTGTGGGTTTTGCTTTCCCCACCTGCCCATTCTGTCCCCTGTCTGATATTGACTGATATTAGCAGACATGGGAATGGTGCAGTGCGATGGTTGTGGAGCTGCAGTTTTCCAGCAGACATTCCAGAGACTGACTGAGGTGCTGCTCCATATGCATACACCCTGTCTGGGTTGAGGTCACTGGTCTCCATGCCAAGCTGGCTAGGATCCAGAGGACCTCTTGCCCCACCCAGGGGCCACTGAGTCTGCCACCACTGCCCCAGAGGCTGCCTAGACAAAGTAGGGCCGGTTAGACCTTAGTGGGCTCCAAGAAGATGGGGGTGGTGGGTCAAGGGCACATTCCTCAGCCTGTGCCACCACAAATTTCGTTTGCCATTCTGGAGGGACAGGACTGCTGTGAGGAGGCATCCATAGTGGTGGCAAGGGGGGCATGTGGGGTTCTCAAAAGGGAGGCCCCAAGGTGAGAGGTAGAGGACCCCAACAGAGGAGAAAGCAGCTTCTGGTGTGGGACTTAACTGAACTGTTAGGGATAGATTTGGGAGCAGGAAGAGGTGGGGAGAAGGCACAGTTAAAGGAAGTAGAAGCATAGTAGGGGATAAAAACAGAAGAGGTGGAAAGGGAGGTGCTGAGAAGGCAAGGCATGAAGAGGGTAGTGAGTGGGGAGGGGAGGAGAGAGGGAAGTTTCAAGTGGCAACAAAGGCAGGAAAGGGGGAAGGAGGGTTGCAGGCAGAATGGCAGCAAGGTGTGAAGAGCCATGCATGCCAATGCAAGAGTCTTTGAAATAAAACTCCAGACAAGGAGGCCATCATGGCAGAGGCAGACCTGGATCTTGTGGCCATTACTGAGTCATGGTGCACAGGGAGCCACGACTGGGACATGCCATACCAGATTACTCTCTTTTCAGTAAGGATAGGGAAGAGAGGAAGGGTGAAGGGGTTGTGCTGTATGTGATGGAGGATCTCAGAGTGACGGAAATGTAAGGGAACCTCGGGGTAAAGGATGGCTTGGAGGTACTGAGGCTCACACTGCAGACAGGAGCCAGAGCCACTATTCACACTGGCATGATATATACAGACCTCCAACACAGGGGGAAACTGTATAAGGCACTGTGGGGGAAGCCATCAACATGATGGTAAAAAAGGGGGAGGTGCTGCTGTTGGGGGACTTCAGTCTGCCAGATGTAGAATGCAGCCTTCCAGCCGCGGCCTCGGCTAGAAGCAGGGCCAGCTTAGACTCCCTGCAGGGGGCATTTCTCAGACAGCTAGTCAGAGAGTGCACTTGAGATGGGGTAATACTGGTGCTCACAAACAGTGACAGTGTTGCAGACATCAAGGTGGGAGGCCACCTGGGAACCAGCAATCACTGTACAATGTGGCTTAACATAAGGATGGCGGCAGAGACAAACCACACAAGGACAAGGGTCCTGGACTTCAGGAGGGCAGATTTAAAAAAAAAAAAATGGGTGAATACCTCAGAGGTGACTTCAAAGGGGGGGATTGCTTGGGGGGGGGAGTAGAGGTACAGTGGGCCTAATTAAGAGATGGAATAGTGAAGGCAAAAAATCTCTGCACAAAGAAGTAGGCAAAGGCAGGATGAAAAAGAAACTACTATGGTTTTCAAGGAAAGTGGCTGCAAAGGTAAAAGCTAGAGGGGTGGCATTCAGGAGGTACAAGGAGCCGCAGAGGGAAGAAGACAGGGAGGTGTACCAGGAAAAGCAGAGGAAAGTAGGAAAGGTGGCAAGGAGTGCAAAGGCACAAACAGAGTAAAGGATAGCTAAAGGGTAGCTAAAGGGGACAACACCTTTTTTGAGATATATAAGCAAAATGAGGAAGACAAGAAGAGGGATTGTGAGGTTAAGAAGGGCAGGGGGAGGCTATGCAGAGGAGGATCAAGAAAAAGCAGATATCTTTATGTAACCCCTAGGTGGCGCTATCCCAAGGGCTACTGCCCCTGCCTGCTTGGCTAGTAGCAGGTTAAGGGGCCTGAGTTCTGAAACGGGTGCCTCCACCTGGAGGTCAGGGTTGGCAGTGGTCAAGCTAATCTGGGCACAGCCCTCCAGGACACTGTAACCTCCACCCCTTTCCTTACCAGTGGCAGGAACAAAACACAATCACTTTCACAATACCCCTGATACACTACACAAGTACCCACACTGTTTGTACTTACCACCAGGGCTTTCCTCTTGCCTGGCCCTGGGGAACCCCTGTAAAACAAGGTTATACACAGCAAATAAAAGCAGTACAGTACTCTTGCACAAACTGGAACCACAGTCAGGGTAAATGCAAATAAGAGTTAGATCTGATTTATTTAAAGGACTTGAACAAGGGAGGGGTGTAATCAGGTTAAATTGCTTAAAGGCTGTATCAATCAAACAGTTAAGCATGCACTTAAGGGTCCGTAAACAGTCACACACTCTGGGTACCCAGATGGAGAATGGTGAGCTAGCCAGGAACGTTGCAGCTGATTGGGGCCCTGTGATGGAAGAAAACAACATGCACAACACACACTATTTGTAATCCAGAGCTGGAGGGCTCAGTTCGTGAAAAGAAAAAACAAGACAATCAGATGACACACTTTTAGATTAGGCTGTTGTTGCAGGGAGCTACCCTGATGATTATTCACGATACCCAAGACTGGACACAGGCTGGACAAAAATTGAGACTGCAGGTGGTTTTTCTGGAGTGCCAGGAGAAGCAGGGCCTACATGATTCACTGAGGTGTAGTTCCTGTTCAAACATGGAGCATGGGGCTGATCCCCAGGCAGGTCTCTCGTTGATGGCTTTCTCTGTGCCGTGGGTAGTCTGGCTGGGCCAGCGTGGCAAGGCCCAGGCCAGATGGAGACAAATTCGGATACTGTCTGTTTTGGGCTGGGTACAGCTTCCAGCAAGCAGAACACAGTTCACACAGTGGGGAACCAAATCTCAACCTGCTTTCAATTCACGGCCCATTTACATGTAAGGAAATTCTACTGTACCAGGCAAACCACTCTCCGGTCATGATCGCAAAGTCTCTGCACAAATCAGGGATTCAAAAGCAGCTGGAAATCCTGACAGGCCGATCGCATTCAGCAAAATCTTTGGTCTTCTTCAGGTATGAGCCTGGTAAAAAAAAAAAACAGTAGCTTACTTTGTTCTCACAAACTTGGAATTAATCCAAAATAATTATCTTCTCTCCCTCTCAGGGGCAGCAGTCAGGCATGCAGCCAAAACTCAGGCCTTTCCACAGAGACTGTATTGAGCTCTTGCTTCTTCAGCTCAGAACTTAGATCTGATTCAAACTGCAGCAAGCCTGGGAATTTCCCCAAGATCCAAAAGGTTTGCTTGGCTGATTCATCTGTCAGTCACAACAGGAGCTCTCCCTTCAGGTGCAAAAAGGCGCCAAAAGCCCCAAACTACAATTCCTACAGATTCTGACTCCAGACAGCTCCTGTAGTCCGGCTTCATTTTAGGTCCCACCAGAACTGATTGGTCCAATTTACAGTCCCGTGCCAACTGGTGGGAATAAACAAAACAGCCCTTGCTGCAAACAAGGCAGGTTAGATAAACTACATTATCATTATCACTTTAAATGATTTACAACAAATAGTTACATCTTTCAACAGAGCTCCCTCTCAGATTACTTATGACTGCAATCCAGGCAGCTCTTAAAGAGACAGTGCACAGAGGCTATACAGGCACTCTCTGGCAATCACATTTAAACTGCTAAAACACAGGACACCAGCCTTGCAGTGAGAATTTAGGCAAGCTCAAGGAACACTTTTCAGGAACCCCGCTTTGTAAGGGGGTTACATTTATTAATGGTATCGGAATAACAAACCTTTGAGTCAGAGACTCATTTATAAAGGCTCCACGTCAGAGTAGTACAAAATGAATGAGATACAGCAAGGGAACAGACATACAAACATATAATCTTGAACAGATACTTATGCTCAAGTCTTCAGAATGGAGGGTTGGGGATGAATCACATAGAAGTAGCAGGAACACTGGGGGGAGGGAAGTGGACACAAGTCCATTCACACAGGTAAGAGACCTGAAAGGATTTGCGAATCTGAAAGGGGATAAGGCTATAGAACCTGATGGGGTCAGAGAGGTACTGTCTGTACCTCTGACAGCCTATTCCACAACCCACTGGAAACAGGAGTGGTTCCAGAGGACTGGAGGAAGGTAGATGTAACTGCTTCATAAAAGTGGCAACAGGGAGGAGGCTGGTAACTATAGGCTGGTCAGTCTGACGTCAGTAGTGGGGAAGTTAATGGAGACACTATTAAAAGAAAGACTTGTGGAGTTTCTTGAATCCAGCAGGTTACAAGACTGAAAGCAGCACGAATTCATGGGAGGAGACTGTATCAGATGAACCTGATCAATTCCTTGGACTAGGTGACCAGAGAAATAGATCAGGGTGGTGCAGTGGACATGGCTTTTTTAGAGTTCAGCAAGGCCTTCAACACCATACCACATAGGAGGCTTATAAGGAAACTGGGCAGTTTGGGGGTGGGACCCAAAGTAGTAAACTGCGTACAGAACTGGTTGATGAATAGATGACTGAGGGTGGTGGTAAATGGCACTCACTCTAATGAGGTAGAGTGACCAGCAGGATGCCTCAGAGCTCAGTAATGGGATCAGTCCTCTTCAATGCCTCTTTGCAGATGACACAAAAATATGCAATAGGGTAGATACTCCGGAGGGGTAGAAAGAATGAGTAGAGACCTGAGAAAACTCGAGGGTGGTAAGAAGGTATGACAGCTGGGTCTCAGTGCAAAAAATGGCAAAATCATGCACCTAGGGCAGAAACCCAGGGACAGTGTATAAAATGGAGGAAGAAGTATGGACAGTCACTAAACAGGAAAGGAACCTTGGGATTATCCTATCTAATGACCTCAAAGTGGTGGACAGTGTGACAAGGCACTGGGCAGGGCCAGCATGATGCTGGGATGCATAAGGAGGCTAATCAGCAGCAGAAGGAGAGAGGTGGTGTTACCACTGTATCAGTTATTGGAGAGACCCCACCTGGAGTACTGTGTCCATTTCTGGAGACCACATCTCAAGAAGGACATAGACAGAGTAAAGGCAGTCCAGAGGAGGGCAACTAAAGTGGTGCAGGGGCTGCATCATAAGCCCTATGAGGAGAGATTTAAGGATCTCAATATGTACACCCTGTAAGAGAGGAAGGGGGGGGCATGATAGAGATCTGTAAGTACAGGGTAGGGTGAATAAGGTAAAGAAGAGGAGTATTTATCAGAAGAGAAGGTGTACAACAACAAGGAAGCATGCAATGAAACTAGAAGGGGGAAAATTTAGGAGGGATGTGAGGAAGTACTTCTTCACTGAAAGAGTGGTGAATATCTGGAACATTCTTCCAGCAGAGGTAGTGGGGGCCAGCACTGGGGGCTTTACATGCATGTGTAACCCCCTTGTTCCCAGGGGTTACTAGAATCTCAGTTAGAACCAGTGGCAGGCAGGGAAAGGCAGTTTGTGAGATGCCAGTTAAATGGGTTTCACACTGTCTCACTCTGTTTTCAGTTTCAGCTGAGCTGGAGTGATGATGTCACCATAGAATTCTCGCAGCAGCATAAGCCACAATGGAATGCTAGCTGCAGGGGCTTAGCAGTAGAACGTTGGGAAATTCAAGTCAGTCTTCAGAGAGCAGTCGAGAGAGTGAGGAGTGCTGCAGTTGGCAGCCCCTCAGAGCCTAGCGCTACAGCGCTACCAGAGAAAGAAGGGGTCATGTGTTTTCACCCTAGAGAGGCACACAGAAGAGACCAGAAGAAAGTGGTAGAGACCGTTCATAGAATTGTTCCAGTGCCCCCTCTCGGAGGGATGGGGGGGAATTCCAGGAATTCAGGGACAGGGAGAGGGAGAAGCTGCCTAAGAATCAAGTTGTTCTGTGAGTACCTGAGACGTTTGTGGGAAGAAGCCCTGGGGCACCTGCATATCTTTGGTGAGTTCTACTCTGATATAGAGACAATGTTCACCGAGACAGAGTTGAGAGTAAAAGTGTCTGCCTACTGTGGGGTCAATGGAAGACTTGCCAAGTACAGAACTTTTAGCTTGTGTATGGCTTAGAAGCATCTGCAACAGTGGGGGTCTAGGTTAAAGACAGCCACTTACAGAACTTTTAAAGTCAGGACACCTCCAGCGTAAAATGTAGAATGTTAAATGTGCTAAACCTTTTGAGAGAGCATCTACAAACAGTAGTTCAAAGAAAGGTATTGTAACCAAATGAATGGCCGAGTATAGATTTGGGAGCAAGAGGTGGGAGACTCCCCCATCTGGAGTAACCAGGTTTACCTCTCCGGGTTCAATTTGGGCACCTATGGTTTTCTCTCAGGCACTTGGCCAGTGTCTGAAGAAAGCACCCAGATGTGGGATTGTGGATTTTTTCCTTAGAGCTAGAAAGTGCTCATGGGTGATTTAGGGAGCCACCATCAACCTCCATGCCATATGGAAAAGTGTCCTAGTACTGGCCAGGGTGCCATGTCAAGGAATAGAAGAGAAGTGTATCAGTTTGGGCCGTGTGTACCCAGATCCGTTCAGAACCTGAGGGTTATTAGTGAAATGTGCTCTGTACCTCTGTAATCTGCATTTCCAGCGGGAGTAGCCCTGTGGTGGTCCATTTTGCTTTGTTATTTTCTGTGTTATGTGAATAAAAGCCACAATCTAGAATCCCATCCTAGTTTGGACATTTCAGTTATTGCTTCCTGTGTCCGGATTTACTTGGGTGCCCCTGTCCCGAAGTACAAACCAAGCACAATGCTGAGCAACCGCTTTCTCCCAAGTACCCAGGTTGATGGCCATGCTAAATGGTCCCTCCAGGTGTGAGCCAGGTAGTTGCCACACTTGATTTGCCTGTCTGAAGGATGGCAGGCTCAGTAGTAGAAGTAATGGGTCCACAGTTTCTGCAAAAGATAATTTGATAGTGACTACCCTCCACCCCTCTTGTGGTGCCTGGATGCGAGAGAAGCAGCCCTGCTGACAGAGAAAAAAGGGGGACCGGTGGGGGGAGGTTACAAAAGAGAGGCACAAAGGAATCTTGGTAGGAAAGTGGGGGGAGGAGTAGCCGGAGGTCAGGTAGAGTCTGCCATGACAGTACATGCACGGACAAAATTGGCAGACTGGGTGGGCCAAGTGGTTCTTATTAGTCTGGGCTTCACCTCCTGGCTGCTGTCTCCTGGATCCTGCCTTTCCTGCTCCCCATCTGTTGTCATTACCCTTCATGTGCTGTGAAAGCATTTGCCCTTCTGAATTTTGGGGGCTTTATTCCAGCCTTTCACCTGGACCCAGCTCTTCTAGGCAATCTTTCTGATCTTCTGCTTGCAGCTCAATACCGATGTTGCTTGTTGTATAGCTCAGTCATTCAACCATTCCCTTCATGTCAGTTGTCCACTTTTCTAGCTATGGGTTCATTCTCCATGCAGAGATATTGGGTAGCCATGTCTGCAGCAGCTTCTTTATTCCAGCCATTCATTCTCATACATTGAGCTGGCATATGCCCCATGATTCCACATTAAGCATGTATTCTCTGGCTTAGGGCATCCAATGCATGCCAGTGCTTCAAGGGCCAGTACACTTACCCATCTACACCTTCATAATACAGCACACTATTTCTTCCTTTCCTCAGCATGTCTTCCTGTCCTCAGCACTTCATTCTCTCATAGTACATCCACTATTCCTCCTGGGTTAGTTTAGGGGCAAGCTTTAGCCAGGCATAGAATTAGAGCCTAGTTCCTAGGGCCTAGTCACAGACAGTTTTTTATTGGTGCTGTAGTCCTTAGAAATAGTCCAGGTTGCCCTGTAGCTGGAGTTGTAGCTATGTTTGTTCTGAAATCTATAGATTTTCAGGGGTGGGGTCCTCTGTGGGAGACCCCTTTAGTCACATGACTGCAACTCTGTGACACCATTCTTGCCTTGAATTCAGGGGGTATTTGGCCGTTCATTTACTGCTGCTTAACCCTATAATTTACCACTTCACTTGCCTTTGACCATGCCTGGTCTCTATCTGCACCTCTTCATTTAGCAGAACCCATCCTTTAGTCATTCAGTCAGGGATGGGACCCTCACCCCCAAAAGCTCCATTGGCCATAGGACTGCAAATCTGTAACACCCATCTAGCTTTAGGTCTCCTCATAGGTATGCGGTGTGGCATCCTCACTGTAGCAGCATCATCTCTCCTCAGTGAGCTTCGTATTCTCCATTTCAGTGGCAGCTGGGCCTTTTGTTCCCCTAAGTGTGGAATCCTGCCCGACTCAAGTGCTCCTTTAGACATAAGACTGCACCTCTATGACACCTTCGAGGTCAGTCATCCTGTTAGAGGGATGGAATGGGAGTTCTATACCTTCCTCAAAACTCTGCCATCAGCTTACACCCCTAATGCAATTCCAAAATACAAACATTGCGCATGCCATCAGTTTACCTCTTAGTCTCCTTACTTCGTCTGTGTACTAAATCAGTACAATGTACAGTTAAATAATTTCCAGAATGCCTGGAGGGATGGCAGCCTTAGGCCTTGCATCCCCAGAAGTTTCTTACCTGTCCTTTGTGCCGAAGGTCACAATATATTATAGTTTATAATTGTAGTATATTCCACTGTGAGTGTGCCTAGATGATGGTTGCCTACTTCATTATCCCTCCTGTATCTTTATTCACTCAGCCAGTTGCCTTTACCTTTTTTCCTCAAGAGATGTCCCATGTTCTGACAGTTATACTTTCACCTTCGGCATCATCTTTTTTCGGACATTGTTCCTAAGGTACTTTTAGCTAAGGGACCTTCAGTCTTGTGGTGCCTCTAGGGTTGGAACCCTCCTCAAGAGGGTTCCTGTGGTTACTCAGTACTCCAAAAGTGTGCCGGTCCTCAAGGGGACAGAAAGCATGAAAGGTCACACATAACATTGCAGCAATTGCTCTGTACTAGTTTCCATAGTACTAGGCCTTCAGCCTACCATGTCAGTTCTAAGCCTGTACTTTCATTCAGTCATTCTGAGTTAGACATTTACAATATATTAGTTATAAGGTGGATCAGTGAATCACAAGGCTCTGCATGGGGTCTGGTGGTGCACTGGGTGACTTCTCCACTCTTCCCACCAAGCACTATTTGTGCACAGCTGCAGATGTCCACTGGATTCTCGTTTTCTTTGCTCCCACCTTCCTCCTCTCCTCCTCCTATGGCCTACCTATTTCCGTGGGGCATCTTCCTTAAGGTACTGTTAGCCAAAGGACCTTCAGCCCTGCAACACCTAGGATGGAACATTCCTCAAGAGGGTTGTTGTGCCAACTCAGTATCCCTAAAGGGTATTAGTCCTTAAGGGGACAGACAGCAGGGAAAAACCGCATATTCATCACACCAGTACTGCAACAATCACAGAGGACTAGTTTCTGTCAGTACTAGGGAGTCAGTCTACCATGTCATCTCTAAACTCATACCTTCATTCAGTGATTCTGAGTTACACAAGTACAATATAGCAGTTGCACACTGGATCAGTAAACCAAACTTAGATGGAAAGCTACGTCTACATATGCTGTGTAACAGGGCTTAATACTCAGTTTTGGATCCAGGTGGCTATCCCCATATGGTCTATCAAACTGGGGGACCACTAACATTTGGGGTAAGGTTTCTTAAAAAAGAATTTGGGGGGGGTCTTTGACTTTCATGAATAAAAAATGTATTTTACTTACAACTGGTGTCTTCTTTTTCGAGGTCGTGATTCACCACCTTCTTAATCTTTATCAGTAACTCTCGGGGATATAAAAAGAAGCATCAGATTAAGTGCATGACAGTGTCACAATTGACAGTGTCACACCTGAATAGCCAAATAAATAAAAATACAAATACTGAGCTACATTATTTTTGTTCCGTGGCATGCTCCCAGGTAATTCACTGGGACCAGTCCAGTGAGTCAGAGGCAGCAAAATCTTTTAATTATTTCTCTCTTCTTCAGTTCTTCATTTTCCTCCACAAGATCACAGCTGTTTTAAACTCTAAATTCCCTTGTATCTAGTTCTAAGATGATTATTATGTTCTGTAGGTTTTTACTGTTTGAAGAGTTCCTTAATTTTGATTTTATTTGATTCTGAGTACTAAAGCCACATCTAACATACTAACATACTAAAATGCCAGCAGAATAGGCCTAACGGTCTTTCGTGTCTGCCCCCCTCGCCTTCTCTGGCTTCTCCCTTCCCAGTTCCAGATATTCTTGCTGCACTGGATTTTGCTTCCAGAACCCTTCCTGTACCTGTCCACCCCCTCTTGAACCCCTCCACTGTCTCTGCCTCCACCAGCCCCCTAGGCAGTGCATTCCATGGCTCCACCACCCTCCTCAGTGAAGTAGCACCTCCTCCTTTCTCCCCTGAATCTTCCCCTCCAGCTTCCACCCATGCCCTCTAGTGGCCCCTCCTCCTTCCTTCAAGCACCCTGACTGTTCCTCCCTATTTACCTCTTCATGTACCTGAAGACCTCTATCATGTCCCCTGGTCCCTTCTCTTCCAATGTGTACATATTTAGCTCTTCGAGCTCTCCTCATAGGTCCTGTCCCCAAGCCCCAAATCATTTTGGTTGCCCTCCTCTGGACCCTCTCCAGGAGGTTAATGTCCCTCTTTAAGTGTGGCCTCCAAAACTGCACGCAGTACTCAAGGTGCGGCCTCACCAAGCAGTTATACAGAGGGAGTATCACTTCCCTCTTTCTGGAGGTGATCCCCCTAGCGGTGCATCCCAGCATCCTGTTGGCCTTGGCTGCTGCCCTCCTACAAGTCCCACATTCTTTTTTTTTTTTTTCTTTTTATCACTCCGGGACCCTGGCAGGTGGCTCCAGGGTCTCCTGCGGAGAGAGCGGTCTCCGATCCCCCGGTCCCCCACCCAACATCCCCTGTGATCCCCCACAGGTCCCCCCCCATGACAGGGCCAAGATGAAGGTGCGCTGGTCTTCCCCCAACCCTGGACAGAAATTCAGACATTCAGGGAGCTGGACAGGCACTGGAAGGTCATCACGGAGCCTGCCAGCCCTATTTTCCTCCATTTATTTCCTCCGCCCCCCCACCCCACCAACGACATATGTCAGCTACGTGCCTCCCAGCCCGCATCTCCCTCCAGCCACCGCCAGAGGGAGAACAATGAGCAGGACAGCAATCCCTCCCTCCCCGAGAGAGGAGAGCAGTCCTCCAGATGCTCAGTCGTCTCTCTCCCCCCTGCTGACCCCTGGCAGCCAGGGCTTGTTCCTGAATACAGGTCGCCGGTGTGGCGTCCAGTGCCTCAACCCTCACCACCACCGGGATGGCTAGCCACATCCACATTCTATGGCTGACACTGGTAGCACCTTTGCAATCGGATAAAGCTTAATTCTGAGAACACACCAGAATGCTCTTTCAGGACAATTCGTGCACACTGCTGGAATGGGAAATGGGTAGTACATACAGTATTTCAGACCATTCTGTGGTAATTTGCATATGCAGCCCATGATGCTTTGCATTGTGGGGGCATGTGTGATTTTGTATTTTCTTGAAACTTGGCTTCCCAGCCAAATGCCCTTTGGGGTAACCCTTGCCTCAGTGTTTGTGCACAGAGGTTCTTTGTCTTTTAAACAGTTTTTTTATTTTAATGGGTTCACCACAATATATCCAAGGCACACTGCCTTAAGGGTAGCTGGTCCATTGCACTGGGGTGTCAAACAGACGAGGCATACTGATGAGTCCTGGTGGGACAAAACACGTGTCTATGTCTTCTGTTAGCACCCTTTGCAAACTGTGTGAGAGGCCTTTCGGCACCATGTAATTCTGCTTAAAATTGGACCAGTGTAACATTCTGTGGTGATTTGCATATGCAGCCCATGATGCTTTGCATTGTGGGGGCATGTGTGATTTTGTATTTCAGACCATTGTCTGTTTGAGCAACCTAAATTCTTTTTTGTTGATCATGCAGATAGGCCAGAAAAGTGCAGCAGTATTTTATTTTGTCTGAAGTCTCCTCACCATAGGTATTAAAATCATATGCACGCATCAGTTTTGCAGTTGCAGCTCTCTTGGTCCTATAACAGAAAAGCAGGTCAATAGGTTTAGGGTGTCCTGGGGGAAACATCTGTCTAGTTCATCAATAAAGGAACTTATGTATCTGCTCTTTAAGTTATCAGAAAATGACCTTTGAGTGTAAATATCAAAGAACTTATCACCTTTGCACTTGTTGCCTTCAACTTGAGTATCACACAGTTCTCTCTCTGATGGATCTGGGTTTTCAATGAAAGACCTCCAAGCCTTCTTGTTTCTTGTTACCATTTATTTTACATTGAGAAGTCCAGATTGCCCCTTTGGAAATTTGTTTTTTTTTGCTTCTATTTTTTCCTCCTGGCCCAGGTCAGCCCTTTCCTTCCAGCCGTCCACCCAGCTCCGTCCCCCGACCTTTGGACACTCACCTTCATACCCCCATGGCTTACCCTCCATGGCAGGGTGGTGGGGAGCCCCCAACTTGACCCACCAGGACCGGATCCACTGTTTGGGTGGTGCCCTCTCAGGGGCAGCGCCTTAGGCGGACGGCCATCATGCTGCTTAACCGGACTGCAATTTCTGCCTTTTTCCCCTGTGGAGAGGAGCGTGCAATGCTGACAGTGGCCATGCCATGTGCAAGTCCACATGCAGCATGCCTGTCAGCTGCTTCACCTCCATGCCCTACTGTACAGGACCTGGCGTGCCAACACCTAGCCTCCGCTAGGCGTCAGGCAAACACCAGTCTCTGTTCCCCACCCTCCCCAGGAGAGGAGAGCTGTTCTCCGGATGCTCGATCCTCTCCCACCCCAGCTGGCCCCTAACGACCTACTTGCACCATGAAAACAGGTTGCTGGCATGGCAGGAGGTAAGGCATTGCCGCCTCAGCCCATCACACCACTGGGTTGGCTGCCTTTGGAAATGTTTTCATGAGCAAACAATATATGACAAGGTGCCCATCATACCATGAGAAAGAACCACAACATTAAACTTATTCACAGAAAGTAAGAGCCCATTTGCTTTGTCACTATCTGGAGTATTTAATGGAGTCATCACCCAGGGTTCAAACTAATAAAGGAATTATGGTAGTGGAAATTATTGGGATTGTGAACGAGAGCATTAAAAAGAGAGGGAGGAAGGAGGGAGGGCAAAAAGGTAAAAAGGGTAGCAGCAAGCAGAGTGGTAACAAAATCTAGAAGGCCATGTGTACAAATAGAAACATAGAAGTTGACAGGAGATAAGGACTGCAAGGCCCATCCAGTCTGCCCATTTCTTTTTTTACCTTATGAATGTGCCATCGACATTTGCTCTGTCAATGGCCTATCTATTCATACTCATCTGTATTGCTCCCTTATGCCTTTCCCATGCCTGTTTGAAGCCCTGCACTGTATTCATATCCACCAATTCCTGAGGTAGGCCATTCCATGCATCCACCACCCTTTCTGTGAAAAAGAACTTCCTCACATTACCCCTTAATCGGCCTCCCTCTAATCTCATGCTGTGTCCTCTTGTCCTGCTATTTTTCTTACATTGAAACATGTTAGACTCTATCACCTTGTTAATGCCCTTAAGGTGTTTGAATGTTTCAATCATATCACCTCTCTCCCTCCTTTGCTCTAGGGTATACATATTGAGCTCAATTAATCTGTCCTCATATGTTTTCTGATGCAGTCCCTGCACCATTTTGGTTGCCCTTCTCTGGACAGTCTCAATTTGGTTAATGTCCTTGTGAAGGTGTGGCCTCCAATACTGCATGCAGTACTCCAGGTGGGGCCTAACCAGTGTCTTGTAAAGAGGAATTATTACCTCCCTCTTCTGACTTGTGATACCCCTACTAATACACCCCAACATCCCTCTAGCCTTATCTACTGCTTTAGTGATCTGCCCCCGATGATTTCAGGTCATCGGTGATGATGACGCCCAAGTCTCTTTCTTCCCTTGTGACTGCCAGTAACTCCCCCCTCCCAGCCTATAGGTGGCTTCAGGGTTTCTCTTCCCTGTGTGCATTATCCTGCACTTCTTTGCGTTAAACCCCAGTTGCCACTCTTCCGACCATTTTGTTAGATTATCCAGATCTCTTCTCATTCTGCCCATCCCATCTGGATCATCTACTCTGTTGCAGATCTTGGTGTCATCTGCAAACAGACAAACCTTACCCTCCAGTCCATCTGCAATGTCACTGATGAAGATATTGAAGAGGACTGGCCCCAGGACTGATCCCTGAGGTACCCCACTTGTGACCTGCATCTCTTCTGACTGTATACGATTTACCACCACTCTGTTTCCTGCCTGTCAACCAGTTTGCCACTCAGTTGACCAACGTCTGACCCACACCAAGCCTACCCAGCTTATTAATCAATCTTCTTTGTGGAAGAGTATCGAAAGCTTTGCTGAAGTCAAGGTAGGCAACATCAACTGCTCCCCCTTGGTCCACCACTCTGGTTAGCCAGTCAAAGAAATCTGTGAGATCAGTTTGACAGGACCTTCCTTTTGTAAACACATGCTGTGTTGGATCCTGTGCTCCTATGGATTCCAGATGTTGCACTATCCTTTCCTTAAGGAGTGTCTCCATAAGCTTGCCCACTACTGAGGTAAGACTGACTGGTCTGTAGTTCCCTGCCTCCTCCCTGCTACCACTCTTGTGGAGCGGGATCATATGAGCCCTTCTCCAGTCTTCTGGGACCTCTCCTGTGCTCAGAGACTCATTAAACAGTTCTGATAATGGTTCTGCTAGTTCTACCCTTAGCTCCTTTAGTACCCTGAGATGTATGCCATCAGGCCCCATTGCCTTGTCCACCCTGAGCTTATCGAGCTCTTGTGGGACCCTTTCTTTTGTGAAGGGACTAGTGCACACCTCCTTCCCCCCCCCCATCCATGGTGCTGAGCTGTGGGCCCTGCCCTACCTTCTCTTCAGTAAATACTGATCAGAAGTATCTATTTAGGATAGATGCTTTTACAAGGTCCTCCTCTTCACATGCCCCCTTATACCCTTTAATCTTAACAATACCCCCTCTGGACTTTCTTCTTTCACTAATGTATCTATAGAAAGTCTTGTCACCTTCTTTTACTGTTCGCACTAGTGTTTCCTCGGTTGGGGCCTTTGCCTGCCTTATTGCCTTAACTGCTTCCCTTAGGGAAGTTTGGTACACCTCCCCATCTTCATCCTGCTGCATTCCCTTATATTTCCTGAAGGCAAGCCTTTTGGCTCTGACCTTTTCTGCTACTGTGTTTGAGAACCAAAGTGGTTTCCTTCTTCTTTTGCACTTCCTTTTCTCACTAACACAATGGGATGTTGCTTCAAGTATTACATCTCTAATGCTTGCCCACTTTGCCTGTACCCTCTCACCTGTATTTCTTTTTGCCAGGGTTAGCTTAACTCTGTTGCCCATCTTATCAAAGTCAGCTCCTCTGAAGTCCCATATTTTTGCATTGGAATGCTAGAAGTCTACGAAATAAGATTCTGGACCTAGAGGCTATCATGACAGAGGCCATCCTGGATATTGTGACCATTACCAAGTCATGGTGCACTGAAAACCATGATTGGTACATGGCCATACCAGGCTATACTCTGTTCAGGAAGGACAAGGTGGGAAGAAAATGAGGGGGTGTGGTACTTTATTTGAGGGGAAGCATACAAGCGATGGAGATATAGGGAGTAAAGTGGGGTACAGGTACTGTGGATCACCCTGGAGATGGGGAACAAAGCCACTGTTCACAATGGCGTGATCTACAGACTTCCAGCATGGGGAGGAGATTGATAAGATACTGGTGGAAGCCACTGGAAAGATGGCAGAAAAGGGGGAGGTGCTGCCCATGTGAAACTTCAGTCTGCTGGATATATACTGGAGCTTCCCAGCTGTGGCTTCAGCTAGAAGCAGGGGCATCCTAGACTCCCTGCAGGTGGCATTCCTGAGGCAACTAGCCAGTGAACCCACTCATGATGGGGCAATACTGGATCTGGTACTCACTAACAGGGACAGTGTTGCAGACAGCAAGGTGGGAGGCCACCTGGGGGCCAGCAGTCACCAAACAGTGTGGTTCAATATTAGGACCACAGAGAATTGAACCACACCAGGGCAAGGGTCCTGGACTTCAGGAGAGCAGATTTTATAAAGAAGGGTGAATGCCTCAGGGATAACTGGTGGGGGGGGGATAACCTGGGTGGGCTGGAGGAACTGTGGGCGAAGATAAAAGGGGGCATACTAAAGGAAGCAAACCTCTGTGTCAAGCAAGAGGAAAAAGAAACCACTGGGGTTCTTGAAAGAAGTGGTAAAAAAGGTAAAGGTTAAAAGGGCAGCATTCAGAAGGTATAAAGAGACACAGAGGGAGGAGGATAGGGAGGTATATCAGGGGAAACAGAGGGAAGCAGGGAGAGTAGAAAGGAGTGCAAAGGCACAAAATGAGCATACAAACATATGAAATTTGCAGCAGATAAAGGCCTAGCGGTCTATCAAGTCTGCTGAAATGTGAAGCTAGCACACCTTATTCTGCAGCTGTCCTTCTGAAGACAGAATAGCCCAGGCAGTAACAAAAGAGGAAACAACATCTTTCAAGTGCGTATGTAAGTGAAAAGAGGAATATCTGGAAAGGATTGTAAGGTTAAAAGGGAATGGGGAACTGTGTAGAGGGGGACTGGAAAAAGACAGGCATCCTGAACAAATACTTTTTTCAGTGTTCACAGAGAAAGGAGAAGGGGAAGGGCCACAAAAAAGTAACAGGAGCGAGGGAGGGAAGGAGGTGGACACTAGTCCTTTTTCAGAGGAGAGAGTCCTGCAGGAACTCACTAATCTGAAGGTGGACAAAGCAATGTGGCCAGATGGGGTGCATCCAAGGGTACTGAGGGAGCTCAGGGAGGTACTGGCTGCACCTCTGACAGTTCTATTTAACAGCTCATTGGAAGCAGGGGTGGTTCCGGAGGACTGGAGGAGGGCAGATATAATCCCATTTCACAAAAGTGGTAGCAGGGGGGAGGTTGGCAATTATAGGCCAGTCAGCTTGACACCAGTGGGAATCACTGCTGGATGAAAGAATACTGGACTATCTTGCAGAGCCGGCCTTAGCTAGGTGCAAGCTGCACCCCTGCACCCTGGGGGCCCATACTTTTTTTCTTGAGGAAAGCAAATAATTTAAAATATTTAAAAATGCCTAAATTTTGTTAGAGATGAACATTTTACCAGCAGATGAAAATGGAACAGAACTGGCTCTATTACTGTTACAAAAGGTGGGAGCAGCTTTGCTGTGGAAAAGATTAGGTTAAGTAAGTGCTAATGGTGTTAATGGCCATACT
Organism: Neoceratodus forsteri; assembly: GCA_016271365.2. Taxonomy (NCBI): domain Eukaryota; kingdom Metazoa; phylum Chordata; order Ceratodontiformes; family Ceratodontidae; genus Neoceratodus; species Neoceratodus forsteri. Next base: position 454,583,474 of record JADMNL010000024.1, on the reverse strand, counting down.
TTATGCCTCCTAGGCTGACTGCTTTCACAGGTAAAGGGCTATACTGACAAGAGAACTTATTTGTATCCTGGACATGTAGCTGAAACAATGAATTATATGACAAAATCTGTTTCAAAAGTATGTGAGCACTCAAAATGGCTCAAAAACCTGACCAGCACAGAGCAAAACTGGATTTCCTGATAGCGACCTTGAAAACCTGACCACCAGGTAAAAAACCCGACAGGTGGCAACCTCACTGGTGTCCCATGATAATCCTCTCTAGTCTTCCTCACTCACACCTCCAAAAAAGTTAAGTTGTTTAACTTGTTTGCAGATCAGAGTATCTGAGGTGTGCGAGTCCAGTGATGATGTCCCTGTCCTTATAGAAATGAATACAGTAGTAGTACCGTACTTACTTAAGTTCTTGCTCCAGGCTCAATCAGATTCATTTCCAATGGTGAAGTCAAATAATTCAATGGAGTCTATGACACTAATTAAACTAGCAGGCCTGGTACTGCTTTATTAATACAGGACAGGACAGGAGAGTTAGTTAGGTGTAAATGGTGGATGTGGGGGGCCCACAGGAAATGGAGTGGTAGGGCCCAGCTGGGAGTTGTACAGGGCTCAGAATGGTTAAGGCCGGCCCTGCTATCTTGAGTCTAATGGGTTATAAGACCTGAGACAACATGGATTCATGGGTGGGAGATCATATCAAACGAATCTGATAGATTTATTTGACTGAGTGACCAAGGAACTAGATCAAGGTGGGGCGGTGGACATAGCCTACCTAGATTTCAGTAAGGCTTTCAACACATATGAGGCTAGTAAGCAAACTGGGTACCTTGGGGTGGGTTCAAAGGTGGTGAAGAGGGAAAAAAATGGTTAGGACATAAGCAGCAGAGGGTGGTAGCAAACAGAGTTCATGCCAAGAAAGTCAGGGTGACCAGCAGGGTGCCTCAGCGATCAATGCTGGAACCAGTCCCCTTTAATATCTTTATAAGTGACACTGCAGAAGAGCTGGAAGGGAAGGTCTACCTCTTTCCTGATTACACCAAAATCTACAATAGGGTGGACACTCCTGGGGGGTGGAAAGGATGAGCAGAGACTGGAGAAAACTCGAAGAGTGGTCAAGGGCATGGCAGCTGGGTTTTAATGCAAAAAAGTGCAAAATAATGCTCTTGGGGCACAAAAACCCAGTAGTGGAGTACAAAATGGGTGAAATGGTATTGATGACCACAAAGCAGGAAAGTCACCTGGGGGTAATCACACCTGATGACCTAAAGGTGGTCAGGCAGTGTGACAAAGCAGTTGGGAGGGCAAATAGGATGCTAGGGTGCATAGGGAAGGGCATCACCAGCAGAAAGAGGGAGGTGGTGTTATTTCTGTATAAATCGCTGATAAGACCCCACATTAGAGTACTTTGTCCAGTTCTGGAGACCACATCTCCGGAAGGACATAGACAGAGTAGAGGTGGTTCAGAGGAGGGCAACTAAAATGGTGCTTGGTCTGCATCAGAAGCCCTGCAACCCAGGGAGAGAAGGGGTCCAAACAAAAAAAGAATGGCACCAACAACCAAAAACTGCAGATAATATATGTAAATGAAAGGCTTTGCCTGGAGTTCGGTGGCCAAGCAGCCAGCCACTCCCACTTCCTGAGCTATATAAGCAGTTCCTCTAAGCCTCACTGTGAAGCATTTTTTCTTTGCAACTGGAGGCTATGTTGGTTTGTCCTCTGTGCTGGCTGGGGCCTACCCCCCCCCCCACCTGCTGTTTCTGTGTGTCTCTGCTGGACTTCGGTGTTTGTTTTCCTGCTTCTGGTTTGTATTTTTCCTCCAGCTGTGTGCTTCCCTGTGTTTTGTGTTTCTTTTTTGGGGGCCTTTCCCTGTTTTCTGTTTTGCTCTGTTTGTTTTTTTTTTTTTTTTGGGGGGGGGGAGCTTTGTTTCTAAGCTCCTAGCATACTGCTACTCCGAAGCTCATACTGCTTGCTTTACTTACAACTCTCAAATTAATTGCACAGTAACTCCTAGCATTCTGCTACGCAGAGCTCATGCTACTGCTTTCAGTTACCTACAACTACAGCCACTGCTGCTGACTGTTTACTTTAATTACTATTGTACCCAGTGCCTGTGTTTTATGCTGTGCTCACCATGCTCAAACTATTGCAATGCAACTGCACTTATTATCTGTGTGTTTCAGCTCAGCCATAGCTGCTCCATGTTGCACACTTAATTCTTTTCACCTGACAGTTTACTGACCTTAGCTGCGCTGCTCATTGCTGCTCTCATTCTCTTGCAGCTTCACTGCACTGCCTGGCTACACCTGCTTCAAGCATTATCTCCTGTTATATTGCACTTACAGTACAACTCTGAGGTCAGCCAACGAAGCTCCTGCTGAGGCTGTTAATATAGTTTTGTTAATAAAATTGCCTCACTACTGAAAATCCTCAGTGTTTTTCACCTTGATTTGGTTATTCCTGTTTGGCTGGCTTGCCCCCAATTCAGTGCTGTTTAATTTGCTATACCATATGTTATGCAAGTTCTCCTATCACTACTTCTGCTTATTGACTTACGTACAGGTCCACTCTGCTTACGCAACTGTTGCTCCTTGCTTACGCAAATCATTGTCTCATGCCTACTACCATCCCCTTGGCTTTAGCCTGGGTTTCTGCTGCACTTAATCTGCATTCGACCTAGCAAGGTATCAGCACTCAATGCTCATTACAATCTCAGCATGCCGTGCTCATTCAGCTCACCAGCTTTTCAGCTCTCAATCACTTTCTGGGGCATGTCAACCATTCTATTCTGGTGCAGGGTTCCTGCAGCCAACAGTCTCGCTCTGCTTTAGTCCGCATTTTGAGTGTGTGCAACTTGGGACGGGATCCTTCTCACCTGGCCCATAACTGGGAATGCCCTCACCCTGGGCTTGGCTTTAGCTGCCTGCTATGCGACAGCAGCTCCTGGTGTAGAATTTAAGACTAGCAGTGAAGGGTGGTTATGACAATCTCCTCTAGCTCTAGTGTTCCACTACATAGTGTTTCCCTAGTGAGGCACCTTCACCGCATCCTCCCTACGACTGCCTGTGCTTCATCTGGTTTGATTTAGGGTGGGTAGGCCAGGTGAGTGCCTCAGCAGTTGTTGCTTTCCTCTTGCACCTTGGATGCACTTATTGTTGCAGAGTTTTCTCGTAACCTTCCACGGCATTCCCGCTAGACGGTTTGAGTGAGAGCCTTCCTCCAAATTGGAATATTTTCCACCTCCCATTAATTGGGTTTTCCAAATTACAGCTGCAGAGCTTTCACTAAATAAACTATCCCAAGCCTGGAAGGAAGGCGACCTAGGCCTTGGATCCCCAGAGATTTCCTCCTCATTGGGGAGGGTTCTCTCCTCTGTTGCCTCAGGTCATAACACTTAGCTTAGTTGTTTTCCTTAGTTTCTTTAGGTAGGTTCCATTGTTGGATGGAGGTGGAGGATGTCCTGCCATTTCCTCTCTCCTTAGGGATCCCCTACCCTCTAGGAAAGCCATCAGTATCCTGCTATGCAGCCCTGGGCAGTCATTACGACAACTGAGCATCTCATTGCATTATCAAACTGTCTATACTTCTCTACTGCTACGTTACAGTTACTACTCCTATGTCACAGTTACTGCTTGCTCATATGCTCATGTTGCCTCCTTTTGGGAGCGATACTACATTTTTTGGGGGATTCCTAAGGTACCTTTAGCCATGGGAACCGTCCCATTGCACCTCTAGGGGTGAAACCCTCTCTGAGGGTTCCTTGCCTTCGTACCCCTACAGGGTGGTAATTCCGCTGGAATAGAGAGTGCAAATGGCCAAAACCAAACTAACACAGTTGCACAAGCATAACACTATACTGGCTGCATAGGCCAGTGAAATGAAAGGCTTTGCCTGGAGTTCAGTGGCCAAGCAGCCAGCCACTCTTACTTCCTGAGCTATATAAGCAGTTCCTCTAAGCCTCACTGTGAAGCATTTTTTCTTTGCCCCACCATCCTCCCCTCCTCCTCCTCCTCCTCCAGTGGCAGCACTCTCTCCTTAGGGGGATTTCTAAGGTACCTTTAGCCACGGGAACTGTCCCATTGCACCTTTAGGTGGAACCTTCTCCGAGGGTTCCTTGCTTCTGCACTCTACAGGGTGGTAATTCCTCTGGAATAGAGAGTGTGAACAGCCAAAACCAAACTAACACAGTTGCACAAGCATAACACTATACTGGCTGTGTAGGCCAGTGAATCTTTTAATGACAAAAAAGCAGTACACAGAGACAAAAGCAGAGGGGTACTCACAACTGGTTCAAACCTCCTGACCGGTTTCACGCTTGCGCACCTCCTCAGGAAGAGAAGGGGAGGATATGACAGAGCCCTTTAAATACCTTATGGGGTTAATAAGGTACAGAAAGGAGTATTTTTTTTAGAAAAAAAAAGTACTTAAGAACAAGGAGACATGCTTTGAAGCTGGAGGGGGTTAGATTCAGGAGAGATGTGAAGTACCTCTTCACAGAAAGAGTGGTGGATTCCTCAAACAGCCTTCCAGTGGAGGTGGCGGGAGGCGAAAATAGTGGTTGAGTTCAATAATGCATGGGATAAACATAGGGAATCTTAAGGGATGGGAAGGGATAGGGAGAATGTGCCTGAGATAGAGTAGGAGCTGCCGTGATACTGTAGGTAGAGAAAAATGGGAAGACTGGGTGGGACAAGCAGTCCTTACATGCCATCAGATTCTATATTTCTATGTTTCTGTGTGCTAATCCTATAACATATCAGCTAATGATTTTAGAGTCCTGCAACTGCAAATTTACAGCCATCTTACTGAGTATTGACAGTATTCAGAACTGATTCTTCTGGCTGTCTCTGTAGTTGATGTAATTTGGTGCTTCTGATAGTGAATTACTGAAGAAAGACTGACCTCATATCCTACTGATATTTACAATTTTTTTTTATTTACTTTATACTTGTTAGCATAATGAGCTTGTCTGCCCATTTTCATATGTGACAAGTTAGCATGTATACAAAACATGACTACAATATAGACATGTAACAAGTACAAAATAGTCATAAATAAATCACAAATACAAATAACATCATAGAATCACAGAAAGCATATCTGCAGATTGTGCTGCATCTCTGACACATAATGACAACAGGAGCTTACCTTAACACAGTGTGAACCTTGCACCTGCAGAGGGGCCCCAAAAAAGCTTCAGCTGTCCAGTTGCCCTCACTCCTTCCTGGTCCTCTGCGTCTCTGTCCAATGTTCTGCAAAGTTATTGCTGATATGTGCATCTCCTGTGTCATGGGGCTCCCCCACTGCAGACAAGGTGCCCCAAAAAAGGAGGTTCGCATGGGGCCCAGAATTCACTAAGATCAGTTCTGATGACAATTGATTAGTTGTATAATGTACACATGGCAATTCAGGGTTATAGTCTTTAGTTTTTGTGCCACACCTTGACGACAGGCAGACATAATTGGTGCTCGCTCCTTCCGTACACAGTCCTGCTTTTTTTTTTTTTTTTACCACCAGTGCCCTTCTCATTTAGAAGTTTTTACCTGGTTCTTGAAAGATATTTCTTTTATTTATTTATTTTACAATTTTAGGCCAGGAAAGACACATTAAGCTGTTGCTTGTTTGCAGGTGAGTCCTGGGAGCATAGGGAACTTAAAGGAGAGCTGCGCTGAACCTGAAAGTAATTTTTTTCCAGTAGAAGCTGTTTTTAAAATACTGGTTCTAAATTCTGATATTGTTCCATCTATAAGGGTCTATTAGTAACCTCAGTGAGTATTTCTGATTTAAACTCTTGGAGTTAAGTACCATTTTAGAACTGTGTGATGTAGGTTATGTCCCACTCAACCACAAAGTTTTACAATAGAAGATGTGTAGATTGTATTAACAATGAAGAGCTTAGCAAGGGACAAAAACTACACCATACAGTTCTAAAATGGTGCTTACTACCTGTGTGTAAATAAGAGACACCCACTAGCACAACTGAAAAGCCTATATGTATGGAACAGTAACAGAACTGGAATCAGTATTTAATAATCAGCTTCTACAGGGAAAAATGACTTACAGGTTCAGTGGAGTTTTCCTTTAAGTGACATGCTCATCGTCACACAGTATGCATGGGGTGGTAGTGGGATTCAAGCCCAGTTATCCAGGTTTGTAGCTCAGTGCTCTAACTACTACACTGTCCTGCCTCCCATTTTTACACGTTCGCTTGCGGCGCGCCGTTACGTTAAACACTGCGCGGCAGGAACGTTTTGGGAGAGTAGCACCTTTGGAGGTGTGCTCTCCTGCTCAATCCACTGCTCCATTGAGCAGGTGTGGTGTCCTGCACCAATGGAGGTGGAGCTGCGAATGACAGCGGTGGTTCGCCCAAAGAAACCACTGCTGTCACACAGCGCCTGGTAGGCCTCACGCCCCCAAAGCTTTGGTGCCATGCTGGGAGCCCACCCCAGCGTGGCAAACGCCCTGTCTCCTCTGCCAATGGGGTGCCCAATCCCCGTCGGTGCCACGTCCCCAAACGCCCCCAAAGCTTTGGTGCCACGCTGGGAGCCCACCCCAGTGTGGCAAACGCCCCTGGCCGCCTTTTGTTTTTTCAACCTGAAAAGCAAAACGGTCCCAAGAGTCTCCCATCCCCTCCCCAACCCGCCACCTACCTACTGCACACTGCTCTCCCCACACCCTCCCCTAATTTCCATACTTACCGGAGCTCGGCACGACGATCATCGCTGGACCGAACACGGCTGCACTCTTCAAAGCTGACCAAGAACTGAAGAAATGCGTAAGCTGTATAATGGGCTAGATAGGGGGTTTCAACTTTATTGCATATCTCAGGTATTTTTGATGCATCACCATGGGTTTGAACTTCTTCATGATGAGAAACACAGTATGGCGAGTTCAGGCCCAAAGGGTGATTTCGCAGTCACTGCACAGTCACTGTGCGAATCACCCTTTGGGCCTGAATAACGCCATGACAGTGACATCATTCATGAGAAGGGGTCCCAAAAACCCCATGTTGAAAATTTGGTGCAAAAATTCCTAAAAATGACTGTTTCACGAGTGTGCGTGGCGCAGTTCCTACGCAGGCTCGTAAGTTCGTGAATTTTCAATATTTTCAACATTGCCATTTTACCACACCTCCTCATGAGCAGTACAGCTGTCATTTTTCACATCCTGCCCAAAATGAGTTTCCGCCCATGTAGCGCACAATGGCGCAGTCGGTGTGCGAACTCAATGTATGGGACACATTAAGGAAATCACCATGACACTGTTCATTAGCAGAGGTCTTAAAATGGCTATGTTGAAAATTTGGTGAAAAAATTCCTAAAAATGACTGTTTTACGAGTGTGTGTTGCGGAGTTCCTACGCACACTCGTAGGTTTGCGAATTTTCAATATTTCCACTCCAGATTTTCAACATTGCCATTTTACCACACCTCCTCATGAGCAGTACAGCTGTCATTTTTCACATCTTGCCCAAAACGTGTTTCCGCCCATGTAGCGCACAATGGCACAGTCGGTGTGCGAACTCAGTGTATGGGACACATTAAGAAAATCACAGTGTCACTGTTCATGAGTATAGATCTTAAAATGGCTATGTTGAAAATTTGGTGAAAAAATTCCTAAAATAGTTGTTTTACGAAATGCGGCGCTAGGCAGTTCCTACGTTATCAGAAGTTTGCGAACTTTCAATATTTTCACTACAGATTTTCAAAATTGCCATTTTACTACACCTCCTTATGAGCAGTACAGCTGTCATTTTTCACATCCTTCCCAAAATGTGTTTCCGCACCATGTAGCGCATTAATGGCACAGTCGGTGTGCGAACTCAGTGTATGGGACACAGTAAGAAAATCACAGTGACACTGTTCATTAGCAGAGGTTTAAAATGGCAATGTTGAAAATTTGGTGAAAAAATTCCTAACAATGACTGTTTTACAGCTGTGCTGCACAGTTCCCACGCACGCTCGTAGGTTTGCGAATTTTCAATATTTCCACTCCAGATTTTCAACATTGCCATTTTACCACACCTCCTTATGAGCAGTACAGCTGTCATTTTTCACATCCTGCCCAAAACGTGTTTCCGCTTATGTAGCGCACAATGGGGGTAACAAAAAGGTCATGCTGAAAATTTATTGTGCAAATACCAGCAATCGCATAGGGCATTAGGGTAAAGCACCATACATGCCAAACACCACTGCAAATACCTGCAAGCGAACGTTCGGTATTGACAAATGCTTGTTCTATCAGTGACTTCAATGTTGCAAGTATCGAGCATAAACTATTAGCCTGTTGCTATTACCAATATCTGTGGACTCATTCAGTATCGCACCACAGGACAAGAGTCTTGTCCACTGCATTATCCTGTTTTTCCACCAAGGTCGGTGTGATGGCCTCATGCAACTCAACCAGTCCCACTGCATTCATGTAGGTGCCATAAACTGTGATTTACATCCTTTGAAGGATGGGCACTCCAGTTCAATTAGAAATGGACTCATTATCCGCAACAAAAGATACGGTTCTCAGTAGCCCTGTCAGCTGCTCATCATCGCTGTGCATTAGCTATACCTACTGCCTTCGCCTGATGGTTTGTTTCCGCTTCCAGTTTTCTTTTCAGTGCTTTTGCATGAGCACCACTGTGCAAATGTTTTATCAGGGTTGCTCTTTTGTAGCAAGTGCTTTTAAAAGCAATATTTACATAATGATGATCGCAAGCAGAACAGCTCACCTGGCCAGTGTTTTCAATCAAACAACCACCACCTGCAAATCATTAGCCGTCTTTACTGGAATTTATCCTGTTTTTTTTAGACTGATGACTTGGTGCAGTGTTTGTTGTGTCACACTCTGGTTCGTGTTCTAGTTCTGGAGGCTCGGATTCAGGTTCTGGCCCAAACTGTTCTTCAGCATGTGCCCTTTTTTCCTGGTAATTCATCCGTGAAGTATCACTGCTTGGCTGCTTTCTTTTCAGCCAGGTCTTTATGGTCGATGATGATACTGATGTCATAATTTGATTTGCCAAGTGGCACACCCTGGTGCCTAACAGGCCTTCCCACCCCTTTCATTACAGTTTCCCAAAGAAAAAGGTCCAGAAGCAAATGGTTTGATACCTTTTATTGGACCAACATAGATGTTACAAAAAGAAAAGGTCATACTGAAAGATTACGGACAGTTTTTTTTTTTTTATTTAGTTTTTTAACCAGGTATAGCACACTAAGCTGAAAGCTTTTTTACAGGAACGACCATACCTCTCAAGTGTCCCGGATTGTCCGTGAAGTCCCGGTCTCGAGGTGACCGTTCCGCGGTCCCGCATCCCCGCGCCATTGTCCCGAGAAACGCCAACTTCTCTCAGCCACGCGGTCTCCAAAGCCGAATGAGGACTGTTTCCCTCAGTCTACATTTTACTGCTGCACCACCGGGGCCTGTATACGTCGCACGTGGTGATGTAGGGACAACTCCACCAATCATGGGGTGTATTCGTGTCCGCTGCTGTTTTGGCACCCCGCCCAACTAACACTGATGATTTAGGCCTCCAGGCCCAGCCCCCGAGGGGTCTCGCGATTCCCCGCCGCCTCTTCCCACCAGGTCCGCAAGTGCTGCTTAAAAGCAGCTCTCCAGCAGTACTTGGCGCACATTCAGCTGATCGGAACGAAGCACAAGCACAACTTCAGACTAGAGATTGAGGAAAGAAGCTGCGATTGCTGATGAGCCGAAGTCCAGACTCCAGAGGTCTCCAGAGTCCAGCGCGAGAAATTAGCAGCAGCTCGGAGCTCCTCCAGCAAGCAAGAACTTGTGCCGCACTGCTGCCCTGCCTGCCATCCATTTCTGCTTTATTTCTCCGGCCCCTACATCCATCCCTGAGGACCCTGCAGCCGGCAGCTGCCTACCCGACCGAGACAGACAGACAGACCGAGGCTTGAACTTTCCCAACTCGAGCCCGACTCCTCCAGTAGTGCCACTCGAGACCCGATCTTCCTTCCAGTCCACTTCCACTCCAGTCCAGACAGTCCTGCCCATCTCCTATGAACCGAAGGGGACCTTTTGAGGTAAACAGATTAATGCATTATTATTAAGGGCTATGCATTCCTAGCAATTTTAGCAAACAGTAGTTGATTTTCAGCATCAGTCGTCTGTGTTAGTTGCAGTTTAGAACAGCTTTCTTTAGGTATATATATTTCTTATTTTAAAGATTTGGGAGCATTATCCCTATATTAAGGGAGTACTATGCAGTATGCAGGTTTTAGGGGTCACGGGCTCACAGCTCATGGTAGCATTTAGTTAGCTGTTTGGTATAAAATGAAAAAGATAATATTTTAGTCACCTCCCCCCCCATGTAGTAGTACTGACTGCAGGAACTTACTGTATCCTTTTTTAAAAATGATGTTCCTGTAAATATGTTATAAACATTATCCGGAAGGCATGAATTGTGCTGTTTGATACAAAATCTAATAAAACATAAGCAAATAGCAGCTGCCAGCCAGATCCGAGCTCATTTGACCCTTAATTATCATAGAGTTGGTGGATTTTTTTTTCTTTTTAAATTGGAGCACATTAGAGGGGAGCTTAACTTGATTTTTGGGTGTAACTTGTGCTTTGTGGTGGTATTCTAAATACTAATATTTTACAGAGTTCAATACTGCGGTCAACAGTTCACTTAAGTCAGTGGCATGCTCAGTGACAGAAAAATTGCTGTGGAGTTGCAGGTAATCTGCCAAACAAATGTGGGGACACTAGTGTCACTGTATTTTAAATACAAGCTGCATTTTATCTCTGTCATGCCAGTTCTAGTTCATTTATTAGGTCCGTCCTCAGTGTCTCTTGCAGTCAGTCCACCCTCCTCAGTCTACGTACGTTGTTGGTTATATTTTTTTTATATTGCATGCATGCATTGCAGTCTTTTGGTGTTAAGTAGGTTCCCAAGATGTTTATCAAAGATAGCGATAGTGTTGGGTGGTGTGCCTGGCTTGCACAATTATTGAAGGAATTTCTGTAGATGTTATTGGGACTTTTGCAGTACAAACACTAGTACTCAGTCAGTGCATGCTCTCTTGTGCGGCTATCAAAGAATACTCCTAGTTGTCTGCCAAGGACTCTTTATTGTATTTTAAAGATTATGTAGACAGTACTGCTCTTTGTGTCAGTCAGTGCAACTCAGTCAGAACGAAGGCACCCACGGGTGACAAGTGTTGTGTCTTTCCTTGGGTCTGAGGCGGGAGAATCAAACTGTCAAAGAAGCCCTCCAGAGTTCCAGAGCACGGAAGAGAAAACTGAGATGAGGCAGAGATGCTAGCGGTACACCACTCAAGGTGCCCATCGCGATGTCTGTCAAGCGGAGCCTGGCCTGAGCACGAGGGCTGCAGTCACCAGAGGGAGCCAGGACAGCTGCTGGACTGCTACTGCAACAAATCACCCCAAAAGAGCTGTATCACTGATGTATCAGTGAAAAGTAAACTGTAAAGAGCAGCAGCCAGCAAATCCAGCATCTATTCACCACCACATGGCTCCTCCTGGCTTGAAATGACTGCGAGGAAGTGTAGAAGACTGGACCGAGGACGGAGCAGCAACAGCGCAGTGGAGTGTTGAGACTGGCAGCCACAAGCACTGACTGAGCACTTGAGCAGCACTTGTCTGTCTTGTCATTTTGTCTGACCAGCAGTAAACAACCTCCCTCATTCTTCAGGCAGACAATCACAAAGCCCCCCCCCATTCCCCCTTTGCTACTTAATAATTATAGATCTGTAGAGTCTGGCAGATAATTGTAGAGCTGCAGTCTGACTGGGACTTCATGGACAATCCAGGACACTTGAAAGGTATTATGTGTATGCTTGGGTGAAAGGATTGCTGCCTAGTCTGAGCTGACTGAGCCCAGTGGTCTTAGGGGAGCGTTGGTAAGAAGCAGTGCCGCTGCGTCAAAGCCCTCCCCTGTGGGCACTGTTTAAAAGACAAAAGATATTGTCATATAATTTGTGCTTGGGGAAAGGATTCGCAGGCATGAATCTGACTGTTTTGCTCTCTCCTGGAACCGCATTATGTTTTAGTGTGTGTGTGTGTGGGGGGTTAGTCTACTTGGTACTGCCATGGCACGCCACACAGCTTAATATAAAATGTAAGCTAGATAAACCATTGTGCTGCATAAGCCTTTAATCAGCAAGAATGGGGAGAGTTTGTAATACTGTGAATGTGTCATTTAGGCAACATTAACAGCTTCTTAATTTACTTAGCATAAGCTGTTCGACAGATAAAGAGAACTCCAGACTTGTTAGCAGCTCATTGTTTGTATGCTTCTGGTACAGTTGTAGGGCTGGAGAAAGGATCAGACCACACCTGATACATTAGCAAGTCTTTATGTGCACATTAATGGAAGAAACTATGGGACAGCACAGAGACAGCGCTAGATAGGGCAAAAAGGGAAAAAGTTGCAGCTTGCCCAGAAATGACCCACTTTCCACAGGACAGTGGGTCCAAAGTGGTGCACCTGTCTCTAACAATAGCTGAAAGATGGAAAACTAAACAATAGAAAAGCATTTTCACTCAACAAATTTAAGCTTCTGTACTAGTGAAATTTCTACTTACGATTAAGTTTGGACCCAGTTGTTTCTCATTTTGACCCACATTTTTTACACCCGTGGGTCTAATTTGACCCATGTTTTAAAACCCCTAGCGCTGTCACTGGGACAGCACAACAGTTTAAGAATCAGCCTGGATAATGTATCAGAGCTGGAAAACATAAAGGTGGACTTGGGAGAGCTGATTCAGCCTGTAGTTGCCAGCAGGAGATTTCTCTCATTTGAAGAGGTCCTGCACCTGAGGGTAACTTGTTCTGCATTTTGTCTTTGTTGCAATTTTATTAGAAAATGGACCATGATGACAACACTTTCTCCGAGGATGACATCTGCAGGGAGGTAACATGACCCAACCAAGAAGTCAAGAGAAATGCTGTGTTCCAGACTGCATGGAAGACTACATTTGAATGGGTAGCAGCCAGCAGAAAAGGGCCCCTGTATGCATTCTGCAAAGTGTGTGCATCTGACATCAGCATGAGCCATGGAGGAAGAAATGATATACAGCGCCACGAATCATCACACAAGCACCAGCAGAATGTGAAACATGCTTCTGGGAAGAAGCTGAGCCACTTTTTTCAAGCTCAAAGTTCCACAAAGGTTGTGGAGGCTGAGGTGGCCTTTGTCAATCTTTTAGCAGAACACAATCTCTCCTTTTCCTGTGCTGACCACATCTTGAAATTTATGAGGAAGCACTGCACAGACCAAGAGGTGGTTAAAAAAATAACCTGTGGATCAACCAAATCTGCATGCATTGCAGGGGAAGTCCTTGGGCCAAAGTATCAGGAGGATGCAGCTGCCCAGTGTCGCCAGCTTCCATTCTGCTTGTATGTCGCACTCAAACCACAGACATCGGGGATGAAAAGTTATTGGTTATTCTGGTGGGCTTTTATGACATGAAGTTGAAACAAATGTCATTCGGCTTCCTGGACATACCTTCTTGTGTATCTGAACTGGGCAGGCAATGTTTGACATTGTGATGAAAACCTTAGAGCACTTCCATATCCCACTGACCAATCTGACTGCATTCTCATCCGATAATGCTTCTGCTATGATCAGGAAAAACAATTCTCTGCTTTCTAGGCTGAAGCAGGTCTGCCCAAATATTATAAACATGGGATGTCTTTGCCATCTGGCAGACCTGTGCACCAAATCCGCCGTTAAAGCAATTTCATCACCAGTTGAAGAGTTAATTTCAGACATTTACTGCCATCTTTCTTCAAGTTCTCAGAGGCAACAGCAGTTAAAGGAGTTCAGTTTGTGGACATTGAGCCCTTGAAAATTATCAAACATGTGCCTACAAGATGGCTCAGCTTGAGCAAGGTTGTGCAGCGAATGGTGGACATGTGGCCAGCGCTGCTGTTGTACTTTATGTCATGTGAGCCCCGAGGTGCAAAAGTCCAACTCATAGCAGAGCGGTTAAGCAGTCAGGAAATGAGGATGACTTTTCTTTTCTTAAAATATGCAATGGTGCCCCTATGCCAATTTAACAAAAAGCTACAGAGCAGGGAGAGTCAGCTAATGACTCTTCATGGGGAAATTAGCAAAATGGTTCAGTTGTATTCTAGCAGACTTCTTCTTCCCGAAGCAGCAGTCAGTTTATTTAATGAATGCAAACTACATTTCTCGATAAGGCAGAGAATTTCCTCCCCTTCAGGAAACTCGGGTTGGACCAGAAGTGAAAGATTTCATCAAAGAAAATGAGGATGCTATTGCTGGAACAGCGGCTGAAACCAACATATACAGGAAGGCAAGAGCTTTCTACACAGCAGTTCTGAGAAAAATGCTGACCAAATTTCCATTGAACAGCAAGCTCTTGAAAAGTGTGTCCACTCTACTCAATCCAGCTTTAAAGCTGAAGATGTCAGGGATGGTTGTTGTGGACTTGGGAAGGCAGCTGGGCATTTGTACTACATCAACTGAATGTGACCAGCTGCTAGATGAGTTTGGCATATATCAGTTTGCTGAAACATTTCAGGGAGGACAGCCAGCATTTGCCACAAACGCCTCTGCTCTAAAATACTGGGGGAAGGTTCTTTGCCAACTCACTGGAATGTCTGAACAAAACATACCAATGTTCAGACGGTTAATGCAGGCAGTGCTGTGCTTACCACACTCAAATGCAGAACCAGAGCGTGCTTTCAGTATGGTAAGGAAGGTGAAAACAGAACTCAGACATTCTTTAAATACAAAACTCTAAATTCCTTACTTGCCATAAAGTTTAATGAAGACAGAGAATGTTTTGATGTACAGCACTCCAAGGATGTCCTTGAAGCAGCTAAGAAGGCAACACACTTCTATAACCGAGAACATGATGGCACCTCAAAATGACACTAAAGTTTACCCATTAGGGATGTGTGTATGGAGTGCAACAACAAGTTTGGGACTCTGATGTGACATTAATTGCAATGTGAACCTCGGCTGAAATGGTTATGTGGGCTGGATGGGACTGTGAAGGGAATAAAAGAGTTTTTTTTTTTGTTCCAGTTTGTGCAATAATGTAAATATGTGTGTCTGTGCATGACTATGTGTATACATTATAGACTGATCAATTGATCGAAGCTATAGAATTTGGTCACTTGTGTTTTTTTATATTTAAGGGTGAGGTCAGGATAGGTGTAGGTGTTTAAAGGTATGGAAAGTAGTCTTTTTTTGGTACTGCTAGCAAAAATGCAATACATACAGATGTGTGTTAGATTACAGTTCTATGAAATTATATTTTGAATCTGTAAAGATGGCTTTACTGTTCAATAAAGTTAATATACATGCTTGCATATGCGTTAAGAGTGATTCTTCAGTATTTTGACTAATATGCAGTTCACACGTGTGGGCGCGAGACCAGTGCCCGCCGCCACGCTGTCCCAAAAATGGTGTCCCTGATTTTGGTCTTCTGTCCCTGATTTTCTAGGTGGGTGTCCCTGATTTTGGTCCTGCCAGGTTGAGAGGTATGGAAGCAACCTGGGAGCACAAGGAGGTTAAGTGACTTGCTCAGGGTCATACAGTATGCAAGTGGAAGCTGTGGGATTCAAACCCAGGTCTGATCTACTGGATGTCACCAAATTTGTAGCTTAGAGCCTTAGACCACTGCGCTATACTGCCCCCATCTACTGCAAACTTGAAAGTTATATGGTAACTGGCTCGCAGAAACAAGTATAATTATAAAAGTACTCGGAAACAGAATAAATAATAATAATAGTGCAGGAACGTAGTACACATGACCCGGGGGGGGGCTGGGGGGGGTGGAGCACCCCCACCAAAGAAATAAACAGTAACAATAGTATTAATCTAAAGTAGAGGTAGAAAATTCAGCAGAATATGTGACTTAAACTGTGTTTGATGTCTCAAGTGTGGTCTGGTTTGCCTTTCTGGCAGTGTGTATAGCGTCTCATCTGTTTGTCACTCATTCGCGAAGTGCTACAAGATACATTACCGAGCAGTCTCTAAAAGCAGCACAGCAAAGCGAACTGACCGTAATTGTTCAGTATCGCCAAAGAAAACCGTGTCTAAACTTTTGGAAAAAGAAAAAAAAAGGAAAAGGTTTCTTCTTTTCTTGTTTCTTGTTGTTTCCGTGGTCCCTCCTTTTAACTCATCCCTCATTTCTGTAAAATTATGTCCCATTTCAAAATAGAGCAATGTTGCCCCTTGGTTTCTTTATTCTCACCCATACTCACCAGGTCCCTCCTCCTTTGAACCACCCTTCATTTCAGTAACTTCTTCAATAAGAAGCTCTATTCCCTTTGGTTTCAATGCTTTTCTTATAAGTTCAGTTTTCTGGGTGGAATAGCAGGCCCTTTACCCCCACCCTTGCTCATTTCAGTAAGAAGTCATATACTGCAGTTCTTCTTTTCCCCTTTTTTATTCCTCTCTGTATGGTTTTAAGTTGACTTTGAAATGAAAGTTTTTGGCCAATGGAATTTTGACAACTTTTTTTTTTATGTATGATCTGGTCTTTAATAGAATGTATTCTTCCAAAACAACTGTCACTAGCTTCTGATGAAGGATTGTGTGTAATCCGAAAGTTTAAACACCTGTTTTCTCTTTGCAGCAACTGTGTTGGTCCAATAAAATGTATCAAATCTTCTTTTTTTTTATGGATCTTTTGTTACAAGGACCAATACAGTAACAAAAATACTTTATGTTTCTTTGTGAAACTCTTTTGTTTCTGCCCATATCTGGCAGACTAGAGAGACTGCAAGGCCTTCTTGTACAGCTTATTTCTATGTTGTTGGTTTTTTAATCTCTTGATGCTACTAAAAAAAAAAAATATTTTTCATTTTCAGCACTGTTCTGTTATGCTGATTGTTGAATGTTTAGCACTTATTGTCATCTTCTTAGTCCTGCAGCCCTCTTGTCAAAATGGCTGCCTGTTGCTGGACTCAGTCTTCCCACCACATGTTCTGACTCCTGCAGTTCCTTCACAAATCACTGACCTGGGTCAATCCTGCTACGGACTGCCACAGAGAGTCTTACAAGAAGGACCAGGAGGGTGCAAAACCACCAGTCCCAGGCTACACAGGCATTGCTGTGTGGAGATACTCCTGAGAGCATGGCATGGGGAACAAAAACCCTAAAAAACTGTTATGGCAGTGGTCCATTGGCTGCTATGGCAAAATGGCGTAGAAGCACAAGAGTGAGGCACACTGTGTTTACCTAGGACTTTCCCACATGGCAGTCTCTGTATTTGCAGGAAGCATCCAAATAGAGTGAAATGTGAAATTCCCCTTCCCCGTTTGAACCCACAATGATATTCTCCAACAGGAATCTGCCTAGTGCTGCTCTGAAACCCTGAACAGTGCTAGTTTCCACAGCCTCATTAGGTTAGTCCATCCCCGTGTTAACCACCCTCTATGTAAAGTAATGCTTTCTAATAAAGAGAAATGACTGAGGTCCAACTGGTGTACAGCAAATGTGGTGTGCCTCTCTTTGTGCAGGATTCCAACTAAACATCACAAGTAACCTAGATCAGCAAGATGGGAGGACACTCAAAAATAACGTTTTATTTTTTCATGACACTGCTTACCGACCTGTCGACCTCCCTTCACTCAAAAATGCATAGATACATACATAGACAATGATGGAAGAAAAAGGCCCATCGATCTATCCAGTTTACCCACCCTACTTTGCTACTCTGTACTGACCCTACTGGCTTAATTTCTTTTTAAGAAGAGTTTGCATTTATATAACAATTTTCATACACATTCTGTCCTAAAGCACTTTACAAACAGTAGGAGACTAGTAGTGAAGTGATTGTAAATGTGTAGTGGCAGCCATTTCACACATCAGTACCCGCACACAGCCTTGGATAATTGCATGGACCAGTTTTATGGAAAGGGGAATGTTGGCCAGAACATCAAGGACAATCCCCTACTCTTCCTGCAGGGGGTGCTGCAGGTTTCTGTTGGAGAGAATAGAGGAGCCCAGAGTGGAGGACGGAGATGGGGAGGAGCACATGGGGCAGTGGAGCTGACTTCCCTCTCTACCCTGGATTTGCAGGAGGTCCTTGAGGAAATGGAGGGAGGGTTTGACTACTGGAGAAAAAGGTGGAGAAGAACACATGAGGCTTCTTCCTATCACAGTGAGAACAAAAGTACAACGTAAATGTGTTATCTTTGAATGTGAATGGCATTTGTGCTTTGAAACGAAGATCCACTACTTTCTCAGTTTGAAGTCAAGCAGCATAGGACATATTTTTTCCTGCAAGATACTAGGTTACAGTCTACAACTGATATAAAAACAGCACGAAAGGCCTTAGTGTGGGGTGGGTCTTTCTGGTCCATGGGGGAAGAAATATGTTCAGAAATTGGAATTTGCTTTAAAAATAAGAATACTGAAGTCAAAAGGTTAGTTAAGCTACAACCAGGCAGAGCCCTCATACTGGATATTAGTCTATATGTACACAGATTTAGACTAATAAATGTATATGTTCTTCAAACTAAGGCAACCAGAATAGAGATATTTAAAAGTATTTAACCCTATTTATTCACATCCTGGGAAAATTTGTTTGGAGGAGACTTTAACTGTGGTCTCTCACAGGTAGCATGAGGGGAAAAGACAGATAAACTGTTTTGTGACTCAGATTGTTTTAACAGAATGTGTAAACTTGCAGGGTTAGTTAATGCTCATGGTCACACAAAAGGGTCCACTCACCATAGAAACATAACAAGCATTTGTCAATGCCGAATGTTGTCGCGCTGGCATTAGCTTTGGTAGTGCAGTGCGGGAAAACATTTTGGGCAGGATGTGAAAAATGACAGATGTACAGTTTGTAAGGAGTGTAATAAAATGCCAGTGTTGAAAATGTAGCATGTAAATATAGCAAATTTGCGAAGTTACAAGGGTGCGAGAGAAATATACAATGCACGCTTAGAACACAGTCATTTTATGGGCGTTCGGCACCAAATTTTCAACATAGGCATTTTAGCACGTCTGCTCATGTACAGTGTCACTGTTATTTCCTCAAACTGTCACAAGAAGTGATTTCGCACAGCGACCACGCTATTCTGCACCGGAAGTGTGAAAACACATTTTGGGCAGGATATGTGAAATGACAGTGTACTGTTCATCAAGAGGTGTGGAAAAATGTCAATGGTGAAAATCCAGAGTGAAAGTATCACACATGCATGACGGTACGAGCGTGCGTGCAATCTGCCGCGCTGCGCTGTTAACACGGTCATTTTATGGGATTGTCACCAAATTTTCAACATAGCCATTTTAGGACCTCTGCTCGTGAACTGTGTCACTGTCATTTTCATAATCTGGCCCGAACACTGATTTCCCACAGCGACCGCGCTATTGTGCATCGGAAGTGCGGAAACACATTTCGGGCAGGATGTGGAAAATGACAGCTGTACTGTTCACAAGGGTGTACCAAAATGACAACGCTGCAAATGTCGCATGAAAATATTGTGAATTCAGTTACGAAAGCTCATGTGAAAGCAACTGCTAATGCACATCAGAAATGCATTTGTTGGATTTTTTCCACCAAATTTGGAACATAGGCTTTTTGAGAGGCCATCTCATGAACACTGGCACTGTCATTTCATTAATGGGTTCCAAAAGGTGATTCTGCGCAGTGACTGCAAAATCACATTTCGAGGCCGATTAATGCCATGACAGTGATAGAATTCATGAGGAGGGGTCCCAAAAATCCCATGTTGAAAATTTGGTGAAACAATTCCAAAAAATGCCCGAGATATGCAGCAAGGTTGAAAAACCCTATTCATTCCATTATACAGCTTACCGGCATTTCCTCAGTTCGCGGTTGGCTTTGAAGAGTGCAAACGTGTTCCCGGTCCACCAAGATCGCTTGCCGGACTCCGAGGAGGTATGGGGGTCAGGAGGTGAGGGTGGGGGAGGCAGGTGCGCAGGGGTGGGTGTGGGTGGGGGCAGGAGACTACGAGGGACCGCTTTTATGTTACAGGAAGAAGAAAAAAATAACATCGCGGGACAGTTTTTTTTTGAGGACTTAACCGCTGGGATGGGCTCCCAGCGTGCCACCTGCCTATTTAGGGGGTTGCTGCAGCCGATGGGATTGGGCACCTGGTTGGCACACAATGGGGTTGAATTTATGCCAGCGGGATTGGGCACCCCCGTCAGCACACAATGAAAGCGGGGGGGAGGCAAGAGCCAAGGGGGATTAGGCACCTCCCTCGGCATATAAGAAATGGGGGGAGGCTGCTTTATGCCAATGGGGAGTGGGCTCCCCATCGGCAAATTTGTGCGGCCACAGTAAGCTGGTAGGAGGATTGGGGCACCCCCGAAGTCGGCCGTTAGGCGGCCACCCGCCTGCCATGCTGCTAATGTGGCAAGCAGGTAGGAAGGATCCACTACATCTGACAAGCTTTGCTCGGACTGCAGCTAACCTTTCCTTAGATGTGCTCGCCACATTAGCATGCATTGTGTGGCGCCAGCATGCAGGCTAATTGAGGAATGAGGGACGCACCTACTGATGCATGCCCTGCATTCGCCCAACGGTGGCCACGCCTCCAAATCCCCACTGCTGCAAGACGTTGGCTGCACAAGCGCGCCAGCATAAAAACATAGAATTTGACAGCAGATAAGAACCACCTAGTCTGTCTATTTTCCCTACCTGTTTCATATCCCACAGATCCTAAATGATCTGCAGCTTACCCTCTCTTTTCTGTTGCTAGAGTTCATTTATGTCTGTCCCATGTGTTTTTGAATTCCCCTACTATTTTTGCCCCCACAACCATACATATTTCTGAGGAGTCCTGGCTACAAGAATAGACCTCTGGTTTGTTTCCACTGATCTCCCAATTACTAAAACAGAAGTACATCAAATAGAAACCTGAGATCACAGAATGACTGGAATACAACAGATATAAAGGAACTGAAAATAGGAAGAAGCTTATGGAAGTCAGATTCTGCCTTATTAGATAATACTGCAATTCACTGGAAATTGAAAGTTTTAGTAGCTGCAAGGAAATTGGTATTTTGCTGCATGATTCACTTAAAGAGCAGTGGGAGGACAGTGAGAAGGTTTCTGTAGAGTCTTCCAGGAACAAGCCTTGTATATAGAAAAACAGAAATATCATAAACATTTAGGTTTGCGGGTACAATTACATAAACTGATTTCTCTAACTAAATGAAAATAGGTAACTACAAGGAGCTGCTACGAAAGGTAAAACAAGCATTTGTCAATGCCGAACGTTCGCTTGCAGGTATTTGCAGTGGTATTTGGCACTTGGACATGGCTTAAAAAAATCAGTGACAAAGAAGTACAAGCATTTGTCAGTGCCGAATGTTGCTTGCTTCTATGTGCTGTTTAGGTATTTGGAAGTCATTGGAGTGCAAATATTGAAAATCTTAACGAACTTACAGGCGTGCGTGAGACTGCGCCAACGCCGCTGTGAAACAGTCATTTTAGAATTTTCACCAAATTCAACTTAGCCATTTTAAGACCTCTGCTAATGAACAGTGTCACTGTGATTTTCTTAATGTGTCCCATACATTGATTTCAAGACACCAACTGTGCCATTGTGCGCTACATGGGCGGAAACACGCTTTGGGCAGGATGTGAAAATGACAGCTGTACTGCTCATGAGGAGGTGTGGTAAAATGGCAATGTTGAAAATCTGTAGTGAAATATTGAAAATTCGCGAACGCATAAGCGCGTAGGAACTGCGCAACCCACGCTCGTAAAACAGTAATTTTAGGAATTTTTTCACCAAATTTTCAACATAGCCATTTTAAGACCTCTGCTCATGAACAGTGTCACTGTGAGTTTCTTAATGTGTCCCATACATTGGTTTTGCACACTGACTGCGCTATTGTGCGCTACATGGGCGGAAACACGTTTTGGGTGAGATGTGAAAAATGACAGCTGTACTACTCATAAGAAGGTGTGGTAAAATGGCAATGTTGAAAATCTGGTGGAAATATTGAAAATTCGCCAAACCTGGCGTGCGTAGGAACTGCTATAACGCTGCGCTAAATAAACACAGTCAGTTTGGGAATTTTTCACCAAATTTTCAACATAGCCATTTTAAGATCTCTGCTAATGAACAGTGTCACAGTGATTTTCTTAATGTGTCCCATACATTGATTTCGCACACTGAGTGTGCCATTGTGCGCTACGTGGGCGGAAACACATTTTGGGCAGGATGCGAAAAATGACAGCTGTACTGCTCATAAGGAGGTGTGGTAAAATGGCAATGTTGAAAATCTGGAGTGAAAATATTGAAAATTGCAAACTTACTTGTGCCTGCGTAGGAACTGCGCAATGCACGCCAGAAATAAATTACAATTAACATAGCTTAATTTTTCTCATGAATGATGTCGATGTCATGGTATTCCAGGCAAAGGGTGATTTCACGCAGTGAGTGCAGTGATTGCAAAATCACCCTTCGGACCTGAATAACGCAATGACAGTGACATCATTCATGAGAAGGGGTCCCAAAAATCCCATGTTGAAAATTTGGTGCAAAAATTCCAAAAAATGCCTGAGATATGCGATAAAGTTGAAAACCCCCTATCTAGGCCATTATACAGCTTACCGGCATTTCCTCAGTTTGCGGTCGGCTTTGAAGAGTGCAGACGTGTTCCCGGTCCACCGAAGATGGTCGCGCCGAGCTCCAGAGGTAAGTATGGGGTGAGGGGGTGGGGAGGCAGGGTGCGCAGTGGGTGGGTGCGGGTTGTGGGAGGGGCTGGGAGAAGCCATGGGACCATTTTCAATTTACAGGTTTAAAAAAAAAAGACGATGTGGGACATTTGCCATGCTGGGTGGGCTCCCAGTGTGGCAGAAGGATGGCTGGGGGGCGGTGCCGACGGGGACTGGGCACCCCTGCGCAGATGACGGACGGTGCCACGCTGGGGTGGGCCCCAGCGGGCAGAAGGATGGCTGGGGGGCCGGAGCTGACGGGGTTTGGGCACCCTGTCGGCAGACGATGTTGGACATTTGCCACGCCAGTGGCCCCAGCCGTAGCAGCAAAGATTTGGGCGTCGGCGTATCGCATCAGCTGTGATGACAGCTGTGGTTTTGAAGAGAAGACCACTGCTGTCATACACAACACTGCGTCCGATTGGTGCAGGACTGCCATGCCTGCTCAATGGAGCAGGGGATTGCAGAGGAGGGGCACACCTCCAAAGTGTCCCATTCTCCCAAGACGTTCCTTGCGCATGCGTGCAAGCGAACGTAAAAAGACATGAAGGAATATCAATATAATAGGCAGAAATCTTTAGAAATCGAACAAAAAAGAGTACACGAGGGAGAAAATGCTAGGTAAACCCTCATGAAAATTGTGCGGAAAGAATACACAACAAAATTATAAAAAATATTACACAACATAGAAGGTGAAATAGTAGCAAATAGGATAGAGATATGTAAAACCTTTGACCCAGGTATAATAAACATGTATGGCACCAAATTTCCTGAGAATACAGGAATGGACTCCTTGGTAGACACTTGTGAAATTCCAGAAATTCCTGAAGAATGTGGAAAATTATTAACAGAACAAATTATCACAGAAGAATTACAAGCAGCAACACACTCTTGAAAACTGGGAACAGCACCAGGTATGAACATGCTCCCCGAAGAATTTTACAAATGGATATCAGAATATATATTAGATGAACTGGTGGAACTGTATAGCACTCTACTAGATGATAAAATGATAAACTTAACATCAGACGTGTATAAAGGTGTTCTAATATTCTTGTTAAAAAAATGAGACAAAACGAAAATCACAACTTGGAGGTCAATCACACTACTAAACACCGATTTCAGAATATCAGCAAACATCCACCCTGCTCAGTCCTATTCAGTCCCAGGAAGAGCAATATGTGACAGTCTTTCACTATTGAGAGAGACTGTGGAATATGGCAATAAAGGGAAATTGAAAGGAATCTTGCCTGCGATAGATAAAGCATTTGATAGAGTTGCTCAGTCTTTCTTTTCTATGGAAGGTACTACATAAATATGGGTTTCCAAACAGTTATTGGTTGACATTTTAAGTGTTACAAACAGGCAGCAGTAATACCTTTGCTTAACGGGTGGCAAAGTACAGAGAGAACAGTCAGGAGAGGAGTGCACCAAAGGTGCCTTCTTAACCCCTTGTTCTACATAATGTATTTAGATCCTTTGGCACACATTCTAAACAGATCACAAGAGGCTAAATGAACACCTGAATTGTGAAATGTAGACTCCGTAAAAACAATTGCTGTTCCAGATAGTCAGTTAGGGAGGCAGCAAAAATAATTTCAGGATGATTTTCAGTAACCACTAGTTAAACAAGCATTTGTCAATGCCGAATGTTGTCTTGCTGGCATTGGCATTGGTACTGCGGGAGTTAGAGAGATGCATAATAGGAATGGCAGTGAAGTATTGAACTGACATCAACCTCACTCCCACTCTGCAGAGACTGACAGGCATTGGGGTGTGCCTTTGGGTCATCGGCCAAAACGCTTACACCATTTCACCTCACCCTACCCTGCAGACACTGATAAATGTCGTGGTGTGCCTTGGGGTCTCTGGGCCTTATGCTTACCCCATTCCATAAGGAAATACGCTGAAATGGGTGCAGTATAAGAGAATGGGATGAACTATGGGGCTGAAGAGTCCAAGACACACCTCGATGCCTGTTACTGGCTGTAGGGTGGGGGTGGGGGTGGAATGGTGTGAGCATTACAGCCGACAATCCCAAGTCACACCCCAACACCTGTCAGTCTTTACAGGGTGGGGCGTTACGGTTGGAAACCCTAACACCCCGGGCGATTGTTGGTATTTTCACTCCAAATTTTCAACATGGGCTTTTTGGGATTCCACCTCATGAACAGTGGCACTATCAGTTCGTTAGCCGGAAGGTGATTTTGCACAGCGACTGCGCCATTTGGCACCATAGGTGCAAAAACACATTTCGGGCAGAATGTGAAAAATGACAGCTGTAATGTTCATGAGGAAGTGTTAAAAAATGGCAATGTTGAAAATCTGGAGTGAAAATATGAAAAATTGGTGAAGTCACGAGAGTGTGTAGAAACTGTGCAATGCCCGCCCGTGATGCAATTATTTTGGGGATTTTTTAACCAAATTTTCAACATAGGCATTTTGGGACCTCTGCTCATGAACAGTGGCACTGTGATTTTGTTAATCTGTCCCAAAAGTTGCTTTTCCACAGCGACCACGCCATTGTGCGCCATATGTGCAAAAACATATTTCGGGCAGGATGTGAAAAATGATAGCTGTGTTGTTCATAAGGAGGTGTGAAAAAATGGCAATGCTGAAAATCTAGAGTAACAATATTAAAAATTGTCGAAGTTACAAACGTGTGGAAACTGCACAATGCACACTCGTAACACAGTCATTTTTATGTTTGCTTGCACGCATGTGCAAGAAACATAGTGCCATCATCGGAGATTTCGGAGGTGTGTCACCTCCTCCTCCAATTCAGTCAGTGTGCTGGCAGGCGTGGCCTCTGTAGCTAATGCATTCTGGAGCTGTCTATGACATGCTCCAAAATGCAGTGGCATACAGTTGAAAGGGAGCTATGCTCAGTGAGCAGCGATAAGATATCACCTGCTCATGCGCGCTCCCCCACACACACCGCAGCGCCGCATGCACTGGCGTGGTGCCCCCACGCACTGTATAGCCAATGGGGTGCCCAATCCCCGCCGGCTGTGCTGCGCTCGCCCCAGCCTCCCCCAAAGGCTTCTAAAATGCCACGCCAGTGCCCACCCAGCATGGCAACTAATAATAGCAAACGGGTGCCCAATCCCCCGCCGGCTGCACTGTCCCCCCGGTAGTAGTGCTACGCTCGGAGCCAACCCCAGCGTGGCAATCTATTCCTTGCGGCCGACGGGGTGCCCAATCCCCGTCCAGCTGAGAACCCTCCAGCGTTTTGTGCCATGCTGAGAGCCCCACCTCAGCATGGCAAATGTTCCACTTCATCGCTTTTTTGTTTTATACCTGTAAAGAAAAACGGTCCCACGCGAGTCTCCCTGCCCCTCCCACAACCCGCACCACCCACTGCGCACTCCAGCCCCCCACCCCCCACCCCATACTTACCCGACTCGCGCGACGGTTCGTGGACTGGGAACACGCTGCACTTTCAAAGCCGACCGCGAACTGAGGAAATGCTGGTAAGCTGTATAATGGGCTAAATAGCGGGTTTCAACTTTGTTGCATATCTCAGGCATTTTTTGGAATTTTTGCGCCAAATTTTCAACATGGGGTTTTTGGGACCCCTTCTCATGAGTGATATCACTGTCATGGCGTTATTCAGCCCGAAGGTGATTTCGTGCAGTGACTGCGCAGTGACTGCAAAATGATCGCCGGGCCTGAATAACACCATGACAGTCACATCAATCATGAGAGGGGTCCCAAAACCCATGTTGAAAATTATGCGCCAAAATTCCAAAATGACTGTTTTCTAGTGCGTTATGCAGTTCCTACACAGGCTCTGTGAAGTTCGAATTTTCAATATTTTCACTCCAGATTTTCAACATTGCCATTTTACCACCCTTCTTATGAGCAGTACAGCTGTCATTTTTCACATCTCACCCAAAATGTGTTTCCGCCCTGTAGCGCACAATGGCGCAGTTGGTGTGCGAAATCAATGTATGGGACAAATTAAGAAAATCACAGTGACACTGTTCATGAGCAGACATCTTAAAATAGCTATGTTGAAAATTTGGTGAAAAAATTCCTAAAAATGACTGTTTAACGAGCGTGCATTGCGCAGTTCCTACGCACGCTCGTAAGGTCATGAATTTTCAATATTTTCACTCCAGATTTTCAACATTGCCATTTTACCACACCTTCTTATGAGTAGTACAGCTGCCATTTTTCACATCTCACCCAAAACGTGTTTCCGCCCATGTAGCGCACAATGGCGCAGTTGGTGTGTGAGATCAATGTATGGGACACATTAAGAAAATCACAGTGACACTGTTCATGAAGTGAGATCTTAAAATGGCTGTGTTGAAAATTTGGTGAAAAAATTCCAAAAAATGACTGTTTTACGAGTGTGAGTTGTACAGTTCCTACGCTCGCTCGTTGAATTCTAAATTTTCAATATTTTCACTCCAGATTTTCAACATTGCCATTGTACCACCTTCTTATGAGTAGTACAGCTGTCATTTTTCACATCTCACCCAAAACGTGTTTCCGCCTATGTAGCGCACAATGGCGCAGTCGGTGTGCAAAATCAATGTACAGGACAAATTATGAAAATCACAGTGTCACTGTTCATGAGCAGAGGTCTTAAAATGGCTATGTTGAAAATTTGGTGAAAAAATTCCTAAAAAATGACTTTTACGAGCGTGCGTTGCACAGTTCTTATGCATGCTCGTAAATTTGCAAATTTAATATTTTCACTCCAGATTTTCAACATGTCCATTTTATTAAACTTCCTTATGAACAGTACAGCTGCAATTTTTCATATGTCGCCCAAAATGTGTTTTCGCACATGTAGCGCACAATGGTGCTGTTGGTGTGCGAAAGCAATGTTTAGGACAGATTAAGAAAATCACAGTTACACTGTTCACGAGCAGAGGTCTTAAAATGGCTATGTTGAAAATTTGGTGACAAAAGTCCATAAAATGACTGTGTTATGAGTAAGCATTGCGCAGGTTCCACGCACCCATGTTAGTTCATGACTTTGTAATATTTTCAGTCCAGATTTTCACCAGTGACATTTTTTCCACACTTCCTTATGAACAGTACAGCTGCCATTTTTCACAACATGGCTGAAGTGTGTTTTCACACTTTCAGTGCAGAGATGCATGGTCGCTGTGGGAAATCATTGTTCGGCACAGATAAAGAAAATCACAGTGACACTGTTCATGATCGGAGGCACCAAAATGCCTGAGTTGACAATCTGCTGTAAGAAATCCCCAACCTAATTATATTATGGGTATGCGTTGCAGAGTTTCTATGTCTTCGTGACTTCACCATTTTTTAAATATTTTAGTACACATTTGCAACATAGCCATTTTTCACCTCCCCATGAAAGAGTACAGCTGTCATTTTACATCCTGTCCGGAATATTTTGCACCTGTGGTGCTAAATGCGTAGATCACTGTGCATAAGCAGCTTTCGGCTAACAAACTGATATTCCCCCTGTTCATGAGGTGGGGTCACAAAACAAACATGTTGAAAATTTGGAGTGAAAATACCAACGAATGCCTGAGGTGTTAGGGTTTTCAACTATAACGTCCAACCCTATAGAGAATGACAGGAATCAGGGGTGTGACTTGGGATTCTTGCCTGTGATGCTCATACCATTCCACACCCTGCAGTCAGTGAGAGGCATCAAGGTATGCCTTGGACTCTTCGGCCCCAAACTTCACCCCATTCTCCTATATCGCACCCATCTCACCATATTTCCTAATGAAATGGGATGCACATAAGGGCCAAAGACCACAAGGAACACCGTGACACTTGTCAGTCTCTGCAGGGTGGGGTGTGGTGAAATGGCGTGGCCGTTATGCCTGACGACCCAAACGCACACCCCAATGCCTGTCACTCTCTGCAGGGTGGTGGTGGGGTTGGCTTCAGTTCAATACTTCACTGCCATTGCTATTACGCAGCTCTGTAACTTCTACACTACCACTGCCAATGCCAGCAAGCAAACATTCGGCATTGACAAATGCTTGTTTGGAATTGTTTCACCACATTTGCAACATAGGCTTTTTGGAGCCACCTCATGAGCAGTGGCACTGTCATTTCGTTAATCGGTCCTGAAATGTGATTCCACGCAGTGACCATGAAATCACATTTTGGGACTGAATAACAAAATGACAGTGCACGTGTTCATGAGGTGGGGTCGAAAACCATGTTGAAAATCTGGAGCCAAAATTCAAAAAAATGGCTGAGACATCCACCTAAGTTGAACCCCCTTATTGATGCCATTATACAGCTTACTGGCATTTCTTTGATTTGCAGTTTGGCTTTGAAGAGTCCAGACGTGTTCCTGCTCCACTGAAGATTGCAGCGCTGGCCCTCCGGAGGTAAATATGGGGCGAGGTGGGGAGGTGGGGTGCACAGAGGGTGGGTATGGGTTGGATGAGGGGGCGCTGCAGACAATGAGGGACCGTTTTCTTTTTTTCAGGTAAAAAAAATGACATTGTCACACAGTTTGTTATACACACTGGGGTGGGCTCCTAGTGTGCCACACAGTGGCAGTAGGGGGGGTAACATACCGACACAGTCGGCTTTCTGTGAGCAGTGGCACACTGGGGTGGGCTCTCAGTGTGCCACACAATGTGTACAAAGGACAGTTTGTTAGAAACACTGGGGTGGGCTCCCAGTGTGCCACACAATGGGGTGAGGGGTAACATACAGACACGGTGGGCTTTGTGTGAGCAGCAGCACACTGGAATGGGCTCTCAGTGTGCCACACAATGGGAGTGGGGGGAACATGTCGACATGGTTGGCTTTGTGTGAGTGGTGGCACACTGGGGTGGGCTCCCAGTGTGCCACACAATGTGTGGAGGTAGAGGACATGCCAACACAGGGATTGCACCCCCAATGTCGACTTTGTTTGGGGATTATGTGGTGGCGGCAGAAGCTGTCATCATGTCTATTGAAATGTTTCACCAGGAAAGGCACCTACAGGAGGCATGTCATCTTTGCCGTTGCATGACAAGCTTGTCTCTGATTGCAGCGGCACATTTGTTTCAAGTTGGTGGCACTTCACATACAATTTGTGTCAGCGCTAGCATGCTGGCCAACTAGGGAATGAGGGACGCATCTACTAAAGCGTGCCCTGCATTCGCCAACACTGACACACCTCTCACTGTGCTATTACTACCAGAAGATGTTGCTTGAGCACACGCAAGACAACATAAAAAACATATTTAAGACAAGTTCAGGCCTTCCTTTGGGATACCAAGAGGAAGCAATACCTACAGGAATTGCAGGGATACAAATCATACTAACCCCCATATCAAATTTGGGGTATTTTCTTTGGTCCGGGGAATGAGGCTAACCTAAACTGGGAAGCCTGTCTGAAAACTGTGACTGGGAAAGTAGAACACTAGGAAAAGACTGCAAAGGAGTGAAAAAATGGATTTACATCATAAAGACTTTTTTGATACCAATATTTTTATACACTAGTTATATTTTACTCCCCCCCCCAAAGATTTAGAAGCTAAACTATGTAGTTGTTTTTTTAATGCCCATGGAGGAGTAGGCTTAATCCCACTAAACAGAAAGCAACATATTAGGAACACAGTCAGGTGGTCTGAATATGATAAACCCTTTGTTTTTGGTTTTTAAATAGTCTTTTTTAGTTTTCAACCTAACCCCATTCTGATAAATTATGGGTAGCACGGTTACTAAACAACACCCAAGCTGTTATAGAAGAATGGAAAATAGGGAAGTTTAAGTAAAAGAATAGAAGATACAGTCAAATACCATATTACATGGAGTCCTGTTCTGATAAAACAATGGGGAATCATTCACAGAAACATAGAATGTGTTAGCAGAAAAGGACTAGTAGGCCCATCTAGTCTGCCCTATTTTCCCTGTCTAACACTATATCCTGGACTCTTATTTGGTCACAGGTGTCCCTCCCTCTTTCCCTATGTTTATTATAGCCATTTGCATATCCCATGCATGCTTGAAGATCCCCACAGTCTTTACCCCACCACTTCCTCTGGTAGGCTGTTCCAGGTGTCCACCACCCTTTCTGCAGTGCTATCCTCTCCTCTAAAGAAGACATCTTGAGCTCCCTCAGCATCTCATATGGTTTTGTGTGCAACCCCTGTACCATTTTAGTAGCCCTCTTCTGGAATGCTTCCAGCCTGTAAATGTCCTAGTGGAGGTGTGGCCTCCCAGAACTGGACACAGTACTCCAAGTGGGGCCTCACAAGTGAGCGATACAGAGGCAACACCATCTCCCTTCTCCTGCTAGAATTCCCTCCCTCTATGTACCCTAGCATCTGACTCACCTTGCCTACTGCCCTGTTGCACTGTCCTGCCACCTAGAGATCATCAGATATGATCACCCCAAGGTCTCTGTCTTGCTTGGTAACTGTACGTACCACTCCTATCTTATACAGTCCTGGGGTTACCTTGCCCCAGGTGCATGACTTTGCACTTTTTGACTTTCTGCCACTCCTTAGACCTCTCCTCTAGTTTCCCCAGATCCCTTTGCATTCTCTCCACACCCTTCTGGGTGTCCACCCTGTTGCAGATTTTTGTGTCATCTGCAAGGAAACACACCCCTCCCAAGTTCCTCAGCAATGTCACTTATGAAGACATTGAAGAGACAGGGCTCAGTACCAGTCCCTGTAGTGCTCCAGTGGTTGGTCACTCTTCTGTCCTCCAAGTGACTGCTGTTTATCACCACCCTCTGCTTCATGTCTTTCACCCAGTGAAGCCATACTGCCAGTGGTCCTGCAGCTCATATGTCTCCAGGTACTCCATCAGTCTCCTCTTCAGCAGTGACTCTGTTAACTCCCGCACCACTGATGTAAGACTGACTAGTCTATAATTTCTGGCCTCCTCCCCTGCTGCCACTCTTGTGCAGAGGGACAACATTGGCCTTCCTCCATTCCTCTGGAACCACTCACATCTCCAGTGAGGTGCTAAATAGTGTTGCAAGATGGGTGGCTAGCACAGTGCTTAGTTCCTTAATTACGCTTGCGTGACTCCTGTCCAGCCCCATTGGCTTCCAACCCCTAGTGGACTCTCTTTTCCATAAATGGACTTGAATCCACTTCTTCCAGTGCCTGTTAACGCATGATGACCCATCCCCCCCCCTTCCACTGTGAAGATCAAGCAGAAGTATTTGTTTAAACTCTTCAATTTTTCTTGATCTTCCTCTGCACAGTCCCACCCTTGGTCTCTTGATCTTCACTATACTACCCCTTGCTTTCCTCTTTTCACTCATACACCTGAAAAAAGTTTTGCTTTTTACCTCCTGGGTGATCCTTTCCTTAGTCAGAGGCCTTTGCTGTCCTTACCCTCCTTCCTGCCTCCCTCCGTTTCTCTAGATATACTTCCATTTGCCTCTGTTTGGGTCATTTTGAACATCTTGAAAGCTGTTTTTTTAATCCCTTACCACTTTAGTCAACTCCTTTGAGAACCACAGTGGCCTCTTGCTGCTCTTATCATTGAGTACTACCTTTAAACAGCCTGCCGTTACTTTAGTTATTCCATTTATTCTATCCCATTGTGCCCACACACACACACACACACACACACACACCTGCTATCCCCCCTTCAAGGTATTTCCTAAGGCAGTCTCCCATTTCTTTAAAATCTGCTCATCTAAAGCCCAGGACCCTTGTCCTAGTGTAGTTTTATTCCTGCCCCATCCATATGCCAAACTACACTGTACAATGATCTCTTGTACCCAGAGGCTACCCACTGTGACATCTGCAATGCTGTTCCTGTTTGTAAGCAGCAGATCCAGCACTGCCCAAACTCTAGTGGGATCTGTAACCAGCTGTCTGAGAAATGCCCCTTGCAAGGAGCCTAGGATGACCTTGCTCCTAATTGCAGCTGCGGCCTGGATGTTCCAGTCCACATACAACAGATTAAAGTCATCCATAATTATTACTTCCCTTTACTTGACATTTTGCTTATGGCCTCCTGCAAAACCCTATCCAGTTCCTGCCCTCCATTGGTGGTCTGTACATCACCACAATGCATATAAAGGCCTCGGACCCTGTCTCCAAGCCAACCACATGGCCTTAATACCTTCTCTTACATATAAAACCATCACTCCTTCCCTGCCTATCCTATCCTTCTAAACATGTAATCTAGTATGGCCACCTCCCAGATGTGGTTATAGTTGCACCATGATTCTGTTATGGCCAGCAGATCTAGGTCCACCTCCACAATGGTAACCTCAAGGTCAGGAATTTTGTCTCCTAAGCTCCTTGCGTTGGTGCACATGGCTCTTCACTCCTCCCCTCCCCCCCACTTTGCCCTCCCTTCCTGAGTCCATCCTTCACCATTCTTTTTTCACTGGTACTCTCCTTCCCCCTTTATATCTACCCTCTGCCCACCCTCCTAGTATTTTCTTCCACCCTACTTCCACCTCTCAACCCTCTCATCCGTTGCCCTCCTTGCCTCTACTCCTCATTACCACTTGGGAATTTATTTCCCCAGGGCTATTTTCTCCATCATCTAGGTGGGGCATTCACTGCCTCCCTCATTTCTTCTGCCTCCCCCCTTTGGCTAGTTTAAATGACCATCAAGGTAGCATTTAAACTTTCCACCCAAGACTACCATTCCCCTCCTGGATGGATGGAGGCCATTCCATTTGTACAGACCTTTATCCCTCCAGGTAGGATCCCAGTCCCCCATGTAGCCAAATCCCATCTTCCTGCACCATGCCTTCAACCAGCTGTTGAAGACTTTGGTGTGGCGTGCCCTCCCCCCCCATCTTGAACAGATAGCACCTCAGTGAAGGCCACTGTGCACACTACTTGCCTCAGGCCCCTCCCCAGCTCCATAAATGTGTCCTGTACCACCCCTGCTGCATCCCCTCCCAGGTCATTTGTCCCCAGATGGACAGTGACAGCCAGCTCCTCCTCCTTCACTTCCGCTCTAGGGATCCTAAGGTTCTGCTCCCCATCCCTCCATGCCAAGGCACCGGGAAGGCATCTCACCTCCCTCCTTCCCTCCTGTGGTGTTCACAAAACTATCCCCTTGATGATTGATTCCCCCATCAGAAGTGGCTTCCTCTTCTGCTGGGGTTCTCTTCCTCCCACCTTGGGGCCTCTGGAGGACCCCCACATCTTCCCTTCCTCCTGCAGATGTCTGCCAACACCCAAGTCACCAATCTTTCACCTTTTCCACTCCTTCTCCATTCCACTCACTTGCTGGGACACGAATATGCTGAGACATGTTGGGTGGGTGGGAATTTACACTGGACTGGGGACTTCCTGGTCTGGCCCGATTGGTCCTGGCCCTCATGTGACCCCTTCCTGCTTTCTCCTATGGCTGCCGGCCCTCAGCTGTCAGCCACTGCTCTGTAACCTGGAAACAGCAGAAAAAAGTTAGATTTTAGTGACTTAGAGCTCTTCAGCTTGCTCCCTGCTGCTAGCACTTGCAGCTTAGTCCGAGAGAAAAGCTTGCCTCCATGCAGAAACGCCAACTTTTAAACACAATCAGGGGTTTCCTGGTTCGCTCCAATTGGTTCTCACCCTCATGTGACCCCTTCCTACTTTCTGCTATGGCTGCCAACGCTGCTCTATGACCTGGAAACAGCAGAAAAAGGTTAATTTTTGTAACTTAAAGCACTTTCAGCTACTTTTTTAGCACTCAACAGCAAGTATCAGCTACTACAAGAAAGGGATTATACAAGCAAACTTTGCTGCAAAATGTTATGAAAAACCTAATTTTTCAACAGGACTCTGACACTAAAATGACTCCAGTTTCAAAGAATTTACTAAACCAAGAATACCAGTCAGAACATGGATACATTATGGTTATGCTACCATGGACAGTTAAATGTTAAAAGCAGTTAAAAACATAAAGGAATACAAGAGAGATACTGTCCCAGACCAGTTTGTATCATGACTACAGAGACAATGGACCACCTTCTCTTCGAATATCTGTATATTCAGGTTTTTTGGACTCTGGTGACAAAATCCTAGAATCATCATTATTTCAGACTATAGCATATAAAGTTCTAATACTAGGTATTTTTATGAAGGAATGGGAAAATATTATGACAGCAGTTTAAGAGTATTATTTGCATGTCCAAATTAATGGATCTGGCAACTAAGATGTCAGTTCATCTTGCAACAACAATGTATTTCACAGAAGGAATGATTAGAAATGATAACTAATGAGATTCACAGAATTTATAATGAGGAAACAGAAAAACAGATAGGAAACAGCTGTGCAAATGGTAGGTAAGAACTTCCTGGGTATAACAAACTGAAAAAGACATAACTCTAAAAACGGATTCTGAAGTTGGATTAGACCTATAAAGAGAGTATGAGGGAGTATGTTTTCCATAAGTACATACATTGTTTTCTATATGCTTTACTGGTGATGTGTATGTCGTCATGACTGTATGATTTCTTGTGTTTCATTTATTTTTAAATACAAATTCCCCTACTCTTGCAGCAGAAATTAGCTTCACTGGACACTTTTTTATTAATGATTGCTCATGCAATGCAATACTGTTTTTCTTATGACTAGCATTCCTTTGGTAAGGAGCAGTTTATGGTAAACTGGGTCAGTTAAGCTCCTAAATTAGGTTTATCTTGAGGCGCAGAGCAAGAGTTGTAGTAATTTTTTTGGTAATTTCTATTAAGAAAGATACTGTGACCTAAAAGAATTTGCTGTGTTACATTGCTAATTTTGTTTTCTCATGCTCCAGTTCCTTAATATCCTTTTTTGATACATTCCCCCCAGTTTCCTTTTATGTGCCCTTAACATGATTGACGAACATATGAACATATGAAATTGCCAGCAGATAAAGACCTCGTGGTCCATCGAGTCTGCTCAATTGTGCAGCTAGCATCCCCTATACTCAGAGCCCCTAGTGCTCTGCCGCAGAATTTTCTGATTTTTGTGGTAGGGTTCTTGGCTTCATGCAGCATTTTCTGATTTCTGCGGTATGGTTTATTCATTTCTCTGGCAGAACGCAGCCCTGCCATTGGCTAAATATGATGTGATGTCATTGGTAACATCATATGCTGAGCACAGAGGAGG
Organism: Neoceratodus forsteri; assembly: GCA_016271365.2. NCBI lineage: Eukaryota > Metazoa > Chordata > Ceratodontiformes > Ceratodontidae > Neoceratodus > Neoceratodus forsteri. The sequence goes on along the minus strand of JADMNL010000024.1, from coordinate 454,547,793 downwards.
GGCTTCAGGATAAACAAGATGGGAAAGAAACCTGACACTATGGAAAAACAGTATATTTGAATAAAAATTCACCAAAAAGAATGAATTCTGCAGCACTATATATATTCTGCGGCATGATACAAATTTTGTGGAAAATTCTGCAACTGCAGAATCGCAGAATCCCAGGGGCCTTACCTATACAGCAGCTGCCCCTCCCCCTCCTCCTTTGACCCTCTCCCTTACCCTGTCCCATCCCCTTTTGAAGCAGTCCACAGTTGTACAGGATACCACTTCCACATGCAATGCGTTCCATCTGGACACCACCCTCTCCTTGAAAAAGTGCCTTCTCATTTCCTTCCTGACTCCCCCCCCCATCTCAGATCATGTCCTCAAGTGTCCCTGCCCGTATAGTGTCATTTTGGATTTTGTGTTTTAAAACAATTCCCCCACTCCTGCTAAAAGTGCCTTTGGTTCTTTTACTCCCACCTTGACACCCACCAGGCCAGCAACAGTGATGGATAGAAGGGACTTCAGTTTAACGTCTCGTCCGAGGAATGGTGCACCCCAAAAGTACAGCCATCCCCTAGTACTGCACTCAGATGCCAGTGTTAATGGTATGAGCCCAAGTCCTGGTGTGGGAAAAGAACCCACAGCCTTCTGTCCCAAAGGTAGGTGTGCTACCAACTGAGCCATGCTGACACTCTACAGCAACACAACCTTATCTGCATGAAATCACAGCACTTTATTTGTATATTCCTAAAGTAAGACACATCTTACAAAATGCTGGTATTTTAGCTGATTAAAGCAGCAGTATGTGTTAGCCTGCAAACAATTCATTGCATATGTTTGTTTTTGGCAAACATGTATTTATTATTTATGAGATCCTTTTATACATTGTAAGTGGGGGTTTAATTCCCTAAGATATTTAAGACAGCTTTTATAACTAATTTAGCAATTAAGGACTCAAGTCATTAAAATAGCTACCACTCATACTAAAGAATTTCTTCCATCAAGGGTACCTGTAAGTAATAAGCCACAACAGGGTGTGCATTATAGGATTTTAATGCACAACCCAGGGGTATAGTAAGGCACAAAGGCAAAGCCAAAGTCCAAGTGTCCTAATGCCCCTGGGAAGTGCATTAAAATGCTGTAATGCACACCCTAGAGAGGTTTATTACACTTACAAAATGGCTTCAAGTAGTTTTTTTGGGGGGGAATGAGATCTGGCACATGACCATGTGTTTATAGAGATTTAATGCACAGTCATAAGAACATACGAACATATGAAATTTATCAGCAGATAAAGGCCTAGAGGTCTAGCAAGTCTGCTCGAATGTGCAGCTAGCATCCCTTATTCTGCCACCTCTTAGCCAATGAAATTTCTACATTTTTTTTCTTGCCATCTTATCATTTGAATTGATGTACTAGATCAGTAGTTCTCACACACTGTCATAGTGAGCCTCCCCCAAGACCTGGAAAAGATCTTGAGCCCCCCCCAATATAGAAATAATTTTGGGCCTCCCCATAGTTTGAACAATTATCGTACTTTGCACAGTAAACAGGGTATACAGTGACACTCCTTTGAGTAGTTGAGTTTATTCTCATTTTACTATACTTATTATTCTCCATCTGTATAACCCCCTCTCCATGTCAGCCTACTCATTCCACACTTCTGGGTTTTGGACCCTATTTACTGCACCCCTCATTGCAATACCTCCATGCGTCAGATTGCTTTCTTTGTCAGTTTTACCTTGTTCTTAAACACCTTCTCAGGGACCATTTTGTTTTTGTCCTGCTCTTGCTCCTAGTACCTCTCAGCCTAGCCTCTGCATTTGTGCTTTTCTGCAGCAAGTATAATGGGTCATTTGTTATCTTGTACCTATTCATTTGTATTATTTTGCATTTTGTTTTGCATGGTTTCCAAGAACTGTACTTCCTCCATTCAGTTTTCCCCCATGTCATACCAAGAAACAAGTGTTTGTTGAGTGCGACTTTCCTGGTCACTCATTTTGTACATAAATTCACATGCCATTATTCACTTTAGTTTGTTGCATCCTATCACACAAAGCATCCAAAACCTGACATTTAAATATAGTACATTTTAAGGCTTGCTTGAGCCTCCCCTGGAAATTTAAATATAGTACATTTTAAGGTTTGCTTGAGCCTCCCCTGGAACAGGTTGGGGCCTCCCCTTGGAGGCTGACCTCACCATTTGAGAAACCCTGTACTAGATTCATACGGTGCAGGTATTATTAGGATGGTCCTGCCACATGTTTTGAATGTAATCAGCATAGCACTACACCAAGATTTTTAATTTGTTCATGGCAAGTGTGACATGGGAGCAGAAACTGTTAAAAACATCAAAGTTCTGGACAGCCCATTGGAACAGTGGTAGTGTTACTGTTCATGATGCCGGCAACCTGGATTCAGGAACAAGCCTGGGTCATGGGGGGGCTTGTTGGGGGGGGACTGAGTGACCCAGGGGACACTTTCCTTTTCTGGGGTAGGAGAGTACCTGTTCCTGCTGCACTAGCACCATCTGAGGACCCACAGGTGGAGCAGCAATGTAGGATAACCGCAGAGAGAGAGAGAGAAAAGAGAGAGACAGACAGACTCGCACCACACAGGCCTGTTGCATACATACAATGCATGTTCTCATCGCCGTCTCTGGGGAGTAAGGTGACCCAGGAGATGAAAAGGTCAGCCGAGGTGGGAGGATGCCCTCACATCTCCCCACATCATCATATGGACTCTCAGCTTCTCTGACTGGATTCAGTTCCGAATAGGGTACACCGCTGCCTCCCCCGGCTCAGCCAATGGGAAGAAAACCCTTGGGGGCAAATAGAGAGTTTAGGTAAGTCCCAGAGACAACAAACCATGGGGCTGAGGGTCAAGAGGCAGATGGATGTCTGGGCTGGTGTGTGTGTGGGAGGGGGGGAGAAGTAATTTAAAAACATCTTTAGAATCCTGTATCTCAGTTCAGAAAAGAAAGAAAATGAAAAGAAAAATGGAAACATAGCATCTATCGGCAGATAAGGACCATATGGCCCACCTAGTCTGCCCATTTCCCTACTCACTGCTGCAGCCCCAGATCCTTTTCGATCTGCGGCTTTCCTGCTCTGCACATCTCCAGGGTACCCTCATGTCTATCCCATGCACTCTTGCTCCCCCATATTGTTTTTGGACCCACCACTTCTGCTAGAAGGCTGTTCTGCAGCACCACCCTCCCAGTGAAAAAGTACTTCCTAACATTACCCCTGAACTTTCCACCCTTCAGCCTCATATCATGCCCCCTTATTCTTGTGCAGAGTTTTCTCTGAAATATGCTTTCCACCTGTACCCTGTTTATTCCCCTACTGTACTTGAAAGCCTCTATTATATCTCCCCTCTCCCTTCTTTCCTCCGATGAACAGATATTAAGGTCCTTAAGTCTTTCCTCGTAGGGCTTCTGCTGCAGTCCATGTACCATCTTCATTGCCCTTTTCTGGACTGCCTGTATTTTGTCCATGTCTTTCCAGAGATGTGGTCTCCAGAACTGGACACAGTACTCCAGCTGAGGCCTCACCAGTGATCTGTACAGTGGCATCACCATCTCTTTCCTCCTGCTTGTTATGTCCCTCCCTATGCACCCCAACATTCTGTTTGCTCTCTCCACTGCTTTTTCACACTGTTTGGTCACCTTCAGGTCGTCAGATATGATAACCCTCAGGCCTCTCTCCTGACTTGTGGTGGCCAGAATTTCCCCACCCATCCTGTACTTCTCCCTTGGATTTCTGTGACTCAGGGGGCGTGATCTTGCACTTTTTAGCATTGAAACTCAATTGCCAGACACCCAACCACTCTTCTGATAGGCTTAGGTCCTTTCTCATTTTTTCCACCTCCTCCAGTGTGTCCACTCTGTTGCAGATCTTGGTGTCATCTGCAAAGAGGCACACCTTTCCCTTCAGACCCTCCAGATGCTCTGTAACGTCGCTAATGGAGACACTGATTAAGACTGGCCCCAGCACCGACCCCTGTGGCACTCTGCTGATCACTTCCCTCTCCTCAGATTTCATGCCATTTACCACCACCCCCCTGAGTCCTGTCCCTTAGCCAGTTCTCAACCCACTTTACCACCCCGTAGGACCCAATCCCAGGCTCACCAGTTTATTTAACAACCTCCTGTGCAGGATGGTGTCGAATGCCTTGCTGAAGTACAGGTAGGCTATATACATTGATCCTCCCTGATCTACCACCATGATTACCCGGTCAAAGAAATCTGCAAGATTCATCTGACAGGACCTTCCCGCTGAGAAACTATACTTCCTTGGATCTTGTGCCCCGCTATCCTCCAGAAACTTCACAGTCCTTTCCTTAAGTGAGGACTCCATTCGTTTCTTCACTACTGAGGTCAGGCTTACAGGCCAGTAATTGTCTGTCTCCTCTCTGCTTCCACTCTTCTGGAGATGGACCACATCTGCCCTCCTCCAGTCCTCGGGTACCTCTCCTGTCTCTAGTGATGCATTGAAAAGTGCAGCCAGTGGTTCCACCAGCACTTCCCTGAGTTCCTTTAGTACTTGGGTGTGGATCCCATCTGACCCCATTGCCTTATCTGCTTTTATTTTCCAGAGTTCTTCTAGGACTCTTTCCACCGTGAATGGGCTGGTGTCTACCTCCGTCCCCTGAATACCTCTCTTACTGAGTCTCAGTCCCTCACCCTTCCCTTCCCTGGTGAATACTAAGCAAAAAGTACTTGTTCAGCATCTCAGCCTTTTCTGGGTCATCCTCCACCCTTTCTTCTCCTTCCTTCTTCAGCCTAATGACCCCATTTCTGGTCTTTTTCCTCTCACTAATGTATCTGAAGAAGGTTTTGTTGCCGTTCTTAATAGCCTGGGCTATACCTTCCTCTGACTGTGCTTTAGCCCTTCCAATTATTTTCCCAGATTCCTTCTGCTTCTCCAGATATTGTTCTCTGTCCTCATCCTTTTGTGTTTCCTTGTATCTTCTGAAGGCTCTTTTCTTTTCCCTTACTTTCTTGGCCACTACCTTAACCATAATGGCCTTTTCTTTCTTTTACTCTTGCTATGCATTTTGACACAGTGACCTGTTACTTCTGTTATGACTCACATTAGTCTAGACCACTATTTTTCCACATCTCCCACTGTACCTTCTGCTGCTAGGGCTCTTTTGAGATTTCTACCCATCTCCTTAAAGTTAGCCTTCCTAAAATCTAGGACCTTTATCCTTGTATGGCTTGCCTCCTCCACACTGTGGTTACCTTAAACCACACTGTCCTGTGGTCACTGGTACAAAGGGGACTGCCCACCTCCACATCTGTGATCCTGTCCCCATTGGTCAGGAGCAAATCCAGTATAGCCTTCTCACGGATTGGTTCTGCTATAAGCTGTCTTAAGTTTTCCCCATTCGGGACAGTCATGGAGTCCCTGGCCCTTGTACTCACAGTCTGAGTGCTCCAATCTACCTCAGGCAGGCTGATGTCACCCATTAGTAGCAGTTCCCCGTTGGCTGCCATTTTGTGGATGGTTTCCACAAGAGTTTCATCTGATTCCTCTCCCTGTGCCGGAGGCCTGTAAATCACTCCAGTGCGAATAACTGTCCTTTTTCCCACCTCCAGGGTGACCCACAGTGCATCTGCTCCTTCCTGTGACACTTGAGCTTCTGTTGCTTTAATCCCCTCCTTCACATACATAGCAACCCCCTCCCCTTTTCCCTTCCCTAGCCTTCTTATAAAGTGTGTATCTTGGTATGGTATAGGTATAGTGATGTTTTTGCCAGAAAAAAACATTATTGCTGAAAACCTACATGGTGACTAACAAATCCTGCTGCTTTATACAAATACACAGCATGGTCATAGCTCTGGCAGTCCCAGTGGTTCCAAATGTCTTTTTATGTTTGCTTGCACGCAAGTGCCACCATATGAGTTTTCGTAGGTGTGCTTCCCCCACTTCCAATGCCCTGCTCCTTTTGCAGGTGCGCTTCACCGCACCAATGAATGTCGAGCTGTCTGTGACGGCCGTTTCGAATGCAGTGAATTACAGTTTCTAAGAAAAGAAACACTGCCGCGGGCAGTTGCATACTGCCATCGGCAGTATGCAAATGCCCTATGTCTCCTTGCATCTGAACTGTCGGCACAGTTCACCCCCACGAACACATAGGTTGCACGCTGGGAGCCCACCAGCGTGCTCATGCACTCCCCCACACCATATGGCCGACAAGGGTGCCCAATCCCCCATCGGTTCCACTGCTCCCAAACACACTTCCAGGTGCCATGCTGGGAGCCCACCCCAGCGTGGCAAATTACCTTCTGCTGCCCCCCAAAGACACTTCCAGGTGCCATGCTGGGAGTTCACCCCCAGCGTGGCTAACATCCGTATGTCCGATAGGGGTGCCCAATCCCCCGTTGGCTCCACTGCTCCTCCCAAAAGAATAACCTTCCAGATGCCATGCTGGGAGTCCACCCCAGCGTAGCAAAGGTCCTGCATCATTTTCTTCATAGGCGCAGGAACCTGGGGGGGGGCGAAGGGGAGCATCCGCATTCTCACTTTTTCAGGCCGAAAATAGATTGCCCTTTTCATTTATTTATTTCACTGTTTCACTGCCTGCGTGTCAGCACCTGACAGTTAGCGGTGCTCTGCTCCTCTTGCCTCTTGAATCTGCCACAGCGCCTTGCCCCCCCACAAAACACAACAGAAGAAAGATCATTAGAAACATCTGCAAGCTGCTGTCCTGTCTCTCAGACTGAGAAAGTGTAAGTGTTAGTGCATCCCAGTCCCAGCGGCATTGTAAAGTTGAGTCGTTATCTCTTACATGACTGCAAAGCAGTTGATAACGGCTCTAATGTACAACTCCGGCAGAACTTTTTCTCATGTCCTGTTAATTTAAGGAGCCCATCTATGATCCATCAGCCCTGACCTTAACAAATCTTTGTTCCCTAGATTGTGGATTTGACACCTAGCTTGTCCTCCTGCATGTGTGGGCACCTCCAGGTCTGCCCTCCCATCTGCAGCAACAACAACAGGAGGCATAAATGATTTTAATTTTATTTGAAAGAATGCCCAACTCTGGCATGAAGTTCCGAGCAGAGAAGCCAGGGCGGGGGGTATGCAGATAGCCCCTCATTACCACACCGATCCCATTTGCTCCTGAGTGACTGACTACTTCGCCCTTCCTTGCTTAAACAACTGGCTTTGTTGACGGTGTTGGTAAGGTTGTGTTTGGAGTAGGACCCAGACAGGCAGACTTGGTTGATTCTTGCTACTCAACTCTCCAGTTGATCCAGCATCGTCCCACGTCTCACTAAGGCTGTGGCTGATTGGGATTTAAACTATATTTTTATTTAATTTATTCAATTTTTTTGTATTTTGCTGCTGAACCAAGTCAGCCGACGGCAGTGATTATTTCCCCTTCCCTCACCCTGCTTGCCACCAGACCAGTACAGGGCCCCTGTGTGAGTGAGTGCTGCTGTGAGGGAGTGCGAGCAGTGCTGCGAGTGAGTTCTGACAGCCTCAGGACAGGTAGCCCCTCAGGCCAGACTCCAGAGCCAGTCACAGTCCCGAGTTGTAGCCTAGCGGAGCTGTAAGCCACTGCCCCACCAGTCACACTCACTTCCCAGTTGCCAATGTCATTGGTGATTGGTCCTCCCAGAAGTCCATCAGTCCATTCCAGACCAGTCCATCTCTGTGAGACTCAGTGTGGGTAGTGTCATTGGCTCCTGACATTGCATTTGCCGGTTTACTTGCCCTTAAATTTTTTCCTCAAATACTGGGTTGGTCGGACTCAGTACAGTGGTGCCAGTTACAATTATGGGATGGCTGGTCATTGAGTCAAGTGAAGAAGTCCAGAAGAACAGAACAGAACCCTGAGTGAGAACCAAAGAGAACTTCACTCTCCCTCTCTCTCTGCTGCTGCTCCCACTACTACTGCTCATTTGCCAGCAACCAAACAGGTATACACTGATTTTTTTTTATAATTTTTTTTTATGTTTTGGTAATGGGATAAGGAAGCAAACTGATCCAGGAGCCACAAGTGCCTGTTTTATTTTCTTCCCAGAGGTGGTGGGTGAGCTGGGAGGGAGCAGATTAATGGGCTTCCTCTGTAATGTGCAGCATCGTGCTCCGTATAAGATGAGCAGGATGTGATTTAATGTCACAGTTACACACAGTTACACTAAACAGCACTTTACAGTATGTCAGGCTACTGAGGGAGCATTGCATTGACCATGTGGGGGGGGGGGGTTAAGTGAAATAATTGACTTGCTAGTCAGAGCTTGACAAACTAAATTGTGAAGATAATGCAGAACTTAGTTCACAAAACTATTTCATTTATACAGTATCTGAGTCCACCCTGCTACCCACACACCATGGGTAGCTGGGGTAATCATTATAGAATGGATTCCGTTTTTTGTTTAGTATAACTATTACTGTTATACCATTTGGCCCAACTACAGTATACTGTTCCTGTTTAGTATAACTGCACTGTAAACTAGTGTACTTGCATAGTGTAACTGCGATATTAAATAACATACCATTCATCTTATACTGGACATGATGCTGCACATTATAGAAGAAGCCCAATAGTCTGTGTTCAGTTCCCCTTCCTAAGATGCTTGCTTCTATGGGTGTTTGATCAGATACTTGTCTATCTCTCCCTCCTAGATGCACTTTTCCGTACCATGGGTGGGTTGGGGGAGGGTATCGACCTCTGCTCAGGCTGTACTTGTGGTGGTTCTGTGTGAAGGAGTACTGTTCCAGGTGGGGAAAGGTGGAGTGCTATGTGAGGAATAATTGTCAATATATCTGGTTTTAAAGCAAACCAGTTTACATGTATATGGGTTTGCATGTAGTACATTATCTTTCAGTCGCTTGATGTGGACATGAGGGACACTATGGGAATTGGGGAAAGAGCGATTTTTTTTCAAAGAGACCGCCCTTGCAGCAAGTGAGTAGTAGACATGTACACAATAAATGGGTGTTTACTCTACTGGTAAAGGTGATTGTGTTAGTTGCAACCATGACACTTCAGACATTACCTCTTGAGTTCCCAACCCACCTGATAGGCTAGTGATGCACATGTGACCCAGATCAAATTTCGGAGTACACCTTGGTCCCAGGAGTCCCCTTTCCTCAGTTTGATTCTTCCATAGCTGAAAACAAAGAATACAACCTCGACCAAAAGAGAAAACATTCCTTCCTGTGATTCCCTTACTACAAACCCCTTAACATGAACAGACTGGAGCTCTGAAAACAGATTTTCCACCACCTTAATTTTATTCCTTTTCTGTACAATTCTAGACTCGGCCCCATAGGTTACCGACAGCATCCTTTAGATACATATCATTATAAACTTCAGATACTTAAAGTATGCTAGCGTGCGATATTGTTGCTGTGATCAGCCTGAAGGGAGGGCCATGGAGTGTCATGGATGCAACTAACACAATCACCTTTACCAGGTGAGTAAACACCCATTGTGTTAGTTGCAATCCATGACACTCCAGACATTACCTCTTGGGTTACTTAATAATAAGCAGTACACCAATCCTTCAGTGTGGGACAGGGCGATCAGAAAGCAAGCTGTTGTGGCACGCTGTGGATAAGACTTGATTGGCAAATTCAGTTCTTTGTCTATAAAGTGACTCAAGTCTGTAATGTCTCGCAAAGGTAGGTACTGAAGTCCAAGTTGCCACCCTGCAGATGTCCTCCATGGACACATTAGCTCTTTCCGCCCAGGATGTGGCCACTGCCCTTGTGGAGTGGGCCCTTATTCCCTCCGGTGGAGTGAGGCTCTTAGATCTATATGCCTCTTGTATTTCCTTTTTAACCAGCTGGCGATGGTGGTCTTGGACGCTGCCATTCCTTGTCTGTGACCCTTCGCTATAACAAAGAGTCTCTCTGATCGGCGAATCAGTTGTGTCTTAGTGGTATATTGTTTTACCGTGCTACCTACATCCAGGGGATGGTGAGCCCTTATCTCTCCCTGAGGTGGCTGATTGTAAAGGTTGGCAGTTCCACGGATTGTTCCCTGTGGAATGTGGACATGACCTTGGGGAGGAAGGCTGGAACAGTTTTCAAGAACACCCCTTCTGCTCTGAAGATGGTGTACAGCTCTTTATAAGAGAGTGCTCCTAACTCGCTAGTCCTGCGGGTGGAGCAAATGGCCATCAGGAAGCAAGTTTTTAGACCCAACCAGTAAAGTTCTGAGTGCTGTGAGGGCTCAAATGGTGCTTGCTCTAGAAACTCCAGTACCAATGGAAGGTCCCAAGGGGCCACTGGTGCTCGAGAGTGCGGCCTAATGGTTTCTGCAACCCTGAGGAATCTGATGGCATCTGGATGGGCTCCGGGCTGTGTAGGCCCCACGTTTCCTCTGGCTGCTCTTATGACTGACAGTTGGACTCTTAGCAAAGAGGGGGGATAGCCCTTGGTCTAGTTCCTGTTGTAAGAATAGCAGTATCAGGGACATGTCAGTCTGTAGCGGATCAATGTGTTCCGCCTTGCACCATTTTGTAAAAATGTTCCACTGCCTACCATAGGTGGTCATGGCAAATGATTTTCTGGACTGTAGAATGGTTGAGATAACGGATTCGTGATACCCAGCAGTTAGCAATCTTTGCCTTTCAGGAGCCAGGCTGATAACTTTAGGGTGTGGGGTGCTGGGTGCATCATTGGACCCTGTAACAGCATATCCGTTTGAAACGGGAGGGGCCATTTGTCCAGACTCATGGCTACTGCTGAGGCAAACCATGCCCTCCGTGGCCAGTATGGGGTGACCAGGATGATCAGCCTTCGAGACAGTCTGATCTTTGTTAGCACCTGCAGGATCAGGGGAATTGGTGGGAAGACATAGGAAAGGTCCTGATCCCACACCTGGGATAAGGCATCCACTCCTAGATACTGTCTCTCCCTGAATCTGGAGAAGTAAGTGGTGACTTGGGCATTCAACTTGAACGCCATTAGATCGATGGGAATGCAGCCCCACCTGTTCTGAATCAAATTGAACAAGTCGGGGTGCAGCTGCCACTTCCCTGGGTGCACTTGCTGTCTGCTGAGCCAGTCTGCCCTAATGTTCAGCTTGCCTGCCAGATGGATGGCCTGAATGTGGAACAGATTTGCCTGGGCCCAGTTTAGCACTTTGGCTGCTTCCCTGCTCATTGCCTTGCTGCGGGTTCCACCTTGCTTGGCTATGTATGCCACTGTGACCTTGTTGTCGGACTTTATTAGGACTGATTTTCTGAGGAAGCTTTCCTGGAACACTTTTAGAGCATGAAGAACCGCCCTCATCTCCAGGATGTTGATAGACAGCCTGGTATCCACCGTTGTCCACCGGCCTTGAGTGGAGTGTGTGCCCATGCATGCTTCCCAGTCCGACAGGCTGGCACCGGTCTCCAGTGACACCTGATATGACAACTCTAGTGGGGCACCCCTCAGGAGATGTGGGCGATGTATCCACCATCTCAAGGATTCCCTGATCGAGTGTGGTAGGACTACCTTCGTGTTGAGGTTGTCCTCTGAGGGGGAACCTTGCTGTAGAATGCAATTCTGTAAAGGACGCATGTTCCATCTTGCCCATTGGACTAGGTTGATGCATGAAGCCATGCATCCCAGGACCTGTGCTGTCTGACCCATCGTTGGTTCGGAGTTGGTGTGAAGGGACCGAACCAGTGCGATGATCATGTCTATTCGCTTGCATGATGGCCTCGCCATTCCCTCACCTGTATTTATCTCTGCGCTGAGGTGCTCTATGATTTGAGAGGGGTGTAAGGAACTCTTGCTCCGATTGACCACCCAGCCGTGCTGTGAAAGGGCCATCAGCACTAGGTATGTCTCTTTGGAATTGTTCACTGGAGTATGATCGTATCAGCCAATCGTCCAGGTATGGGACAATGTCCATGCCCTTCTCCCGTAACCGTGCTGCCAGAACGATGGACACCTTTGTAAACACACTTGGTGCCGATGTGAGACCGAAGGGTAGGGCCTGAAATTGAAAATGTTGGCCCAATATGTGAAACCGGAGGAACTGTTGGTGATTGCATCTGATAGGGATGTGGGTGTATGCATCCTTCAGGTCCACAGACATGAGGTAATCGCCTAACCGGATGCTCCTCAGTGTGGTTTTGACGGTTTCCATCTTGAACTTCAGGGTATTTATGAATTTGTTCAAGAATTTTAGGTCTAGAATCGGCCTGAGGTCTCTGTTCTTCTTCGGAACTAGGAAGAAGATAGAATAAACCCCGGTGCCCACCTCATTGTCAGGCACCACTTGGATTGCCCTGTTCTCGAGCAGGTCCCAGAGAACTTCCTGAACCTGGTGGGCTGTGGCCCTTTTCTTTGAGATGGGTGATAGCACCACCCTGTCTCTGCAGGGCTTCTTTGAAAACTCTATAGCGTATCCCCGAGATATGATCTCTAGGACCCACTTGTCGGAGGTTTTTTTTTTTAAATTCTCGGATTACAAATACCTTTGGGCAGAAACTGCTCGTTTACAAAGGTTCCATGTCAAAGGATGAGGGTCAACATACATACAGAGGTAGTAAAAGAATGCACAATAAACAACCAAAACAACTAAAAGAAAAAATAAAGATACTCAGTTATAACATACTTTGAGATAATATTCATAAAACGAGCAGCTTGAGTAGGCAGCTGGCTGCGGTAACAATAACAGATAGAGGGCACCATAGGCAGTTAGTATTGCAGGCATGCGACCGGGAGAGGAAGTTGGCAGGCTAATGGGCCACTGTCCGATGGTGGTGGAAAATGTCTTGTACCAGTGGAGATGTGAAGCAGAAAAGGAGTCACAAGGAAGGCCCAGTGCCAGAGGGAATGAGATTGGGAAAGGGCGGGCTGTGAGACATGAGTGAGCTGGGAGGTGTTTAGAGAGATCTCTGTTCAGAGAAGCAGTCACATTGAGTGGTAGAGGTGAGGTAAAGTTTGCTGTCACTGTTGAAGGAACAATGACAGTCTTTGCCCCACCGGCGCATAATGGTGTAGTGGGCTGAGGTGGGGAGCGGGTGTTGGGTGGTAGCCAAAATTGTTTTGGCTTGTCGCCTCTGCCTCTGCTTCCGAATCTGGGATTTCTGCCTCTGAAGGAGGAGATGGCACCCTGCATGGGGTTTCTGAAATTACCATAGTGGCCTTTCCCTTGAAAGGAATTGTTAGTGTATGTTTGCTTTCTGTTCTGTTGGAATCTTCCGTTCCCCCGAAACCTACATCGATTGGATGGTAGGTAAAGGGTTCTCTGCTTGTCTTTTGTAAGGTCTTTCCCCTTCCTCTTTTTGTTTGAGGAACTCCTTTAAGCCTTCCCCAAAGAGATTGTTTCCCTTCAGGGGTAGATTTTGCAACAGAGTTTTTGATTCATTGTCCACTTCCCAGAGTTTTAGCCATAGGGCCCGTCTAGCCCTGTTTGCTAGGGCCCCTGCCTTGGCTTCCAGTTTTAGAGTGTCTACGGCCATGCCCTCAGGTACTTTGCTGTATCCAGAGTGCATTCTAGAAGTTCTGCTTCTCTGGATTTGGGGTCAGCTTTTTCCAATACTTCTTCCAGCCAGCAGATTTGAGCTCTGGCAGAGTACACTGCTAACACTGCTGCTTTGGTTGCCATTCCTGTGATCTCGAACAGTTTTTTTAATATGTCTTCCACTTTCTTGTCAGTGGGATCCTTGAGCGAGATAATGTCGCATGGCAGCACTGTTTTCTTACTTAGTGCTGCAATTTGGGGGGTCTATGCCAGGTGCTGTGCACCACAGTGTGGCCTTCTCCTGCTGTATCGGATACATCCTGTCCATGTTCCTTTACTCAGACAGTCGACCCGGTTCTGAGGACTCCCATTCTTTTGATATTATGTCATCAATGGCTGGACAGCTTGGAAAGGTGTCCTTGACCTGCTGATTTTGCTGGATCATGGGATCGAGCTTGGACTCTGGTTTTGTAGCTTCTGTGTCAAACCCCATTGTGAATTTGATGGCCCTCATTAGCCCTGGAACCAGGTCAAAGGAACAGAGTTTAGATGTCAATGAGGGGCAATCTGATACGATCTCCATGTCATCGTCCCCCAACTCTGTGTTCTTCACATCTTCTGGAGCATCTCTGTGGTCCTCGTCTGCTGGATCGGGGGGAGCTGTGTCCTCGTCAATGCCCAGTTGAGGAATGGGTTGAGCGGGGTTAGGCACTGGCATGGGCATTGGTAGAGGCCTAGCCTTAGTTAGCAACTCCAACTTCTCCATGACCTTAAGCATGAAGTTCTGCTGAATCCACTGCTAGATGCCCCCTACTTCTCCCCAGTTGTGAGAGAATTGGGGGAGCTTATCCTTTTCTTTGTTGTTCAGAATTGTATATTTTATGTTGGTTTTGGCAGTGAGATTGCCATTGTATTCTCTTTCCCCGGTAGTGAGAGGGCCGGGAGGAGGGATTATACAGAAATTTATTATTTGTTCTGTTTTATTTATATGTTATTGAAACTGTATAGTTAATTTAGCTTTTGTTAAGTAGTTTAGTTTGTTTATTTTGTATTTTATTTTAGTTAAGCAGCGTCATGTGCTGGCCTTTATCTCATACAGCGGTGCGCTATTCATCCTCCTCTCTTCGCGCCCTCCGCCCCTTTTGTACTCCTCCCCTGAAATTCGAGGTTTATCAGCAGTGTAGATCACTGGGGATAGCTCGCGGGAGAGTGAGGGGGGCGGGGGTGCGCGAACAGGGGAGGATGAATGAGCATGGCTATCGTATCGGGGTTATTAAGTACAGAAGGCGCCCTGGGGCGAAATGGAATCCTGATCGGGGTTCGCCCTGTCTCTTATCCATACCCAAGGGCACTACTGATTTCAGTAGGCAGATAGGCCTGACAACCTCCAAGGTTTGTCCAACTTGGGCGGTGTTATGCAACGCCAGGTCTGTCAGGAATAAGACTGCTATTATTGCCGACCTTGTTGGTTCAGCTGACCTGGCTTGCATTACCGAGACCTGGCTGGATGAAAATTCTGGCCCTATAATAGAGGCCATGACTCCGGCCAGGTACTCGGTAATACACCGCCCGAGATTGGACCACAGAGGAGGGGGGGTTGCAGTCTGTTTTAAGACTGAATTGGGTCTCATGAGTGTGGTAGTAGGGGAAGCTGAGTCCTTTGAGTGTTCAGTTGTAGCAGGTGTAGGCGTTAGAATCTTTCTCATTTACCTCCCACCCGGTGATGGGAAACGCTTCTTACAGGAAGTAGCAGACTTCCTCGTCGACATGTCATTTGAGTCGCCCAGATTGATGGTGCTGGGTGATTTCAACGCCTGGGTCGACGATGAACTCTCACAATTTGGTAGTCACTTCCTCCAATTAATGTCTTCTTTGGGCCTCACACAGGTAGTTCCCGCTGCTACACATAAATCTGGGCACTCTCTAGACTTAGTTTTCCTTCTAGAGATTGATGCATCTGACGTGGGGGTGGAACCAGTCGCTTGGTCTGACCACTACACCGTGAGGTTCAATTTTTGCACCCCCCCCAGGAGGCCATCCCCTGTGGAGATGGTCAGGTACCGCCCATTACAGAATGTTACTCCACAAGGCCTAGCGGCGGTTCTTGACCTGTCATCCCCCGTGTTGGTGAACAGTAATCCAGAGGCACTGGTGTTGGCCTATAATGAGGCCATCACGGTTGCCCTGGATTCTATTGCTCCTGTTCGTGAACATCCTTTTTCTCTGCACCCCAGGGACCCTTGGTTTGATGGGACTTTGAGGGAGTTACGGAGAAAAGGGCGAAGGTTAGAGCGTTGTTGGCGTAGATCAGCCCTTGATACCGACCGCCTTAGATTGATAGAACATTATGCTAGCTATCAATCTGCAATCACCCATAAGAAGGCAGAGTTCCTGTCCAGGGAGACTGCAGTTGCTCAGAATCGACCGGCTCAGCTGTTTCAAACTGTAGATAGACTGTGCAACCCAGCCTGTCTGCAAGTTCGGAAAGCCTTTTCGCAAGCAGAGTGCGATGAGCTCGCTCACTACTTTGCAACTAAGGTGGCTGACATCAGAGCTGATCTGTGTTTGACAACCTCTAAGGGTGATGTTGTAGGGACGTGCGAGAACGCAGTGCCTCGTTTCTCTTGGAGTTCTTTTTATCGACCTGATTTTGTGGATATTATGACGCTTATCCATAGTGTGCACCCTACTAGTTGCAGCTTGGATCCTAGACCGACTACCCTAATTTTGGGTTGTATTGATATCATCGGTCCAGTTTTGGCGCAAATAGTCTGGTGCTCCTTGGAGTCAGGTGAGTTTCCTAGCTCCCTGAAAGAGGCGGTGGTTATACCTCTCTTGAAGAAAGCTTCCTTGGACCCAGACTGTTTTTCAAACTACAGACCTATCTCTAACCTTCCCTTTATTGGGAAGGTTATTGAAAAGGTCGTAGCTGCTCAATTGGATGACCATTTAACCATCCATAGTATCTACGAATCCTTCCAGTCTGGTTTCCGTAAAAGACATAGCACCGAGACTGCGCTGGTTCGGGTGCTAAATGATCTTCTGAGGGCGAGGGATCAAAAGAGACGCTCCATCCTGGTTCTTCTTGATCTCTCCTCAGCATTTGACACTGTGGATCACGTGGTGTTGTTAGCACGCCTGAGGCAAGTCTGCGGAATGTCAGGAACCATTTTGAAATGGTTCTCGTCATTCCTTACTTGGAGATCACAAAGAGTTGTGTCAGGGATTTTTTCTTCCGGCCCAGTCTTTTTGTTGTGTGGAGTGCCTCAGGGTTCTGTGCTGTCACCCATGTTGTTTGCAGTGTATATGCTGCCCCTCGGAAATATCATAAGATGGTATGGGCTGAGGTTTCACTGCTATTCTGATGATACCCAGCTATACCTGTCTTTTGCACCCGACCAGGATCGAGCTCTCTCAATGTTTAACAACTGTCTGGGGGAAATGCAAGACTGGATGGATTCTAGTTGGTTAAAATTGAACTCGGAGAAGACTGAGGTGTTGGTGGTGCACCTGGGTGGTCGGATTGAGAGGTTGTGCACTGGTGCGCCTTCTGGAATTTTTCTTGGCGGCGTGTCATTACCGACCTCTGAACCGTGTGTGTAGCCTTGGGGTGATTTTTGACGATAAGCTAACTTTACAATCTCAGGTGTCAGCTGTCGTCAGCACCTCCTTTTACCATCTTATGAATATTGCCAGGGTTAGGCGCCTTGTTCCATCTGACTCCTTGCCAACGTTGGTCCACACCTTTGTGTCCTCGCGCCTGGACTGCTGCAACGCCCTTTACTTTGGGCTTTCTGGGGTTGAAATCTGCCGCCTGCAGCTGGTGCAGAACGCAGCAGCCTGGGTTTTGACTGGGACAAGTAGGTCCTGTCATATTACCCCGGTGCTGCGCGAACTGTACTGGCTGCCTGTTCAGTGGCGGATCACCTTTAAAGTCATTTTATTGATTTTTAAAGCCCTTCACGATCAGGGTCCGTCCTATCTGAAAGACCTCCTGGTTCATTACTGCCCTGGCCGATCGCTCCGCTCGGCCGACATGGGGTTGCTGGAGATTCCAAGAGTGAGTTTAAAAACTTCAGGCAGCAGAGCTTTTTCTCATGCTGCCCCCACTCTTTAGAATTCTCTACCATGCCGGTTACCGGAGTGCACCTCCGTGGAGATATTCAAGAAAGAATTAAAAACCTTTTTATGGAAAATGGCCTTTTTGGAGGATTAAGCTAGTTAGATTGATTGGATTTTATTGTAATTTATTAAGTTTTTATGATGTATTTATGATGCGTTTTTTATAAGTTTATGTTTGTATGGATATTTGTATTCATGTTATTATTTTGTTCAGCGCTTTGATAATTTCGGAAGGCGCTATATAAATAAAATTATTATTATTATTATTACTATAATTTATTCTATTCCTTTTCTCCATTCAAAGTATGATATTTTAGAAATAATGGGAAGTGATCTCGAGATGTGTAAGCAACCCAGACATGCGCTACAAGGAGTGCATGGATCCTATAGAACACCAGCAGGCTGCTGCCACAAGGTGCCTGCAGCATTTAGAAGAAAAAACTGCTTGCTACTGAAGAAACCACGGCTTTACGAGTGGTCACTGTAATGGGGGCCACCTCGGGAGATTCCTTGCTGCTGTCGCTTAGTCCGCTCGCTAGGGGACTTTTTGAAAGTTGCCTTTAAACCCCACGTGGTCTCCGCTAGAGAGGAGAGAGCACGGGAGTGGCGATCGGCTTTGTTGCTGCTCAGGCCCCAAGCATCCCACTTGGGAGGGGGAGGCTGGAGCTGCAAGTGCTTCTCGATGTGCGCAATCGCTGGAATAAAAGAATTTGGCCCATCAAGCTATTGCAAGAGTGCCCAAAGGATCCCGCTTTTGAGGGGGAGACTGGGGCTGCAAGCGCTTCTTGTGCACATTTAATTCAATAAAACGAGTGGCCCATGCAACCGCGAGCATTCCACTTGGGAGAGGCATACCAGAAGCTGCAGGGCACTCGAGAGCTGCGCGGTGATTTTGAATCCCTGATTAGAGCGAGGACAGCACCACGAGGGATCACGCTTTGCACTTGTGTTAAGCTGTACAGCGACTGAAGCTGACACTGTAATACTCAAACTGTATGGATTTTAAACTGCTTAGCTATATATTTTAAAGCTCTAGCGATTAAAAAATCGCTGATTAGCGATCCCTGTGCAATGCACACAGAAAAGCAGGCTTTTAGTTATAAACTCAAAAGGGATTCACAACCTACAGCATTGAACACACTACCATTTAAAACAGGAAAAACAAAGGGCAGTACTAAGACCTAACAGACATAGGTCAATTAATTAATTGGTCCCATAACCTAAGCAGCCAAAAACACAGACCACAGAACTAGGTCTTTTGAATAGTATGCCTAAGAACTTCTTTTAACAATGCATTCCAAACAATTAAAACCCTGAGGAGATTACACAGGCTTTTGGCCTACCTTAGTTAATTAGCTGAACAGGGACTCCTGGTGTGCTGATAGCCTCTCAGACGCAAAGGCTGAACTGAGAAAAGGGGACTCCTGGGACCAAGGTGTACTGCGAAATTTGATCTGGGTCACATGTGCATCACTAGCCTATCAGGTGGGTTGGGAACCCAAGAGGTAATGTCTGGAGTGTCATGGATTGCAACTAACACAACGACATATTGCAACATCTGGTGGCCACAGCAGGTCAGGGCCCATGGATACTTCCTTTCTCCAGTACTGGAATGGAATGGAAAAAGAGCTGATACTATAAACACTTTATTTGCTGTACTTTTGAATTTTTCTAGTTTATGTCCTCACTGCTGTGATAAGGATTTCAGAATTGGCAGCAGTATTCTAATGGAAGCCTCACATGTATGCCATTATTTTCCTTGACCGCCTTACAAAGTTTAATTCAGCATATTACCTGTGCTGCCTTTTAACAAGCCATCTCACTCATACTGATGATGCCCTTGTTCTAAGTCTGTTGTTATAAAACCAAAATCCCTCTCTTAATAATTCTGTCTTAGTTCAGCATAATTTAAATAATTGGTGGCCTTAGTGTTGTTCTTTCCTAGATGCAGCTGTGGCACAGTACATTTACTATCATAAAACTTCACATCCCACAACTTCCCCAACTCTACTATGTTATCCAAATCGCTATAGATGCTTTTAGTTGCTTTATCTTTGTCTGTTGCATCCTAACCTTGGTGTCAGTTGCAAACTTGTGATCCCCATTTTCTGCCCCTTCATTCAGTTGTGAACAAGGAGAGAGGCATAATTCTACTGAGCTGGGTGTTGGGACAGTGAGTCAGGGATACTGCATTTCTGCAGGCAGAGTGGCCTGTTGGTGTCTTCAGCATTCATCGCACTGATCTGAAGGCCATGGAGTTTCATTGCTTGCTTGTCCAGCCTTGTGAAGCAGCTGGCTGAAGGGTGACCAGTATACCGGTTGGGACATTAAATAAATCCTGGTGGCCCGGTGGCGTAGAGGGTTGAGGCGCTGGTGCCTTACCTCTTCCCACGCCAGTGACCCGGGTTAGAGAACAGACTTGGGTCGTCGGGGGTTGACAGGGGGAGGATAGGATTGAGCATCCCATGAACTGCTCTCCTATCCTGGGGAAGGTTAGGGATTGCCTCGCTCACATAGCGGCCCCCAGTGGAGACCAGGGGCACTACAGGAAGCAGTACACTAGGGGAAACTAGAAAACCAGAAAATCCACACCGGAAGTCTAGCCGGGTGACGGCTGCCAGCCCCAGGCATCCCCAGAGACTCCCCGAGAAGTCACAGAATGCCTCAGCAGCTCCCGGGACTGCAATAAAGAAATAGAGTGCTGGTGCCTCCTCCCCGCTTGTGCCTTCCCCCTCGGAGGAGCGGGGACCCACCCGGTGAAGGGTTACACTGGGGCTACTCCATGGACAACGGCTGCAAATATGAGGTAGGTGGCTGAAGGGGGGATAGTAGGGAGAATGCCTGTGGACCTAGGAAGCCTGAAGGAGAGGCAGCTCGGGCGCACATAAGGGCGATAAAAAGATTACTTAAAAAAAATAAAATCCTGGTAAGAAAGAAGCACAATACCATGCCTCAACATTTTGTCATTGAAGTAACAAGAGAGGAACAGAGACATGACAAGTGAGGGACAGAGACGCTCAAAAATACATGACAATAAATGATGAGGAACAGTGTGGGGCTGGGGCACTGGTCCACGGAATGGATTATGTGAGTGACACATAACATAATCAACCACAAAGATGCAAACTCAAAACCTTGCAAATATGAGTGCAGCACCAGTCTCTTCAAGGTTTTGACCAGTGGCCCAGACCCACACTGTTCCTCGTCATTTCATTTATTGTTGAGCAGCTCTGTCCCTCACTTCAGTGACAAAAGATTGAGAATGGTATTCTGTTTGTTTCAATGCTTATATTGCTCAAAGTTAATGTTAGCATTATGTAATGTGAACAATTCTTGCTTTAAGGTCTGAGTTTACATCTGCTTTCTGCTGTGGGACTGGGCACTTTTTATTTGGATTTTGAGGGGTAAAATAGGAGACATTTGAGAGGTATTCATGATTACTTGTTTGCTGCTTCTGCTTTGCAATGATGGAGCAAATATAGACTTGTAGAAGGGAACGTGATTGAAGGAGTGTGATATGTGATTAATGTAAACTTCATGACAGTTGTGAGATGCAGGGCCAGATGCCAAGAGGTTCAAGCATGTAACTTAAAGGCAACATTCATTCATTTATTTTTGGACCAGTAAGTGGACTGGGACACAGAGTCATTTTGTAGCCACAACTGAACAGGGACAGAGCTGGACATCCTCCAGCTACAACTGTCTACATTCTTTATTTGCTAGCCTTCACATGCACTGCTTGCAGAACTCACTGACTGGGCAAAAAGGAGTATCAAAAAAAAGCCCATCTACAGGGGAAAAGTATCTGTGATGACTGAGGTCAAAGTTTTAACATTAAAAAACTGTAATCCAGAAGACTGTGGTTGGATTCAGTGTTAACCAGTGCTGTGCTGCGACTGACTTCTTGTTTAACCTCACAGACGCACGCCATTCCACCTCGTGTTTCAGTTTTCCCAGCCAGCTATGCAACTGCATGAAAGCCAGAGGCTGAGCCCACTGGGCGTAGTAGTCTGTGATCAATCATCATGTCCGTCAGGGCTTTAAAACCAAAAAGTAAGCATAAAGTAAACTACTATATTTTTTAGCATAAAATAAAAACAAATACTTCTCCACCCTGTAGATGGGCTTTTGATACTCTTTTTTTTTTTTGACCTACTGGGTTCCAGAAGCAGCGCATGGGAAGGCTAGCGAATAAATAATGTGTAGCAGACAGTTGTAATTCTAGTACTCAATAAATAAATATTTGGAGGATGTCCAGCTCTGTCCCTGAGGGAATTGCGACTCAGACTATGAGCTAGTTGGATGTATTTTATTCTGTACGTGATTTGTCTCTTACAGTTAAATCAGATCAGATTTACTTTATCAACGTTTCCAGACCCCAGGCCTTGCATGAAACAAAACTCTTTATAATGTATTATAATAGTGCATAACGTTAAAGCAGGAGTGCAAGAAGCCAGTGAAAATTTTGACCACTTTTTTATTCTATTTTAGATTGCCCCTTATCTACTGACTTGCATGATACCCTTCTTTCCACAGTTTGAGTCCGCTTTAGTACTTTTTTTCACATCTGAAATAGTAAGAGGAGCGCTCCTTTTAATATGGCTTGGAGCAGGTTTTCCTCAGTGTTCTCAGCTGTTCTTGTACATCAATTGCTTAAAATCACTGCTGTTGTGACTAAAATGAATTATCATGCAGCAGGCAGTGCTCCCTAACCTTATGGAGCAATAGGTATTCAAAAACAGCTGGGAATAGTGATGAAAACCTGGTCACCTGAGCAGCCATTGCATCAGGTTAAGTAATGGATGGTTCAGACTTCGGATGGGGCTATTGGAGGAAATGAGTTGACAGCTGAGCTCTTAATATACTGTATTAAATATTCCTATATGGTGTAACTGCACTCTTAACATTACGGTTATCATCATAAATGTGCACTTATTATATTTCGGTTTGGCAAAAACTGGTTTAGAAAAACTGCCCTTTGTACCCCAATAAGTGCCCTTCTGATCCTCGGCCCGCTCAACTTTTACTATCTTCTGGCACCTATGGTCTTCTTCAAAGAAAAAAAACACCTATAAACAAAAAACGGTCCCTCGTTGACTACCTTGCCCCCCTCAGCCAAGCCACACCCACCCTCTGCGTAGCCACCTCCCCACACCCCCAGCTCACCCCATACTTACCTCCAGAGCCCAGCGCAATGATCTCCGGTGGATGGGGAGCACGTCTGCAGTCTTCAAAGCCGACCGCAAACTGAAGAAATACCAGTAAGCTGTATAATGGCATAAATGTTTGTTTTTTTTTTCAACTTTGGTGCATATCTCGGCCATTTTTGGAAATTTTTTTGCCAAATTTTCAACATAGGGGTTTTGGGGCCCCACCTCATGAACACAGTCACTGTCATTTTGTTGTTTGGTCCCCAAAGGTGATTTCGCAGTCACTGTGCGGAACCACCTTTCAGGACCGAGTAGCGAAATGACAGTGTCACAGTTCATGAAGTAGGCCCCCCAAAACCCTATGTTGAAAATTTGGTGAAAAAATTCCCAAAAATGACTGTTTACGAGCGTGCATTGCGCAGTTCCTATGCACACTCGTAACTTCTCAAATTTTTATTATTTTCACTCCAGATTTTCAACATTGCCATTTTACCACACCTCCTTATGAGCAGTACAGCTATCATTTTTCACATCTCTCCCAAAATGTGTTTTCATGCATGTAGCGTACAATGGCGCGGTCGGTGGGCGAAATCAATGTTCGGGACAGATTAAGACAACTACAATGACACTGTTCATGAGCAGAGGTCTTAAAATGGCTACATTGAAAATTTGGTGAGAAGAGTCCATAAAATGACTGTGTTACGAGCGTGCATTGTGCAGTTTCCACGCAACCTCGTAAGTTCATGACTTTGTAATATTTTCCTTCCAGATATTCAACACTGGCATTTTCCACACCTTCTTATGAACCGTACAGCTGTCATTTTTCACACCCTGTCCAAAATGTGTTTTCACACTTCTGGCACAGAAATGAATGGTTGCTGTGAGAAATCAGTGTTCAGTACAGATTAAAAAAATCACAGTGACACCGTTCATGAGCGGAGGTCCCAAAATGCCTGTATTGACAATCTACTGTAAAAATCCCCAAACTAATTACATTATGGGTATGTTTTGCTTAGTTTCTACACACGCTCATGACTTCACCAGTTTTTTTATATTTTCACTTCGGATTTTCAACATTGCCATTTTTTACACTTCCCCATGAACAGTACAGCTATCATTTTTCACATCCTGTTTGAAATGTATTTTCGCACCAGTGGTGCCAAATGGCATAGTTGCTGTGCAAAATCAGCTTTCTACTAACAAATTGATATTGGCACTGTTCATGAGGTGGGGGTCACAAAAAAAAACATGTTTAAAATTTGGACTGAAAATACCAATGATCGCCTGGGACATTAGGGTTTCCGACCATAACTCCCCACCCTTTAGAGACTGACAGGCATCAGGGGTGTGACTTGGGATTGTTGCCTGTAATACTCCTGCCATTCCACCCCCACCCACACCCTGCAGCCAGTGACAGGCATCAAGGTGTGCCTTGGACTCTTTAGCCCCAGAGTTCACCCCCATTCTCCTATACTGCACCCATCTCATCATATTTCTTATGGAATGGGGTGAGCATAAGGCCCAAAGACTCCAAGGCACACTGTGACACTTGTCAATGTCTGCAGGGTAGGGTGTGGTGAAATGGCGTGGCCGTTATGCCTGATGACCCAAAGGCACACCCCAGTGCCTGTCAGTCTCTGCAGGGTGGTGGTGGGATTGGCTTCAGTTCAATACTTCACTGCCATTCCTATTATGCATCTCTCTAACTGCTACACTCCCAATGCCGATAGCAAGCAAATATTCGGCATTGATAAATGCTTGTTATAGTAGGGTTGAGGATTGTACGCTGTTTATAATAAATGTAGCAGTAGCTGGACTGATTGCACTTCATTCATTATAGCAGTCAGCATTTTAGTCAAGCTCCACTGTGGAATGCTTTTAAAATGATCCGTGCAGAGTATTTAATCTGCTGTAAAGGCTCGTATTGGTAACTGCTGCTTTCACTGTTTCTGTCACGTTTTTGTCTCTGATTGCACCAGGTCACATTTTGTTTCAGCTAGTGTGGTTTGGCTATTAAAAGCCTCAGCTTTCATTGCTGACATAATTGAAGCCCATGATGGTTCAGTGGTGGGTTGTCCGATGGTCCCACAATGGTGCCTCTGCTGCTGCTTGTGCTGGCACCATTGCCTGGATTCGCCATTCTGCTGCTTTTTCATATCTTTCAAAGTTAGCAAAAAGTCAACTTTCTGATTTGGTAGACCCTTCAGTATCATGTATTGCTGTTTTTAAAGAGTATGTGTTTACTTATAATAAATAGACACATCACAATTTTATTTATTCTGTTAATGCATAGTAATTACTTTCTACTTTTATGATAAAATATCTGTGCAGCATGTACTGTATGCCTCCGCCCAACAAACAAGTGGCTTTCTACCTTAACTTATCACACTGCTAGTAAAAAAAATGTAATAGAATTCTGGTCTTATGATGTCAGAAACTGCCAACTACTCAGGAGTCCAATGTATTTCAATGAGGCGCTAAAGATACATTTTTTTCAGTGTAAACAGGTAGTTTTTTCAGCAACAAAGTTTGCTTTTATATGTTTGCAGTGTTGTGGTCCGATTGTATGATTTTACATTTTTTAAACAGTAATTAACTTCTCTCTCCTTCTTCTCATGTAAAAATCTGGTTAGGAAGCAAATATCACCTGCTAAATCATAACAAAAGATCCCAGGTGATAAAAAATAATGTAGAAGGGCAACAAAGATGGTGCAGGGCTTGCACCACAAAGCATATGAGGAGAGACTAAGGGACCTCAATATGTACTCGCTGGAGGAGAGGAGACAGCGGGGGGACATTATTGCAACTTTCAAGAACCTCAAGGACATAAACAAGGTGCAGGTGGGGGACCTTTTCCAATGCAGAAAAAGTATTAGAACAAGGGGGCACAATATGAAATTGGGAGGGGATAGATTAAGAGGTAATGTGAGGAAGTTTTTCTACACAGAAAGGGTAGTCGACACTTGGAATAGTCTGCCACAGGAGGTAGTGGGAGTAAGCACAGTGGAGGGGTTTAAGCATGCCTGGGACAGGCACAAGGGAAGCTTGAGAGGGAAGGGAGTGATGAAAAGCCATTGATCACATAGGGTCAGTGGCCACATACAATGTATAGGGCCTACGGGCAGACTGGATGGGCAGAGCGGTCCTTATCTGCCAACAATTTCTATGTTTCTAATAAAACTGTAATTTTTCAGTGGAAGAAAGTTTTACTTCTCTATAAAAACCTGAAAACAGATTTGCACTTTCCCATAGAAATACACTGCCAACCTTGCCAGCATACCTCTCAACCTGCTGCCTCATAAATCAGGGACAAGGCTTAAAAAATCAGGGACAAAGGACCAAAATCAGGGACACATTTTTAGAATTAGAGATAGCCACCTAGAAAGCTAGTAGAATATGGGGCTTAGTGCAAAATGCATTTTCTAAAGAAAAACAGATCTGTAACTTTAATGCTTGACATTATTTTGTGCTTAAAATTCCCACTGTTTAGCCACAGAAACACAAATTTTAGGAGGGAAAGAGTAACATTTTGAGGCAAAATCAGGGACAGTTGAGAGGTATGCTTGCCTGTAAAGATATTCTGACTTCATAATACAAAGATTCCATTGGATTCTTTTTCACTAGTAGAAGGCAAAATAAAAATAAAATGATGAAAAGGTAAGTGAAAAAAAAAAAGCAATGAAAATCATTACTGAGACATCTCAAGGCCCCAAATCTTCAGTATTTAAGATATACATCCTTGCTAGGCACATGCTCTTTAAGGGGCTTGGAATGGATAACATTATAATTTTTATTAAATTTCAAAGTTTCTGTCAGGAACACTATTACCACATGTAAGGACATAGACAGGGTAGAGAAGGTTCAGAGGAGGGCAACAAAGATGGTGCATGGATTGCATCACAAGTCCTATGAGGACAGGTTGAAGGCACTGAACATGTACTCCCTGGAGGAGAGGAGGGAGAGAGGGGATATGATAGAGACATACAAGTATCTTACAGGGAGGAACAGGGTGCAGGAATGCACTATTTTTAAGCGAAAAAGATGTTCCAGGACTAGAGGGCATGGGATGAAGTTGGAGGGAGGACGATTCAGAGAAGCGTGAGGAAGAATTTCTTCACAGAGCGGGTGGTGGACAAGTGGAACACCCTGCCAGAGGAAGTGGTGGGGCTGAAACAATCACGGGATTTAAGAATGCATGGGATAGACATAAAGGAATTCTGGAGGTCAGGGGTAAGGGGCAACAGACTTCCTGGAAAACATAAACTGAACTTACAAACTTAAATGGGCAGACTGGGTGGGCCATAGGCCCTTATCTGCCGACACTGTCTATATATCTATGTATCTATGTCTGTGCAGCATGACTGCTGGCTCCCTTCCCTTTTGAATTGGCCATTTTTGAAATGGCAAATCAGTGTCCCTACTTTAGGTAGGCAACCTCCCCATCTGGGGTGGGTAAATCTCTGGGGTGATTGTTCCTCAAGGAAAGTTGAGGGCCTTCCAGTGACAGAGGGCAGGTTGAGCTAAAGGGGTGCCTGACCTCGCCAAGGCACGAACTATAAAAATCCACTTTTTACTATCACTTATAACATAATGTGAAGCCATGGTTAAACAGCATGAAGAGTAGAGCTGATTGGATGAGGTCTGTAAAAGGAGGGGACCTGACGATCATGAAGCTTGAGGTCAGTGTATGCCCCCTATATTTCCTTATTAAATTCAAGTTTGGGGGAATAACTTTTGTTTATATAAACAGGTGTAACCCCTAGGCAGCACTATTCTAAGGGCTACTACCTCTGCCTGTATGGCAATACACAGGTTGAGGAGCCTGAGTTCTCTAATTAGGTGCCCCCACCCAGAGAAACGGTATTAGGGTTGCCTGTCTGCTCTGGTATAGCCCTCTGGGAAGCTATAACCCCCACCAACCCTTCTAGTGGGCTATATATATAACAATGTTACATTCACAAACAATAGGCAGTAGTAATATGTGCTCACACCCTTTTCACTTACCACCAGGGCTGGATCTGCTGCAACGGCCCTGGAGACCCCCTGGAAAATAAGATCAGCAATGTGACAATACAGCATTAACGCTGTAACCCAACTAATAATATGCACACTAGCCAGGTTAAATGTGAAAAAAGACAATCAGGTTTATTTAGGGGCAGTGAACAAGGGAAGGGCATGAATCTAGCAGAATGATTAGCAATCTAATTCGAATCAGGATTGTCTGGCATGCACTTTAAGTCCCAACTTGACAGTTCAACAACCCTGAGTAACCAGAATGTCATGCAGGCTAGCCTGAAGCATTGCCCAGGGTTGCCGGCGTTGCAGCTGATGTTGGGGCTCTTAAGGAAAGAAAAACAGTTAAGCATGCACACAACCCAATATTTTGTAATCCAAGCCAGATGGTTCAGTCCGTTGCAAGAACCCAGTAAAAGAAACAATTAGATGGTACCACAATGATTTTTGCTTTCATTTCAGGGAGCTACCCTGATTTGTACTCACGCTACCAGGACTTGGATGCAGTGCAGGTGAGATGTAGACCTCGTGGTGGTGATCCAAGGAGGCTGGGGGAAGCTGGGCCGACACAACTCACCTCTGGGTGGTTGCTACCTGCTCGATGACGTTAGGCAGCAGACCGAATCCCCAAGCCAGTCTTTCACCAAGAATGTCTCTGATACAAGAATAGCAGCCTAGGCCAAGATGGCAGGGCCCAGGCAGGATGAACAGTTCAGAAAAAGTCTGTGATCTTCTGCTGGTGAAGCCTCCAGCTGGCGTAACAGATTCTACCATGAGGAACCAAACTGCAACCCACAAAATACATTCAGCACATTTAAATCGCTAACTTCTATAAACAACAATTTGGATACCATCCAGTTGCAAATTGACAACTTGACTGCACAAACTTTCTGATCCGAGGGTGCTTCTCTCACAAGCTGGGCTGATCACTTCTGGAGCAAGTCCTCAGTCCAGTCACAAGTCACAATGACACTTCTTCTTTTCCTCTGCCGCAGTTCCAAGGCTGGAAATTGGACAAGTCTGACTTCTGCAATAGGCAGTTCAAATTACTGGAAACCATGGCAGGAAGGCCAGCTTAGCCTCTTCCTGCCGATTCCCTTACGCTCCTTCTGGGAGCAGCTGCTCGAAAGCTCTAGATGTGCACTCTTCCACTTCCTACTCTAACTGATCCACTGCTTCAGGCAGTTCTAGACATTTCCCTTGTAATCCAAAAGATTTGATTGGCTGAGGGAACTGTCAGTCACAGTAAGGGCTCCTCCTCCAGGTCCATTTGGGTGCCAAAACTACAGAATTTCCTTCCCACAAGACCCCTGGAGACAGGATCCATGTTATGTCCCCAGTGGTTCGATTGGTCCAAATTTGGGAAGTTCAGGACCCCACATGGTGTCTCCCATTCAAATGTTCGAGCTGCAATAAAAGCAGATTAGACAAATGTCTCTATCTTTACTATAACAGCCAATAAACAATAAATAATCATAGTTCCTAAGAGAGCTCCCTCTGTACAAGTAGCGACTTCAGAATGGAGCAAAATAACACAATGTCCGACCGGTCGCAAGCACTAAATCACTCGGACCCAGCCCAGACTAATTTCTAAACACAGGTTAGCTATGCTCTTAAAGAGACAGGCATGGAGGCTCACTAGGGCACTCTCACACAAATAGGTAGAACTACTGAAGACAGAACACCAGCCTGAGAGTGGGCATTAAGGAGCCCAGGAAGACCTTTTTAGTAAACCTCAATTTGTAAGGGGGTTACACATTTTTATAGTGTAAAAACTTGTGCAAGAAAACTTGTTATCTTGGTGTTCAGCTTGTAAGATAACATGTCATCCTACAAGTTGGGTATGTCATAACCACCATCTTAAAAGTTGGGTGCATCCCAAATGGACTACTGAACCAATCAGAGAGCAGCTTTCAGAGTGCCGATGACAGCCCTCTAGTCCTGTGCACTGCACTGAAGCAAGCAGTTCATATCAAACAGAAACAGTTAAATCTTCAAACAAACAGCAGATTTAAAAGTTATAAATAGTAAACTGATGTTGTATAAACCAAATATGCAATGGATGACAAAAAAAAAATACACAGTTTATCATTACTTTCAGCTGCGAGTTAAGTGAAAAAAATAGGCAATTCTGACTCTGCTGAGCTCCATTCCCACATGGATTTTCCCCCCATGGCAGGGCAAGGAAGGGGAGGACTGTCCTCCTCCGCACACAGGAATCCACAATCCAGACTGGGGTATCGACAAGCTGGCAGGGGAGCTAGACGAGGGCAGGCAGGTAGGGCTTCATGTAGCCCATGGTCACCATTTTCCTCTGCTTTTTCTGCCCAATACCATGGTGCCATGAGTGCGTGCGTGAGCTTGGCAGAAGACTCCAGGAGAAAGGACTGCTGTGTGACTGAACTTCTCTACTGGGACTATATTGCCCTCCTTCCCTCCCCTCCACCCCCCACCCAAAGCTAGTTTTATTTTTAAAGGCACAGGATTTGACTGACAACAGGAACTTCCTGTTTAGGGGCAGGAAGTGAGTGACTACAGAACCACCAAGGACCCACCATCCTAGAAGGGCAAGAGTAGCTCTCCGGCTCCCTCTAGCTGCTGGAGGTCTGCCTCTGAACAAGTAAGCGGTCTACTGAGAAATATAGGATATTCTTGTCTCAGAACAGGACAATCAGGAGCTTAAAGGGCACACAGGCAGAAAGTAAGGAGAGAGAAAAAAAACAGAGGAAAGAGTAAGGATTGCAAACAGTTAAGGGGCCAGAAATAAGACATGATTGGAGTGGTGCAGTGCAGTGGCTGTGGAGCAGCAGTCTTCCGGGAGATGTTCTGGAGGATGCGGTGTTGTCCCATCTGCAGGCACCTCTCTGGGCTGAGGAGGAGGTTGCTCATCTCTAGGCTGAGTTGGCCAGGATTTGTGGGACCTCCTCTTCCATCCAGGGACCACCAGTGCCACTGCCGTTGCCTCAGAGGTTGCCAAGAAAGAGGCGGTTGGACCACAGTGGGCTCAGGGAGGGTGAGGTGGTGGAACAGAGGCACATCCCTCCAGTTGTACCTCTCCACAATTCCCTATGCCATTCTGGCAAAGTGTGGTTCCTCTATGGAGGCACCTACAGTGGAGACCAAGGAGGATGCTGGGAACCTCCACAAGAGACCACAGGAGGGTGGCAGGGGACCCTGCAGGGGAAGAAACAACTCCTGGTGGGGACTCCATTGTTAGGAAGGTAGAAACTGGGGCAAGGAAGGGAGAGGAGGTAAGGTGCCTGCCTGGTGCCATGGCTTGGAGGACAGGGCAGATCCTCAGGATTGCGGAGCAGCTGCACAGGAGGGAGCTGGATGTCATTGTCCACTTAGGGACAAATGACCTAGCTAAGAAAGGGATTAGAGAAGTGCAGGAAGAGTTTGTGGAATTGGGGAGGGCCTTAGTCAAGTATGCACCACGGTAACCTTCTCGGAGGTGCTACCATCTATGGCATAGGAGAGGCTAGGGTGTTCCGTGCACATGGGATTCAATCAGTGGTTGAAAAACTGGTGTGGAGCTCAGGGATCTGGCTTCATTGGGGACTGGGGTCCACCTGGAGTGATGCAAGCCTATACTGGCATGATGGGCTGCATCTGTCCGGGAGGAGAACCAGGATCCTAGGTGATAGGTTAAATGCTTCATTGGCAGGCTTTTAAACTCAGCCAAGGGGAGGCAGTGGAAAGGAGCAGGAAAATCCTAGCCCCCAAACAATCACGGTAGTAAGTGTGGCAAACACCAACATGGAGGTGTCGATAGGGAGAAGGGCAGGGGTAAATGGAGAAAGTGACAAAGGCAAGAAGGACAGGGATGGGGCAAAGGGGTAAGGCCATCAGAAATGGAGGGTAATGAGTACCAATGCCGTAGTCTGGGCAACAAGCTCCCTGAGCTGGTGGCCTTAATGGAAGAGGGATGCCTGGATATCGTAGCAGTCACAGAAACATGGTACACAGAGAACCATGACTGGGATGTTAACATACCAGGGTACATAACCTACAGGAGAGACAGGCAGGGGAGAAGAGGGGGAGGAGTAGCTCTCTATGTAAAGGAAGGGATAAAGCAACTGAACAAAAGAGTAAACAGGGAGGAGAGGAGGCACTGTGGGTCACCTTGGAGACTGGAAAGGGCACCACAATCCGCACAGGGGTTGTGTACAGACCCCCATGTCAGGGGAAGGAATGGACAAGGATATGATGGAAGGCATTCTTAGAATGGCAGAGAAAGGGGAGATACTGTTGATGGGAGACCTGAATATGCCAGATGTTAACTGGAGCACATTTGCTGCAGCGACATCCAAAGCAGGGCCATTCTTGGCCCACAGGTGGCAGGCATTGAACAGCTAGTTTGGAACCCACTCGTGAGGGAGCAATCTTAGACCTCGTACTCTCAAACGGGGGCAGTGAGAGGATCTCAGATCTAGAAGTGGGTTGCCATCTGGGGACAAGTGACCATCAAACAGTGTGGTTCCCGTTAAACTCAGCTACAGAGTCAAGCCATACAAAAGTGAGGGTACTGGACTTTAGGAGGGCTGACTTTGGCAAGATGGGAGAGTGCCTCAGAAAAGCACTAGCAAACAGGCTAGAAGGAGGTGTGGAGCAACAATGGGGAATTATCAAAACTGCCATCACAGAGGCAACAAGCCTTTGTGTGAAGCAAATAAACAAATCAAAATGAAAGAAAAAGCCACTATGGTTCTCAAGAGAGGTGGCTGTGAAAGTCAGGAAGAAAAAGATAGCATTCCAGAAGTATAAGGAAACACAGAAGGAGCAGGACAGAGAGCTGTACCAGTTAAGGCAGAAAGAAGCAGGAGGGAAGTCAGAATAGCAAGGTCCAAACTGTGAGGAAAAGATTAGTCAACTCAGTTAAGAAGGGGATAAAACCTTTTATAGGTACATCAGCGATAGAAAGACAAAGGAGGGATAGTGAGGCTGAATAGAATAAGCGGTGGGTGGGCAGAGGGACAGTGAAAAGCAGGAATACTGAACGATATTTCTGCTCAGTATTCTAAAAGAGAGGGAAGTGCCTAATCCAATTAACAGAAGCACTCTTGATAGGGGGTCGATCCCAGTCCTTTCACAGAAGAAAGGGTTCTGCAGAACTCCTAAAACTGAAGGTGGACAAAGCAATGGGTCCTGATGGAATTCACCCCAGAATTCTAAAAGAATTAAGGAAGGAACTAGTGAAACCACTGGCTACTCTTTTAATAAATCATGGGAGGATGGTGTGGTACCGAGGACTGGAGGAAGGCGGATGTGATTCCCTTCACAAAAGTGGGACCAAGACAGAGGCAGGAAACTACAGACCTGTCAGTCTGACCTCTGTGGTAGGGAAAGTGATGGAGTCACTTGAAGGAAAGAATAGTTGAGTACCTAGAGGTCAGTGGAGCACAGGATCCAAGGCAGCATGGGTTCACAGCGGGAAGGTCATGTCAGACGAATCTAATAGATTTCTTTGACTGAGTGACCAAAGTAGTAGACCAGGGAGGGGCTGTGGACATGGCCTACGAGACTTTAGCAAGGCATTTGACACAGTCCCACACAAAGATTATTAGTCAAATTAACCAGCCTGGGAGTGGGTCCAGGGTGGTAGCCTAAGTAAAACATTGGCTGGACAACAGGACACAGAAGGTAATTGTAAATGGAGTCCACTCTGAAGAAAGGGCGGTTACTAGTGGGGTACCGCAGGGTTCAGTATTGGGTCCAGTCCTTTTTAATGTCTTCATCAGTGGCATTGCAGAGGGACTGGAAGGAAAAGTATGCCTTTTTGCAGATGACACAAAGATCTGCAACAGGATTGATACACAAGGAGGCGTGGAAAGGATGAAAAGGGACTTGGCAAGGTTGGAGGGATGGTCTGACGTATGGCAGCTAGGATTTAATGCAAAAAAGTGCAAAATAATGCACCTGGGAAACAAGAACCCAGGGGAAGAATACACAATGGGTGGGGAGGTAGTAACAACAACAAAACAGGAAAGGGACCTGGGGTAATCATATCAGATGACCTTAAGGTTAGCAAGCAATGTGAGAAGGCAGTAGGGAGGGCCGGGGTATACTGGGATGTATAGGAGAGGCATCAGCAGCAGAAAACAGGAAGTTGTTATCCTCTGTACAGACAGTTGGTGAGACCCCATCTGGAATACTGTGTCCAGTTCTGGAGACCCCATCTCGCAAGGACATAGACAGGATAGAGGAGTCCAGAGGAGGGCAACTAAAATGGTGCAGGGTCTGCAAGAGAAGCCGTATGAGGAGAGACTAAAGGAGCTTAATATGTATACCCTTGAGGAAAGAAGGAGAGGGGGACATGATAGAAACTTTCAAATACCTCAAGGAATCAACAAAGTCCAAGAGGGTAGCATCTTTCAGAAAAGAGACTTGCAAGAACAAGGGGACACAATTTAAATATAGAAGGAGGGCAGTTCAGGGGCAATGTGAGGAAGTATTATTTCACAGAGAGGGTAGTGGATGCATGGAACAGCCTTCTTGAGGAAGTTGTGGAGTCTAAAACTGTGGGAGAATTCAAGAATGCATGGGACAGACATAAGGCAATTCTTGTGGGGGGCAGGAAGATATAGGCTGTTGGTTAAATAGGATCTGCGGCCTATCCTGTAGGTAGGGAAATGGGCAGACTAGATGGGCCTAGCGGTCCTTATCTGCCGTCAAAGTCTATGTTTCATGCGCTACACAGTCGCAGCCTCTACTTGCTGCTGAAACTCTGGTACTGCCACCCACCCTCCACTAGGTGGCAGCTAAGCAGTGAGACAGCTGACCCCCCCCCCCGGGGGAGAGGACAGCAGTATATCTGACGCTTGATTCTTTCCCTCCTCTACTGACCCTCAGCAACCCGTGCTTGTTCCCGAACACGGGTCGCCAGCATGGCGCGAGGTGTGGAGTCCAGCGCCTCAACCCTCAGCACCACTAGGCCAGTTAACCGGGACTTTCATAATTGACTCATGGCTCTGGAACTCGTGTGTTGTGGTCTTGTACTCTTACACTTAAAGATAAATTGCATACTGTATTTATGAGTTAGTCCATTGCCTGTCCCCTATATATGAAAAAAGTTGTCTGTGAATAGCAGTGTCCTCTAGTGTGAGAGACTGCAAATGACAAACGTGTTACTAATAATAACAGCAGAGTGCCCTCTGGTGGTGGTTTCTTGAGACAGCAACATATGAAATCCGTTAATTAAGTTTTATGTACAACAAATGAATTAAAAATATCCGTAAGTACTTTACAAGAAACAAAAACCAAATTCAAACTGATATCATTAGCAGCAAACAAAGGCATTCGAATACATAGATACAGCAGTAGATTAGGCAAAAACAGCTTAAGTAATTACTACAGTTGCCCAGTGGTAAAACCCTGTTCAAATAGGTAAGTCTGGGGCACTAGACAGCCATCTTCCTGGCAGGATGGTCTACACAAGGGCTCCAGACCCTAATCTCATTGATAGCTAAATAGCACTTTTCTCACTGTACAAATTGCAGATTAAATATTGCAAGGGTATGCCTAACGTCGTGTGGAATAGATTGATATCACACCTGAAATGGGGAGTCTGAAAAAACAGCAGCCAGGACCGTCGAACTCAGGGCAACAGAAACAAGGACAGGCCATGGGCCCACCGAGTAATTCAGAACCAAGCAGTTCGACGGGTGTGGCAGATCCTCCATGGCAAAAACTCCTGGAGTCCATGCGGGCCATGGACACAAAAATTTAAAGAAATTTGTCCAAACTAGAGAGCCATGATGCACAGCTTACCAGTTTAGCTAAACAAGGGGGAGAAGCAGAAAAATGGACCACCTCTACACTTTCCATGGTAGCGACCCTCACGCAAGGCAACGGTCAATTAAAGAGTCGATTGGAAGCCTTAGAGAATGAGACCAGAGCAGGGAACTTCCGCATCGTGGGTGTGCCCAAAGGGATGGAAGGAATGCATATACTAAACTTCCTCAAAGATTGGCTTCTGGGCAAACTCCAACAACCAGAAGATTTCGATCTCTCCACACTTAGGAGAGCCTACAGAGTGAACCAACGAGCAGTTTCACAAAATGCCTCACAGCACCGCACCATCGTAATAAAGACACTGGGGGTAGAAGTAAGGGATGTGGTGCTGGCAGCAGTGAGAGTGGCGTACCCCTGGAGATCAAGGGGAGCAATGTGAATCTACCCGGATTTATCCTTCCAGACTAGAGCAAGGTGCAAGAAATTCAATGCGGTCAGACATCATCTCCGAGCTTTGAGAATAATACACTTTTTTCTATTGCTAGCCCATCTCAAGATTGTATATGGTGCTAAGTCGTGGTAATTCATCGATCCTAAAGATCCAGGTAGGTGGCTGGAAAAGTACGAGTCCGAATTCCAGTCATGTACCGAGACTGCAGCAGAAACCCCAGAGAATGAATTTGATGGTGATTGATCTGCTTTCAGAGAAACGCTGCGTGTAGTCTTATTTCCCATATCTACCTCACCTGTGTGAGGCTTTTTAGAGACACTCTGCCATTTCAGTTAAAAGATAATTTACAAGGGGCATAAGACTTGAGTATAATGCCATAAACATTACGTTTTAAAAAGTGTTTATGTTCACTTCATATGGGTGAAGTTGTCAGGCTGTGGGGACAGGAGATTAATATTTTTGGGATTACAAATGGTGTCTACCGCATGGTTGAATGTTACTGCATGTGGGTTTTAATTTACCACTGTCCACATTCTGCACCATCTTTTGGTGTTTATGGTGTTTCTGAGAGATAGTTAAAGAGCTCGACTAATTACATAAAGTTGATCAGATGTAGATTCCAATGTTTAGGTTTACTGTTCTGTGTGACATAGGTGAGAAAGTACTACGTTTTATATGTTTAAAAAATGGGGGAAAAGCTGTTGATGGGAGAGGGGGAGGGGACTGAGGTGTAGACTTAAGCTTCCCTTAATTTTTTCAGAATGCTTGGTTAAATAGCAGCCCATA
Organism: Neoceratodus forsteri; assembly: GCA_016271365.2. Taxonomy (NCBI): domain Eukaryota; kingdom Metazoa; phylum Chordata; order Ceratodontiformes; family Ceratodontidae; genus Neoceratodus; species Neoceratodus forsteri. The sequence continues at coordinate 454,511,115 of JADMNL010000024.1, read as the reverse complement.
GTAGGCTGCGGAATTCTCCCTTTCTAATTCTCTCTAATGTACAAGACCATAGCCAAAGAAGAGTCTGGCATTTCTGGACTTTATCAGAAAAAATGATAACTATGACTGTCCCCCAACCCCTCAATGTACCAGAATATAATGTGAAATGAAGTTGAATATCAAATGTGTGTAAGTAATAGCTTGAGTAACCAACCACTCAATGTACCTCTTGCTTTATATGAGCGCATGTTGTCATCGTATTAACAAGAAAATAATAAACATAAATAAAAAAATAGGTAAGTCTTTAACCTTGTATTAAAGGAACTTAAGGTGGGAGCAGCTTGAATAAGAGGTGGCAGAGAGTTTTAGAGTTTGAGACCATGCATAGAAATTGCTCACTCTCCCCAACCCTGATTAGATAGAGGAACAAATAGTAAATCTAAGGAACTAAATAGTGTCATTCTATTTAATATGACTGGGACCAACAAGTCTGTAATATTAACTGTAGCCAGGCCATGAAGGGCCGTATAAATGCAACAATCATCTCACCAAGTAGGGGGCAGGGTGGTTATTAACAGTGTCCATCAGAGCACTGGGTGCCTTGGCACCTAAAGCTCTGTCCTTAGTAGGAGAGAAGAGGACTAGTGATGGGGAAATAAATGGAAGGTTTAGGTGGGAAAAGAATTCTGTTTACAGGTTCTGGGAGTTCCCAGTTGGAGGCAGCCACTTGAGAGTACTCCTAAAAAGTGTGTCCAGTCATCAGGATAGCTGAAGGGGGGCCTACCAGGCCTGGCAGAGAGGTAGGGCACCAGGCACAGGATGGCATTTGCATCCTCCAGCACCCTGCAGTGATAGCGAGGTTTGGGGTCCCTATACAGCCTCAGTGGGCAAAGTGAGTTTTCTAGGTGGGCACCCCCTCACGAGTATGCATAAATGGCTTTTGGGACCAGAAGGAGTCCCTGAAGATTTAGATGCCCAGAAAAGAAAGTTGGAACCCCAGATAGTTAGATTAGTAATTACCCATGAAACTCATACTTCTAAACTAAAATGTAACATGCTAATGTGTACTGTTCCCAAAGCTAAGAGTTGGCTGCCTGCACCAATTGTCAGGAAGAGATCTCAGAGGGCAGGTCAATTCGGTTGGTGCATAAACTTTCAGTAATGTTTGGACTGAGGCAATCTGCAGAGATGGTGGGGTTCAGGATCCATAATGGGCCCCTCTGGGGTACTGCTTCACTGAGCAAGGCTGCAAGCTTGACTGATGTGATCTGAGAAGCAATAGCAGCTTCGGTCTTGCAGTATCCGAAAGCAGTATCTGGTAGCATGGTAGGGCAAGTCTCAGGATCACCTGGCTAATAGCCAGGTCTTTAGGTATTAAGGGATGGAGATTCCATGTAATAGTGTAAAGGGTCAGGTGATCCACAGGTAACTGGCATGATGCCCTGGTGAAAACTGGATGCCCGTGATGAACTATTCAAAGCGTTTATGTGTTCTAGTAATGAACCGAAACTGCTCGAAATGAACGTTCATGGACACTTCTATTCTCCCAGTAAAGGAATCGCACAGGAACTGCCACTCTCTGTGCTGCGTGATCTTTAATGCCATCTATACTGATTGCTGTACTTGGAATGGATGAAGGTATGGCAGCTGTGCCGTATTTAATTGCAAGGTGACTGCAGGAAGCCATAATATCAGACACCTCCAGACACAGGTGTTATACTGGGCCACACCCACCCCATCAGGGCATATACATAAATTGAATGGCAGGCCGAAGCAGGGGTTGCATAAACAAGTGAGAAAAGCTTGAAATCAGTCATCTGCTGGACTCATAGCCAACGAAGGAGCATCACAATCACCATCTGGCAGTACCCCAAATGGCAGAGAATTGCAATTTTTTAAGCCAGTGAAAGTCAAAAACTCTGTCTTACCTCACAGCTAATGGAACTCAGCTGGGTAGTTAGAGCTGCTGCTTTCAGTACTGAGGGTCTTTGGTTTGAGTCCCAGCAAAGGTGAAAGGCATATCTGCCAAGACAGAAGTGGCAGACAAAAGAAAGCAGGATTGGCCGGCCCATCTTCGCAGCACTTGCTTCCTTGGGGAGGGAGGGCTCCCGGTCTCCACCGCAGTATGGCCACCTCAGTGACCACAAGTGTTGGTGCAGGTTGGAGCCAATACTAAGGGGGGGAACATCAGTACTTGGACACTTTGGCATCAGATGGAACCACCACAATATCCAAGGGATGGGAAAACAGAAAAGAAGGGAAAAAAAAACTGAACATCCGCCACAGGCCGTGCACTGCCAACCACGTCCTCACTCACTTACTAATCCTCAAACTCCTGGCCAGAGGTGAAGGGGTGGCCTCTGGCAGCCCTTTCAATGGGGGGTTATTCATGGGGGAATATTTAAGCATCAGGCAATTCCTGGAGATGGCGGGTGATAGAGCTCAGTGGTGCAGTGGACCAAAGTGTGCCAGTTAGGTGACAAAGGCAGAAAAACGTACTAAATTAAAAAAAAAAAGAAAAGAAGGCAAGATTCCCAAGAAAGGGAGGGAAGCAAGAACTGCTGTGTCCATAATGGGACTTGGATCCTTGTGTCTGTTCTCTTGCATAATATCTACAAACTTTGTCCATAATTGTGGACGTAATAATACAAGACATAATTGCATCCAGAAGGTACACAAGAAGAGGTGCACCAGCAATAGGTGTTTTCAGTGCACTAGTCTGGTTGCTTTTTGATGCAACTGCCCTTCAGCAGTGCAGCAACCGATCTGCATGGATGCACTGGATAGGGGCATGCATGACACAGGAAAATTTCTGTGTCTTGGGGTAAGGATGTTATACTCACTGGGAGCTTCCTCACACTCACACTACTGTGGATTGCAAGGCTAACTTTTTGGAAAGATTGTTGAAACATGGGCACCACTGGTGCAAAACAATAGGCACAGAAAATTATTTCAAGTGCTTGACTCTCTTTACTGGGGTGGTTATCATATTCCTTAGAAGGTATATCAGTTTACTGGTCTAGAGACCGCAGTCACTCATCTGTTACACAGTTCATTATACTTTTCCAAAACAACACTGGTAGTGACTTTTATTTTAATCCCGCCTCCTGTGGCTATTTGTATTTTCCTGGACTCTCCCTATCCTTTACTGTAGCGGCATCACCATGCTTGGAGGATTCCCTGTCCCCCTCTTGGCTAGGCATCACTGTGACATCTCCTGTGACTCTAGATTTCTGTGAAGGTAAACTGCCATGCCATGAGGATGCCTTGGTTGGCACTCCCTCACCAAAAACAAGCACAAACACCACCAACTCTCCTTAAACACCTGCCTCAGGGACTCCCTGGAACAGGTTGACTCTTTCAGATACCTAGGAATCACCTTAGACCCACACCTGTCCTTTGAAACCCATATAACCAATGTTGCTAAAACCGTGAATACTAGACTGGGCTTACTCTACCGGCTTCATCAGTACCTGACTAAAGAGGCCCTCTTTGCTGCAGTTCAAAGCTCCATCATCTCCCAGATTGACTATGGTCTTGTCATCTATGGCACTGCCACTACCACTGCAGTCAGAAGGATTACTACTACCCTAAACAAGGCCTGTCAACTCATCACTGGGGCTGAACGGCTCACACACACCTGTGACCTCTACTCACAAGCTAACTGACTTCAACTTGACAATAGAATTCAATACCAAACCTGTGTGGTTGCTAAGTAAATACAGTTGGGAACTACCCCTCCCCGGGTCTGTTCACTCCTTCAAATGAAAACCAGCTCCAGAATTATCAGGGGATCAAAGCCACAACCTTTCCATATCCCTCACTGCCGCACAGCCATTGGCCAGCGTTCATTCACCTACAAGGCACCCATTTGGTTTAATGTTCTTGCCAATGATACTATCAATACCACTGGGCTAGGGCCTTCAAATCCATCCTCTGTAACACCCTGGTCGCTTCCAGCATCTGTGACTGTCATGGATAATGTCTATGTAACTCCACTCCACACTACCGCTCTTTCCTATATCTAGCCCCTTACATAATGCACTTGCCCTAGTTTGGCCTCTGCCCCACACGCTCTACAGCACCTGACAATGCCACCTTCCTGGCAGCTCCATCCCACCCCCCCTTATCCTTACCTACCCCCACCTCTCCTCTCTTCTCATTTTCTTACCTCCCGCCTTGCCCCTCCCATTTCTTTCTACCACCTTCCATTGCCCTCTTCCTTTCCACTTTACCCTCTCCCTGTCTGTTCGAAATTAATTTGATATTGTTTACCCTTATTTGTGTAACAATTTTGTATATTGTCATGTGATACCTATGTCTTGATGTGGAACCTTTGTAAAAGAGCCCTGAGCTCAAAGGTAATTGTAATCCTAGAATTGAAATAAATAAATAAATAAATGTTCTAGTACCCTGACTACTTCTAGAAGCCCCAGCCCTGTGGCTAGATCTTACCTCAAAATGTGCCCCACTACACCCGCGCAGGCACCTCATCACCTGTCCTCCCAGCGGTAGCTTTCATGCAGAATACACTGCAGGCTCTGCATTCATCTTTGGGGATTCCCTCCACTAAATTGCATGGGAATCTCTCCTACCTTACTCTGCCACTCACTGGCAGTATCTGTATCTCCATCCTCTGGGTGCTCTGATAGCCTTCTCTCATTGTTCCTGCAGTTGCCCCACCATACAGGTGCCCTGATTCTCTTTGCAAACCTGCCTTAGGCCTGAAGTCCATCATGGGACATTCCTTGAGGGGATACTCACCCAGGGTTCCCACACCCTTCCTTGGGTCCCACTAGCTTTCCTCTATGGGCAAGCCTGAGAATTAGCATACTTTGAATCCTGGCAAGAGCTAGCAGGGCAGGAGATATCTTGGATGCTTTAAATGCTACCTAGCCCCTGCTAGGGCCTCCCTACCATTACATGGCACCCATGAGGCAGTAAAGTGTCTAAAACCTCATGCCACCCTTGAGCAGTGAGGGAAGTGTGGCACTGTTCCAAGGTGGGAGTTGGCAACAAGGTCCACTGTGCCCCTGGCCTAAGTCTTGCAGCCAACCATATGATGGGGCACAGCATAAGCCCACCCCCCCAGGCACCTCCATGATTCCTGGCACCCAGCGCCCTGCTGGCAATGCCTGCTGTTTCCTTCAGTGGGTACCTTGCAGAGGGTGGCCCAACCAATCCTTCAGCAGTGCCCAAGGGCACTTGCCCCAGAAGGGAACCTGGGTCATGACTCCCCTTCTCTTGTGCTCCCTCTGCCTTGAAATTCATTGCCTCAAAAAATAAGTTTCCACACACCCTCCTATGTACTGCCTGAGCATCACCCACACAAGCTATTTTCAAAGAGGGTGGTGTCAAGGCACCTTTCCCTCTGCTGAGCACACTAATATCAACCACCACCTCCTGCTGAAAGGAGCGGGCTATTACATTTACAAGTGCCCCTGCTGTAATTCACTTATGTGTTGGTTCAAGCACAAATGGTTATGCTGTAGGTATGGAGATGGTCAGCAGCCAGTCCTATCATGCTGTGAAGTGCTTACTTATTCATGACTGACACTGTGTACCTCAGCTACCACACTGCCCCATGGGATCAGCAGGCATGCATGTGGCACAGCAGGATCCTTGTGACGTGTCTCTGACATGGTGCAGCACAACAGTGCCATTTTGGACCCTGCACAATGGCATGCATTTCTGTGCATGTCCACGCTGAGCATCAGCATTTGAGAGCAAGGTCTCCTTCTCCCCTGTATCCTGATCTCTGGTACCAGGGCCATATGCTGTGCTGTTTTCTGTCAGTGAATGTAGGGCTAGCCTGCTTAGACCACCTTTTTGTGGCCTGCCTGCTGTGTCCATGTCATACCTGGGCTCCCATCCAACCCATTTGTGACTTGAGTTAATGGGGATGCTGCATTACAAATCTGAATGCAGTTCTGTCCTCCATATCCACAAACGTGTATCACTGTCGGCTCTGCATCCACGGTGTGCTGCAGGGATCTGAGAACCTGAAGGGCAGAAACAGGAAAAGCTGAATAAAAGTATTTAAAAGTAAGTAGGTGTAGGGTCTACAGTGTCATTATAGGCAGGGGAAAATGGGCGGACTAGGTGGGTCAAGCAGTCGTTATCTGCCAACAAATTCTATGGTTCCATTTTTCTAAGGGAGAGTGGTGCCAAAACCGGAAACCACTTTCAGAACCCACGACACAGAGTTGTAATTACTCGGGGGGGGGGGGACAAGCAACACAGAGCAGATCTGAGTTATCTCTTCTGTGAAGCAGAACCCTGATGGTTAGAGGGAACTGCATGTCAGAAGTGGGGGTTGCCACACCTGTTACAGACTGGACCCAAATGGACAGTTCTGGGACCCGGCTCCTGAAGCCGCCCAGAGGATGATGCAATTTGTGGCTCAGGATCAGTTCACACTGTTCACAATTTGTGTTCTGATGAAAATTTAATAAGTTAGAAAGTATGAATGGAAGGTACAGATATGAAATGTCAGCTAAAGTGTTTTGATTATATTTTGTTTTCCAAACCTGTCCCTTTGGTGTCAGAAGCACTTTAACCGATTATTGAAAATCTGCTTGTGTATGCATCTGAATACAGATTGTATATTGCTCATGATATGATAATTGCGGGCACTTGTGTCGCTGTAATTTGACTGTATAATGTAATCTCCCGTCTGTTAGCCAGGTCTCTTTTGCGGAAGAGATTTAGGTCTCAATGAGAATTTCCCGGCCACATGTGGGAGGACTAAAACAAAATTATGCAGATTATTACACAAAAATAATAGAACAAATTACTATTTAAATGGCACAGAATGTTACTACTGGCTACCCTGAAATGGATGTGGGCCCAGTGTCAACAACAAACTAATATGGGAGCTCAAATGCAGCACTGCAGCAAATAAAGACTCCAAAGTCCTTGTTTTTATTAAAGGGGAAGGTACAGTAAGTAAGTGTGCCAGTTCCCTCAGATTCTGAGAACCTATGAAAAGATTGTATCAATGGGCATATTGGGCTTACCTGTAGGCAGTGGTCGATGAGGTGTTGGGGAAAAAAGTGGGGGTACAATGCATGAGGTCTGCATAAGGGGACATAATAAATGTACCGATTGATTTTAAAAAGTAGCCATACACCAGACCCCCTAGTACTCTCTCACTTCAACCTCTGCCTGTAGGTGTAAGCTCCCCAGAGATATAAAATGGAAACAACATATTCACTGTAATTCTTGATCTTCTTGGACCATCTTTACCATTGATTCATATGCTGTGTTCTCAGCCAGAGGCGCTAGGAACCCACGGGAGCCAAAAAAACATCAGGAAGCCTGGCGCTGAGGTAGGCTGCTCGCATGCCTGGCACCACGAGACTGGCTTGCGCTACACAGCCTATCTCAGCAACAGCTCTCAACCATCTCAATACCTTTTTTACAGAGGAGGTGCAGCTTAACCTTAACTGTCAAAACACCTAACTTAACGAGGGCATAAGATAACTCTTGGGACCCGTGTAAGAAGGGTCAATGACAACAGCAGTGTCTTCACAGCCCATACAAAACAAGGGAGATGAACACCAATAAACAGAGAGTGAGCCCGGGGGATGGTGGGTGGGCATATGAATCAATAGTAAAGATGGTCCAAGAAGATAAAGAATGATGGTGAGTATGCAATTTCCATATCTTCCTGGACCTTATCTTCACCATTGATTCACACTGCTGGGTTAGAGTACCAAGCTCAGACAAAAATCCCCTGAGCAGGGCAGTAGGAGATGGAGCTGAAGCATGTTGGCTGGCATGGACATCCACGGTATAGTGCTTGGTGAAAGTGTGCACTGTGCTCCAAGTAGCAGCTCTACAAATAGCATTGGGAACAGAGCAAATTTCTGCCAGGTATGTGGCAATAGCTCTGGTAGAGTGGGCACGAACCTGGCCTTCCAGCTTGACCTAAGTCAAAGGTACTATCCAAGCAGAACTGCATTTGATTGTAACTGGATGACCCACCCATAGAAACACAGAACTTGATGGCAGAAAAGGATCGTCTGGCCCACCTAGTCTGCCATTTCCCTGCCTACTGTATAAGCTGCAGATCCTATTTGATCTATGGCCTACCTCCTCCTTCCTACCACTAGTTTTGCCTTCTGCCTGTCCCATGCATTCTTGAATTCAGCAACTGTTTTTGCCTCCATAGCCTCCTCCAGGAGGCTGTTCCATGCATCCACCACCCTTTCTGTGAAAAAATACTTCCTCACGTTGCCCTTGAGTCTTCCTCCCTCCAGCCTCCTATTGTGATCCCTTGTTCTTGCACATCTCCTTTTCTGAAATATACTGCCCTCTTGAACTCTGTTGATCACCTTGAGGTATCCGAATGTCTCTTTCATAGCCCCCTCTCTCTCCTGTCCTCCAGAGTATACATATTGAGTTCTCTCAATCGCTCCTCATATGGTTTCTGGTGTAGCCCCTGCACTATTTTCGTTGTCCTTCTCTGGACTGCCTCCACCCTTTTCACATTCAATTTGGGTTGAAGGAGATGAAGAACTGCTTGGACTGTCGGGTGTCCTTAGTTCTATCGATGTAGAACCTTAAGGCCCTTTTAATATCCAGAGAGTGTAGGTTGTGCTCCCCCTCATTCTGGAAGTTGAGGAGCTACGTGGGCAACACCACAGGTTGGTTCAGATGGAACTCCAAAATAAACTTAGGCATGAACCTGGGGTGCATGCAGAGAACCACCTTGTCTTTATGGAAGACAGTGTACGAGGGATCCATGAGCAAAGCATGTATCTCAGAGACCCTATGGGCAGAGGTGATGGCCACCAAAAAAACATTTTTCCAAGTGAGGAGTAGCCAGAGGTTTAAAGGGCTTATGAGTGAGCATGTCCAACACAAGGTTAATATCCCAGGGAGCTGCTGGTTACCGTATTTATAAAATGGCAAGAAACAAATCTAGAAATTTCATTGGCTGAGAGATGTCACCTGACAGTGTATTACATCTCTATAAACGCACAGGTAGGTGCCAAATCTCATTTCCCCCCCAAGAATAACCTACTTAGAGCCACTTTATAAGTGTGTGTACCACAGGATTTTAAAACAGCAGTGCAACGAAATTAGGTGAAAAATTTGACCCGACCTTTTTTCATTATAAAAGATTCCAAGCATTTTCCAGTTTTATTTGGTGGTACAATTTTCTAATTTCACCAAAATTTAAGTATTTTATAAACTTTTTAATTCAAATCTCAAGAGAAAAAAATGACCGCCATATTTTGCATTGAAATAACATTGCAGACCTGGCAAGGGTTAGTATAAAGAAAAATTAAAAAAAAGACTCATGGTGCATTTCACAGGAGGTAACTAGACAAGTTAACTTGACAGGTAAGCTAATATTTTTCTTAACTGTAGCTGAAATTAGCTTTTTTGGAAAAACATTATTCATTGCACTGCTGCTTTAATGCACTTCCCAAGGGCCTAAGGACACTCTGCCTTCAGTCTTGTGCCGTAATACACCCCGGGGGCATGCATTAAAATCCTATAATGCACTCCTTGTCATGGCTTATTACTTACATATAGATAAATAGAGGCAATGGATACAGCACAAAGGCCTAAATTCATGGGAGGGACTATGGTTTCTGACTCACCAAAATGGTGGACGAGATTTTGTAGTAAATCTCACCCACCATATTGCCAGCTTTCAGAACTTGTAAGTGCAAGAGTATGCCAGCTTGTGCTGCACTTCAAACTCCACCCCCCACAGTCCCAGTTGCCCCCTACTCCTACTCTACTACTACTATTACTAATCCTTAAATCCTGACATTAAAATGCCATGGTCCCATCAGACACAAGAGGAAGCATCATGGTAATATATGGTAATATATTCTCCCTGAGCCAGAACTAGATAGTATTCAATTCATGATACAGCGTGCTCACTGATGACAGGCATAGGATGCCAAAAATAAGGCTCTAACAAGGGTAGTTAAATACTAATACAATTCAAGGAACTCTAAAGACAGAACATGTAACCCAAGCCCTAAGCCTGTTGATGGATACTCGCTAGAACAGATGGATGTGATGGACCCAGAGTATAGAAAAGTACCATGGTCTGACGGAGGACTCAAGATAAAATGCTTCACTGTAGCATATATATCACCCCCACCCCAATCACTGCCTCCCAAATGTTTACAACAGAAATAGAGAGTTTTTTGGTTGCTACTGATAGATAAGTGTAACCCCTAGGTGGCGCTATCCCAAGGGCTACTACCCCTGCCTGCTTGGCTAGTAGCAGGTTAAGGGGCTTGAGTTCTGAAATGGATGCCCCCTTCCGGAGGTCAGGGTTGGTAGTGGTCAAGCTAACCTGGGCACAGCCCTCCAAGACACTGTAACCCCCCTATTTCCTTACTAGTGGCTAGAACAATACACAATAATCACTTTTCATAATACCCCTGATACACCACGTAAGTACTCACACTGTTTGCACTTACCACCAGGGCTTTCCTCTGGCTCGGCCCTGGGGACCCCCTGTAAAACAAGGTTATACACAGCAAATAACAGTAGTACAGTACTTTTGCACAAACTGGAACCACAGTCAGGGTAAATGCAAAAAAGAGTTAGATCTGATTTATTTAAGGGGCTTGAGCAAGGAAGGGGCGTAATCAGGTTAATTTGCTTAAAGGTTCTGTCAATCAAACAGTTATGCATGCACTTCAGGGTCCATAAACAGTCACACACTCTGGGTACCTAGATGGAGAATGGTGGGCTAGCCAGGAACGTTGCAGCTGGTTGGGCCCCTGTGATGGAAGAAAACAACATGCACAACACACACTATTTGTAATCCGGGGCCGGAAGGCTCAGTTCATGAAAAGAAACAACGAGACAATCAGATGACACACTTTCAGATTAGGCTGTTGTTGCAGGGAGCTACCCTGATGATTACTCACGATACCCAAGACTGGACACAGGCTGGACTAAAATCGAGATAGCAGGTGGTTAATCTGGAATGCCAGGAGAAGCAGGGCCCACACGATCCACCGAGGCATCGTTCCTGTTCAAGCGTGAGCAGGGGGCTGATCCCCAAGAAGGTCTCTCGTCGGTGGCTTTCTCTGTGCAGTGGGGTAGTCTGGCAGGGCCAGCATGGCATGGCCCAGGCCGAATGGAGATGAACGCGGATTCAGTCCGATTAGGTTGGATAAAGCTTCCAGCAAGCAGAACACAGTTCACACAGTGGGGAACCAAATCACAACCCGCTTTCAATACACAGTACATTTACACGTAAAGAAATTCTACTGTACCAGGCAAACCGCTCTCCGGTCACGATCACAAAGTCTCTGCACAAACCAGGGATTCAAAAGCAGCTGAAAATCCTGACAGGCCGATCGCATTCAGCAAATCTTCGGTCTTCTTCAGGTTAAAGCCTGGTCATAGTCCAGTGGATTAAATAGTCCCCACAACTCGGATTCAGTCCAAATAAACTCTATTTTCCCTCTAAGGGACAGCAGGCAGACAGGCAGGCCAAAACTCAGCCCTTTCACAGTTCTCCCATGCAAAACTACACAGAACTGCTTGACTGTCTCAAGCATGTTGTTTTTTCAGCTCCCAACTTAGATCTGACTCAAACTGCAGCAAGCCTGGGAATTTCCCCAGAATACAAAAGGTTCAGTTGGCTGATTCATCTGTCAGTCACAACAGGAGCTCCCCCTTCAGGTACAAAAAGGTGCCAAAAGCCCAAAAAGTACAGTTACGTAAGGACTTACCGTAACAGTAGATCTTCGAGAGAGGCTCTTGCAGTAGGTAATTACATATAGGACTGACGCAGGCAGGCGGCAGGACCCCAAGGAAAAATTTCTAGCTAGCAGTCCCTGGCAAGGGACCGCCCCCACATCAGGTGACCGGCGTCAGGCGACGTCGGTATAAAGGGGCGGTCCCGGACGCCCGCCTTCCAGTTCTTTCCCGCCATGGGCCAAAAGAGGCCAGACGAGAGAGGAGCGGATATTTCTCTATATGGAAAAGGAGCTGAAAAAAGCCTAGGGAGATGGAGGGTGGAAAGGTATTACCTACCGCAAGAGCCTCTCTCGAAGATCTACTGTTACGGTAAGTCCTTACGTAACTGTACTATCTTACTTTGAGAGGGCTCTTGCAGTAGGTAATTACATATTGGACTGAATCCCAAGCAGTCTGGAATAAAGAAAAAGGCACCGGGAGGAGGAAACTACTCCACGAAATAGCTCTAGCCATGCAAGCCTCAAGACAGGAGGTCTTGCAGAACAGCTAGCCCAAAGCCTGCTCTACGGCAAGAGGCAATATCCAAACTGTAATGTTTCATAGAGGTATGGACGGAAGTCCAGGTGGCGGCAGCGCATATATCTGCCACAGACACATTCTTGAAACAAGCCGCAGAGGCAGCTACTCCTCTTGTGGAGTGATCTCTGACTTGACCCGGGAGGGTCTTGTGGTACTTGTCATAACAGAAAGTGATGCAATGAACCAACCACTTAGACAGGCATTGATTGGAAACAGCATTGCCTTCCCTTTCGTGAGCAAAAGAGACGAACAACTGATCAGTCTTTCTGAGATCCTTCGTCCTGTTGGTGTAGTATCTCAGAATCCGGTGAACATCCATAGTATGGAGTAAATATTCCCCTTGGTTAGAGTACTGCGTAAAAAAGGCAGGTAGTTCTATGGACTGATTTAAGGTAGACTCTGCTATTACTTTAGGTAGAAACTTAGGATTCGTGTGAAAGCAACTCGTTCCTTGTGAAAAATCAAGTAGGAAGTTTTACATCAGGGCCTGGAGCTCAGAGATTCTTCGAGGCAGTAATGGCCACCAAGAACAGTGTCTTCTATGAAAGAAACTTCAAATTTGCAGAAGCTGCAGGTTCGAAGGGAGGAAGGGTAAGTTTCTCGAGAACAAAATTCAAGTCCCGGGGGGGGCAGGAGTACAGATGGGGGGCCTCAGATGGAGGACCCCTCTGAGAAAGGTCTTAAGAGACCTCCAGTTGAGCGTAAAGTTTGTCTGCGAAGGGAACATGATAGGCCAAAATGGCCGCCATGTGTACCTTCAAAGAGGAATGGCTGAGACCCAGATCGAACAGATGACATAGATACTCCAGCAGAAGCCCCGCTGAACAGGAGAAAGGCTCCACATTCTTGGAGGCAGCCCAAATAGTGAATCTTTTCCACTTCATGGCATAAGTGGATCTGGTGGAGGGTTTTCTGTCCTCCACTAAAATCTCTGCCACTTTGGGAGACACACCAAAATGGGATTGGGCTAGGTCTTCAGGAGCCATGCATCAGATGAAGGGATTTGAGGCCTGGATGGACCAGGGTCCCTGATCCTGGGTCAACAAACCTCGAGATAGAGGAAAGAAAAGGAGGATCCTCTGAATATTGTTATGGAAGAGAACCAGATTTGCATGGGCCAGAAAGGAGCGATCAGAATCATTCTCGCTCCTTCTGAAGCTAGTTTCTGCAAGACTCATGGGATAAGAGGAATTGGGGGAAAGACATAGACAAATCTGTCCTTCCAGTCTAGAGACAGAGCGTCGTTCCTGAAAGCGCCTTGCTCTGAAACAAGCGAGCAGAAGATGGGAAGTTTTGCATTTTGGGGGGATGCGAACAGGTCGACCTGTGGTGTTCCCCAAAGTTGGAAAATATTGTCTAGGACCCCTTGGTCCAGTTCCCACTCGTGAGTCAGAGCAGAAGAGCGACTGAGCCTGTCTGCTAGGGTGTTGTCGACTCCTGGAACGTGAATCACCGTGAGGTGAAGGTTGTGTTGTGTTGCCCAATCCCAAACCCTCATTGCCTCCCTGCATAGAGGGTAGGACCGAGTTCCTCCCTGTTTGTTGATGTACCACACTACGCACATGTTGTCCATCTGGATGGCTAGGTGGCCAGGAAGGATGTATTGGTGAAGGGCTTGGAGAGCGTACAACACTGCCCGAAGCTCGAGCACATTGATGTGAAGAGTTTGTTCTAGCCTGGACCAAGAGCCCTGGGTCCAATGAGGGCCTAGATGGGCTCCCCAACCTTCGCCTGAGGCGTCTGTGGTTAGAGTCTGGGAGGGGAGGATGAAAGAAAGGGACCCCCCGAAACAGGTTCTCTTGAACCATCCACCATTGCAAGTCTCGCATCATCGGTGATGAGATCAGAACTGAATGATCTAGGTCATCCACTAGTTGATCCCACTGAGAGTGTAGAGTCCACTGAGAGATCCTCATGTGGAGTCGAGCATGGGGGACCGTCAGTATGGCGGACGCCATGAGCCCGAGAAGGTGAAGGACCGACCTCGCCGAGACCATCCTGCGGTTGGATAACAGACATATTTGGGTCTGAAGGGAGGCCGCCCTGTCCAGAGGCAGGAAGGCCTTGCCCATGGTCATATCGAGGATCGCCCCGATGAACTGTAGCCTCTGGGAAGGGTCCAGATGAGACTTGGAATGGCTGATGGTAATACCCAGGCAGGCAAAAACCTGCTGGGTGAGGGAGAGGAAATGCAGGAGTTCCTCCCTGGATGAGGCTGCCAGGAGCCAGTCGTCCAGGTAAGGGAACACCTGTACTCCCTTGGTACGTAGGTGGGCCACCACCACTGCCAGGCATTTGGTAAATACTCGGGGGGCTGAGGATAGACCAAACAGGAGCACCTTGAACTGGTAGTGGTTCCCCTGGAACGCAAAATGAAGGTATTTGCGATGAGAAGAGCAAATGGGAATGTGCAGATAGGCATCCTGCATATCCAGGGCACAAAGCCATTGACCCGGCTGGATGAGGGGCAGAAGGATCTGCAGAGACAGCATCCTGAACCTTTTGTACTGTACATAAAGATTCAGGCAACTGAGATCTAAAATCGGTCTGAGATCTCCCGTCTTCTTTGGGACCAGGAAGAAATGGGAATAGTAACCCGTCCCCTGACGATGAAGGGGGACAGGCTCTATCGCTTGCTTCAACAGAAGAGCCGAGATTTCCTCCTGGACCAAAGGAAGGTGTTCTGTGAATACAAGGACTTCAGAGGAGGGTGGCGGGGTGGTTTCTGAAGAAACTCTATGGAGTGTCCTTCTGTTATAAGCTGGAGCACCCAAGAATCCGTGGTTATCCTCTCCCATCCCAGAAGCTGGAGGGAAAACCTCCCTCCTACCAGTTCCTCCGGTGAGTCCGGAGGCAGTGGGAGAGGAAAGGAGTCAGGTGGTGTGGGGCAGCGCCACAGCTGAAGCACCAGCTGCTTTTTTGGGTGGAGGGGGCTTAGCAGCCACGGGGGCCCAACGTTTTGTGGCCCGCCTTCCCTGGGGTTTCGCCTTTGGCCAATTCCGTCTGCGAAAGGGACGGCGCTGCTGCTGATGGGGACGGTGCATAGAATCAACTGATTTCAGAGCTGTCCCCTTCTCTTGCAAATTGGTAATGATGTCCATGACATCACCCCAACACCAGCCCGGAAGGTGGCTTCTGGATAACAGACTGCACCTCCGGGACCAGACCTCACCACGGAGCCAAGCATGATGCCGTAGGCCTACGGCAAAAGTAGAGCTCTGCCCAGCAGTGTCCACTGTGTCGTAAGTCATACGTAGCATGTGGCGACTGGCCGAATGAGCAGAGCGGACAAGATCGACCAACTCCTGTTTGACTTGGGAGTCAGGGCAAGGAGTCCAGCTCGGCTTCCACCTGAGTAAGGATGGCCTTCTGGTAGTCTCCCATGTGGCCGACATAGTTCAGAGCCCGAATCTCCAGTGTGGAGGAAGCATAAATCTTTCTCCCGTACTGGTCCAGAAGGCGAGATGATGAGCTAAGATGCTTTGGGTTCGCCGACCGGCCATGAGCAGCGCTAATCACAACCGAGTCAGCATAAGGGTGAGAATCTAGGAAATCAACACCCTCTGGAGCCTGATATAGCCTGTTTGACTTCCTGGGAAGTGGGGCTAAAGCCGATCGACTGTTTCCATATCGTGGTGACAAGGTTGGCGTGAGGCTCTATCCAGGGTGGCACTAGTGTAGGAGCTGTCACGGGCAGATCCAGATGTTCAGCGAGTTTCAGGCGCTGAGGATCTGGTTCCAAGCGCCACTGATGGACCTCCTGGATTTTCTAGCAGCTCCGTAAAGAAGGATCCTCTGGAGGAGACTTTGGAGGAGTCTTGCGGGAGACTGAGCAGAGAGCGAGGCTCGTCGTCTCTCTGGGCAGCCATCGGAAGAGTCCGATAAGTCCGGGTGAAGAGGAGGAAAGAAGGTAAGACTCCTTTCCTGACCCGAGGGAGGCAGGTCCCTTGGTAGTCCCGAGGGGACATGCCTGCCCTCCTGGACCCAGATGGAAGAACCTGGAGTCTGAGGTGGTGAGGAGTGTGCCGCCTGGGCGTACAGGAACCTGGGATGGCACTGTCGCCGGAAGGTGGCTCTTGACCTCTTTGGTGAGTTGAGCCTTGGTCTCAGCCCACCAGGAGGTCAGAGACTCCTGCAGGTCCACCGGCGGCCGCAAGGGCGGTGGAGGAGGAGGAGGAGGTAGGGGATAAGAATATGGGCTATACCTATATGGAGCGTATCCAAAACCCGGCTGCGGTTAACCCGGCGTCGAGTATTGAGACGTTGAGTACTGCGGCATCGGGAAGCCCGGCGTCGGGTACTGCAATGTCAGATATGACGTTCCCAGGTACACCGGTGTCGAATAAGATGGCAGGTACCCAGAAGACGGGGGGGCTGCCTGCGCAGACAGCCCAGCTGGGAACCTCACGGATGGGTCCATAGTGTACAGCCCGGAGGGAGGGCCCGATGGGAGCAGAAACTCTCCCTGAGTCAGTAAGGCGATGTCAGGGGCCGACAGCGGAGGCACCCAGCCTCCGAGAGGTACCCGACTCGGAGGGCCTGCGTCGGGCCGGCGTCGGGAAGCGATGTCGGGTCTGTCGCTCCAGATGGAGGAGAGACTAATGGAGCAAAGATCCCAACTGCACCCGGGGATGGAGGAAGCCCCAGGGTCAGGATAGGTGACTCTGGTTCCCCAGACGGCAGTGAAACCTGCGGTGAGCCAGGCAGACGGGCGATGGGGTCCATCAGTCGGTTCCCTCGCCGGCCCAGGCGTCGGACGAGCCAACGTGGCCCGTGAGGTGAAGCTCGGCGGGCGCGGAGGAGCCGACATCCGACTCCGAGGCCTTCACCAGAGGCAGGTCAAGAGGAAGGTTGGCCTGGTCCAGTGGGGAAGAAGCCATGCGTCGCCCGGAAGGTCGGACGTCTTACCAGCCCTCTCTGGGCGGGCGTCAGAGGAACCGGCGCCTGGCTTAATGGAGTCGCCAGCGATGGTAGGCCGCAAAGCCTGCAGCTGAACTGGGCGAGGCATCCACAGCCAGGCGCCCACAAGGCCTGGCGTGAGCCTGATGGGCAGGCTGATGCTGCCTCAGAAACTCTGAGGCGCCGTCAAGAGCGATCCCCTCGGGAGATGTTACCTGTGCCCCGACTCCGAGGGAGACACGGTGGAGGAGCCTTTGTCCCGGTGCCTCTCCTTGTCCTTCTTCTTCGATGGCCTTCGGGGGAAGTGGACGCCTGCCTTAGCTTTTTAAGCTCCTTCTCCACAGAGCTCATTTTCTTTTTAAGAATATGGGCCTCCAGGGATTGCTGCCGTCTTTTTCCGGTGCTGGCACTTCTCGACTTGATGATCCGGGCCTAGGCAGAACAGGCACAGGGAGTGGCCGTCCTTGTGCAGTAGTTGGGAGCCACATGAATCGCACTTGTTCTTGTGCTTGGAGGGTGTAAGAGACGACATACAACTATGTTAGCACTGATGTTGTCGAAAAAATAAGATTTTTCAGTAAAAAAATATGACGTAAGGTAGGGCTGACAAAGCACGAACTTTTCCACGAGGCGAACTAATGGCAGGAAAGAACTGGAAGGCGGGCATCCGGGACCAACCCTTTATACCGACGTCGCCTGACGCTGGTCACCTGACATGGGAGCGGTCCCTCGCCAGGGACTGCTAGCTAGAAATTTTTCCATGGGGTCCTGCCGCCGTCAGTCCTATATGTAATTACCTACTGCAAGAGCTTACTCAAAGTAAGATCTACAATTCCTAAAGATTTTGACTCCAGACAGCTTCTGTAATCCGGCTCCATTTTAGGTCCCACCAGAACTGATTGGTCCAATTTGCAGTCCAGGACCAAGATAGTGGAGATAAACAAAACAGTCCTTGCTGCAAGGAAGGCAGGTTAGACAAACTACATTATCATTATCACTCTAAATGATTTTCAGCAAATAGTTACATCTTTCAACAGAGCTCCCTCTCAGATTACATATGACTGCAATCCAGGCAGCTCTTAAAGAGACAGTACACAGAGGCTATACAGGCACTCTCTGACAATCACATTTAAACCGTTAAAACACAGGACACCAGCCTGGCAGTGAGCATTTAGGCAAGCTCGAAGAAGACTTTTCGGGAACACCCATTTGTAAGGGGGTTGCACCCCTTCCCTGCCTAGAGAACACTTGGTGTCAACGTCAAGTCTGTACCATCATGCATTAGTTAACATAAACTTCTTACTTTACTATACATATTCACTACACTTCATGATACTATATCCATTCTGACAACACATTGTGCATATTTCACACAGGTAAATTGAACATTACTATACTGAATCAGGTAATAACTTCCTGTACCTTAAACAATGCAAGAGGGCCTTCCTGTACAGCTAACTTGGGGCTAAAGGGAAAGGGCACCATGGTGAGAGGGAAAGACAAGTAACCTGGAAGTGGCTGTCAGGTTCAATTTGGGCAGTGAGCTTGTTGAGACATAAACACCTTTGTGCACCATATTGAGAGGCAAATCCACTGGCCTCCCGGGAGAATCATAACTGAGGCATACTACTGGCTTGTCAGCTCGGCCAGTCTTTCTGAGGGGGACAGCTTTAGTCTCTGTACTCTCAGCACTGGTCTGGGGACTCTCGTCACTTGTGAGGGGTGCCTCTGTCTGGGTGGGAATGTCCAAACTTGGGGCACTGTCGGCTCCTTGCTCTGCAGGCTCTGTTTCTACAACACTTGACTCCGTTTGCATGAAGCTCAGGCACAATCAAGTTTTGAGGCACTGAAGGAGGATGGTCAGCACTCTCTAGTGTTCTTTTCAAGTTCTGAGTATATACCTGAAAGACTCAAACCCTCAGCCCCTTCTTCAGGCAAATCATACAGTTCCACAGCACACAGAGACTCAACATTTTGAGGCGTGATACTTTACACTTCACTTTCTGGAGCATTGGCTCCAAGGACAAAGCTGGGCGGTGAAGGCAGTCAGAGGCCAGCTTCATCCCACAATTTATCAGGGGGTTACCTCAAAACAGCTGACTCAGTTCATAAGAGGGGTAATAGGCATAGTCACACTCACTTTCGTCAGAAGTGGACTGACAGTCACTATCACTCTGAGCCTGCTGCGGAGGAAACCTTTAATCTGAGACCACTGGGGTAGGTTGACTCTGTCTCTTTCTAGCAGCAGCACGAGTCACCAGACCAGGGGACTCAATTTCTGGGGGTTCAGCCTCAATCATGACTTGGCTGATAGGTAGCAAGTGGTTATGGTGCATAGTCTTGACAGCTTTGGAGTTGTTCTCTGGGCAGCACCTTGTACACGGTAAATCATCCAACCTTCCAACTACTACAGGGAAGATGGTGCCACCGATCAGCAATTTTTATTTCTGCAGTCCAAATAGATAATAACACACAGTCTCCAGGTCGAAGCTCTTGAGTCTTTACTTTTTTATCATGTCTCTCTTTGTTGGCTAGATTTCTCTTGGTGGCCATTGTCTGGGCCAGTTGATAGGCATGGTTCAATTGAGCTTTCAGTTTTTGTACATATTGCAAGTAGTTTTTGGCTCAGACCCCATCTGGGGAGACCACAAAACAGACATCAACTGGCAACAGGGCCTCTCTCCTGAACATGAGGCAGTAGGGGGAGAACCCAGTAGCATAATTTTTCGTGCAATTGTATGCATGTACCAAGGTGCTAATCTGCTGGCTTCATTTATGCTTGTCTTTTGGGTGGAGGCTGCCCAGCATGTCTAGAAGGGTGTGGTTAAAACATTCTGGTTAAGGGTCTCCCTTCGGGTGATGGGGTGGTTCTTGACTTTTGCACCCCCCATAAAGAGGGCATTTCTTTGATTAGTTGACTCTCAAAGTCTCTGCCCCGGTCAGAGTGGATCCTTTGGGGGGCACCATAGTGGACAAATAAATTTTCCTGCTTACCTTGGCCACAGTAGATGCCTTTTGATTTTTGGTGGAAAAAGCTTGTGCATACCATGTGAAATGATCCGTAACCACTAAAACATTGCCAATGTTCCGCTGATCAAGTTCTAAACACAAGAAGTCTATGCAGACTAGTTCCATGGAGGTGCTGGTAGTAATATTAACAAGAGGGGGGCAGCCCTCTGAGGCAGGGCTTTTCTTTGCAGGCAGTGACTACAAGTCTTTACATGATGCTCAACATCAGCCCCCATTTTGGGCCAGTAGAAGCGAGATCGTACCAGGTCAAGGGTTCTGACAATACTGAGGTGCCACATGTGATTGTGGGGGGACATCAGTACCAAATCTTTAAAGGCCATGGGCAGGACCAATTGTTGCCTGTCTACTTTGTCACTACGATCTACTGTCTCTCTATACAACAACTGATTGAGCACCTTCAATCTGGGGCCTTCTTTAAACAATAAAGCAGTTCGCAAGTCAGTGGAACGTAACTTAGATACATCTTTCCCCGCACGCAGGGCATCAAGTGCTGGCTGAATCATAGGATCTTGGGATTGAGCACACTGAATACTGTCATTGTCAAATTGGTAGTGCACTAATATCTAGAGCAGAGTGGCAATAAGCAGCTGGTATGCAGGTGTCAGAAGGGCCCAAGCAATCTACTAAACAGTCCACTGTCCGCAGACATCTGTTCATCTTTATCAAACTTTTGGCACAATGCTCTCGAATGTCAGTTCAGACAACCTAACCCAATCACTCTTGGAAGTGGGCTTTCATGATAGGGCGTCAGCATCAATATGGTTCAGGCCCGTCTGTATTCGACCTTAAAATCATAGGTTAATAGACGAAAGCCACCGTGCCCAGTGGCATCAACAACTGAAGTGTATGTACATAGGTCAACGGGTTATTGTCAGTCTTCACCAATATCTTTTGCCCCATAGAGGTATTCATGAAACTGGTCAACGATGACCCATTTTAGCGCAAGCAACTCAACTTATGCACAGGGTAGTTTCGTTTGGACGGGGTCAAGCTACTACTGATGAAAGCCACTGGTCTTAAGCCATCCTCATGGTCTTGATATAGCACCACTCCTAGACCCTGCAGACTAGCGTCCATATGCAGCACTTAGGGTTTGGTGGGGTCAGCATAGGCGAGGATGGCGGCATGGGTGAGCTGGTATATGATCTCATGGAAGGCTGCTTCACAGTCGGACATCCAGCGGGGCTCGAAGATTTCACCTGGGTGGAAGTATACTTTTTCTGGTTCTTTAATGGCCCCTTTTTATGACTGTGGGCAGAGCCTACAGGAGTATTGTATGTACAAAAGGGTGATGTCATGTTTTCTGTCCGTGGAACTGACTGAAGGTGTAAATAGTCTCCTCCACCCTTACCTCCTCCAAGCAATGTTTTTGCCCTCAAATAATACGCTTTCATGTTAGTCAATGGTTGCAGGGTACTATTTTCTTTCTTAAATAGGTGGTACAAAAACTGGAACCTGAATAGTGGGAGGCAGCATTAGGTTTCTTTTGAGTAAGATCCTCTCCGCCTCCACCCCAAACTTTTTCTGATTCATGTGGGAGGGGCATGAGATAGCTCTACACTGCTGTAACAAGATACACTAGTTTGAGACACAGAACAGAACAGAAGATATGTAATGCCTTCAAACTGACTTAAAAATCCATTGGAACAAATGATTATCAGAGCCACCTGGGCCTCAGAAGGAGACCTAAACACACATTCTAATTTACAGTAAGAGACACATGTTTTTCTTAAACATTATATATATGCATAGTTTATATATAATTTGTCTTTAGTAGTTTCAACACTTTGAAAGCATTCGCACACATACACACACACCCCCCAAGCACAATACAGCTGGATAAGGTACCAGTATTTAGGAAACTTGTCACACTTACCCAGAGTCTAGCAATGTGAATCCTGGCTGTGACTATAGGTGTTTACAACTGAATGATAATAACCACATTTGCTTCACTTGCAAATAGGTAGGCATTTGTGTCTAATTTCTGTTTGACTTTCTGTAGGTTACACATAGAATATGAAAAATTCATAACATGCTATATTGTGTTTCAGTGAACTGATAAATGGTGATTTTGCTTTCTTTTACAAATTCATTTTTCCTGATGACCACAGATATACTAAAACAAAAATTTCTAAACAAAATGTTTTTAAATAAACAGTTTAACTCACAGCAGCAGAAGAAGCATGTTGGCATTAAAAACCTAGTGGCGTGGATGTAGCGGCACCAGTATTTAAGCATGACTTTGGCAGAGGATTAATTGTGACTGGGGGTGAGGGAGGGAGTCTTGATATTTGTAGCATAATGGTTTTCTGAAACTTCAGCCTTCAATGGGTTAGACTCTGCAGTCATCTGTACAGTATATCACTAAGCCATATGCAGTGTGGTATGGGTAAAACCCAGATCATCAGACCAGGACCAGTGCTGTAAAATCTGCACTGGGCACAGCTTGTGCAAATATTGCTGATCCAGTGGATCAAATAAATACATGCACATAAATAAATAAATACTCAGCTTCTCCTCGTACTTCAACCCACTCCAGGGGTGATGTTATTACATGATAACACACACATTGTCATGCCTTATTGCTTAAATATGCCCTTTCTCAATGTACTATACTTTGATTCAGTTAGTGTATGCAACAGCCTTCATGTGAACACTCTGGGCTTCTCTTTGACTCCTGATGTCTATTTGCTTTAGCTATTGTATATTGTTTGAACTGCTTTGGTCTTCTTGATGTGGTGCCTGTGTGCCTAAACTATGTAATCTGTTTATCTACTGCTATCCATGTATCTCCAATGAATGATTGTTATAACTGTCTGCTCTCCGAGCCATTGTTTTTGGACTTGTTAACTGTGCTGTCTTTGTATTAGTTTCGACGAGGTGCCTTTGTAAATGAGTCTATGACTCAAAGGTTTGTAAATATGATATTTTTTAAATAAATAAATGTTTATATTTAAGCCCATGAAACACCCTTATCTAGTTAATGCATTCATAGTCGGAGTTGCTCTGCCAGAGCTTGTTTGTATTTATGATTGGTAGGAGGGTAACCCTGTGTAAGGTTCAAGAGTGGGCGAATCACCTTAGAATAGTCTTTTATGAACCTGCAGTAGTAGCCATAGAACCCCAGGAAACATTGTAGTTCTTTCAGATTATGGGGCTGGGGCCAAATAGTCAGTGCTTCAACCTTTCTAGGATCAGTCTCTATCCCTTTTGTAGATACTATGTACCCCACATACTTCACAAAGGTTTGGAAAAACTGGCACTTGTCAATGGACAGCTTGAGGCCGAAGTCTTTCAGTCAGTCTAGGACTTTAAACAGTCAGTTCTCATGCTCCTCTAAGGTGCTCCCAAACACAATGACATTGTCCAAGTACACCAGGCATTCCAGCAAATTCATATCTCCCACCGCGCATTCCATCAGTCGTGAAAGGTGGCGGGAACACCTGATGTCCCCTGTGGCATCCTCAGAAACTCATAGAACCCCAATGGACAGATGAAGGCTGTTTTCTCATGGTCTTTTGGGCCATCAGGATCTGGTAGTATCCGCTGAGAAGATCCAACACCGAGAACCATATGCTCCCATTCAAGCAGTCCAGGGCATCTTGTATACGAGGCATTGTGTATTGATCTGGGATGGTCCAGGTCAGGGTTCGATAATCAACACGCATCCCCACAGACCCATTCTTCTTATGCACCACCACAATGGGAGAGGCGTATGGGCTCCTGGATTCTTGTATCATGCCAGCAGTGAGCATTTCCTGCAGGTGTCTTCTCACATCATCTATGTCTGCTGGGGCTAGGCATCAGGACCTCTCTTGAAATGGGCATTCATCGTGCAGGCGTATGTGATGCTCCACACCCTGGACACATTCCACATCCCATTCCTTCAATGAAAACACTTGGTCTCTCTGGGCAAGTCTCTTGCTAATTCTAGCCTTCCATTCAGCTGTCAACGCGGAGTCACCAAAGTCAAACAAGTCTGGGGTCACTCTCTCCTTCTCACCAGGGTGCTTGTTGCTGGGCAATACTGCAGTGTCTGCACACTGTACCGTAGCTAGGGTGCACCCTCTGTTCACCCGGATCTCCTGATCTGACACATTGTGAATCTGGACCATCACTCATCGTGTATAGGCATGGGCATGAGCAAGCAAGATGCTGGGCTTCACCAATAATCCTTCTGGCAATTTTCCATCACCTGGTGCATCCAACAACAGCATTTTGTTCTTGACATCTTTCCGGAGGCGGACCTCCCCTTGAATGGTACACTGTGCGTTAGGGGCCAGTACCATTGAATTGGAATCCTTCTTCCACACAATCCCCACTAGTTCATCCTGGTCTATTTCCTCAGGTTTCTGTTGCAAATCATAGGCCCTCTTGATCAGAGCCGGAATTCTCAGGGCCCTCCCAATCCGTCACCCATGTTTCTCGTGACAGCGTTGCGCCAGTCTCCCAAACATATGGGCATTTGTTCCAATTAACAGGGGAACCCCATCATACAGTCTGGTGGGGGGACACACTAGGGCCAGTGTCTCTACTTGCTCCTCTACGCCAGTGACAGTTGCAAGAAAAGACAACCAGAGGCAGGTATATCCTAGATATGGATAAGACTTGTCGCTCGGCCCCCACACATGTAGGCCTTCCAGGGATTGTAAGGGCACATCAGATAAGTGTCTGTCATACCAGTCCTGAAACACAATGGTCACTTGTGACCCACTGTCAAGCACAGCCCGGGTAGGAATACCATTCACAGCCACGTTAGTCTCCATTGAAGGGCCCACTATCTTGGACCAGTCTGGAGAGACAACAGCAGGGGCCTGGACAGATGATTTAGCCACAGAGGGGTTTGAGTTAAGATGACCAAAACTTTTACTGCAGTCATTTCGTGCGGCCCTTGACCACTGACTCATTTTCTGAAGCTCTCCTTGAAGCTGGTTCACCACTTTCTCTAAGTCCTTCTGAGACTGGTATTCTCTCTCTTCATATGGCCATCTGTGGTAAGGCGCAGGTTTATGTGGGCAAATCACATAGCGTGACACATGTAGCCTCTTTCCAAAGTTCCACATTTATTCTCAATTCTCCAGAAAAATTATTCAGAGGCAGATCAATACTTAATTTAGTGCATCAGTTCAACATCAGGTTCTCAGTTTTAGTACAGAAATTGTATCCTTCGCTCTTTAGCCACTTTGTCAAAGCTTTTCTGGAACTCACAGCAGAAATACCACAGCAGACAAATTCATCTGGCATTTATAAATCTTCCTTTCAGAGCAGTAGATAGCACAGAGCATTATGACTCCATAGAGCACTTTGAAAAACAGCTTCCAGAGCATAGCTCCAGACCCACAGCAAGCAGAATGACCTTGCACTCTCCCTTGATCTCAAACAAAACTTGACTCTAATCCAAAGAGTCTGAATTTATATCCCAAAAGGGTCATGTGATCATTCAACTCCTCCCAAATATTTTAATTTAAACTTTAAATCTTTATTTGCCAAGTATTTATTTTATTTATATATACACTGCTCCTTTAAACTACCAAAGCAAAACATTTATTATGCAGCCAGCAGTTAAACTCTTTTAATAGTGATTTAAACATTATTTCTGAAAATTATAGCACCTCCTTCCTATACCTGATAAAAGGATAGGAAATGAGTAGCTGGCTCCTAGAAGAAGAAGAAGGAGCCAGGACTCGAACCCGGACTCCATTACCACTGCAAACACCCTTGTTCCAGAAAGAGTCTGGAATCACTTCCAAACCTCCCCTCTAACTCAAAAGGTTAGTGAAGTTCAAAACAATTGTGCTTTGTTGGAATAATCCATTTTTAAAGAAGGTTTTAAAAGTAATATCTTTGTGATAGTGTCATAATCGCACCATCGGAAAAAGCTTAGAAATATATAACAAAAACCCTTTTATACAGAGAGCCAATATAACACTGATTTAAAGGCATTCAATCTGGTACTGGCTTATGGCTAAAATATAACACTTTTAAACTGAACCATTGGATGTTTCACTGTATTTAAATTAGAATACAGATGCTACAAAATTATATTAAACACCAAGAGGCACTCACCCAGAGAATAACAAAGTGACTAAAATAGCTATTAGAGAAGAGACACACAGAAAAGGAGCCCCCAAAAAAGTCTCCTGACCCTTTCAGCCACGATACATTCAGCAAATAAATGAGACTAATAGAGACCAGCTGACTCATATTAGCGAGCAAACCAGAGCCAAAGTTAAATGAAATCCTGGGCTTACAAAATCACCCGTAAATACAAAAATCCTCTCACTCTACTAAAGTCCCAAAACCACCCACAAACAGCCTACCTCAACTCCGGAGAGCAAGTAGAACATTCCACTTGATTTTCAAGGAAACATGAAATTTAAACACCACTAGAAGGCTAAATGCCTTCACGACTCTCTTGCACAGTCGACGAGCAGGAAGCCACTTGTTTACTACTGTTACGCTAAAGCCCTAAAGCAATTTTAACACGGACGGCATATTTTAAATACATTTTAGGAATAAAGAACATAACGGAGAATATTAAGGAGAGCCAGATAATTCTCCACACCATTTTAAACCTGACATCGTAGCTTGAAAGACTACAAGGCTACATCACAAGGAAAAATACCTAATCAAAGGTGCATACCACACAGTAATTTTACCGGCAATTCATGATGCCAACGGACTCTCAGCATGACGACTGACCCTGGGCAAGATTGAATTTAAGCATGCTTTCACAAAGCTCTACACTTCAGTTTCTCCACCCAGAGAAAGTGTCATGAAATATTTTTTTTATTAATCTAACAACTATCCTTCATTTGATTTTTATTTTATTCATTACATTTTTTAAACACTATTACTAAACAGATGCTGTCTTTTGTTTTAATGAAATTAGCAGCTGCCAGACTTCAAACTGACAGCCTAATTGAAAACTATAAGTACATAGACAGCACCTTCAGACCAAAATTCAACATAGCTTGTAGGTTCCCTCCTATTTTTATATATAACAGCTCGGGGCTCTAAACCCTTCACAGGAGCACCCTGTGACACCATCCTTGCTGCAATTGTGACAAATGACATGCTCTCGGGGCATCCTTGGGGAAAACATAGCAGGGGATGCTGGAGCATCGACAGGAGATTGTGATCTGATTTCTGTGGGTAGTGTACCATGTCTCAAAAGTTCCTTTAGGGTGGCAGTCAATTCCTTGAGCTCAGCTGAGAAGCCACCCCCAGTAGAGGATGCTTGAGGGTGCACCCCCAACCCCATAACAGTCACGTTCTGACAGGGACCAGGGTCTTTGTCAACAGGGGATACCTCAGTGAGAACATCCAGTTGTACCTTTCTGACTTCCTTCAGCAACTCCTCTCCCTCTATGTAAAGGAAGGGATAAAAGCAACTGAACAAAAGAGTAAACAGGGAGGAGAGGAGGCACTGTGGGTCACCTTGGAGACCGGAAAGGGCACCACAATCTGCACAGGGGTTGTGTACAGACCCCCATGTCAGGGGGAAGGAATGGACAAGGATATGATAGAAGGCGTTCTTAGAATGGCAGAGAAAGGGGAGATACTGTTAATGGGAGACCTGAATATGCCAGATGTTAACTGGAGCACATTTGCTGCCGCCACATCCAAGAGCAGGGCCATTCTTGATGCCCTACAGATGGCAGGCATTAGACAGCTAGTTTTGGAACCCACTCGTGAGGGAGCAATCTTAGACCTCGTACTCTCAAACGGGGGCAGTGAAAGGATCTCAGATCTAGAAGTGGGTTGCCATCTGGGACAAGTGACAATCAAACAGTGTGGTTCACGTTAAACTCAGCTACAGAGTCAAGCCATACAAAAGTGAGGTACTGGACTTTAGGAGGGCTGACTTTGGCAAGATGGGAGAGTGCCTCAGAAAAGCACTAGCAAACAGGCTAGAAGGAGGTGTGGAGCAACAATGGGGAATTATCAAAACTGCCATCACAGAGGCAACAAGCCTTTGTGTGAAGCAAATGAACAAATCAAAATGAAAGAAAAAGCCACTATGGTTCTCAAAAGAGGTGGCTGTGAAAGTCAGGAAGAAAAAATAGCATTCCGGAAGTATAAGGAAACACAGAAGGAGCAGGACAGAGAGCTGTACCAGTTAAGGCAGAAAGAAGCAGGGAGGGAAGTCAGAATGAGAAAGGCCCAAACTTGAGGAAAAGATAGCCAACTCAGTTAAGGGATAAAACCTTTATAGGTATATCAGCGTAGAAAGAAAGACAAAGGAGGGATAGTGAGGCTGAATAGAATGAACAGTGGGTGGGCAGAGGGGATAGTGAAAAAGCAGGAATACTGAACCATATTTCGACCAGTATTCACAAAGAGGAGGAGGAAGTGCCTAATCCAATTAACAGAAGCACTTTGATAGGGGGTCGATCTCAGTCCTTTTCACAGAAGAAAGGGTTCTCGCAAGAACTCCTAAAACTGAAGGTGGACAAAGCAATGGGCCCTGATGGAATTCACCCCAGAATTCTAAAGAATTAAGGAGGAACTAGTGAAACCACTGGCTACTCTTTTAATAAATCATGGGAGGATGGTGTGGTACCGAGGACTGGAGGAAGGCGGACGTGATTCCCTTCACAAAAGTAGGTCCAAGACAGAGGCAGGAAACTACAGACCTGTCAGTCTGACCTCTGTGGTAGGGAAAGTGATGGAGTCACTTCTGAAGGAAAGAATATCGAGTACCTAGAGGTCAGTGGAGCATAGGACTCAAGGCAGCATGGATTCAAGCGGAAGGTCATGTCAGGCAGATCTAATAGATTTCTTTGACTGGGTGACCAAAGTAGTAGACCAGGGAGGGGCTGTGGACATGGCCTACCTAGACTTTAGCAAGGCATTTGACACAGTCCACACAAAAGATTAATAGTCAAATTAACCAGCCTGGGAGTGGGACCCAGGGTGGTAGCCTAGGTAAAACATTGTGTAACCCCCTGCAAATGGGGGTTCCCAAAAGACTTCAGGAGCTTGCTTGAATGCTCCAAGCCTGAATGGTGTTTGGCATTTAAGCCATTTATCAGTGAGTGTTTTGAGAGCCTCTGGTACTGTCTCTTTAAGAGCTGTCTGCTTTGCAGACATAATTAGTTATATGGGGGACTGTGTGCTTCTCTGAGTACCACTCGAGCTGCTGCCAATTCACTTCATTTTGCAGTCACTAGGAGTGCAAAGGAACCTATCTGAAAGATGTAACTGTTTGCCAGAAATTATTTAGAGTAATAATGAAATTACAGTTTGTCTAACCTGCTTTCTTTTGCAGTCAGAACTGTGTCTGCTAGTTCCCATTCTAGTTTTGAACTGCTGAACTGGACCAATCAGTGTGGGTAAGCTAGCTCTAAAATGATGCCTTGACTAATCAGAACTTGGACTCATAATCTGAGCCAGCCACAAGAGGATTGTATGGGCAGACTCTGGGAGATGTAGTTTAGACTTCAGTGCCTTTGGACCAACAGCAGCAGTCTATTGTGAGTGACAGCCAATCCAGTCAAGAACTGGAGGAACTCAAAGGAAGTGCCCGGTTTCGACAGTTGGAGTTCAGTTGAGCTTTGGCAGTGAAGAAGGAAGGAGCCCTGTGCTTTTTCAGTGTGCAGTTTTAGTCAAAACGTATGAGCCCAGAGTTCGGTCTGCAGCTTGTGTAACAGCTTGTTAGGACTGAACGTCCTGTAGAAAAGAATCAAAGGATCTCTGAAGAGTAGAAACCAGGCTCACCCTGTAGAAGACTGGAAGAATTGCTGAAAATTGTACTCGGTCTGTCAGGAACTGAATCTGCTGTGTGTTCTCCCGGTATTGTGCAGTAATTGCGATCGGGATACAGATGCAGCCTGCCTGGTATAGTACTTTTTTATATGGATGTGTGAAGAGGTTTGTGTACCTCAAGTGAGCCCTGCTGACATTGAAGGACCCTATCTTATTTGGAGGTCGTGAGTACTAATTCAGGGTTGCTCCTGTTGAATTGCCATTAAATCCAAATGGAATTACTGTACTGCTGACTGTTTAATTCTCCTTTTCTCTGTGTGAAAGGGCCCCTACCAGCTGCCCAGTTTGGACTAGCCACTGGGGCTTGGGTACCCAGGGACAGTAACTGATAGGGATAGGCCTGTGCACAGAGCCATAGGTAGATTATTAGAGTGATAAGCTAATTAACCTGATTTCCCTGTCCTTGTTATATCCCCTAAATAAATCAGAGCTGCTTGTTTCAGCAAAGTTATACTGCCTGAGGTATTTGTCTATGTTAAAGTACTGTACTGTGATTGTTGCACTGTATCTCATTTCACAGGAGGTCCCAGTGCGGAACCAGACCTGGGGTAAGTGTATACTGTGAAGGTAATTCTGATATATTGTGTGGGCCACTAGTGGGAAGAAAGGGGGTTGCAGTGTCCCAGAGGGCTGTGACCAAGTTAGTTTAACTATTGCAAACCCTGACCTCTGGGTGGAGGCACCAGCCATTGGATCCAGGCCCTCAACCTGTTAGTAGCAAATCAGGCGGGGTAGTAGCCCCTGG
The DNA here is from genome assembly GCA_016271365.2 of Neoceratodus forsteri. NCBI lineage: Eukaryota > Metazoa > Chordata > Ceratodontiformes > Ceratodontidae > Neoceratodus > Neoceratodus forsteri. The sequence continues at coordinate 454,480,418 of JADMNL010000024.1, read as the reverse complement.
GATAAGCGCCATCTAGGGTTACATCTTGGAGGCTCACCGCTGGGTTGTGTGTCCTCTAGTGGCCATATTTCTGAACCACTGTTAAGAAAAAATGGGTACCCGACAGAAGTGGCTGTGCACCGGCTGGTGGGTGGTGTACTGGAGGAGATCGACCCCAAAATGCTATCTTATCCTGGACATCCCCTGGGTATCAATACGGACACTGTGCAGGAGTACTTTCCAAGGTGGAAGGTTTACAAAACCCTGTGGTGGTGGGTCGGCATGCTAATCTGCTCACCCACACTTTCCTGGCCCTAGTAGAGTTTAGGATCCCATAGATAGCTCCAAAGTGCCACAGACCATTACCCCAGAGGGAGCCCTCACTGCTTGGAGGTGATAACTAGGACAGTAAAGACCGGAGAATCAGCCCCCACCACTATCTGAAACTTTGAGGAGAAATTTGCTGAATGGTTGCTGGGAGAGAGAAAACTGTGGAGGACTTGAAGAAACTATTCTTGCCACCTGAGGTGTTCCTCCCCAACACCCTCTCCTGCTCCAGTGCCCGTAATGGTGGCTGAACCAATGCAGACTCCTATTTCTGCACTGCCATTAGTCAGACTCTTGCCCAAGGTTGAGGATCTTCTCTGGCACCTCCCCACCCCCAGGGAGGATGACTGGGAGACCTGGATGAACTATGTTGCCCCAAGTGCTAGAATGGCAATGCTCGGAAGGCAGTGCCAAAGAGGGTTAGTGAGAGCCTGAGGTCCTGCCCTGGCTAAACGGGCCAGGGCAACCCTGAAGCACTGCACAGGCCTATCTTGAGGCCTTGGAGAATGTGTATGGGAGCCCAGATTCTGATGAGGACCTATGGTGGAGAGTAAGTGATGCACAACAGTACCAAGGAGTTGTTGTCTGTGTATGTATCTCGGCTGGAAAAATTGTTGCAAGAATGCCTCAGAAAAGGTAGTTTGCCAGCGATTGAACTGGACCCAACCAGGCTGGACAGGATCCTAAGTCTGCCCCTTCTCAGAACTGCTGTTGCTTCAGTTACACCTGGCAGATCGACTGGAATCCCCACCCTCCTATGATGAGTTAATGAGAGAAATTCGAGAGTTGAGAAAAGACGACCTCGGGAGGGACCTCACCAATAGCTGCTACAGCGCACCCGAGTGACTGAGGGTGACCCATCAAGTGAAGTTCAGGGGCAGAGGTTGGCAGTCAATGGAGTGCTCTGACAAGGAAAAGATATGTCACAATGGGCGAACTGTTGAGAGAGATCCGAGAATTCAAAAACAGTCCTTTATGAAGGCCACGCTGCAAGTACAGGCCCTGACCTATATCAGAAGCTGCATCTGCTATGGGGTGGGGAGTACCACCATGTATCTCCTGCTGATAACAGCTCAACTCGATTCCTTGACCATGAAGTGGAGAACTGACGAGATACCTCCAAAGCTTATCAACACGGCGAGACAGAGATGGCACCAAGGTTTCCAGTTAGTAATACTCCCGCCCTGGCTCCCAGTGTAGGCCAGCCAGCTCAAACTCCAGAAAGTATGTTTGCTATAATTGTGGGAAAGATGGGCACAAAGAAAATGCCAGTCCCAAAGAGACACTGACAAAGTTGCATATAGGCTACAAGGAGAGCTTGGAAGAAATCAGTGGTTAAGAGGTGCACGACATGATCCCAGTGAGGGCACCAAAAATGCTAATTCACGCCCTTTTGTGGCAAGGTAGTTGCCCAGGCCTCCACTACCGCCTCCAGACTGGTCCAGAATAGTGGGTCCCTCCATGGAGCATCCACTGTAAAGGTGAACGGAGTGTCTACAAGAGCTATATTAGACAGTGGCTCCCAAGTGACAATTATGTTCCAAGATTGGTATCAGAAGCATTTGTCAGGCAATACCCTTACAACCATTAGAAGGACTGCATGTATGGGGTTAAGTGAGAAGGCTACCTATTCAGGTATATCCGATTGGCTGTCTTTCCCCACCTCCAGTGGCTGGGTGGCCGAACAAGAGAGACCCTAGCCTTAGTGTGTCCCCCACTGGACTGTATGATGGTGTCCCTTTGTTGATTGGAACAAATGCTCATATGTTGGAAGGCTGGCACAGTTGTGTTATGAAAAACAGGGTCAAAGACTAGTAGAGCTTTAAGAGTTCAGCTTTAATTAAGAAGGCCTATGAGGCACAGAGAGATGCTGAAAACAGAACCAGAGGAACCCGGTCGGAATTGTATGGAAGAAGGATCCTGAGTCTCTGATCCTGGCGCCAAATGCCCAGTGTACCTTACAGGAGGAGGTCCGTATCAGAAAGGATGTTAAGAATAAAATATTAATGTTGGATGCACCAGGCGTGGAAAATTGCCAGAGGGACTGCTAGTCAAGCCTAGTATTTTGCCGCTAGAGCCCATACTTATGCCAGAAGGGTAATGGTCCAAGTTCATAATGTGTCTGAAAGAGACATTCGAGTAAACAGAGGTTGCATCCTGGCTAATGTGCATTGTGCAGACACTGCAGTGCTACCCGCAGCAAGAGTTCAGGAAGAATGACAGAGTAACGCCTGACTTGTTTGATTTCGGCGACTCCCGCTGCCAGCTGAATGGAAGTGAAGATCAGTGAGAAGCTTGCCCAGAGAGACCAGGTGTTTTCTTAGCGAATGGGATGTAGGACGCAGGCGATTGAGCACAATATCCGCTGCATGACTAAAGACCATTCTCAGGAGAGGTCTCGACGCCTGGCACCTGCTGACATAGATGATGTGGAGACGGCATCTGCAAGAGATGTTAGCTGCTGGTGTAATATCAAGAATCAGAAGCCCTTATGCTTCTCCATTGTGGTGAGGAGGAAAGAATGGAACAGTGACAGGATGTGTGGATTATCGCACCTAAACCGGGCGGACTATCCCTGATCAGTACACAATGCCCCGTGATTCAGGATGCTTTGGACCGCCTAAACGGGAAGTGGTTCTGTGCTGGATCTCCGCAGAGTGGGTACTATCAGATCCCGATGGCCCCAGAGGACCGTGAAAAGACAGCCTTTATCTGGTCCGCCATTTCTATGAATTCATGAGGATGCCTCAAGATTCAGGTGCCCCGCCACTTTTCAGCGATTGATGGGCGTGCAGTGGGGACATGAACTTACTAGAGTGCCTGGTATACCTAGATGATGTTATTGAGTTTGGCAGCTCACTGGAGGAACATGAGAGCAGATTATTTAAGGTATTGGCCGACTGGAGGACTTTGGCCTTAAACTGTCCATTGATAAGTGTCAATTTTTTCAAACATCAGTAAAGTATGTGGGACATGGTATCCACGAGGAATGAGAGACCCGACCCAAGTAAGTTGAGGCCTTGACCACCTGGCCTGGCCCAAAATCTAAAGAACTGCAAAGATTCCTGGGATTCTGTGGTTATTATCGGACTTCATCAAGGACTATTCAAGAGTGATCCGCCCTTTACTTAACCTACTCAATGGGTATCCCCAACCCACAAAAATACCAAAGTCAGCATCCCTCAAGACTGAAAGAGTGTATTTTCATCCGAGTGAAGTATTTGGGGCCCGCTGGACTCCTGATTGTGAGACTGCTTTTTCATGAGATCATATATCAACTACCCATGCTCCAGTGCTGGCCTATGCGATCCAAGAAAACCTTACGCCCCTGCACACTGATGCTAGCTTGCAAGGGTTGGGGCCATGTATGTACCAAGAACACGAGAATGGCCTGAGACCAGTGGCCTTTGCCAGTAGAAGCCTGGACCCCATCCGAAAGAACTATCCTGTACATAAGTTAGAGTTCCTAGCTTTGAAGTGGGCTATTGTTGACCAATTCCATGAGTACTTGTATGGGGCTAAAATACTAGTAAAACTGACAATAATCCTTTGACCTATGTGCAGACCTCAGCTAAGTTGGATGCCACTGGCCATAGGTGGCTTTCTGCATTATCTACATGACTATGCTCTGAATCGCGAGGCAGGTCTGAACCACATAGATGCTGATGCTCTCTCCCGAGGCCTGTTCCCCAGAATGATTGGGTCCGACTGGCAGAACCTGACATTCAGGCACTCTGCCGGAAGTTTGACAGGGAGGAACAAATCCCACGGACGCAGTGGACTGCATGGTGGATTGCCTGGGAGCCTCTGGAGAATTCACCTGCTGCTTATTGCCACTTTTCCGCAATAGACATTGGTGCACTGCCTCAGCTGACAATGACAGTATTCGCCGGCTCAATCCCGCGATCCCATGATCAAAGCAGCTTTAGAAGCCCTCTATGCAGGAAAAGATGTGTCCAAATTAAACTCCACTGATTTGAGAACTGCACTGTTATACAAAGAGGTCCTAAGTTGAAACTGATAAATAAACTGTTAACAGAGAAACAGTAGACAGAGGGGGACAAGTAGACAAACAACAACTAGTGCTGCCCACTGCCTTCGAGGACTCAGTATTGAGGTCCATACAACCACATGGGGCACCTTGGTATAGACAGAACACTTGACTTGGTGAGATCCAGATTCTATTGGCCTAAGATGGGGCTGATGTGGAGCAACACATTCGAACTATGTAGTCGCTAGCTTACAGAGGAAAGCTTTGCCCCAGAGGGCTGCCCTTATTAACATAACCACCAGTGCACCCATGGACCTGGTCTGTATTGATTTCCTAAGTTTGGAGTCAGATCAAAGAAATATCAGTATGTGCTGGTGGTCACTGACCATTTCAGAGATATACCCAAGCTCCCCACAAAGACCAAGAAAGCATCCACTGTAGCCAGTACGCATGAAAACTTTTGTTCACTATGAGGCTCCACAAAGAATCCATTCTGATCAAGGGAGAGACAGGAGTCGTCTGATCAAAGATGCTTTCTCTGTGGGAGTCCGAGAAGTCAGAACATATCACCACCCCAGAGACCACAGCCTAACGTTTCAACGCACTTTGCTAGATATACTAGGCACCCAGCCCAAAGGACAAGCCTAGATGGAGCAACAAATTAGCACCTGGTACATGCTTATAACTGCACCAAAGTGATGCCTGGATTCTCCCACACCGCCTGATGTTTGGAAGAGAACTCGAACTACCAGTAGATGTGTTTTGGGTCTCTCCTGATGGGAGTTCAAGCTGACAACTATTTACAGTATGTGCAAAGTTAAAGCCCAGCTAACTCATGCGTACAAACTGGCTCAAACCATGGCTGCCAAAGAAATCTGGCCAACAAAAGAGGTATGATAAAGGTGAAATGAGAGACTACAGGAGAGGAGATCGGTGCTAAGAAATCTGGGACTGCATGGCAAAGCACAAGACTTGCTGACAGATCTTTCATCTCCCTCACATTGTAGTGGGCAAACTGAGATGATCTGCCAGTGATGCAAAAGTAAGGCCTGAGAATAATTCAAAGATGTAAAAAACAATGCATAGAAATCATTACTGCCATTGGAAAATCTTAATTCAGTCTGAGCCCTAGAGATGCCCCTCTGGACCAGTGACTAGGCTGCTGCTAAGAAAGATCAAGAAGTCTGCACCTACAGAAGTAAAGTTAAGTGTTCCCTCCACAAGTCAGTTGAGCATGACGCAGTCCATTCGGAAGAAAGTGGTGACTTGAATACTATCCTTCTTAGAACTGAGTCAGTATTTAGGGCAATCCCTAGTCAATACTGGAGACAAAGCTGGGCCTTCTGGACTGTCTAAGCCCCAACTTCATCCCTGGGCCAATGCTCCAAAGTGAGTAACATCAGATCAGATGAAATGGAATCGTGTGCATGGTTGAACTATTTGAGCTTTCAGGAGAAAATGATAGATGGGGCAGACTGGTGATACACCGAACAGAGAGTATTTTGGTACCCTGACAGTCCACTGCCAGTGTCCAGCTCTCCATGCGGCAAATGTTGTGGACTCAAACTGTAACTCCTGGAGCTGAAAGTGCCCCAAGTTCTAGCCTCTACCCCATGGAGACCCCCGACAAGTGAGACAATGCTGAAAATGAGGCTCAGAGTGCAGAGACTATAACAGTTCCCCTAGAAAGACTGGTCGAGCTGTAAAGCCTGTGGTGCACCTCAGTTATGATTCACTTGGGAGGCCTGTGGACACCTCCTCAATGTTGTCCATAAAGGATGTATGTGTCCCCGGCTCATTGCCCAAACTGAGCATCAGTGCTAACTCAAGTTACTTGTGTTGCCCTCTAAGTATGGTGCCTTGCCCCATCCAGCCCCAAGGTAACTGATAGGAAGGGCCCTCTCTTCAGGTTTCATGTACAAGAGGTAATAACTTGAGTTATGGTACAATGTGTATGTAATACTGTGTAAAGAGTGACGTACTGCAATGTTTCAGAAATGTGTTCTTGGTAAAATGATATATTGACTAGTGATTACGTATAAGAGCCTAATGCAAATGTATATGGTTGCAGTTGAAACTATGGGTACTTGCTTGACGCGGACGTCAAGCTTTCCCAGGCCAGGAAGGGTGTAACCCCCCTGCAAATGGGGGTTCCAAAAAGACTTCCAGGAGCTTGCTTGAATGCTCCAAGCCTGAATGGTGTTTGGCATTTAAGCCATTTATCAGTGAGTGTTTTAGAGCCTCTGGTACTGTCTCTTTAAGAGCTGTCTGCTTGCAGACATAATTAGTTTGTATGGGGGACTGTGTGCTTCTCTGAGTACCACTGAGCTGCTGCCAATTCACTTCATTTTGCAGTCACTAGGAGTGCAAAGGGAACCTATCTGAAAGATGTAACTGTTTGCCAGAAATTATTTAGAGTAATAATGAAATTACAGTTTGTCTAACCTGCTTTCTTTGCAGTCAGAACTGTGTCTGCTAGTTCCCATTCTAGTTTTGAACTGCTGAACTGGACCAATCAGTGTGGGGTAAGCTAGCTCAAAATGATGCCTTGGACGAATCAGAACTTGGACTCATAATCTGAGCCAGCCACAAGAGGATTGTATGGGCAGTGACTCTGGGAGATGTAGTTTAGACTTCAGTGCCTTTTTGGACCAACAGCAGCAGTCTATTGTGAGTGACAGCCAATCCAGTCAAGAACTGGGAGGAACTCAAAGGAAGTGCCCGGTTCGTCAGTTGGAGTTCAGTTGAGCTTTGGCAGTGAAGAAGGAAGGAGCCCTGTGCTTTTCAGTGTGCAGTTTTAGTCAAAAACGTGTAAGGCCCAGAGTTCCGGTCTGCAGCTTGTGTAACAGCTTGTTAGGACTGAATCTCCTGTGAAAAGAATCAAAGGATCTCTGAAGAGTAGAAACCAGGCTCACCCTGTAGAAGACTGGAAGAATTGCTGAAAATTGCACTGGTCTGTCAGGAACTGAATCTGCTGTGTGTTCTCCGGGTATTGTGCAGTAATTGCGATCGGGATACAGATGCAGCCTGCCTGGTATAGTACTTTCTTTTATATGGATGTGTGAAGAGGTTTGCACCAAGTGAGCCCTGCTGACATTGAAGGACCCTATCTTATTTGGAGGTCGTGAGTACTAATTCAGGGTTGCTCCTGTTGAATTGCCACATTAAACCAAATGGAATTACTGTACTGCTGACTGTTTAATTCTCCTTTTCTCTGTGTGAAAGGGCCCCTACCAGCTGCCACGGTTTGGACTAGCCACTAGGGCTTGGGTACCCAGGGACAGTAACTGATAGGGATAGGCCTGTGCACAGAGCCATAGGTAGATTATTAGAGTGATAAGCTAATTAACCTGATTTCCCCCTGTCCTTGTTATATCCCCCTAAATAAATCAGAGCTGCTTGTTTCAGCAAAGTTATACTGCCTGAGGTATTTGTCTATGTTAAAGTACTGTACTGTGATTGTTGCACTGTATCTCATTTCACAGGAGGTCCCAGTGCGGAACCAGACCTGGGGTAAGTGTATACTGTGAAGGTAATTCTGATATATTGTGGGCCACTAGTGGGAAGAAAGGGGTTGCAGTGTCCCAGAGGGCTGTGACCAAGTTAGTTTAACTATTGCAAACCCTGACCTCTGGGTGGAGGCACCCGCCATTGGATCCAGGCCCCTCAACCTGTTAGTGGCAAATCAGGCAGGGGTAGTAGCCCCTGGGATAGCGCCATCTAGGGGTTACAATTGGCTGGACAACAGGACACAGAAGGTAATTGTAAATGGAGTCCATTCTGAAGAAAGGGGGCTTACTAGTGGGGTACTGCAGGGTTCAGTATTGGGTCCAGTCCTTTTTAATGTCTTCATCAGTGACATTGCAGAGGGACTGGAAGGAAAAGTATGCCTTTTTGCAGATGACACAAAAATCTGCAACAGGGTTGATACACAAGGAGGCGTGGAAAGGATGAACAGGGACTTGGCAAGGTTGGAGGAATGGTCAGAAGTATGGCAGCTAGGATTCAATGCAAAGAAGTGCAAAATAATGCACCTGGGAAACAAGAACCCAGGGGAAGAATATACAATGGGTGGGGAGGTAGTAACAACAACAAAAAAGGAAAGGGACCTGGGGGTAATCATATCAGATGACCTTAAGGTTAGCAAGCAATGTGAGAAGGCAGTAGGGAGGGCTGGGGGTATACTGGGATGTATAGGGAGAGGTATCAGCAGCAGAAAACAGGAAGTTGTTATTCCTCTGTACAGTCAGTGGGTGAGACCCCATCTGGAGTACTGTGTCCAGTTCTGGAGACCCCATCTCCGCAAGGACATAGACAGGATAGAGGCAGTCCAGAGGAGGGCAACTAAAATGGTAAAGGTTCTGCAAGAGAAGCCGTATGAGGAGAGACTAAAGGAGCTTAATATGTATACCCTTGAGGAAAGAAGGGAGAGGGGGGACATGATAGAAACTTTTAAGTACCTCAGTGGAATCAACAAAGTCCAAGAGGGTAGCATTTTTCAGAAAAGAGACTTGCAAGAACAAGGGACACAATTTAAAGATAGAAGGAGGGGTTCAGGGCAATGAGAAGTATTATTTCACAGAGAGGGTAGTGGATGCATGGAACAGCCTTCCTGAGGGAGGTTGTGGGTCTAAAACTGTGGGAGAATTCAAGAATGCATGGGACAGACATAAGGCAATTCTTGTGGGGGTAGAAAGAAATAGGCTGTTGGTTAACTAGGATCTGCGGCCTATCCTGTAGGTAGGGAAATGGGCAGACTAGATGGGCCTAGCGGTCCTTATCTGCCATCAAAGTCTATGTTTCCCCGCCATTTAGCCCATGGTGGGACACCCTTAGTGGTCTCCATTTCAGAAGGGCCTTCCGGTGCCATGATCACTTGAGCTGCACTCACCCCATAATTACAATCTCCCTCTTCCCCTTCAACTTCCCAGAGTTCTTTTATCAAGTCACAGTAGTCAGGTAGACAAAGAACCTCTGTGCGCAAACACTGAGGCAAGGGTTACCCCAAAGGGCATTTGGCTGGGAAGCCAAGTTTCAAGAAAATACAAAATCACACATGCCCCCACAATGCAAAGCATCATGGGCTACATATGCAAATCACCACAGAATGTTATGCTGGTCCAACTTTAAGCAGAATTGCATGGTGCCGAAAGGCCTCTCACACAGTTTGCAAAGGGTGCTAACAGAAGACATAGACACGTGTTTCGTCCTACCAGGACTCATCAGTATGCCTCGTCTGTTTGACACCCCAGGCATGTGTGATTTTGTATTTTCTTGAAACTTGGCTTCCCAGCCAAATGCCCTTTGGGGTAACCCTTGCCTCAGTGTTTGCGCACAGAGGTTCTTTGTCTTTTAAATAGTTTTTTATTTTAATGGGTTCACCACAATATATCCAAGGCACACTGCCTCTAGGGTAGCTGGTCCATTCCTCTGGGGTGTCAAACAGACGAGGCATACTGATGAGTCCTGGTAGGGCGCAACACGTGTCTATGTCTTCTGTTAGCACCCTTTGCAAACTGTGTGAGAGGCCTTTCGGCACCATGCAATTCTGCTTAAAGTTGGACCAGCATAACATTCTGTGGTGATTTGCATATGTAGCCCATGATGCTTTGCATTGTGGGGGCATGTGTGATTTTGTAGTCAGGTAGGTTACCTAACCTATCCTGGAGTCTTAACTGGAGGATCTGCAATTTAGAATGCTTTGCATGTTGCAGTATGTGCCCAAATCTCACATGGTGCAAGTCACTGGTGGCTACCCCACCTTTGTAGTAAGCTCTCTGCAAAGCTCTTTCTAGATGAGTAACATACGCAGACAAACTTTCCCCTTTTCATTGTTTGGTATCTTGGAATTTCCACATCAAATTCTCCCCTGACTCAATGCTCCCAAAATTGCCCTCGAGTGCAGATAGGTACTTCTGAGCAGATGCATCAAGGTTTGTGGACCTCAATAATTTAATGGTTTTGAGGGTGGGACACCTCAAACTTTCTATGATTATTTTCTGCTTCTCAGCCTCCACACACTGCCACTTGGGTACCAAGGGGGCAACATAGTCTATCCAGGTCTCCCAGTCATCCTTCCTCTGGGGGGTGGGGAAGGTGCCCGAGAAGATTCTCAGCCTTCGGTAGGAGTCGTGGCTAATGGCAGGTACAGATGTAGGGGCCAGCACTGGCACAGGCACAGAAGGTGAGGCAGTAACAGATGCTGGAGTGGGAGGGGGTGTTAGGGAAGGAACACCCCCAGGTGGCAGGAATAGTTTCTTAAAGTCCTCATCAGTTTTCCCTTCCTCCAGTAGCAACTTAGCAAATTTCTCCTCAAAAGTCTCAGATAATGGTGGGAGCTCATCCTCCCCTGGGTCTTTACTGTCTTTTGTTATCACTCTCCAGGCAGCTGGAACCCCTTCTGAGGCAATAGTCTGTGGCACTTTAGAGCTGTCCACAAGGTCACTACACTCTACCAAGGCTATGAAAGTTTGGGCGATCAAATAGGCCTGTCGACCCACCACCACAGGGTTTTTTAAACATTCAACTTTGGAGAGTGCTCCCTCTACAGTGTCTTTACTGGTACCCAGGGGAATAGCCAGTATAAGTAGAGCATTTTGGGTGTCGATCTCCTGCCCAGTACACCACCCCACCAACTGGTGTACAACCATTTCTACTGGGCTAGCCATTAATCTTTAACAATAATTCATAATTTTTGGTCATTAGAAGGCAAAAAATCCCAGTGGTGCCTCCAAAATGTAACCTCTAGGTGGCACTATCCCAAGGGCTACTACCCCTGCCTGCTTGGCTAGTAGCAGATAAAGGGGCCTGAGTTCTGAAACAGGTGCCTCCACCCAGAGGTCAGGGTTGGTAGTGGTCAAGCTAACCTGGGCACAGCCTTCCGGGACACTGTAACCCCCCTCTTTCCTTACTAGTGGCCGGAACAATACACAATAATCACTTTCACAATACCCCTGATACACCACATAAGTACCCACACTGTTTGCACTTACCACCAGGGCTTTCCTCTGGCTCGGCCCTGGGGACCTCCTGTAAAACAAGGTTATACACAGCAAATAACAGTAGTACAGTACTCTTGCGCAAACTGGAACCACAGTCAGGGTAAATGCAAAAAAGAGTTAGATCTGTTTTATTTAAGGGGCTTGAACAAGGGAAGGGGGTAATCAGGTTAATTTGCTTAAAGGCTCTATCAATCAAACAGTTATGCATGCACTTCAGGGTCCATAAACAGTCACATACTCTGAGTACCCAGATGGAGAATGGTGGGCTAGCCAGGAACGTTGCAGCTGGTTGGGGCCCTGTGATGGAAGAAAACAACATGCACAACACACACTACTTGTAATCTGGAGTCGTAGGGCTCAGTTCATGAAAAGAAAACAACAAGACAATCAGACGACACACTTTTAGATTAGGCTGTTGTTGCAGGGTGCTACCCTGATGATTACTCCCAACACCCAGGACTGGACACAGGCTGGACGAAAATCGAGACAGCATTTGGTTAATCTGGAATGCCAGGAGAAACAGGGCCCACATGATTAGCCGAGGCGTCCTTCCTGTTCAAGGCATGGAGCAGGGGGCTGATCCCTAGGCAGGTCTCTCGTCGGTGGCTTTCTCTGTGCAGTGGGTGGGGTAGTCTGACAGAGCCAGAGTGGCATGGCCCAGGCCAAATGGAGATGAATGCGGATTCAGTCTGATTAGGTTGGATAAAGCTTCCAGCAAGCAGAACACAGTTCACACAGTGGGGAACCAAATCACAACCCGCTTTCAATATACAGTACATTTACATGTAAAGAAATTCTACTGTACCAGGCAAACCGCGCTCTGGTCATGATCACAATGTCTCTGCACAAACCAGGGATTCAAAAGCAGCTGGAAATCCTGACAGGCCGATCGCATTCAGCAAATCTTCAGTCTTCTTCAGCTTAAAGCCTGGTCATAGTCCAGTGGATTAAATAGTCCTCACAACTTGGATTCAGTCCGAAATAAACTCTATTTTCCCTCTCAGGGACAGCAGGCAGACAGGCAGGCCAACACTCAGCCCTTTCACAGTTCTCCCATGCAAAACTACACAGAACTGCTTGACTGTCTCAAGCATGTTGTTTTTTCAGCTCCCAACTTAGATCTGACTCAAACTGCAGCAAGCCTGGGACCTTCCCCAGAATACAAACAGTTCGGTTGGCTGATTCATCTGTCAGTCACAACAAGAGCTCCCCCTTCAGGTGCAAAAAGGTGCCAAAAGCCCAAAAACTACAATTCCTACAGAGTTTGACTCCAGACAGCTCCTGTAGTCTGGCTCCATTTTAGGTCCCACCAGAACTGATTGGTCCAATTTGCAGTCCAGGACCAAGATAGTGGAGATAAACAAAACAGTCCTTGCTGCAAAGAAGGCAGGTTAGACAAACTACATTATCATTGTCACCCTAAATGATTTTCAGCAAATAGTTACATCTTTCAACAGAGCTCCCTCTCAGATTACTTATGACTGCAATCCAGGCAGCTCTTAAAGAGACAGTACACAGAGGCTATACAGGCACTCTCTGGCAATCACATTTAAACTCCTAAAACGCAGGACACCAGCCTGGCTGTGAGCATTTAGGCAAGCTCTAGGAAGATGTTTTGGGAACCCCCATTTGTAATGGGGTTACACCAGTAACAGAAAGAATTAGTGTAATGTTTTTGACATGCTGATGTAACAACAATTTGACTAAGTGTGACTGAGGGCTGTCTCTGCCTTTCCCCTGTAACACGAGTCAAATGTGTCACAGCTGTTTAAGTTGTACTGAGTGTGTGACTTAAGTTACAATAAAGTTGAATATAAAGAAAAAAATGAAACGTCCCAGACACCATTGTTAAAGTTCAGAAATGTACAGAAAGATGTAAAATTTGGCTGCAATTCTGTTTATATTTCATATATTTTCTGTAATTCTGTCTCTCTCTTTCTTTATTACGAAGGACAGTTGTGTAAAGACAAGATAAGTATCCTATACACATTTTCTGCTTTGGCTGCTGGGGGCCACATAGGACCACAATTTTCAGGTCAAGTAACCTAGATTTAAGAGTAGGCCTGAACTTCAAAATGCATTTACTTTTTTCCGGCCTGCCTTTTTCATATTGGTTTTGACTATTTAAAGAGCACCTTTCATGCTCTGTTACGCCATGTTCACCTTACAGTCAAAAGGGAAGCTTACCTTGTTCTGAGATTTTTATATGGTGTCATTTTTGGGAGTGGAGGGATCGTATTTTTGGCTCTAAGGAGCTGAGCTGCCGATCCCTTCCACTTCCGTTCAATATTCAGACATTACAATATGCTAGCACGGGGGCACACTCCATAGGCCCGTGATACCCGGGAAGGGGACCTCACTCCTTAGTGAGAAGTTGGACTGCTTCAGCAGACAGCATTTAAACTGGCCAAGGGGGGAGAGTCAGGAGGGACAGGTGGCTTAGGATCACTCCCCCATGGTAGCATGCGAAAACACAAGTTGACAACAAGAACAACTGAAGCGAGCAGAGAGGAGCACGCAGGCGAAACATGTAAAAGGGGGGATAGAGGGGGGCAGGAGCACATGAACAAGAAAACCAGAGTGGGGGAAATGGGCAAGGGAGAGATAACAAGAACAGAGGGAGGGCAGGGTATAAAACATGGAAGGTCATGCTCTCAAATGCCCGCAGTCTCAGAAATAAGGTTCCAGACCTGGAAGCCTTGATGACGGATTCAGGCCTTGACATAGCAGCAGTAACAGAAACATGGTACTCTGCTAATCTCAGCTGGGACGTCAATGTACCAACTATACACTGTTCAGAAGGGACAGAGAAGGTAAAACGGGAAGGGGGTAGCCCTGTACGTCAGAGAAGGCATAAAGGCTACAGAAGTACAGGAAAGACAGGGGAGGCTGAGGCAATGTGAGTCACCCTTGAACCAGGGAATGGCACAGCAATACATACTTGGGTGATCTACAGACCTCTGGCACAAAGGGAGGAAGTGGACAGGGTACTAATGGAGGAAATTCATGACATGGCAGCTAAAGGTGAAATCCTGCTGATGGGGGATTTCAATATGCCGGATGTAGATTGGACCACCCAGGCAGCTGCTTCAGCCAGAAGTACAGCCATCTTGGAATCCCTGCAGGGGGTTGGACTCAGACAGCTGGTGCATGAGCCAACCACAGACAAATCTATTCTGGACCTGGTATGGACCAATGGAAACAGAGTTGAAGGAGTCCAGGTGGAAGGGCACCTGGGATCCAGCAACCACCAGATGACGTGGTTTAGCATGGAGACAGGGACTCAATTAAGCCACTCAAGGGCAAAAGTATTAGATTTCAGGAAGGCAGATTTCAGTGAAATGGGTAGATGTTTGAGAGCAGCTCTGGAGAAGGGAGAGGTAATGAAGGGAGTGGAAGAACAGTGGGGGAAACTAAAAGGAGTCATAGTGGAGGTAACTAACCAATTCCTTAGGATAGTGGCCAAAGGCAAAAGAAGAAGGAAACCACTATGGTTCTCTAAAGAGGTAGCAGACAAAGTAAGGGTTAAAAGAGCAAGTTTCAGGAAGTATAAGGGAACCCAAAGGAAGGAGGACAAGGAGGTGTACATTGAATGTCTAAGGGAAGCAGGGAAGGCTGTTAGGAAAGTGAAGGCACAGACAGAGGAAGGTTTAGCACGCACTGTGAAAAAAGGGGACAAGACATTCTATAGGTACATCAGTGATAGAAGAAAAACCAAGGGGGATTGTGAGGCTCAAAGGAGAGGAGGGAGAGTGTAAGGAGGGGGATCTAGACAAAGCAGAAATACTGCACAAATACTTCTGTTCAGTATTCACTAAGGAGGGAGAGGGTCAAGGACCACAGTTGGGGAGAAGAGGCAATGGGGGGGGGAGAAGTGGACACCAGTCCATTCACAGTGGAGATCGTTCTGGAAGAACTCACAAAGCTGAAGGTGGATAAAGCCATGGGGCCAGACCACATGCACCCGAGGATATTAAGGGAACTGAGATGGGAACTAGCAGCGCCTCTGGCCACCCTGTTCACAGAGTCACTCAACGCAGACATGGTTCCAGAGGACTGGAGGAGGGTGCATGTAGTCGCACTGTGCAAAAGTGGCAGTAGGGTGGAAGCAGGGAACTACAGGCCAGTCAGCCTCACCTCAGTGGTAGGGAAGATCATGGAGATACTACTGAAAGAAAGGATAGTGGCACACCTGGAATCCAGTGGTGCCCAGGATCTGAGGCAATATGGATTTACAGCAGGAAGGTCTTGTCAAACAAATCTGATAGACTTCTTTGATTGGGTGACTAGAGAAGTGAATCAGAGAGGGGCCGTAGACATCGCCTACCTAGATTTCAGCAAAGCCTTTGATACCATCCCACACAGAAGGCTGGTTAATAAGATGAGTAGTCTGGGCATGGGACATAAGGTGATACATTGGGTTAGAAACTGGCTGATGGACAGAAGACAGAGGGTGCTGGTAAATGGGATCCAATCTAGGGAGAGAGAGAGGTGACCAGCAGAGTACAACAGAGATCAGTACTGGGACCAGTCCTGTTCAACGTCTTCATTAGTGACACTGCAGAGGGGCTGGAAGGAAAGGTCTGCCTATCTGCAGATGACACCAAGATCTGCAACGGAGGGGATACTCCAGAGGGGTGTAGAAAATGAAGAGGGACCTGGAGAAGCTTGAAAGATGGTCAGAGGTGTGGCAACTGAGCTTCAGTTCAAAAAAGTGCAAGATAATGCACCTGGGTAGGAGGAACCATGGGGAGAGCTACATAATGGGGAGGGGGTGCTGACTGTCACCTAAGAGGAAAGGGACCTGGGATTATCATATCTGATAACCCTAATGTATCAAAGCAATGCAAAAAGGCTGCAGGGAAGGCCAGTGGCATGCTGGGGTGCATAGGCAGAGGCATTATGAGCTGGAGACAGGAGGTGTTGATGCCATTGTATAAAACACTGGTAAGGCCTCACCTGAAGTACTGCATGCAGTACTGGAGACCACACATGCGTAAGGACATAGACAGGGTGGAGGCTATCCAGAGAAGGGCAACAAAGATGGAGCATAGCTTGCAACACAAAACATATGAGGAGAGACTAAGAGTCCTTAATATATACTCATTGGAGGAGAGGAGAGAAAGGGGGAACATCATAGAAACTTTCAAGTACCTCAAGGGCATAAACAGTTTGCAGGTGGGGCATCTTTTCCAATGTAGAAAAGATATCAGAATGAGGAGACACAATATGAAATTGGAGGAGGTAGATTAAGAGGTAACGTGAGGAAGTTTTTCTACACAGAGAGGGTGGTGGATGCTTGGAACAGTCTGCCACAAAAAGTGGTGGGGGCAAGCACAGTGAAGGGGTTTAAACATGCCTGGGACAGGCACAAGGGAACATTGGGTAGGGAGGGAGGGAGGGAGTGGGTGAAAAGCCTGTGATCACTTAAGGTTCTGACTACATACAAGTTTAGGGCTTATGGGCAGACTAGATGGGCCTAGCGGTCCTTATCTGCCGACAATTACTATGTATCTATGCATCTATGTTAACTCCACCTCCACCACCTGATTGTTTTCCCGATGCTCGGTCTTTTAAAAAAAGAATCCAACCCTCTGCCATTTAGCCCACCAACCTCCCAGTCACTTCCCCTCATGTCTGCTCCCTGAAAAGCATTCCACCATCTGCCATTTAACCCACCCACAACGTGATCATTTCACCCAGTGTCTGCTCCCTGAAGAGAATCCTACCCTCTCCTGTCTTGCCCAGCCACCTCCCGATTGATCCCCCAGTGTCCTCTCCCTGAAATTAATTGTACTCTCTGAAGTTCAGCCCACCCACCTGCCAATCACTTCCCTGGTGTCTTCTCCCTGAAAAGAATCCCACTCTCTGCTGTTTAGTCCACCCACCTCCCGATCACCGGTTATTTGTTTATTTATTTATTGAAATGTTTCACCAGGAGTGCACACTGAACAACAAGTTACTCATCTCACGGTGCGACCTGGGGGGAGGGGTTACATAGGGTTGTGAAGGATGATCGGTTACAATAGTATGTGGGTAGTACAAACAATACAACATTGTAAGATTGTACAATTGTTGAAACACAAGGTATTGTACAATAAACAGTAGAGGAACATTGGGTAAATTACAATACATGTCCAAAATCATGCAAAAGAACATATGAACGCACAAAACCTATAGAACCTTTTATTGTGCTTGAGTGTACCAGTAGCAGGTTTGAGGTAGTACACAATGGCTGTTGGAGTAAAAAGGATGGGTTTAGGTTGTGCACACTGGTGGCCCAGAAGGGCAGGTGAAGAAGAGAGGGGGGAGAGGCAAGAAATGAACATGAGGAGAAGGAGTAGCCATTTCCTGATTCCCCTTCAGGATGTTGAGAACCCTGCCGGGGGGGGGGATCATGGTAGGAAGGCAGAAACTGGGGACAGGTATTAAGGTGGGTTAAAACAGGAACAGCTGAGAGAAAGGTAATTGTATAGGGCAGAGGTAAGGGAGTAGTTGGAGGAGGAGTGTCATATTTCAGGGGTGAGGGAATTCCAGATTTTAGGGAAACGATGGGCGAAACCAGTCTGACCGATGAGGGTGGAGCGGCGAGGAACCGTCAAGGTGCGGGTGTCATTTGATCTGAGAGAGTGGGTGGGGGGAGGTGGAGTGGACAGAGAGGATGAGAGATATGAGGGGAGCCTCCTGAACCAGAATTTGGAGGATAGTTTGGCACAGTGAGAGATGCGTCTATGAGACAGTGGAAGGAAGGTTAGAGAGCGATAGAGTTCACAGTGGTGGGAGCGGGAAGGGGAGTCGATAGCAAAGTGGCAGAAGGAGTAAAAGAGAGTGTCCAACTTAGTCAGGGAAGATTTGGGAGCAGCACCATAGACTACGTCGCAGTAGTCAAAGAGGGGGAGTATCATCTTCTGGACAATTTCATGCCTCGCAGTCAGCGGGATGCAACAACAATTCCTGTACAGAGCACCAAGCTTGGGGTGCACTTTCTTCAGGATAGCATTGATATGCACAGAGAAGTTGAGGTGCTGGTCCAACCAGACTCCCAGATATCGAAATGAGGAGGTGTCCTCAAAGATGGTCCCATCAAGGGTGTGGAAGGTGGGTAGGGCCGGGAGCCTAGAGAGTCTCTGCCTGGTGCCAAAGGTCATTGAGACTGTCTTCTTGGCATTTAGAAAAAGCTAGTGAGAAGCAAACCAGAGCTGAACTTAGTTGAAGTCATGCTGTAAACTGGTTTGCATGGCAGCAGGATTTTTGCCGAAACTGTACAAAACAGTATCATCAGCATACATGTGGATAGAAGAGGATGAGCAGGCTGTGGGAAGATCATTAAGGAAAATGGAGGAGAGTAGGGGACCAAGCACTGAGCCCTGATGGACACCAGTGTTGATGGGGAGTGGAGGGGAGATGGAATCAAGGATTCTCACTGACTGGGTCCTGCCAGTGAGGTAGGATTTAAACCAGTTGGTGGCTGATGGAGCAAGGCCAGCTGAGAAGAGTGAATCAAGAAGCAGGGGATTGGAAACAGTTTTGAAAGCTTTGGCTAGGTCAACAAAGATGGCCGAGGTAATTAGGCCATCACCCATCCCTGAAAGAATGGAGTCAGTGAGCCTGAGGAGGGAGGTGGTTGTTGAGTGGTTCTTCCAAAAAACAGATTGGAAGGGGGTGAAGAAGGAGGAATCAGAGAGGAATAGTGATAGTTGAGAGAGAACTATATTTACTTGAAGTTTGGCAAGGGTAGGAAGGAGGGAAATGGGGCAATGGTTGACTTGGGGTTACATGTCAATTCACTCTGGTCAGTGCTCCGCAACAACTCACGCCATAATGTTAGCTCTGGCATCAATCAGCCCCTTGTACAAATCATTCCCAGACAATTCGCACCTATATAAACTTAATAAAATAAACTCCAGAGGGGTACAAATGAGGAATGAATTGTGCAGGGAGCCAACTGACATTGGAGCCTGGCATGAGTTGTCACAAAGTACATTGACTCTAGCAAAGTGATGCATCACTCTGCTCACCTCCTCAGTGCCCCATTTCCTACACCTGAAAAGAAGAAAATGGCTCAGTAACAACTTCTGTGCCCCTCACACCACCACCCCAACCCCCCTCTCAGTACCCACTACCCCACACCTCCACACCCTTGTATTAATCAATCAATCAATCAATCAAACAAACTTTATTTAACCAGGTAGTTACATCATTGAGCAAGCTCATTTTCAAGATGGTCCTGGACACAGAGGACACTTTTGCTTACAGTAGACAGTGCTTCCTACAAAAGTAGACATCGGTACAGGCAGTTACAATATACAAACTCAGTACTTAGATGAATCAGACATGTAAAGCAAGTGCAAATATAGGCATTTAAAGTGCAGCATATACAGGTTGTAACTTATTGAGTACAAGTGAGGAGAGAGAGGAGTTGCATAGAGAAGGGCAGTGGGAAGGAAGGGTATCAGGCACATAGTAGAGAGGGAAAATAGGGCAGCCTAATAGAATGTGGCCCCCTGCGAAGCTAACCGATGAGAGGGGGGAGGTGGGGGGGAAGATGGTTGTCCTAAAGGGATGCGGGCCGACACGGGAAATAGGCAGCCCAGGATTGGTTAAGGGACTCAGCTGAGTGGGGTAAGGGTTTACCTGAAACAATCACACACCGTTTTCAGGCATCTATAGAGCAGCCCCTAAATATAAAATGGCTGGGCAGCAGGGAGATTTTAAGTAATTTTTGCATGTTATTCCAAAGCGCTGGCAAAAAGGAGCTAATGGCAGTTAAGCCAAGACATGTCCTTGTTTGTCGTAGTTTGAGGACAAAGGATGAGCTCCTTAGTCCATAGGCACCCTCTGAACGTTCAAACAGGTCACAGATATAGGGTGGTAGTTTGTTGGACAAAGCCCAGAATAGCCACACGAGGGTGTTTATTTGCCTCCTCGTGGAGAGGGATGGCCAATCTAATGCTTGGTACAATGAGCAGTGATGAGTCTGCAAGGGCAAGCCAAGAACAAATCTCAATGTGTGATGATAGAGTGTATCCAGCTTTTGGAGTGCATACTGGGGGCAATGGCTGTATAGGAAGTCGGCGTAGTCAATCAGGGGAAGAAAGGTTGTTTGAACCAGCCACTTTCTAGCTTCCAGGGTGAGTAGGCATCTTATGTGGTAGAAAATACCAAGGCGCTGCCTTAGCTTTTTTGTTAACTTGCTTAGATGGACACCGAAGGTAAGTTTGTTATCCAACCAGACTCCCAGATATTTAAATTTATCCACTAGCTCTAGTGGTTCATTATAGAGGGTAATAATCTGTGGGGTCCTAGGCATCCCCATATTGTGGGATGGAGAGATAATCATAGCTTTTTTTTTTTGCATTTAACAAGAGCTTTAGATTCAGCAGGTTGTGCTGGAGGATGATAAAATCCTACTGTAGCTCCTTGTACTCAATGTCCAAGGAGGAGTTGGTCATGTAGAGGACTGTGTCATCTGCAAAGAGGTGAACATTTCCAGCAATCACGCCAGAGTCGATGCAGTTGATGTAAAGGGCGAAGAGGATAGGTCCCAAAATGGAACCTTGTAGAATGTCTTGGGGCAGTAGTTTTAGTGGGGAGAATTCCCCTTGGGCTTTAATTTGCTGTTTACGATTTGTAAGATAGCAGCGGAACCACTTTACTGCAGCAGAGGTTAGACTGATGCTACTCAGGGAATCAAGAAGTATGGAATGATCAACCATATCAAATACCTTGCTGAGGTCAAGGAAGAGTGCATAGATGTGCTGTTTACTGTCCAGGGCTTTTAGCCAGTCATTTGACGCTTTGGCAAGATCAGACACGGTATTGTGCTTGGGTCTGAAACCTGATTGGACTGGACTGAGGATTTTCTCATGATCCAAGTATTCCCTTAGTTGAGAGTTTACAATTTTTTCAGTAGCTTGGATAAAACAGGAAGCAACGAAATAGACCTATAGTTGTTCAAGTCAGTGGGGTTTCCTGACTTGAACAGGGGGATAATGTGCGCGGTTTTCCAACTAGGCAGCAATTCCCCTTGGGATAATGAGCTGTTAAAGAGATGGGCAACTGGAGCTGCCAGATAATAAGAACCTGCTTTTAAGAAGAAGGGTTCAGCGAATCGGCATTAGCACTCTTTTTGGTGTCCAGCAAGAGGAGCAGGTCCTCCACCTGTTTGTAGGAGACTGGCTGGAACTTGAAGAGGTGCAGACATTTCTGGCTACATGGAAGGAGAGCCAGTCTGAGTCAGACTGCGACTTCCTAGCCCTTTTCCAAAGGGTGTCCCTATACCGTAAGGCCCTCTTAAGTAGTGGGCTAAACCACTCAGGTGCGCGTTTCCTGGATTTGATTTTCCTTAAGGGTGCATGTTGGTTGATAACGTTTACTAGCAGATCCTGGAAGATACAGAATGCTTCAGACACAGCGGGTGTAAGGTAGAAATCCTAACACTTTATGTTCCGAAGATCTGTCAGGAAGGCCGGGAGACTGAAGTATTTTAGGTTGCGCTTAAGCTTGAAAGTAGAGGTGGAGGAGAGGTGTGGGGAGTACCTAACGCAGGCAACTGCGCAGTAATCACTCAGAACATTGTGGAAGACCCATGCATGAGAGATATTATGTGGCTTGTTGACAAGTATAAGGTCCAGAAGTGAACTTCAGTCAGGATTTTTCTTGTTAGGTCATGTACCGTCAGAGATAATCTGAGTGAGCCCGTGCTTGTAGCAGAAGTCCTTAAGTTTGTTTGCGCTGGCATCATTCCATTTAAGGTTAAGGTCACCCATAATAATGCATTCCGTGTTCGCTTTTCCCAGGAGAGAGTGACTATGAAGCAGTATACATAGGCCTGCTGCAGGGGGTCTATAGCATGCAGCTACCAATAAGGCTGTACCAGGCGAGAGGGTAATTTTGAAAGCAAGACATTCAAAGTCTTTGGGCATTGATGTGCGGACAATATTGGTGGTTAGGAATTTATCTTTAATATACGATATATAACAACACCACCACCTCTGGTCAACCTGTCACACCTGATAAAGTTGTATCCCGGTATGTTAAACATTTTATCAGGTAAAGTATTTTTTAGCCAGGTTTCCGAAAGCATTGCTACATCATGTTTGGCACGTAGTACCCAGGCATGGACCTGGTCAAGTTTGCTGGCAAGGCTGCATACGTTTATATGCAGGAAGCTCAGACCCTTTAGCTTTGGGAGTTGCCCCGGGGCAGTTAGCAGTAGGGGGGCCTGGGTTTAATTCCACACTACCTGCACAGAGTAGCAGTGGTACTTACCTAGCCAGTCCACAGGCATTTTCTGCTGTTCTGTAGCCCATTCAGAAACTAAGTACAAGATTCAGTTCAGTTAATGGCATTTTAATGCATTTTGATTTTTTTACTCATAATTTTCTTATTTTTTTCTTAAATATATATATATATATATATATATATATATATATATATAGTGTAATTATATATATAGTAACTGAATATTTTACTAAAGTTTTCAGCAGTTACAATTACTTATACAGAAACTACCCAGTGGTTAGTAATAGAAAAGTATATAGCCAGTTACATACATAGTAATATTTGTACCATATAATATTACCAAAACTAAAAACGAAATCAGATCCCTAAACCGCTCCCAACTGATCTCCAAACCCACCCACCCAAACCACAAGACACAACAACACTCCCTACTCAACTGGGCTCTTACCTTCCATCCCCACCGCGTCATCACCTCTGGCATGGTTCCTGATGCTCTCAGTGACCATAACCCAATATTCACAGTTAGCAAAGTCCACAGAACTAAATAACCACACAAAACCATACAACTACACTCTTTCAAGTCTCTTGACCTTGAACCTCTCCTGAGTAACCTTGCCACTTCTGATTGGTCCCCCCAACCTCCTTCCCCTCAGTTGATCAGGCCCTTGACTACTTCAAAGAAATCTTTCTTGTAAACTGGAATGCCTTTGTCCCACTGAAACAAACCAGAGTCAGAGGTAACCACTTAAATTGGATAACCCCTGAACTTCTGGCCTGTCTCAGGGCTAAAGATTGAGCCTGGAAGTGTCATAAAACTACCCAGCATCCTAGTGACCTCGCAAACTACTGCATGCTCTGAAACACTTGCACCAGAGCTACAAGGTTAGCTAAGTCCGAATATTTCAAATCTGCCTTCATCACCAACATAAACTCTCCTTCAAAGTTGAGGAAGGTGGTCCATGCCCTATTTACACCCCTCTTCTTGCCCCCCCCAGTACTTAAAGTAAATGGCTCGCTAGTGTCCGACCCACCAATCGTAGCTGCGGAATTGAACTCCTACTATACCTCCTGCACCACTGAGCTACTGAAATCCCTCCCCTCTTACCCATCACCCTCCAACACCCTTCTACCTCCCCTTCTCTTTCGCTACTGTAACCCCAAACAATGCCCTAAATGCCCTCCTCATCAGCAAGCCCTGTAAAGGTGCCTCCCCTGATGGCCTCAATCCAAAACTCCTCTCTCTCTCTCTCCGCTTCAGCCATTGCCTATCCCTTCTCAATAATCCTATATCTTTTATTCTCTACTGCCTTGGTCCCTTCTTCATGGAAACATGCAGTGGTCCTCTCTCTACCCAAAGTGGGTGACCCCTCATTGCCTGGCCCCATTTCTCCCCTCCCTACCCTTGCCAAGCTTCAAGAACACATTGTCCTCTCCCAACTCACCTCTTTTCTGTCTGGAATCTCCTTTTTCACCCCTTTCCAGTCTGGTTTCAGGAAAAAACACTCAACCACCACTTCTCTCCTACGGCTCACAGATTCCATCCTAACCAGGATGGACAATGGCCAAATTCCCTCTGCCATTTTTGTCGACCTGGCAAAGGCCTTCAACACCATCTCTTGCTCCCTTCTCCTTGACTCACTCCCGGAAGCTGGCCTATCTCCCTCCACCACAAACTGGTTCAAGGTCTACCTTATTGACAGAACCCAATCAGTTAAGATCATGGACGCCACTTCCCCTTCCCCCCGATTAGCACTGGCATCCCCAGGGCTCTGTATTAGGGCCCCTCCTATTCTCCATCTTCTGAAACGATCTTCCCTCTGTCTGCTCTCCCTCCTCTGCTATACATATGTATGTCAATGATACAGTTCTGTATCCATTTGGCTCCTGTCCTGCTGAGGTTACAACCAGCCTACAGCAAGACTTTGACAAGGTTCAGCTCTGGTTTGCTAACCATCCACTTTTCCGCAACGCCAAGAAGACTGTCTCCATGACCTTTGGCACTAGGCAGAGACTCTCTAGACTTCCCTCCCTACCCACTTTCCACACCCTTGATGGGACTTTACTTGAGGACACATCCTCCTTCAAGTACTTAGGTGTTTGGTTGGACCAGCTCCTAAACTTCTCTGTACATATTGACGCCATCCACAAAAAACTGTGCCCCAAGCTTGCTGCCCTGTTCAGGAACTGTAGTCGCATCTGTCCTACGGCTAGGCACGGACTTGTTCAGAAGATGATACTGCCCATTTTCGACTACTGTGACGTAGTCTATGGTGCTGCCCCAAAGTCCTGCCTGGCCAGACTGGACACCCTCTTCAATTCCTTCTGCTGCTTTGCCCTGGATGCCCCCCCCCACACCCACCACTGCAATCTTTATTGTGCCCTGTCCTTCCCCTCTCTTACAAAATAGGCAACTCTCCCACTGTGCTAAATTCACCTCCAAGCACTGGTTGGGTGAGCTCCCTTTCTACCTCATCTCCTCCTTCATAACAACCCCCCATCCTCCCATTCCCTTAGATCAACCGGCTCCTGCACCCTGGTAGTCCCTCGCAGAGCCACCCTAATCGGCCAATCCAGTTACTCTCACTGCCTCCCAACAATTTGGAATTCCCTCCCTCCTCAAATCTGGCACTCATCCTCCACCTACTCCATCAGCTCTGCCCTCAATAATTACTGTGCACCTAGCTGCTCTTGCCATGTCCCTCCCTAATTCCCTCCTCTAAGCCCTGGATAAACCCTACCTCTCTAACATCACCTTCATTTTACCCTGTGCACCCACACACCCCAAATTTCTAGCTCTCCTCCCCTTCCCCCAAATTGCTCCCCCTTACTGGCCTCCCTTAATCTCTCACAGAATGTAAGGGACCCCGATTGTTCCCCATGGGTCTAGGCATCCTGATGGACTATTGATTAGGCCCCATCCCCTTCAAAGGTGTGAATTTTCTCCCCCTCAAGGGTTCAATTCTCACTCTCTCACTCTCCTACCACTCTCTTAATCCCTATCTACTGACCTTCTCCAACCCCCTGACAGGGTACCCTGCATCCTGAAGGGTCCTCTCTTGGGTTATGTCCTATTCCCCCTCCTAGCATTTAAGTCACACCTCTTCCTTCTCTTCCTCCTCCCTCTTTAAATCCCTACAGCCTTATCTCCATTTCTGTCTAGCTCCATCGCCCTGTTGCAGGGTTCCCCACATCCTGAAGAGGTCTCTCTGGGACACTGCCTGTCCCCTTCTCTCTGGTCCCCCCAGTCCCCTTGCAGGGTTCCTCGCATCCTGAAGGGATCTCTAGGGACACGACTCTTCCCCCCCTTCCACCTCACCCTTTCCTCTCATTTTCCCCCTTTTCTTTCACATAAGCACTTGTTTACTAATTAACCTGGCACTTATTATTGTCTACTCTTTCTACTTATTATGCACAACACTGCTTTAACACTATTTGTAACACCTGCCTTACAATTGTATGTTAATGTTGATCTTGTAACTTGAATGTAATATGAACAGGACTCTTCCCCCTTCCCCACCTCACCCTTTCCTCTCCTTTTCACCCTTTTCTTTCACATAAGCGTAACCCCCTACTGACCACTTGTTTAACTAGTAAGCACACCTCACATATTTTCTGTCTAGGGGAAAGAGATGGGTGGGGGTACAGAAACAGTATTACACACAAATGACCATACTAAAACCAGGTCCTGAGGACAGCACTTTTGCTAGGGGCTATGCTAGGTCTGTACTTCTAGAGGGGTACCCAGTAATTCCACATAGGAAGCAATAACAAGAATGTCCAAACCAAGCTGGGGTTCTAGAGTGTGGCTTTATTCCAAAGATGGTACACAAAAACAAAGGTGGACCCCCAAGGCAGGGTTCAATCTTAACATTCATTTACTAGCCGGGTACTAGTGCAGATTGCTGTGGGCTAGAGCCAGGATCTCTGTTACTTGCCCGGTTGGGCTAGTACAATTCCTTGGGGTGAACAGGCTGCAGTTCCTTTCTGTGCCTGTTGTGCTGTGTGGTGCTGATGCGGCAAAAAAAAATACAACACTAGCATCAATGGCGCAGTCTGAGCAGTGAGACCACAAAGTAAAACAAGTAAACCAAAAGAAAAAACACAGCATTCAGGGTGCGGTTGGAACACTGAGACCGCACCCCCCCCCCAAAAGTCAAACTGAACACCACCGCCCAGCACAACATTCAGGACACGGCACAGTCAGAACAGTGAGATCACAAACCATAGAACACATCATTCAGTTGAGACTACTAGGGCAGCATTTGCACAGTTGAGTCCATCCAAGCTCCAAATTCATAAATGTAATAAGAGACAGATAGACTACAGAAAAAAAGGAAGGCTAGCATTCTGACCCGGCCTCTGCTGTTCTGTTTATTTTAGTCTTGTTCCTGTGGTCATCATCTGAGAAGTGGCCTCCAGAACTCTGAAGCAGCAGATATGCGCCGGTGAGAAACGAGCTCCTTCTAACTAACACAGCAGGTGTCTATCTCCTTTCCACAGTCAGTAATGGTAGCAAGACCCCCCCCCAAGTAAAACGTCACCAGATTCACCAGCATTCACACCAGTGTGTAGTCAGAACAGTGAGACTGCTAATCAAAAAAAAAAAAGACTTCTAAGAGGAACACAAGGAGATTAAACCAGCATTTTGACCTGCCTTTACTGTTCTTTTCAGCCTTGTCCGTTGTCCATGTGATATGAGCTTCCAAAACTGGAATAAAGACACAGGCAGCCACTGAGAAAACTGGCTTATACAGGTTAGGTCTCAGTCTAATAATGGTAGCAAGGAATCTCAACCCCCGCCCGATAGTAGTTCAAACTTCTTCATCTCCCAAGCATGTCCCAGCATTAAAAAATATACTGACCAAATGAGAACAGCTTAATTAGCTGCAATCAATGTAGCTGTGCTACAAGTGCATTTTCAATTCATTCTCTCTCTCTGTCTCTCACTCTCAATTAAGCATTGTGCACCCAGTGTATTTGTTTTCATTCCGTGATCCACTGACCTCATGGTCAAAAAGTAAAGTTAAGTACCCCGCCATACCTGAGAACTCTGCTTGGCCAAATCGGTCTTCCCCACGGATTTCCCCAGCCACCTGTCAGTTGAACTCCAGGACAGCCTCCTCCAGGAGATTCTTGGCAATAATTCTCAGACTTGGTAGCTTTATGGGAGAAGGTGAATGCAGCATATCAGCGGAAACACACCAACATTCTTGCCACGGTGTGTCTGTTACTGACATTGCCAGCAAGCTCTGCAGAGGCTGAGAGGGGATTTAGTCAGATGAAGATCACGAAATCCCAGCTACGCCTCAAGCTGTGATCAGACACATAAACTGATCTGATGGTGATCCAGATGAATTCACCAGACACTGAAAAGTTTCAGCCCCAGAATGCCAGTAGTTTATGGAATTTCAGTGCATAGAAGTAGGAGGCTACAGACTGGCCATGTCTTATCACAGCCTGATGCTGAATACATCTCTTCTGATCATTCAGACATAAGTGACTGTGATAGTGGTATAAGAGTGCTTGAGAGTGAGCCACACTCCCCTGACACCACACAGTCCAGAAACATTTAAGGATCATTTGACTTTTATATTAAGAACTTTAAGGCACTGATATTAAGACACTGACTACACTGAATGTTGTATATATGAAGTTGTTTATTTCACAAAGTTCATTTGTAATTTAGGTTTAAAATAAATTCAGACACATGCGTGATACATTTCGATTTTATCTGCCTTTTGTTTAACAAATCACTGTTAACCATATTAACTGTGGCTAGTGCAAACTTCTGCAGGCTACTGCAATCTCTGGTCCACTAGCCCAGCTGGCTAGTGCAAAAAAAGTTAAGGTTGATCCCTTCCCCAAGGGTTTACACTTCATGGCACTAGGCAATGGCAGAACAACAACATCTGTAGAAGCTCTAAACCTCCCATATTACATAGGATCTCAAACCCTCTTCAGCAGCAAAGCCTCAGCTGAAACACACATCTCTTCTAGTGGCACTGGCCACAACGGAGCACATAATTTCTTCTAGTGGCACTGGTCACAACTTAGAACATTTCCCATATGGCATAGGATTTAAACATTTGGAAATATGGCAACTGGCCACGACAGAGCACACTGGTTCTCAAAATTAACTGAACCCACACCAGGGGTAAACTTTCTCTTCAGACATTGGCCACCATGTCCTGAATAAGCAGGCACTCTTACGGAACCTGTAGTACTGAACGGGTCACTCCAGATGGGGGGTTGCCCACCTTTTGCTTCCACAGTCCAAACCCATCCATTCTTTCACAGTTATGCCTCAAACTTTTAGTAAAATAGTAAATAGTAGAACTATGCATCTTGGAATGGCTTTCACATTCAGCATTAGAAACACACTACTTACGAGTGTAAATTAAAGTCCTGAACAGTGTGCCAAATCTCACTGGGGACTCCACGATTGTCAGCCAACTTTAAAAGGCACGAGAACAGTCTCAAACAGAACAGAACTTGGTGTAGATTTCCCTTTGTCAGAGAACACCGCAAAAGAAAACAAGGCAGGCACATTTCTCCTGGGATACCCAAAGTCAGATTACTCACAGTTGTACACAAAAAGGCAGCTTCAAAGTCCTGGATCAAATCAGGGGACGGCCTCTCGCATCCATTCTGCAGTCCTTCTCATCTCACCGGGGATGAGAAAAATCAGGAACACCTTCTACATGGTTTCCACCATTTCTATTGGCAGGCAGATAGTTCTCAGCACTAGGGTGAGAAAAATAGGCTCGCCTCTCAGAGCCCACACTGCAGCTCTTCACTCCTCTGGCTGCTCACACTGAACACTACTCACAGACTAACTGAAAATTCTAAAGTTCCCCCCGAACAGCTAGCTACCCTGGCTTATGCTGCTGTGAGAGTTCTAAATGACATCATTCTGCTCTAAGCTGAGACCAAGTAAACAGAGAGGGAGCAGGTGAAAAACCATTTAACCAGTTATTCACTAGCAGCCTTCCCTACCTAGCACTGCCACTGATGGGATTCTAGTAACCCCAGGGGATGGGGGGGGGTTACATAAGCACTTGTTTACTTATTAACCCAGCGCTTATCATTGTCCACTCTTTCTACCTATTATGCGCAACATTGTTGTAACACTGCTTGTAACACCTGCCTTACAACTGTATTAAATAATATTTGCTCATTGTGAAAGTAATCTATCACCTTGTGAACCAGTGATTCTTTACTGAAATACTCTTCCAATATTGGGGGGGAAGGGTTCCTGTGCCATAAGGGCCAGCTATGTCTCGAGACTTTTACAGAACAAAGCTTGGATCTATCTCCATGTAAAAAGACACCCTTCTATGCCATAAGTCGTCACTTATCAGTATGTTGTTGAGTTTAATAGTAAACAATACATAGATGGAACTTACATAAAACAATTTTTACAGTACAAACATAACTACA
This sequence comes from Neoceratodus forsteri, assembly GCA_016271365.2. Taxonomy (NCBI): domain Eukaryota; kingdom Metazoa; phylum Chordata; order Ceratodontiformes; family Ceratodontidae; genus Neoceratodus; species Neoceratodus forsteri. Next base: position 454,450,436 of record JADMNL010000024.1, on the reverse strand, counting down.
TACATAGCATACATCTACTATTAAACTTTTACTAGGACTAATGAGTATAAGAGCTCAAGAGAGAGAGAGGCACATGCAGACATATGCAATTAAGTTGTTTCATTATACTTAATAAAATCACTCCATATTAGATCAAATAAATCAATATTACCAGCTGTAAGGTAGCTAATCCTTTTACCGAATGTTAGAAAGTCCATATATTGTATCCAGTTTTGAAATATTGGTACAAAGGCAGTTTGCCATCATGCTAACATGAGTCTTTTCAGTCCAAGACATTCATTTTTTTTAATATGTTTGCCCAAAATTTTTAACGTAAACTTTTTTAACCCTATATCATGAACTAGGTAGGTACAGTTTTTCAAATCACCCCAAACATGTTTTTGCAGTCACTGTGTGAAATCACACTTCGGATGGAATTTAAAAAATTCTATCCGTCTTGCTCATAAGATGGGATAATAAAAAGACTGTTAAAAATATGGGGTATAAAAAAAAAATTATGAAGAAATTTTGAAATTTGTCATTGTTTATTCATTGCTTAGCTATTTTTCCCGATTTTGGCCCCACATTTACAACACATTCTTTATTAACCACCTCATGAGCTAGGAACGGGAACTTTTTCCAATGCCCCCCAACCCCACATTTTTGCAGTCCTCTGCACAATCACATTTAGGATGGAATTTTGAAAGTTCCATCTGTCACAATCATAAAGTGTGGTAATAAAAAGACAAGAGGGGGGACGAATCAGGGGCAATGTGAGCAAGTATTTTTTCATGGAGAAGGTGGTGAATACATGGAACGGCCTTCCTGAGGAGGTCATGGGGTCAAAAACAGTGGGAGAATTCAAGAATGCATGGGACAGACATAAGGCAATTCTTGTGGGGGGGGTAGGAAGAAATAGGCTGCTGGTTAACTAGGATCTGCAGCTTATCCAGTAGGTAGGGAAATGGGCAGACTGGGTGGACCAAGTGGTCATTATCTGCCATCACTGTCTACGTTTCTATATTTGGGGTCAAAATTTCAAATAAACAAAGTTATGAAGAAACACTGAAATTAATTATTTACTTTTAACTTTGCTATTTTTCCACATGGTGACTCTAAATTTTCAGTGTAGTCTTTTGTTTATTCCACCTCATGAGCAAAGCAGGTGTAATATTTCAAATCCCCTCCGAAACATGTTTTCACAGTCACTCCTTGAAATCACCTTTCAGACAGGAATGAAAACATTTCACTGTATGTTGGTCATAAGGTGGGGTAATCAAAATGCTATGTTGAAAATTTGGTATCAACAAAGACAGTTATGAAGAAATGTTAAAATTATTTAATGTTTACTCCTATCTTTTATTCTGACCCCACATTTTCAATACAATCAGTTTTGTACCCCACCTTATGAATATAACATGTTTAATTTTTATGTTTGCTTGCACGCAGCGCAAGAAACATATTGCGGCAGCTTGGTGCCGAAGCAGGTTCTGGAGGTGCGGCACTGTTGAGGCCAATACCTGCACGGCATTTTGGGGCATGTGTGATGTCCACCAATAATGGGGGACACAGCCGGTGACACTAGTTTGCAACGTTGCCACCAACTTGTGAAAAAATAGCCGCTGCAATCTGGGGCCGCCTAGTCATTGCAGCATCAGCCATTTGCTGCAATGAGGGAGTGACCCATCATTGCAGGGCGGGATGTTCACAGACTGATATTGTTTGTGAACATGGTGGCGTTTGCCACCTGTTCACAAATAATATTAACCCCCTCCCCTGCCAAGGGAATGCCCAATCCCCCTGGCAGCATGTGCCCCCCAACACATTTGTTTGCCGACGGGGACCTCAATCCCCACTGGCTGCAGTGGCCCAGATGTATGTTGCTGATGGGGGAGCCCACTCCCTATCAGCAGAATGTAACGCCTCCCCACTTGTCTTGTCTGCCCACGAGGTGCCCAATCCCCATCAGCATAATCAACCCTCCCCATTGCTGTGTGCCGACGAGGGTACCCAATCCCCGTCGGCATAACCTATCCCCCCTCAGTTGTGTGCCGACAGTGGTGCACAATCCCCATCGGCTGACAGCCCCTCAAAAAGACTCAGTTGGCACACTGGGAGTCCACCCCAGCATGCCACATTGCCTTGTAAATAAAAACTATCCGTGGTGCCTTTTTTACCTGCTGTAACGAAGAAGCGGTCCCCGGTGCTCTCCTGGCCCCCAACAACCCGCAGCCACCCACTGCGAACCCTGCCTCCCCACACACCCCCTCGCCCCATACTTACCTCTGCAGTCCGGCACGGCGATCTTCGGTGGACCAGGAACACGTCTGCACTCTTCAAAGCTGAATGTGAACTGAGGAAATGCCAGTAAGCTGTATAATAGAAAAATAGGGTTTTTTCAACTTTGCTGCATATCTCAGGCATTTTTTGGACTTTTGCCACCAAATTTTCAAAATGGGGTTTTTGGGACCCCCCCCCCATGAATTCTATCACTGCCATGGCGTTAATTGACCCCGGAAGGTGATTTTGCAGTCACTGCGTGGAATCACCTTTCAGGACCGATTAGCGAAAGGACAATGCCAGTGTTCATGAGGTGGGCTCTCAAAAAACCTATGTTGCAAATTTGGTAGGAAAAATTCCCAAAATGACTGTTTTACTAGCGTGCATTGCGCAGTTGCTACGCACGCCCGTAACTTTACGAATTTGCAATATTTTCACCCCAGATTTTCACCATTGGCATGTTTTCAGACCTCCTTGTGAACAGTACAGCTGTCATTTTTCACACCCTGGATGAAATGTGTTTTTGCACTTGCAGTGTGGAATAGCACAATCGGTGTGGGAAATCAGTGTTCAGCACAGATTAAGAAACTAACAGTGGCACTGTTCATGGGTAGAGGTCCTAAAATGCCTATGCTGAAAATTTGGTGACGATACTCCATAAAATGACTGTGTTACGAGCATGTGTTGCGCTGTTCCTACGCACGCTCGTAAGTTCGCGCATTTTCAATATTTTCACTACAGATTTGCAACATTGCCATTTTACCACACCTCCTTATGAGCAGTACAGCTATCATTTTTCACATTTCTCCCAAAATTTGTTTCCGCGCAAGTGGCACACAATGGCGCAGTCGGTGTACAAAATCAATGTTTGGGACAGATTAAGAAAATCACAGTGACACTGGTAATGAGCAGAAGTGTTAAAATGGCTATGTTAAAAATTTGGTAGAAAAATTCCCCAAAATGACTGTTTTACAAGCATGCATTGCGCTGCTTCTACGCACGCTCGTACGTTCGTGAATTTTCACTATTTTCACTCCAGATTTTCAACATTGCCATTTTACCACATCTCCTTATGAGCAGTATAGCTGTCATTTTTCACATTTCTCCCAAAATGTGCTTCCGCATATGTAGCGCACAATGGCACAGTCGGTGTGCGAAATCAATGTTCGGGACAGATTAAGAAAATCACAGTGACACTGTTCATGAGCAGAGGTGTTACAATGGCTGTGTTAAAAATTTTGTGAAAAAAGTCCATAAAATGACTGTTACGAGCGACCATTGCACAGTTTCCACGCACCCTTGTAAGTTCATGGATTTCTAATATTTTCAGTCCAGATTTTCACCACTGGCATTTTTCCACACTTCCTTATGAACAGTACAGCTGTTATTTTTCACACCATGGCCGAAATGTGTTTTCGCACTTCCAGCACAGAAATGTGTGGTTGCTGTGGGAAATCATTGTTCGGGACAGATTAAGAAAATCACAGTGACACTGTTCATGAGCGGAGGTTCCAAAATGCCTGTGTTGACAATCTGCTGTAAAACATCCCCAAACTAATTGCATTATGGGTGTGCGTTGCCCAGTTTCTACACACGCTCATGACTTCACAGGTTTTTTTTAATATTTTCACTGCGTATTTTCAACATTGCCATTTTTTCCACCTCCCCATGAACAGTACAGCTGTCATTTTTCACATCCTGTTCCAAATGTGTTTTCGCACCTGTGGTGCCAAATGGTGTAGTCTCTGTGCAAAATCAGCTTTCAGCTAACGAACTGATACTGCCACTGTTCATAAGGTGGTGGTCACAAAAAACCCATGTTGAAAATTTGGAGTGAAAATGCCAACGAATGCTTGAGATGTTAGGGTTTCCGACCATAACGCCCCACCCTGTAGAGATTGACAAGCATCAGGGATGTGACTTGGGATTCTCACCTGTAATGCTCATACCATTCCACACCCTGCAGCCAGTGAGAGGCATCAAGGTGTGCCTTGGACTCTTCAGCCCCAAAGTTCACCCCATTCTCCTATACAGCACCCATCTCACTGTATTTCCTGATGGAATGGGGTGAGCATAAGAGCCAAAGACTCCAAGGCACACCGTGACACTTTCGGTGTCTGCAGGGTAGGGTGTGGTGAAATGGCGTGGCCGTTATGCCTGATGACCCAAAGGCACACCCCAATGCCTGTCAGTCTCTGCAGGGTGGCAGCGGGGTTGGCTTCAGTTCAATACTTCACTGCCATTCCTATTATGCAGCTCTCTAACTCCTACACTACCAATGCCAATGCCAGCAAGCAAACATTCGGTATTGACAAATGCTTGTTCAAATCTTGTCCAAATATGTCTTTTCACACTTGTGCTACGAAATTACATTTTGGACAGGATTTCATGACTGAGACATGTCATGTTCATAAGGTGTGTAATAAAGATAACATGTTGAACATTTGGAGCCAAAATTGAAAACAAAAAGTTATAAACAAACGTTTTTCAATGTTTACTCATAACATTGCAATATTCTTAGTTTTTGAACCCGTATTTTCAACATAGTCATGTTTTTTACCCCATCGAATGAACATGGCAGGTGTCATTATCAAATCCCCCTTCAAAGCCTCTTTTCGCGGTCATTCCACAAAACAGTATTTCAGGTTGCATTTCACAAATGACACCTGTCATGTTCGTATGCTGAGGTCATAAAAACTATTATTCTGAAAATTCAAGGTCACAGTCTTAAAAAAACAACAATGTTATGTGTGAACCTCTTCATTTCCCAATCACGGCAGTTTTACTATTCTAACGCGTGTGGTTAATTTTTTAATTTTAGCCTCTGCACTGTTAATGCCTAACATCTACACAGCAAATACAAAGAAACAACTATTCATTATTGACCAGTTTTTGTCTTAGTGCTGAGGTTGTACTTAAAAACTGCTTCTTTTGCTAAGCCTCCTATTCATGTACATTATGAAACTTGCTCCTTGTAAACTAGTGACCTCTATCCTTTTCTACCTAATTTTTCCAGGTAGCATGAATAAGTGTAAGATGTTCTAGATCTCTAGTGGTGTCCATCTGTACAGTCACGGGGTGGGGGGGACGTTTGTGTATAAGCTTTTCAAGGTTGAAGCTGGCCGAAATCCTAGAAGACTGGCAGTAGTCCCAGTGGGCAACCTTCATAGTTAGAGAAAGAGGAAAAAAACACTTTAAAATACAATTGTAACATTATAAGATATACTGTATCATGGTTCAGATCTTGTATCTTTCAAGACCACATGTTATTGATACCAATCATGTGAGCAGAATGACCCAGTTTATGTTACCCCAACCCAAACCTTGGAAGCCAAATATGTGGGAGCAAATCCTGATCTTAATTTACAGGACCTCAGATAAATTCAACAATGTTGTGAGTTTTGCTGGGCAAAAACACAATACAGGCCTCCATGCTTTATCACTTAACAGAAAAGAAAGTTCAATTATCCATTTTGCATTTATTTGAGAAACACACACTCTTGAAAAGAAAAAAAGTGTTTATATTGGCACTTAGCAAGTAATTATGCAAGTAGAGTGGTACCTGTCTGTAAACCTTAGTACTCACTTATTGGTACCAGCCTTGGCCCCCAATTTTTAAATGGTTAGAGCAGCACTAACCTGGTTACCGCCATGCTGTGAATAGCGCCAGCTGACAAGGTGGGTGTTGTAGTCAAGGGCCCCCAGTGCACCTCACAGACTGGGCAGCATGATGTCACAGAATATACTGCCTTATCCATGCAAATGAGGGTTCCACCTACTGGGCACAATGGTATACTCAGAAGTTTCAGTAGCACTAAACAGCTTCTGTCATAGCATTGTTTAATGCTGTTGAAACGTTGCCCTTATCCCTGCACAGATGCTCCCCTGATTGCTTGTCAGTAGTCTAGTGGACCCCCCTATTGCCCAGCTGGGCTGCTGTAGGAATTGCCTGGTGGTCTAGTGGACCTCCCTGATCACTCAGCTGGGCTGTTGAAGAAATTTCCTAGTGGCCTACTGGACACCCCTGGTCATCCATTCGGGGTGATGTATGACTGTCCTGGTGGTCTAGTGGACCTTCCACTCCCCGAGAGTGCATCCCTCACCCTCCTGAACCACCTGCTCAGGACCCTCTTCCTCGCAGCACCCCCACCCCAGTCACTCATGCCAAATTACAGCAGTATGGATGGCAAGTGGTACAGCCCTCTGCTCAACATCTTGGCTTGCTGCCATCTGACTGTTAATGAACAATCGCATGTGCGCTGCAGACACAGCTTTCCTTCTCACTATAACGAATTTAAACTCATTCATATTGTTGTAAATTGGTATGGTAACTACCTATCTGACAGAACACAAATTGTAAAATATAACTCCACCCTCTCTACAAAGCCTCCACTAACATTGGAGTACCTCAGGGGTCCATACTAGGCCCACTGCTTTCCACTATCTTTGTAAACAGCAGCATCTCAACCCACTTGAGAACTAACTCACTGTTGTACGAGGATGACATCGTTCTATACACTAGTGCCAAACATATTGATGACATAAATCAGTGGCTCTCCCATGACTTTCAACTAATCCAGCAGTGGTTGAGTAATCACAAACTAGTTTTAAATGAGTCTAAGACCCAAGCCATGCTATTTGGATCGAACTTAAAACTCAAACACTCCCAACACATTTAAAATCTCCACCTTAACTCATTGACTCCTAGCAGATGCCTGTAGTCATCAGTAAAATACACTGGTGTGTCCTGAGGATGCATACAGAAGTCAGCTACTGACTTCCTGTGTGCCCTTGCAACGCCTGGAGACGTCACTTATATATTTTAATATATAATATAACAGAATATAATATATTTTTGACTGCATAGCACCATTGGAAAGGTAATTTTGTGCTGAACAACTTTGCCACTGATATTTTGCGTATATCATGTATAGTTTAGGAGTTATTCACATTTGTTTATGGTATGGTGTGTATGGCTTATGTTGCCTATTTTAGTGAAAAAAAAAAAATTTGTTGCTGTTTCAACCAGCATAGAAAAAAAAATTACATATTGTTATTTGCATACCACCATTGGAAAGGTAATTTTGTGTTGAATAATGTTGCCACTCATACGTTGTGTCTAGCACTTATGATTCTTGAGCTATTAGGATTTGTTTGTGGCATGCTGACTTTAGCTTGATTTTGCTTAGAAAGGCCCAGGATTCACTATTGACAGTATACAGGAGACAAGTGGTGCAACTTCAGAGAGCTCCTTTGGAGGCAATGAGTTAAGTGGTGCATCCATTGGGGTGGTGAACTCCTTTAAATATCTGGGAGTCACACTAGACCCAATACTAAATGTTGATCTCCATATTCAACAGATGTGCAAGTCAGTAAACATGAAACCTGGTATTGCCTATCAAACCAGTTATGCCCTTATCTCCTCGGCAAGGCTTGCCATAGCCCGAGGGATACTCCTTCCCTCACTTACCTATGGGGCTGCTACCTACACACCTGCAAGTAAATCAAGTCTTCACAAGTGGGATGTCACCTACAATAATATCTGCCGCTATGCATCCTGCTCCCATTGAATGAAACATCACTGCCTCCTTTACTCCGACCTTGGATGGCTTCCCCCTTATGCATCCAGGTCCTATACCTTCAGCTCCATCAGAGACAACATTATCAGATCCCAAATACCTAAGCCCCTAGCGGGACTCTTTCAAAATCAGGCATCCTGCTATGACCTTCTTTCATCTGACAATGCCTTGGTCTGCATCCCTAGACATACTACCTCTAAAGGCGCTAGCTCTTTTGCCTGTCATGCCCCCCAGTACTGGAACTCCCTCCCACTTACTATTCGACAGGCCTCTACCCACGCCTCCTTCAAGAAATTACTCTGAACCTATCTCATTTCCTCCAGTCAATGCTCCTGTTTCAAACCACCTTAGTCCCTTCCCTAACCCTGCACTCCCTGACCATTTTTCAGACCTGCCCTTTCCCAATCGGCTCAGCACTTGCAACTTGATTATCACGGCTACCTGCTGCCTTATACCTTCTACCTCTTTCTATTCCATACTCAATTCTTCCATCCTACTTCTACCTATCCTATTCCTACCCTTCTTTCAAATTCTTTCTTATATCTATTTATAATTACTATAGTATTACTGCTCACAGTTGTTTTACCTTACCCCGATTACAATGTGCCCTAATTTTGATATGTATTTGCTTCTTTCATGCATACATTTCTGACAATGTTTATCATATGACTGCCTGTGTTTATTTGTTACTTGTCTGTACCAATTTTTCTTGCCAAAATTTTCAACCTGTAAAGTAATTGCCACTAATGTTACTGCTTCTGTACTCTCCTGGGTCGTGCCTGAAAATAGTCATTTTTATGGTTAGCGCACCTACCCAATAATCAAAAACTAATATTAATATCAGAAGCCTTAGCCAGCCCGTCGGTGCAGTAGTAGCACTACCACTTGAGGTGCCGGTGACCTGGGTTTGGGAGTGGACCTGTGTCATTGGAGAGCCGGCAGGGGGAGGTAGATGGTGCATCCCTGGAGATGCTTCTCTCCTCCGGGGGGGGGGGATCACCATCAGCACTGCAATGCCACCACCTGGGTGACCACGGGCAGAGGTGCAGCTGTGGAGGCATAACATGGAGGGGGAGGATGCAGCCGAGTCCTGGAGTGCATGCGCATTGTGCGTATTCGCGCTCCTTGGTTCTCCAACTGTGCCATCTCTTTGAGGGCAAGGAAAAACACAGGAAAAATCTCTGCAGCTGGCCGGATGATGGTCCCTGGCACTACTGGACGGTGACGTATGACTCTAGGCAATTTTGGTAGGCCACCTGATGAAGACTTCAAGCAGGTGGGGGAGTGGAATGGGAAGCTGCTCCCTTCCTTCCCACTGGAGGACAAGCTTAAGCAGCATGGAGGATGGCTCCCAGAAGAGGCTCGGAAGTTGTGGAACCCAGGTGAGTGCCTTGGGGAGATCTGAAGTAGAGGCAGAGCTGCAGTGAGAGGAGGGGCATAAACAGAGAATTAAAAAAATATATATATCAGAAGCCTTCTCCCCAAACTGGCCCTGTATCATGGTGGTAAAGATGTCACCTGCTATGCTGGTGATCTGGGTTCAGGAAGGATGCCAGTCGCTCAGGGGCTAACCGACGAGAGAGGATTGAGCACCCCAGGTCAGCCTTCTCCCTTGGGGGGGGAATGCAAATACCTCTGGTCAGTTGCCCCCTGGAGGAATCGGGATGGCAGTGCAGTGGGACCGCAGATTTAGGGGAAGGGGTCCCATACCCTGATGCTGGGTGCTCTCCACAAAGACGGAGCATACACATCATGTCACTGCATGCACATGGGCCTGGGGTGTAAAATGGAGGAAAAACACCTTTGGCTAAAGCTGGGTGACAGCCCAGTCCCCTGCAGTCTCCATACTAGGGACCGGGACCCGCCAGACTAGGTCCTGTGGTGAGAACACACCAGAGTACCTATAAATCAGTGAAGCTAGTTAATGGGGCTTGAGGGACCAAACACTGTGGCTGGGGGAATAACAGGAAAAAGAAATTCAGGACTAAAAAAAAAAACCTTCTCCCAAAAATAGATGACCTTAGGGCATAGGCCCAAACCTACAAATCTGGTGTTGTGGCTATCTTGGGAAGCTGGTTGCATCACAAAGTAAACTGTAGTTAAGTGTAGAACTGAGGAGCTTCGGCAGAGTAGTTCACACTTTCCCCAGCTAATTTTCTATCCAGAGGCTCTACCAGATTTTGTTTTCTCATCCTGTGTTTCTACTCCTCTCCTCAGCAACCCCCCAGTCATTGTCACCCAGCTCCTCTGGGGCTTACCTTGCCGCTGTCATCCTCCGCCATAGGAATGTGGTGGGTGCTGGTCACCACATTCTGTTACTGAGGTGTTTTTCCTCCGCTTTATCCTGGAGGTCACGGTAACACAGGTGCACGTGCACCCCAAATAACCCTGATCCTCCCACCCAGCCTAGCGCCAGCCCCCCCCCCACACACACACACCTAACACTACCACTGAGCTTTCACCCGGTAGCAGTTAAGGACTAGGAGGGCTTACCTCTCCAAGCTGAGAGAGCAAAGCTTCCTGGCGGCCGCTTAATCCTCCCCCCGACCGACTCCCCACCACCCGAGCTCACTCTGAACACAGTTCGCCGGCTTGGGAGAGGTGAGACACTAGGCCCCTCTGCCCTCTGTGCCACTGGGCCAGCCAGTTCTATCAGATTTTTTGGCTAGTCAATAAACATGCTTTAATTTTTTTTTTTTCAAACTTAGTTTTATTGTCATTTCCATATTGCACAAATCCATTTACAATGCAATTCAAAGCTTATTTAAGACCTACTTACAGAGTGCATTTTCATATTGTCACCACAATGTGTGACCACATCTGTTCCATCTGTTTTAAATGTCCAGAAAGCCCTTCTCCTTATGTTCTGCTTCCAATCTATTTAGGGTTTCTTCTAGCTGCATTTGCTTGTCCTTACACAATTTTTTAAGCTTTGAGGAGTAAGCTATAATTTCCCCCCATTTACTGCCTTGAGCCCGTCCCAGTACCATTTAATTCCTGTATCTTCAATAGTACTATGTGACTGATAGTTTTGTATGGCTAATTTAACCATCTCTTTAAACTCTTTTCTACCTAAGAGAGAAATGTTCATCCTCCATATAGTATTTCTGCCCCAGTCTCCCAATTTCACAGCCAAAGTTACTGCTGAGTGATCTGAGATTAATTTGGGGGCATAGTGCAATCTGTAATTTTATGGCTATTTACTCTGCTACTTAGAAAATAGTTGATATGAGAATATGACTTGTTGGGATTTGAATTAAATGTATAGTTTCGCTCTGTAGGGCTATGTTCTCGCCAGACATCAACAAGGGCTAGTTCCTGGATGCCTGCTCTAACCTCTCTGCTCCTTCTCTTACTAGTTGTTGCATTTTGTGATGAGCAGTCTAGCACTGGGGAGATTATAAACTTAAGGTCGTTTCCTATTAACAGCATCCCCTTCCCTAATCCTGCTATCCTCAGAAAGACTTGTTTATAAAAGAGGGGATAATCGTTATTTGGTCCGTAAATGTTAATTAGGTGTATGTTTTGGGAGAATATTGTCCCTGGTAGGGAGACATATCTGCCGTCTAATGCATGGTCTTCTGTTTCAATCTCTAGTGGAATATCTTCTTTCCTAATAAGGACTGCAACCCCTGTTTTTTTAACCGAGGGGTGTGACCCCCTGGCAAACCATGACCGACATAGTTTTTGATGCTCCTCCTGGGATAACCTCGTCTCCTGGATAAACCCTATGTCCGTTTGTAACTTCTTAAGGTAATGAAGAAATTTAGTCCTTTAGATTGGGGAGTTAATTCCCTGTACATTGAGGGACGTTATCTTTAAGGTACCCATTTTGTTTCAGAGAGAAAAAACCATAAAACTGAGTGACCCAGTACCCTATCTTGTAGTCCCCCCCAACTTTTCTTTGAAACTGGAGAAATCCCCTATATAAATAATCTTCCATTCATAACTTGCATTGTGCACATTACAGTCCAGCCTGTAGAAAAATTTGGTCGGCACAACAGGTACCATAGATAACAACATGTAACTAGAAATTTAGTATAAAATAACCAAACAGATCCTTATGTTTTTCTTAAACTTATGGAAACTGAAGTTCAATACTGAAAACAGTGCACTTCCTAGGTGTTATTCTGAGAACCCATGGAAAGAAATTCACTAATGCTAAGTTGCCTGTAAATGGAGTGACAGGCCTGACGGCTGAGAGTCAGTGTTCTACTGACGTCACTTCAGTCCCCCTCGAGTGTGTTGTGGGGTAATCTGGCCTCTGATGTAAAGAGGCTTGTGGCTGGATTTTAGCATCTAGGGACACTGCGCCTTTTACATAAATGTATGGCTTGCACTTCTGTCCATGCCCTCCCTCACTTAATTTTTAAGAAGCCCCATACAAATACCCATTTTGTCCCCCGTCTCCGGAGGGAGGATACATGATAATGCTCTTATAGTGTAGGACCTTGTGAAAGTAGAATATCAGTGAGCTCCCCCGCCCCGAGGAACACCCAAAGTCCGCTTCTTCCCACATAACAAGAGAAATGTCTTTTACAGTTCAACTTAAGTCTATTAAGCTTACTGGTTTTCTCAGTGTGGTCTTCAGGATCACAACTTCGAGGGTCCTTGGAGAAGTGGGAAACAGGGGTAAGGAATTCGTTCAGAGGGGGAAAAAGGCCACCGCCTAAAGTAATTAGCGAAAGTCTTACTATGCCTTCAGGTGTAGGAATCTGCTGCTCGGTCCTTTTCCTGCCTTTCCGATATGGATGTGGCGCTCATGCTAGGAGGTCTTGGAGATCGGCGCTTAGATGTGAGGGCCATGTTACTGTCCAAGGAAGGGCTCGTCTAGGTTTTCCTGCTCTACACCATGCAACCTTCGGTATTTCTTTCTACAGGTCAATTGAGCGGAGATTAGGGACCTGTAATCCCATGCTGCGCAAGGTAGAGGCTGCCTCGTAAAGCGAGTCGAAGGACTGTGGACCTCTCTCCACTATAATGCATAAACGAGCAGGGTACTGCAGTTGGATCTTGATGCCTTTTTTTTTTTTGCCATTCAGATTACTTCCTTCACCTGCTTTCTCTGATCATTAAGGTAATCTGAAAAGTCTTGACTGAAGTAGAGCCACTGGTTGTCTAGGAGTATCTCTTTTTTCTTCCATGCTGGAGAATTGCTTGTTGGTCCCTGTAATTTAACATTTTTACCACAATGGACCGTGGTCTGGCCCCTTGTTCCTTTGGTTTCTGAATGAGGGATCTGTGTGCTCTCTCCACTATGAAGGGAATCTCCGGAGCCATATTCAAAACAGAACCCAAGATGTGTAGGATAGAATCTTCCACCATGGGGAAAGAATCTTCCATCCCCTCAGGCACCCCATAGATGCGGAAGTTATTGCGCCTTGCTCTAGTCTCTTGATCATTGAGCTTCGTTTGCAGTTCTCATTCCCTTGTCAGTAGATATAGTATTGCGCGGACATGTTGGCTTGTGGAATCCACCAGGGAGCCTATAGCTTGCTACGTTGCTATCGTTCTCTTGTCTATGCTGCGGATGTCGGCTCTCACATCAGTTACTGATGATTCCACCCGATGGAGCATTTTAATAATGCCATCTAGTTTGACCATAATCTCTTCTGGGTCTAAAGCTTCTAATCCTTCTTCAGAATCAGCAGTGCTTGCCACCGGGGAGACGGAGCGGGATTCCGATGGTAGGCCTTGTTTTCTATCCACACTCATCATTGCTTTAAGCTTGGCAGCCTGCGAATTTCTTCCTTTGATTTTTACTGTGGCCATTCTCAAATGTGTTTTTCTCTCGGTCTGTGACAGAAGATAGCCTTGTTTGTATATTTAAATAGCACGCTAATGCGGCAATCCCCAGAGCCTCTCGAGTTAATCAGCCATTCAAACGGTGACGTCACTGGAAGTCATAAACATGCCTTAACGATGGTTCCGTAATCGTAAGCATAATGTCATCTGCACTTGCTATCAATTATATTTATGCCTTTTACATCTTAATGTTTCCATATTGCAGTGGCCAAAGGTTCACTTGCTAGTGTGGATAATAAGTGACAGAGTGGGTGCCCTTGATGTTCATTGTGTTTTAACATGAACTTTGCTGATAGGCTTCGACTGGTTCTGATGTGTGCCTTGGGTTTAAGATACCCAGCTCCTAAATTTAGGTCTTAAGCCCATCTTTTCAAGTGTAGCCTGGATAAGGTAAGATAAGGTAAGGTAAAATGTATTTATGTAAGGCGCCCTTCCTGAGCTCAGGACACCTTTACAATACAATAACAAATTAAAATCAATAAAACTGATAACAATCAACAACAATCACCCAATAAAACCCTGAAAATGCCTTGTTAAATAAATACGTTTTTAAGGATTTTTTAAATCCTTCCACGGTCAGGCTATCTCGTATCTGGCGAGGTAGAGAATTCCACAGGGTAGGTACCATAAAGGCAAAAGATATTCCTCCAGAAGTTTTCAGTGATACCCTGGGAATCTCTAGCAATCCCTCGCCAGAGGACTGGAATGAGCAGGAGGGGCAGTAGGAAGACAGGAGTTCTTTCAGGTAGTGAGGTCCCAAATCGTGTAGGGCCTTATAGGTCAGCAATGAGACCTTGAAGGTGATCCGCCACTGTATAGGCAGCCAGTGCAGTTCACGCAGCACAGGTGTTATATGACTGGATCTAAAGGTTCCAGTCAACAACCTGGCTGTCGCATTCTGCACTAGCTGCAAGCGATGGATATCCACCCCCAGTAGCCCTAGATAGAGGGCATTGCAGTAATCAGAATGACTGGTGACAAAGGTGTGGACCAAGGTAGGAAGATCTTTGGGTGGGACCAGGTGTTTCACCTGGACTATATTCCTTAGATGGAAAAAGGAGGATTTGACTACAGCCGACACCTGCGCCCTCAGGGCCAGGCCCTCATCAAATACCACGCCCATGTTATACACCTGGCCCGAGGCCATAAGCAGGGTCCCCCCAAGGGATAAACCTGAGGGTTTCCCCACCCATGCCCCTGTCATCCTAAAACCAGGATTCACCACCAGTACCTCTGTTTTACTCTAATTTAACTGAATCCAGCTGGTACTCATCCAGTTCTGTATCTCCAGCAGGCAGTTGTTAAACACTGTGATTGAATCATGCTCCTGTTCAGGCACAAAAGACATATAGAGCTGAGAGTCATCAGCATAGCAATGAAAACTCAACCCATACCATCTTATAATGTCCCCTAATGGAAGCATCTACACCGCAAATAACTTGGGGGACAGCACCGAGCCCTGTGGAACCCCACAAGGCAGTCAGTGAGGGGCCAAGGAATGAATCCCCAACACCACTCTCTGTGATCTGCCCTCAAGGAAAGATCAAAACCAACTGAGGACTGCCCCCCTCAGTCCACAGAAAAACCAAACACGCGTGAGCATCACCCCATGATCCACAGTGTCAAATGCTGCTGAGAGATCAAGGAGAACCAAGATGGAATGGGCTGTCCGATCTCTCGCCATCAGGAGATCATTTAGTACCCACACCAGGGCTGTCTCGGTGCTATGCCATTTCCTGAAGCCAGACTGGAGAGGGTCATAGATATTGTGACTAGTTAAATGATCCTCCAGCTGCAAAGTGACCACCTTCTCAATAACTTTCCCTACAAAGGGTAGTTTGAGACGGGTCTGTAGTTAGCTGGGCAGTCGGGATCAAGGGAGGGCTTTTTCAAAAGGGTGCATACTACTGTCTCCTTTAAGGGATCTGGAAAGATCTCTCTCTCTCTCTCCAATGAAACTATTCCACTATCCCAGCAAGGACCGGGCTGATGACCTCTACACACCCCACTAGTAGGCATGTAGGGCCCGGATCCAAACTACAGTAGGCTGGCCACAAAGTCTGGACAATCCTCACCATATCCATGACTGCCGGTTTGCTAAAGGTGAACCAAGTCAACTGGGCATTAGTACCACCCGATTGATTAGTGCAAGGTCCAATGGGAAGGCACTGGCTGATCTCATCCCTGATGGTGGACACCTTATCAGCGAAAAACTGTGCAAATGCCTCACACTGTACTTGTGACAATGCCCGACCGGTATGGAGACAGACTGGAGTACACAGTCTGTACACAGTCCGGGAAGAGCTGGGCTGGCGTCTTCGCTGTAGCTATTTCCCGGAACTATGCCTTCTTATGGGAAATTGCTGATTGGTAGATCTTATAGTGATCCAACAATCTAAGCTTATTCATCTCCAGGCGAGTTTTCCACCAGCATCTTTCAAATCTTTGCCCTTGTCTCTTCAGCGCACAGATCTCCCCATTAAACCAGGGGGGCCCCCCCGGGTGAAGAGTAAGAGGGCGAACACGAGTTACAGCAAAGACATCCAAGGCCCCCATGACAGCCCTATTATAGGGCAATACTAGGGGCCCTGGGTCAGTGCTAGCCATTGGAAATCCTGAGAAGTCCAGCTCCGTCATTAGGCCCCTTGAGGTAACTCCTCTCAAAAGACGGAACTACACTAACTCCTTAGGGGCAGGCCTACTTTGGGGGGCTGCGAAACTGAATCTCAGGGCATGATGGTCAGACCAACCAATAGGCTCCACCTCCACATCGGAGATCTCCATCCCCAGATGGAACATCAAGTCCAATGTGTCCCCCCCACCCGAGTTCGGCGACCCAGGCATTGAAGTCCTCCAGCATTAACCATCTGGGGGACTACAATACCATCTCGGCGATGAAGTCCGCAACCTCCTTCAGGAACTCCCTTTCATCACCTGGTGGACTGTAGATGAGAAGGGTCCGGTAGCCTGCACCTGCACCCACTATACACTCAAAGGAGTTGGTGTCTCCAACTGGCATCTCCCTGAGATCCAGTTTCTGTCTAAAACAGACAGCAACCCCCCTGCCCCTATGATCCACTCTCAGGTGGTGAATCACCGAGAACCCAGCTGGAACCGCAGGCTCCAAAATAGGGCCCGCGCTTCCATCCAGCCAGGTCTCAGTGATGCAAGCAAGGTCAACAGAAGCAACAAGATCCGCAACCACTCTGGTCTTATTCCTAATTGACCTGGCATTGCTTAACACCGCCCGAAAGGGACGGGAATCCAAGGATGGTCCCACTTCCTGCCTGACCAAGTCAGAGCCCTTGGGTATGGGCTAAGGCAAGGATAACCTTGTTCCTGTGCCCATTTCACCCCAGGACATCTCCTGGTTCTTACGGTGGAATGCTTTCTCTGCTTCTAATGTTAATAATAGAATTCCTGAGGCTTGTGCATATTTAACTGTGTTGGTAGTCCTTCTAATATTTGTACTCAGTCGTCCACCTTTTATAAATCCAGTCTGATTTTGGTGAATCAGGTGCGACACTGTCAATTCCAATCTGGATGATATTACTTTTGCAATATTTTTAAATTTTGAATTTAGGAATGCTATAGGGGAATAGGAGGTACATATTTTAGGTTACTCATCTTTTTTAAGAAATGCACTAATAATTGCTTCGTAAAATGAATCTGGTAAGGATCCTATTGAAATTGCACTATTAAATAAACACCTTAAATGAGGTAATGGATAAGATTCAAATTTTTTATAGATATCTCTTGGAATACCATCCGGTCCAAGTGCTTTACCTAATATCATTCCTTTAATTGCCTGGCCAGTTTTTGAGTGCGTGAATGGAGATGCTAATTTTGAAATTTGTTCATTAGTTAACTTACGGATATCAAGGTCAGTTAAGAAATTTAAGATGCCATCTAGTGCACACACTGTCTATCAGAGGTGTACAGTACCAAGTAGTAACCACAGAAAACATGTTTGATCTGGGGCATGATTAACAAAGCTTTGCCCGGGTCAAACCCAGTTTGCCCAGGGCAAACTGGGCTTTGTGAATAGCTGGTATTCACAAAGTCCAGTTGTCCCACAAACTAGGTTTGTGCCCGAACAAAAGAATGAGGTTAGCAATTCAAATGAGGGGGGACCTGCAAGTCCCGAATCCCATTCACAAAGGATTGCTCCAAGCAAGGGCCTTTGCAAGGTCATGCGTGGAGCAAATTACCATAGAAAAAAATGGCAGTAATCCGGCGCAACCCTAGTGGTTGGCAGAGGTACTGCGACCCCCAACCTCCCCTGGTCCCCAATCCCCTAAGCTCCCACCCGTTAAGAAAAAAATTGGTATCCATAGTGTAGTGATCCCTTCCTGTCCCTGGTCTTCAGATTACCCACCCGGTAATCAGAGGTGTGCAACTCCTATTGCCCCCTGTCTGGGGCAAGTAAATTTCCTTGAGGCATAAGTACAAAGAGAGCTAATTTTATTGTAATGAATACGGGCAGAGAAAATTCAGCTACAGTCATGGCTGGTCAAGTCCTAAAAGTTTGATTTGAACACCTTGCCAGTAATAAAAAAAAAAAAAAAGGTATTTCCATAGTGTAGTGGTCCCTTCCCTCTCCCCGATCACAGATCGCCCCACTGTATAATAAAACCCCCTTTTCCATAGTATAGTGTCCCTCCCTCCACCCCAATCACTGATTGCCATATAGTATCCCATTTTCCATAGCGTGGTGGCCCCTCCCCGTCCCCGATCACCCGCTCACCCATCTGTTAATATAATAACCTTTTCCCCATAGTGTAGGGGCCTACCCCAGTCCCCAATCGCACACCCATTAGTGAAATTGTTTTTTCCATGGTGTAGTGGTCCCCCCAAGCCCCCAACCACTCCAGTAATGACCTTCCACTCTGCTCCCCCTGCCCCAGCCGGCTGCCGGTTGGTGAGAAGCATAGCCCTCCTCACACCTCCACGGCTGCCCACCGACTGAACTGTGAATGTGGGTTTGTAGTGTATACTATAAGCTGTCATTAACAGTTCGGTTGGTGAGCAACCATGGAAGTGAGGAGAAACTGCTACTGCCGACTGGCGGCTGTACTGAGGCCAGGAAGAGGGTGGTGGACCGTACTGGATGGAGGAGGTTGGGGAACCACTACACTATGGAAAAAATATATTTTGCTAACAGGTGGTGATCAGATGATCAGGGACTGGGGTGGGACCCTACAATATAGAAAAAAGTTATTTTATAGACAGGTGGGTGATCGGGCACTGGGGTGGGACCCTACACTATGGAAAAGGTTCTTTTGTTAATAGGTGGGTGATCAGGGACAGGGATGGACCACTACACTATGGAAAAGGGGATAATATATGGTGATCAGTGATTGGGGTGGGGGTAGGGACACTATACTACAGAAAAGGGGGTTTATTATACAGTGGGGCGATCGGTGATTGGGTGGGGGGAAGGACCACTACACTATGGAAATACCTTATCTTTTTTATTACCAAGAGAGTAATTGGCTGATCGGGGATGAGGTGGGACCACTACCCTACAGAAATCTCTCTCTCTTTTTTTTTACCATTGGGTCTGCAATTGGGGTGGGCACCACTACACTATGGGGGAATGTGGCTGCATGGAGCTTGGGCTGGTGGAGGGGGCCAGACACAACCACACTAATGGCATGAAAAAATTAGCCCATAATGGGCATGCTAATGGCCACTAGAACCTTGCATGCCCAATGAGCTCAATTGGGCATGGGGGGGGTGGCCGACGGCAAGGTGCAGGGATGGAGAGTGGTCCTGATTAATGCCAGGAGCATGTGAAACAAGTTGTCTGAGCTTCAAGCAATGCTAACTGAAGGGGATGTGGATGTGGCAGCAGTCACTGAAACTTGGGCCATCCCCAGCACAACTGGGACCTAAACCTGATGGGGTACATTGTGTTCAGGACGGAAGGAGCTGTGGGCACGGGGTGGGGTGGGTTTGGCACTCATCATTAGGAATGGCATCAATATATGCAGGGTGGAGGGGCAGAGGGAACCGTAGAGGCACTATGGGTTACCTTGCAGGTGCCTGGGGGAAAAGAGGGTCAACCTGGGGGTGGCCTATAGGCCACCTGTGCAGGCTGAGGAACTCAAGGAGGGCCTGGTAGTGAATCAAAGAGATCGCTGTGGTCAGGGGAGGGTAGAGCTGTGGTTCTGGGAGATCTTAACATGCCTGGGGTTGACTGGGGCACTATGGCATCTTCATCAACTAGAGAGCAGTGCTTGCTGGACGTCTTTCAGGATGGTTTCCTAGCACAACTGGTTGCTGACTCGATGAGGGATGGTTGCATCCTGGATGTGGTCCTGTCAGACTGTGATCTGGTTGGGAACCCAGCTGTAGGAGACCCACTGGCGGGGAGTGACCATGCTATGGTCTGGTTTTCCCTTGACCTGGGGGGAGGGGTTAATTGCACTAAAACGGTGGCAGTTGACTTCAGGGGAGCGGACTTTAAGGGTATGGAGAGGAACCTCAAGGGGCACTTTGAGAAGATAACACCAGAAATGAACACAGAAAGCAGGTGGCAAATTATTAAAAGGGAGCTCCTGGAAGCCACCAAGGCCTTCACGAAGGTCCGGCGCAAGTTTAGTAGGACCAGAAAACTGAGCTGGATGACCAGGTAGGTCCAGGAGGTGGTGAGGGGAAAAAAGAGCTGCTTGTAGAAGATATAAGAGCTCGAGAAGGGATGTGGACAAGGGGGAGTCTGACAGGATATCCAAAAAGGTGACCAGGGTGGTGAGATCAGCCAAGGCGAGGATGGAGAAGAGGTTAGCACAGGGGATTAGAAATGGGGAAAAAGGGTTCTTTAGGTATATCAGGGAAAGGAAGAAAGTGAAGGGGCAGTTTAGCAGACTGAGGTCAGGGTGAGTGGGTGGGTGGGTGGGATGGAGGCCAGAGAGCAAGCAGAGGTACTTAACGAATACTTTGCCTTAGTATTCACAAGAGACGATGGAGGGGAAGCACCATACGGGGGGGGGAGGACTAGGATGAAGGAAAGTAGGGAGCTCTCTGCCGTGGAAATCCCTGTTGGTAGGGTGTGGCAGGCCCTTAAGTCCCTGAAAATGGATAAGACGCCGGGTCCGGATGGCCTTCATCCCAGGGTGCTTAAGAAAATGGCGGAGGTCCTTGCTGCACCTCTGGCAGACCTTTGTAACTCACTCCTCCCTTCAGATGGGTTGGGTGTCCCAGAACTGGAGGATGGCTCATGTCATGCCAATCCACAAAAGCGGTTCATGGGAGTCGCTGGGTAACTACAGGCCAGTCAGTCTGACGTTGATGGTGGGCAAGATGTTGGAGGCCATCCTGAAAGAGAGACTGGAGGTGTGTTTGGGGTCATGAGGCCACCTGGATGACTGCCAACATGGCTTAGCTCAGGGCAGATCATGTCAGACTAACCTTGTGGAATTCTATGATTTGGTGACAAAGGTGCTGGACCAGGGAAGGCCAGTGGATGTCCTCTTTCTAGACTTCAGCAAGGCATTTGACTCGGTGCCACACCCAGGGTTGCAGGACAAGCTGGGGGGAATGGGGGTAGGGGAAAGGATAGTGTGGTGGACAGAGAACAGGCTAACTGGGTGGTTTTAGAGGGTGGTGGTCAGGGGGTAGGTATCACCCCCTACGAGGGTCATTGGCGGGGTCCCACAGAGGTCGGTGTTGGGCCCATTCCTTTTTAATGCTTATATCTCAGAGATTAGGGATGGAATCAGGAGTAAGATGAGCTTCTCTGTGGATGACTCAAAGCTGGGGGCGGTGATGGATGGGGAGGAGGGTAGAAGAGCCCTACAGGGGGACCTGGAGACTCTGGAGAGGTGGTCATGCACTTGGAAACTGAGGTTTAATGCCAAGAAGTGCAGTGTACTCCACCTGGGGTTTAGAAACCCTAATAATGAGTACTTTTTGGGCATGGAGAAATTGCAGGTTTCGGGGGGGGGGATCTTGGGGGGTTCGTGGATGCCAAAATGAATAACTCTGAGTGGTGTAGAAGGGTGGCAGCTAAAAAAAACAAAATGCTTGGATGCACTGCCAGGGGATAACCTCGAGGAGGTGGGAGGTGATTCTCCCTCTGTATAACTGTCCCGTTAGACCGTAACTAGAGTACTGTGTGCATTTTTGGCATCCGTACTTAAAAAAGGACATTGCACTTCTGGAATGGGTCCAGAGGAGGGAAACCAGGATGATACAGGGCCTAGGGGAAGATCCTATGAGAAGAGGCTTGAGGAGCTGAACTTGTACTCCCTGGAGGAGAGGAGGGACAGAGGGTACATGACCAAAGTCTTCAAATATCTAAAGGGATTGAACAGGGTCAGCCCAAACAGGGTGTTCCAGCTGAGGGAGGAAGGGGCCACCAGGGGGCATTCCATGAGGCTAGTTGGTGGGAGGCTCAGGGGAAGACTAGGAGATGCTACTTTTCCAAGAGGGTGGTGTACCCCTGGAAGTACTACTGTACCTGCGTAGCTGGTGTCCATTGATACAGTGGAGGGGTCCAAGAGGGGCTGGGACAGGTACAAGGGTAAGGTAAAGCTGAGAGATACCGGATCTGGAGGTGTAACTATGATGGGGGAGGGGGTTGGGGGGATTTATGGGGGAGGCAGGGAAGACAGCAATGGGGTCCTGACAGAGTGCTGATTTTCGAGCAGACTTGATAAAGCTTTAGGTCTACTCTGCTGGTAGCGTCTATGTATGTATGTAATTGCATGCCTCTATGAGAAGAGGCTTGAGGAGCTGAACTTGTACTCCCTGGAGGAGAGGAGGGACAGAGGGTACATGACCAATTTGCTCCCAATACCTCTCTTGTCACATTTTACTGCTCTCTAGTAGCTGTTTTCACTTGGTGATCACCCCCTCATCACCCCCTCTCCAATCGTCGAAAGCTATCCCGCCATTGTGCACTCCCCAGATCAGCCCTCCTCCTCCTGCTCCTGTCAGGCAATGTCCACCCCAATCCCGGGCCTGGCAGCACTGGTCCTCCCCCTGAAATCTCCTGGGCTGCATTGCTTCTATGAACATCTGTAGCCTCCTGAAAGAACTGGACTCTCTACACTGCTGGGTGATGCTTCATAAACCTGATGTTGTTCCCTGGTTTGAAACCTGGCTGTCTCCCTCCACCCTAACTCTCATGTCTCTCTCCCGGCTACACTCTGCACGTTGGACCGTGTCAGCAGGAGAGGTGGGGGCTGTGTCTTCTATTTGAAGGATTCTCTCATGGGGCTACCACTCCCCGCCTGACCTCGACCATAAGGCCCAGGCACTTACTCTAAAGCTGTCCCCTGACCCAGCTAGAGGCCATTATTCCTAACCATAGCCTACACTTACCCCCAAGAGCCAATCCCAGGCCTGGGCCCACTAATTGACTACCTCACCTCCCTACCCAACTCATCGGACCAAATCTTGGTGGGCGACTTGAATATAAACTGGCTCTGCCCCTCGTCCTCCTCCCACCGTGAGGCTTTTGATTCAATTGACCTAACTCAACTGGTCACACAGCCTACTAGAAAAAACCCTGGTGGGGGACAAGCACCCTCCTGGATGTGGTCCTCACCAACAGGCCAATCCGCATCCACAACATCCAAATCCTCCCTGACTGCCTCAGTGACCACTCCCTGTGCTTTTCAACTGAAACCCCTCGGCCCTCATCCCGGTCAAAACCACCTCTCGGCGGCTTAGGCCTGGGGACTCATAGGCCTTAAGCGCTTCCTTGCCCACACTGATTGGTCCCCTCTGACGAGGCAACCAACATTGACTTGGCCCTGGCCTTCTTTGTAAGCACTTTCAACTTTGCCTGTGATATCTTTGCTCTCCATAACTGCTAGGAGGTCCAAAGTGAAACATGCCCTTGGATCACCCTGCCCAACTGTGGCAACTTAGCGACAATCTTTGGCACCTTGCTGTTGCTACTGGCCGTTCAGCTGACAGGCAGTCCTATGCTGCCGCCACGCAGCCAGTGCACTTGGGCCATCCATAAGCAAAGGCGGAATACTACCAAGCCTCTCTTACCTCCTCCTGGGGAACCCCAGGTGCTCTGGGACAACATCAAGCAACTGAATGGTCACTCCCAGTCCCCTCTCCTTCTCTTCTCAACATCAATGGTACGTCTCCTCTGACCCTGCCCTAATTGCCACCCACCTCAATAACTCCTTTACCGACCTTAGCTCAGTACTTCCTGGTAACTTTTCAGTCCACCTCCTCCATCTGTACCACCACCCATTGCCGCCCCTCTTTCCACCTCGTCGGTCACCATGCAAGAAGCTAGGCCTTACTTGCAAAAAGCCTAAAGGTAACACCATCGGTAATGACTCACTTGATCCCTGCCTTTTCGTCAGGTCCTGGATCAGGTCCTCTCACCTATTACATGCATTTTCAACAAATCACTCTGTCTCGGACAATTCCCCTCTGCCTGGAAGATTGCCACAGTTACCCCGTCCATAAAGGTGGTGACAGGACTCTTCAGGTAACTACCGACCATCTCAATCCCTCCCCCTCTCTAAGGCGTTAGAAAATTGTAGCATCCAAGTCTCTGACTACCTCTGTAAGTACAGCGTTCTCTGCCCTGAACAACACGGGTTCAGAGCAGGTCATAATACCAATACAGCACTCCTGGAATTTCCAACTTCCTCCATGCCTCCTTGGACTCTGGTGCCCTGGCTGGTGCTATTTCATTGACCTGTCTAAAGCATTCAATACCGTTTCGCATCCTCTTTTGCTCTCCACCCTCGACCTAATAGGCTTTGCCTCAGGACCTGTTCCTGGCGCACCAGCTATCTCCCGCCCGCTCCCAATGTGTGAAAGTCAGCGGTATCTCTCTCTGAAACATGCCCCATTCGCTCTGGGGTGCCATGAGACTCAATTCTTGGACCCTACTATTCTCACTCTTTCTTAACTCCCTACCCAGCAGTTTATGCGGGTAGATGCTTCTCTATGCTGATGATGCTGTTCTCGTTGCCTCCCACAATGACCCCATGCTGCTACAGAACTCCCTCAACTAGTCTTTGACTCTGCAGCTACCTGGTTCACTGAGCACCGACTTGTTATCAACCTTAAGAAAACAAAAGCGATGCTCTTCTCCACCCCCAATAAGTACAGCAAGTTTCCCTTAGCTGTCCCTCCACACCAATCTCGTCATTGACCAGGTGCAGTCCTATAAATATCTTGGTATAACCTTTGACCCTGCACTTTCATTCCATGGACATATATCTGCCCTAAATTCTGTCGCCAACTCACGGCTAGGCATTCTTTACCGGCACAGAAATGCCTCCCTCCTGATGCAAATCCGCCTGGCTGTCACCTCCTCTGTCATGTCTCTCATTGACTATGGCCTTCGGTCATGGCTCAGCAGATCAGACTGCCCTCAACAAGGTTTGCCTCACAGTTAATAAGGCCTGCAGACTTATCACTGGTGCTCCCAGACTCACTCACACATGTGAGCTGTACACCCTGGCTACCCTACTCAACCTGGAAGAAGCGACTCATGTATCAGACATGCCAGCTCACCTTTAAAGCCTGCGTGGAATCTCCCCCATAGGCCTATCCAACTCCATTCGCCGTACTGCACTGATCCTGATCACGCAGCTCGTCCAAGAGCTACCCTAGTTATTCCGAGAGCCAGGACCTCTCAAGGTCAGAGGGCATTCCCTCTACCGCGTGCCCACTGGTATAACTCCCTCCTGCCAGTGTCTCAAACTCACTAACCTTAGCTTGCTTTAAGCCCAGGCTCAGAAACTTCCTGCTTAGCTCTGCAAATGCAACTGCCGCTAGCCTAGTGTAAAAAAATATATATATATACTCTGTTTGACAATGCTCACTGTAGCTCCCCCCTTCCTTTCCCTACTAATTCCTCCTCCCATCTCCTCCTTCTACTCCCACCAGCTCTCCCCCGACCATAAGTTTTGCACCTTTTGTTATCTTTTGCTTCATTGGAGATTGTATTCTATTGTAACAAAATTATAATTGAACTGTAACTTTTTTGTTTGTAAGTACTGTGTCCCTTGTACTACTGTTCTGATGTCCTCTTTGTGACGAGGTACCTTTGTAAATGAGCCTCTGGCTCAAAGGTTTCTAAACTGATGTTTAACTAAATAAATAAATAGTGAAAAGCACTTTAGTGCCTGAGCGCTATTGGCTGTGGGGCCATCTTCCTGGCTGGCTGTGGGGGCAACGCTACTAGGTATTCCACTGCTTTTCCTGGGTTGGCACTGCCCCCACCAGCTCCCTATTCATAGTCAGATAGCCCACTGGGCTATCCGACTGTAGATAGCTCCATTGCCCACCAGCGCAGCCGGGAAGTGCAGCGCAAACCTTTGTGCCTACTTTGCGTTCCCTTTGTGAACCCTGGCCCTGATGTGGTAAACTAACTTACCATGTGGCGTCAAAATAGAGCTTATTACATGGTTGATTTGCTCCTGATTAATTTGAAGGGCCATTAATTTCTCTGGCCTGTTGCTCATGTTATAGTAATATGATCTGGATTTTAATAATTGATATTCAGCTTTTTGTGATAGTGTTATTATATTGTGTTTTTAATTTTGTAATGTTGTTTGTAGTTGCATCAGTGGGCTAGTCTACATTTGATTCTTCAAGATTTCTAATCTAATAGATTTCTTTGACTGGGTGACCAAAGTAGTAGACCAGGGAGGGGCTGTGGACATGGCCTACCTAGATTTTAGCAAGGCATTTGATACAGTCCCACACAAAAGATTAATACACAAGATAGCCAGCCTTGGAATGGGTCCCAAGGTGGTAGCCTGGATAAAACATTGGCTAAACAACAGGATGCAAAGGGTAGTAGTAAATGGAGTACACAGTGAAGAAAGGAGGGTTACTAGCGGGGTACCGCAGGGTTCAGTACTGGGACCAGTCCTTTTTAATGTCTTTATAAGTGACATTGCAAAGGAACTGGAAGGAAAAATATGTCTCTTTGCAGATGACACAAAGATCTGCAACAGGGTTGATACACAAGATGGAGTGGAAAGGATGAGACGGGTCTTGGCAAGGTTGGAGGAATGGTCAAATGTATGGCAGCTCAGATTCAATGCAAAGAAGTGCAAGGTAATGCACATGGGAAACAAAAACCCAGGGGAAGTGTACACAGTGGGGGGTGAGATACTGACAACAATAAAAATAGAAAGGGACCTGGGGGTAATTATATCAGATGACCTAAAGGTGGGCAAGCAATGTGAGAAGGCAGTAAGGAAGGCTGGGGGGATACTGGGATGCATAGGAAGAGGCATCAATAGTAGAAAACAGGAAGTTGTTATCCCTCTGTACAGACAGTTGGTGAGACCCCATCTGGAGTACTGTGTGCAGTTCTGGAGACCCCATCTCCGCAAAGACATAGACAGAGTGGAGGCTGTCCAAAGGAGGGCAACCAAAATGGTGCAGGGTCTGCACCAGAAGACATACGAAGAAAGACTAAAGGAGCTTAATATGTATACTCTTGAGGAAAGAAGGGAGAGAGGGGACATGATAGAAACTTTCAAGTACCTCAAGGGAATTAACAAAGTCCAAGAGGGTAGCATCTTCCAGAAAAAGAGATGTCCAAGAACAAGGGGGCACAATTTGAAGATAGAGGGGACAGCTCAGGGGTAATGTGAGGTATTTTTTCACTGAGAGGGTTGTGGATGCATGGAACAGCCTCCCTGAGGAGGTCGTGGAGTCAAGAACAGTGGGGGAATTCAAGAATGCATGGGACAGGCATAGGGCAGTCCTAGGGGCGGGTAAGAGGAAGTAAGCTGTTGGTTAACTAGGATCTGCAGCTTATCTATTAGGTAGGAAAATGGGCAGACTAGGTGGGCCAAGGGGTCCTTATCTGCCGTCAAATTCTATGTTTCTATGTTTCTATTTGTTATCTTTGTTTCTAAGTTGTTCAGGTCCCGAATAATAGATTTATATTTTCTTGCAGTATATGGTATAGTACGGTCTTACCATGGAGATCGGCCTTATAACAGTCTCATTTCAGTATTTCTGAGCTGAATTGTTTTCAAAACATGATGGGATTTCTTTTTTTCAGTAATTTACAAAACTCATCTTCTGAAATTTATTTAGTTATTTATTCAAGTGTTTCACCAGGAAGGCATACTGAGCAGAATAGCTCGTTTCCAGATGCATCCTGGGGGAAAAGGGGAAAATGGGGAAGAACACAGTACAGTTCATATTGAAGTACAAAATCACAAGCATACATTGAGGAAAAGTTACAGGTCAAAGGTACACATTAGAGAAAGTACATACAAATCAAATATACGTACAATTTACAAAATATTTGCATTATAAATACACTGGTAGAATCTAAACAAGGCAACAAGTGCATCAAATAACAGGGCAATTAGTGAAGTAGGGCAAAACTTAGGACAGCAGTAGCTTAGGCTAGACAGGAGAGGCCAAGTGAAGGTCCAAGACCAGAGGATAGCAGGTAGTTGTGAGTATCTGGGACAAAGGGTCAGGAGTGGAGAAGAAGGGGTAGCGCGAGGAGAGAGGATGATGGGTTTTGGCAGCAGCAGGTAGGGGTTGTGTGTTCCCGTAGGAGGATGGAAAGAGATTTGAGTGAGGTGGCACTACGGATAGGAAGGGGGGGAGCGCATTCCACAACTTAGGACAATGGAAAGGGAATGCTGATTGACCAGTGGAGGCAGAGCAGTGGGGACTGAAAAGGATTTTAGATCAGAGTTGCAGAGGAAATAAGAGTGTTAGGAGGAAGCACAGATGGAGGAAGAAAGATAGGAGAGAAGGTTACCAGTTCAGAATTTGGCCATGAAAGAGGCAGTGTGGGACAGACGTCTGGACTCCAGGGACAGGAATGACAGGGCTTCATAAAGTTCACAATGATGAGTGCACGGGGGCAGGATAGGACAAAATGACAAAAGGCACAGCATGAGATTAGAGGGAGGCCGATTAAGGGGGAATGTGAGGAAATTCTTTTTCACAGAAAGAGTGGCGGATGCATGGAACGGCCTACCTCAGGAAGTGGTGGCTATGAATACAGTGCAGGGCTTCAAACAGGCATGGGATAGGCATAAGGGAGCCATACAGATGAGTATGAATAGATAGGCTACTGACAGAGCAAAGGCCGATGGCACATTTATAAGGTAGAAAAAAAAATGGGCAGACTGGATGGGCCTTGCAGTCCTTATCTGCCGTCAACCTCTATGTTTCTAAGTAGTTGAAGAGGTTGTCCAGTCTAGACAAAGTGGCTTTAGAAGCAGCACAATAGACTATATCAGCATAATCAAAGGTGGGGAGGATCATCTTCTGCACAATAGCATGGCGTGCAGCTTGAGGAATACAATCCTTGTTCCTATATAAGGCACCAAGCTTGGAGTGAAGATTCTTTTGGACAGCAGTCACGTGCGCTAAAAAGTCCAGATGGTGGTCTAGCCAAACCCAAAGGTATCTAAATGCAGTGATGTTTTCAATGGGTGTGCCATCCAAGGTGTGAAAGGCAGGGGGGACTGGAGCTTAACTAGCCCGTGCCTAGTGCCAAAGGACACGGAGACTGTCTTTTTCAAGTTCAGGAACAGCTGGTTGGACTGGAACTATATCACATCATATGAAATGATCGTGATTGGATTCCTTTTTGCATGGATTCTAAATTTAATTGTTTTTGGGGCATGGTCTGAAATCACTATATTGTAATACTTGGTGTCAGTAGTTTGTGATAATAATTCTTCTGATATTAGAAAAAAATCTATCCTTGGATATGTTTGGAGTACTAAGTACTTACGTTTTATTTGTCTAATAAGATGTTAAATGCTTGATTTAAATTCTCTCCAATAAAACATGGTAGTGAAAATGTTACCAAATTCAGAAATAAATTAATAAAGATGGCTTGTCATTGTGCCCATATAAATTTACTATAGTAGATGACTGGCCGTGACAAATTTTTTCTTGTATAACATACAACAGTATAGCCTATAAGATAGAGTAACAAGCTGTGAATAAGCTTATTATATCTAGCAGACCTGGGTTTGATTCCCACAACCTTCATTTGCATACTGTGAGACTCTGAGCAAGTCACTTAATCTCCCAAGTGCTTAGTGGGCCTTACCTGGTTACAAAAGACTTAAGAAAA
The DNA here is from genome assembly GCA_016271365.2 of Neoceratodus forsteri. Classification (NCBI taxonomy): domain Eukaryota; kingdom Metazoa; phylum Chordata; order Ceratodontiformes; family Ceratodontidae; genus Neoceratodus; species Neoceratodus forsteri. The sequence continues at coordinate 454,420,718 of JADMNL010000024.1, read as the reverse complement.
AATCTGCCTGATGTAGGAACCTTCCTATTTACAGGTTGCAGTTTTTTTCACAGATATTGTTACTCCCTTAGAGTTTGGTTGAAAATAGGATGCCAAGCTGGCTTCCCATTTGTTTGGGAAAAAATTAAATTATTTTGGTGTCAAATGGATTTCTCATAACAATAACACACCTGGGGCCAGATATTCAAAAGTTAGTGAGGGCGCTAATGGGTGTTTGCCCATGCTAACCAGGTTTTGCACCAAGTCTGTGGGTGGGGTCTATATTCAGAGACCCCTGCAGCATGAGTTAACCCTGTTAGCACCTGAGCACTACAATAACACTGCACCCATGCAGATGAGGGGATCATCTCTTCATATGGGTGGAGCAGCAAATTCAGCTGGTTTAGCATCATCGCAAATGGCACCCTGAGGGCGCCATTTACTGCCTCTCTAGAGCTGAAGTTCTGTTGGTGGAATGGATGCTGCCCATCCATACCACCTATCCTTCAAACCCCTGGCCAGATGCAACAATGGATGCCCTGGTGTCTAGTGGCACCCCCCCACCCTCCTAGCTCCCATCCTGATCCGATATTGCTCTGGTGTCTATTGGCACCCCTCACCCGCTGAGCACCCATCCCTGTCCCTGCACATCGACCCTGGTGTCTAGTGGTAGCCTCCCCCCCCCAAACACCCGTCCCCAAAATGGGAATGTAGTGGTACTCTTTGGCACTCCTCATAAAATCGCCTAGTAGCTATTGTACCCACTTTGCCCAACTTTGACCAATAAACTCAAAACAATACCTCATAATGTGTACAGGTGTGGACTTGGGTAAATATTTGTTCAGCTTATCAAGACTTGACAATGGAAGTAAACACATTCTGTGGATGTTATGTCTATGAACATATGGGGCACGCAGCGCTGCTGAGCAGCCTAAGAGGAACAGCGCTTCACTTGGGCTCCCAGGAGATTCTATTCAAACTTTATATTTTATTATACTTTTAGTGCTAAGTTTTGACTGAGTTTTCTTTACAGATTAGCTGAATACACTAACAGCAAGATGGGCAAATCTTGGGGCACTGCTCCATTGTCTGAGGACTCTTTCAAACCTAAAGGTTAGAAGCGCAATGAGTGGCCTATGCAACGAGGTAAAGCCGGAAGCTTGACTGAATCTCCCAGCAAAACTGCACTTAAATTGGAATGGCCAGTCAAATCTTTTTTCTGATTGAAAGGATGCAGACAAGTTGTTGCAGTGTATAGAAATTGAACTGGAGCAATGGGAAGATGTGGCTGAATTCTCAGGTGGTGACTAGAGCACTGGACGGATTGTGTACAAGTGCCTTCATAGACTTGTAGGTATGGATAGTGCTATGTGTCGGTCAATAATCCTGGCTCATGTACTATTCTATTTTCTATCTTCATTAAGTAAATCGATGAGACTTTCTCCTTAAAATGGCGGCTATTCCCGCCGAGACTCTCAGACAGCATCTTCTTCTTGGTTCAGCAAGGTGACTACTAGTTTGCTCTCCACAGTGAGATGTGGGTGCAATGGACTGTAATTAAGACTGTGTGAATGTAGCACTTGCTCCTGTCCTAAACTTGTTCAGTTAAAGCTGTTACGGTCAATTCGCTTCCTGTTAGACCTATGCAAAAGTTATGTTTCTTGCTCTGCATATATTGAACGTTCAACCTTTGTTTTTCCTTTCATTGCAACTTAACTTGAACAGAATTTGTTCACACGATATCGAATCTGTTTGAAAACTTGGGGCCTTGCTTATTTCTGGGAGGCTGAGGGAAATTTCTTTTTAGAATACTCTGCCTTAACTTTAATAGGGATATATAGACCTGTGGTCATTTTGATACTAGGGAAATTAGGAACTGTATTTCACTTGATCCCTACTTTTCATAGGCTGCATGCATTTGTTTATAAACTACATGCTGTAATAGCTAGCTGGTAATTCCCCCCATGTTGTAACGTTTGGGGAGGTGTCCTATATTATATTGTATTATATCCTTTGTAACTGAAATGTATTTTTTGGAAATTGTCCTTATGCTGCTCTCCTGTGTCAGAGTTTGTAAGATTTATGCTTGCAAAATCAATAAAAAATAAGTTAAAAAAATGTCTATGAACATAATACAGAAAAAGGCAAGTGAAGTGTTGGCTTGCATGGAAAACATACAGAATACTATAGGATGTAAATTGTCAAAAGCAGGGCTAAATGTGAAATGCAATATCTCTAGGTCAGAGGTCACTGGTGACTAGTGGCACCCCCCACCACCACCATCCTGGTGCCTGAAAACAGACCCTGGTGTCTTGCGGCACCCGAATGCCCGTCCCGACATGCCAATCTATGCTGTGGTGTCTAGTGGAACCCCCCACCAAGCACCCATCCTGCTGCTACTACAAGTCACCTGGCTAGTGGCCCCCCCGGCCTCCTGGCCCGTACAGTCCCCTGCCACCCTAGTCCCAGGTGTTAAGTGGCATCCCCCTCCCAACTCCTAGCCCATGCGTCTGAGCAATCCCTGATGTCCAGTGGTACCCCTCCCAACTGCCGGCCGCCAATCTGGCCAGTGAACACAGGAATGTCTTCGGACCCCCACGTGCTCCCACCCAGTCGGCTCCCCCACTAGAGCTGAGATAGCGGGGCCATGCGGGGAGCCCGATTCATTGACCGGCACAACCTTCCTTTCACCTTCTCAGCTGGCCACCATATAGGATGACAGGGCGCTCCCTGCCATCCTCTCCAGCGTTCGGCCAAGGAGGTGAGAAGAGGGCTGTGCTGGTCATTATATCAAGCTCCCTGCACGGCATTGCCTTCACAGGTATGGGAGGATGGATGGGTGGTGTGCTGGGTGCAGGAAGTGCCGCTGACCCACCACTGTTTGCCAGTCCAGTTGGCAGCTAGCAGTCACTAGTGGTGGCGGGGGAACCACTGGATGCGAGGGATTACCTAAGCATTTCAGGAACAGGCATTCAATTGGTGTGGGTTCCGCCAGACACCAGGGACTATGTCCTTATTACAGGGCCAGAGGGCCCCTAGACACCAGAGCACCAAAACACTGGACCGGGGCGGGTGATCGGAGGGTGCCACTAGACACCAGGGAGGATGTGTTCACTTTTGGGGATGGGGTGCCACGAGACATGAGGGAGGGCGTGTTAACTACCCGGACGGATGATTGGAGGGTGCCACTGGTCACCACAGCATCCGTTGTTTCACCAGGATGGGGTTTGGGGCTGCTGCAGTAACACCATCCCGCCACCAGGGCCTTGCACCCCATTTGCAAAGGCAGTAACTAGCACCCATTTGGGTGGCATTTACCACTGGTGCAAACCTCTGAATTTGCAGCTACGCCCATATGCAAGGGGGGGGGAACCCTCATCTGCATGGACACAACAGCGTGTTAGTGCTCAGTTGCTAATGGGTTTTGACTGCACTGTTGGGGGTCTCTGAATATGGACCCCACTCATGAATTGGGCACAATACCTGGTTAGTGCAGGCAAGCACCCCTTAGTGCTCATGCTAACTTTTGAATATCTGACCCTTGATCGGAGATTATGAAAGCTTTAAAATACACTGCCAGCTATTGAATGCTCCACAACTTCCTACTACTCTACTGTGTGCTCCAGGGGATTTGTAGTAACAAGTTAGTCTGGTACAGTCTGCTATACTACAGTAAACTGCAGCTGCACCAACATTATAAACGTAATCCCCTACAAATGGGTGTTCCTGGAAAGTCTTCCGTGAGCTTGCCTAATTGCTCACTGCCAGGTTGGTGTCCGGCGCTATAGCCGTTTAAATAGTGACACTAGAGAATGCCTGTAGAGCCTCTGTGTGCTGTCCCTCTAAGAGCTGCCTGACTGCAGTTATATTTGATCCGGGAGGGGGTTGAGTGTTTCCCTGCTCAAGTCCCGCCCGGACTGCCTGATAATCGCTCAGTTTCTGCAATCACTAATTGTTAGAGGATGTGCTCGTTTACTGATTATTTATTAGAGCAGTAATAATATTGTAGTTTGTTCTAACCTGCCTTCTTTGCAGCGAGGGGTTTCTGCCTATCTCCACCATCTTGGTCCCGAACTGCCGAATTGGACCAATCAGTACTTCTGGACTCTTAAATGGAGCCTGCTTGGAGAGGCTGTGTGGAGTAAAATCTTGGGAATTGTAGTTTTAGACTGTTGGTGCCTTTTTGCAACTGAAGGGGGAGCTCTTGCTTTGACTGACAGCCGAATCAGCCAAACGAACCTCTTGGATCTGAGGGAAATCCCCAGGCTGCCTGCTGTTTAGGGCAGATCTAAGTTGGAAGCTGAGAGAGCAACGGCTCGAGATAGTTTGAGCAGCCATCTGCGTAGTTTCGCGTGAGAGAACTGTGGAAAGGCCTGATTTCTGGCCCGCATGTCTATCTACTGCTTTGAGAGGGAAAGAGATTCGGACTGAATCCGAGTTGTGTGATTAACGTAAGCTACTGAAGTGGGACCAGGCTCAACCTGAGGAGGACCGAAGATTGTGCTGAATGCGATCGGCCTGCCAGAAATCCCATTCACCTTAGAACTTCTGACTTGTGCAGAAAACAGTGCGATTGTGACTGGAGAAGGATTGCCTGGTACTGTAGAATCTTTTGCATATAAGTGTGCTGTGTATTAAAAATGGGTCGTGATTTGGTTCCCCACTGTGTGAACTGTGTTCTGTTAGCTGGAAGCTGTGTCCAGCCCAAATGGACTGAATCTGCAGTTATCTCCGTGTGGCTGGGCCTTGCCAGACTACCCTACTGCACAGAGAAAAGCCATCGACGACAGACCTGCCCCCTGCTCCACATTTAAATAGGAACGACGCCGCAGCGAATCGTGTGGGCCTTGTTTCTCCTGGCACTCCAGAGTAACCACCTGCTGTCTTGATTTTTGTCCATCCTGTGTCCAGTCTTGGGTACCATGAGTAACCATCAGGGTAGCTCCCTGCAACTACAGTTTAATCTAAGTGTGTCATCTGATTTCTTGGTTATTTCTCTTTCTTCATGAACTGAGCCATCTGGCTCTGGATTACAAATAGTGTGTATTGTGCATGTTGTTTTTTTCCATCACAGGGCCCCGACCAGCTGCAACGCCGCCTACCCTGTGCAACGGTCCTGGCTAATCCACCTTTCCTCCACCTGGGTACCCAGAGGGTGTGACTGTGTTAGGGACTCTGAATGCATGCACAGCTGTGTGATTGATAGTGCATTTAAGCTAATTGACTTGAATACACCCCTCCCTTGTTCAAATCACCTGAATAAATCAGATCTACTTTTTTCTGCATTCAACTTGACTGTGGTTCCAGTTTGTGCTTGAAGTACTGTACTGTTGCTATTTGCTCTACCTGTCTTTGTTTTACAGGGGTCCCCAGGGTCAAACCGGAGGAACCAGCCCTGGTGGTAAGTGCAACCAGTGTGGGTACTTGAAAGGCGTATCAGGGGTATTGTGAAAAGTAATTATTGTGCACCTTTTCAGCCACTAGCAGGGAAGAGGGGTGGGGTTACAGTGTTTCAGAGGGCTGTGCCCAGGCTAGTTTGACCACTACCAACCCTGACCTCTGGGTGGAGGCACCCGTGTCAGAACTCAGGCCCCTTAACCTGCTACTAGCCAAGCAGGCAGGGGTAGTAGCCCTTGGGATAGCGCTACCTAGGAGTTACATAAAGTAAATCAAAAATATGTTTGCACACAACATGCACACATACCTCTCAAGTGTCCCTGATTTTGCCTCAAAATTTTACTCTGTCCCTCCTAAAATTTGTGTTTTTGTGGCTAAACAGTGGGGACTGTAGGCACAAAACAATGTCAAGCATTAAAGTTGCAGACTTGCTCTTCTTTAGAAAATGCATTGTGCACTAAGCCCCATATTCTACCAGCTTTCTGGGTGGATAGCTCTAATTTTGAAGATGTGTCCCTGATTTTGGTCCTTTGTCCCTGATTTATGAGGCAGGAGGTTGAGAGGTATGCGTGCACATTTAGGGCCCCCACCCAATTAAGTGTGGGTCCCTTTGTGCTGAAAGGAAACACTTCTGAGGGGTCAAGTGACGGATGTCCGTCCCTTCATAATAAGGAGCACTTGACAGGTAGGACTCTGCCCCGCTCAGCGGAACCAACATCCATAGCTGACGCCCATACCGGAGTTAATGCTCATACCCGCCGAAACACCTCACTCAAAATCCAGGCATGTCCCGCAGTGCTCCGCGTATCACTGCTTATTTCAGCCGCCTAATTCGAAATTGCATCCAAGGTGCCCAATCAGAGCACGGCTCGGACAACTTTCGACCAATCAGACATCTACATCCCCAGTCAGGTCTTTCCTTACTTCGCCGTTACCCAATAAAAGACATTAGCTTGCATTCTAAGGACCGATTGGGGCGCGGCCTTTTGTTTGGCAAATGAGGAGGCGAGATTCTTTTAAACTGAGTGTGTTTGAACTGCGCGCGGGCGGTGCAAGGCCTGCAGGGGGAGGGGCTCACAGGCGGGAGTAGTAGGTCCAGTTTATTTTCATTCAGCTTTTCTCTATGCTTGCTCCTTTCCCTTTCGCGTGTTCTCCTACGCGTCGTTAAATGTATGTATGTATGTATATAAATACAAATACAGGTGTTCGTTCTAAAGTATTAGGTTCACACTCCCCCCTGCAGACATTTCACTAAAACGAAGAGGAGGCAGCCCGGAGAGGAAATCCACATAAACCATGAAAGCAGGTGGTGAGTTCAGCTTGGTTCATTTTAAGTGTTTTCTCTGTCTGGGAGGGGAGTTTCCCCGCTGACTGGGTATTCCAGTGTAGGCTACTTTCCCTCTTGATGGGACAGGGTGCATTTGTATTTTAGGATGGGATCAGGTGTTCTGGCGAGGCTTTATTTATTTTTTGTGGGGTGGGGTGGGGGTGGTCTGTCTGGACCCCCACTGATTGATCGTGGGGGTTGTGAAGGGGAACCTCTGCTTTCGAGATGTCTTCAAGTTCTGCCTGGGTTAAATTGGGTTTCTTACGCCGAGTGCGACTTCATTCGTGGTGTAGGTATCACTTGGAATTCGCCTGTTTGCTGTTGCTGTATTCCTCTACGCCAATAGCGTAGGTCCGGTATTCTCCACTAGCCCCCTCTTCCCACATTCACTTTCCTTTGCCCCATCGGGCTCCTGTCGCCTTGCTTACCCGAAAACCTGCGATATGGTATAGTAGTTCTGCATAGTAACTTTCTTCACAAAATCTGTATGGTTCACAAACTACAGTACTGACACCACAAATATTTTTAAAGGGGGTCTCATTTCCCCTACCAAGCGGTAACGGCTGCATAGGAACATTCACGTCTGTGGCTCAGATACTACACCCACCTTTGAGTATGTGACCCTCCCATTTCTTGCATCCCTTTAAACTACCTTTAAATATTTTTTTGGTGAAACAGAGGTTGTCCAAATGCCTTCATTTAAATCTAATGTAATGTATCATTCTTGTAAATCCTGGCAAATGTAACCCCTAGATGGCGCTATCCCAGGGGCTACTACCCCTGCCTGATTTGCCACTAACAGGTTGAGGGGCCTGGATCCAATGGCGGGTGCCTCCACCCAGAGGTCAGGGTTTGCAATAGTTAAACTTACTTGGTCACAGCCCTCTGGGACACTGCAACCCCCCTTTCTTCCCACTAGTGGCCCACACAATATAGCAGAATTACCTTCACAGTATACACTTACCCCCAAGGCTGGTTCAGGCACCGGGACATCCTGTAAAATAAGATACAGTGCAACAATCACAGTACAGTACTTTAATATAGACAAATACCTCAGGCAGTATAACTTTGTTGAAACAAACAGCTCTGATTTATTTAGGGGATATAACAAGGACAGGGGAAATCAGGTTAATTAGCTTATCACTTACTATCTATTTATGGTTTCAGTACAGGCCTATCCCTACTAGTTACTGTCCCTGGGTACCCAGGCCCTAGTGGCTAGTCCAAACCGTGGCAGCTGGTAGGGGCCCTTTCACCTGAGAGAAAGGAAAATTAAACAGTCAGCAGTACAGTAATTCCATTTGGATTTACTGTGGCAATTCAACAGGGAGCGACTCCGAATTAGTACTCACGACCTCCAAAGAAGATATGGTCCTTCAATGTCAGCAGGGCTACTTTTGATCTCCAAGAGACTCCTCACACATTTATATGGTAAAAAAAGAAAGCACTATACCAGGCAGGCTGCATCTGTATCCCAATCGCAATTACTGCACAACAACCAGGAGAACACACAGCAGATTCAGTTCCTGACAGACCGAGGTAATTCAACAATTTCTTCAGTCTTCTACAGGGTGAGCCTGGTTTCTACTCTTCAGAGATCCTTTGATTCTTTTCACAGGACGGATTCAGTCCTAACAAGCAGTTACACAAGTTGTAGACCGGAACTCTGGGCCTTGCACACGTTTTTGACTGAAACTGTGCACTGAAGGAGCACAGGGTTTCTTTCCCTTCACTTTCAGATCTCAAACTGAAACTCCCAACAGACAAAACCGGGCACTTCCTTTGAGTTCCTCCCAGTTCTTGACTGGATTGGCTGTCACTCACAATAGACTGCTGCTGTTGGTCCAAAAGGCACCAAGTCTAAACTACATCTCCCAGAGTCACTGCCCATACAATCCTCTTGTGGCTGGCTCAGATTATGAGTCCCAAGTTCTGATTCGTCCAAGGCATCATTTTAGAGCTAGTTTACCCCACACTGATTGGTCCAGTTCAGCAGTTCAAAACCAGAATGGGGAACTAGGCAGACAGTTCTGACTGCAAAGAAAGCAGGTTAGACAAACTGTAATTTTATTATTACTGTAAATGATTTCTGGCAATCAGTTACATCTTTCAGACAGGTTCCCTTTGCACTCCTAGTGACTGCAAAATGGGGGTGAATTGGCAGCAGCTTGAGTGGTACTCAATCAAAGAAACACACAGTCCCCCATATAAATTAATTATGTCTGCAAGCAGACAGTTTCAAAAGAGACAGTACCAGAGGTTCTAAAACACTCACTGATAAATGGCTTAAACGCCAAACACCATTCAGGCTTGGAGCATTCAAGCAAGCTCCTGGAAGTCTTTTGGGAACCCCCATTTGCAGGGGTTACACCTTCCTGGCCTGGGAAAAAGCTTGACGTCTCAGCTAAGCAAGTACCCCATAAGTTTGAACTGCAACCATATACATTTGCATTAGGCTCACACATGTAATCATCAGTCAATACATCATTTTACCAAGAACCATTTCTGAAACATTGCAGCGTCACTTTACAGTATAACACACACATTGTACCATAACTCAAGTTATTACCTCTTGTACATGAAACCTGAAAGAGGGACCCTTCCTATCAGTTACCTTGGGGCTGGATGGGGCAAGGGCACCATACTTAGAGGGCAACACAAGTAACTTGAGTTAGCACTGATGCTCAGTTTGGGCAATGAGCTCGGGACACATACACTCCTTTATGGACAACATTGAGAGGCAGGTCCACTGGCCGCCTAGGGAATCATAACTGAGGTGCACCACAGGCTTTACAGCTCGACCAGTCTTTCTAGGGGGCTGTTACATGTCTCTGCACTCTGAGCCTCATTTTCAGCATTGTTCTCACTTGTCAGGAGTCTCCATGGGGTAGAGAGGCTAGAACTTGGGGCACTTTCAGCTCCAGGAGTTACAGTTTCTGAGTCCCACAACATTTGGCTCGCATGGAGAGCTTTCAGACACTGGCAGTGGACTGTCAGGGCACTCAAAATACTCTTCTTGTTCGGGTGTATCACCAGTCTGCCCCAATCTATCATTTTCCTCCCAAAGCTCAAACAGTTCAACCATGCAAATGATTCCATTTCATCTGATCTGATGCTTTTACTTCACTTTCTGGGAGCATTGAACTCAGGGGATGAAGCTGGGGGCATAGAGCAGTCAGAAGGCCCAGCTTTGTCTCCAGTATTGACTGAGGGATTGCCCGAAACAATTGACTCAGTTCGTAAGAAGGATAGTATTCAAAGTCACTCTCACTTTCTTCTGATATGGACTGACAGTCATGCTCAACTGGGACTTGTGCAGGGAAACACCTTTAACTCTGCTTCAGGTGCAGACTTCCTTGATCTTTTCTTAGCAGCAGCTCTAGTCACTGGTCCAGAGGCGATCTTCTGGGGCTCAGACTCAATCCAGGATTTGTCCAATGGGTAGTAAATGATTTCTATGCATTGTTTTTACATCTTTGAATTGTTCTCAGGCCTTACTTTGTACACTGGCAGATCATCTAGTTTGCCCACTACAATGTGAGGGAGATGGTGCCATCTGTCAGCAATCTTGTGTTTGCCATGCAGTCCCGAGATTTCTTAGCAATGCCGATCTCCCTCCTGGAGTTCCTGTTTTCTTTCACCTTTTATCATACTGCCTTCTTTGTTGGCCAGATTTCTTTTGGCAGCCATGGTTTGAGCCAGTTGGTACGCATGAGTTAGCTGGGCCTTTAACTTTTGCACATACTGCAAATAGTTGTCAGCTTGAACCCCATCAGGAGACCCCAAAAACACACATCTACCGGTAGTCGAGCTTCTCTTCCAAACATCAGGCGTGGGGGAGAACACAGTGGCATCACTTTTGGTGCAGTTATAAGATGTACCAGGGTGCTAATTTGTTGGCTCCATCTAGGCTTGTCCTTTGGGTGCAGGGTGCCTAGCATATCTAGCAAAGTGCGGTTGAAACGTTCAGGCTGTGGGTCCCCCTGGGGGTGGTAAGGAGTGGTTATGGACTTTCGCACTCCCCACAGAGAAAGCGTCTCTTTGATCAGACGACTCTCAAAGTCTCTCCCTTGATCAGAATGGATTCTTTGTGGAGCCCTATAGTGAACAAAAAGTTTTCTACAGTACTTTGCTAGTGGATGCTTTCTGGTCTTTGGTGGGAAAGCTTGGGCATATCTTGTGAAATGGTCAGTGACCACCAGCACATTACTGATATTTCTTTGATCTGACTCCAAACTCAGAAAATCAATACAGACCAGCTCCATGGGTGCACTGGTGGTTATGTTAACAAGGGGCAGCCCTCTGGGGCAAAGCTTTCTCTGTAAGCAGCGACTACAAGTTCGTATGTGTTGCTCCCACTCAGCCCCCATCTTGAGGCCAATAGAATCTGGATCTCACCAAGTCAAGTGTTCTGTCTATACCAAGGTGCCCATGTGGTTGTGCAAGGACCTCAATACTGAGTCTCGAAGGCAGTAGGGCAGCACCAGTTGTTGTTTGTCTACTTGTCCCCCTCTGTCTACTGTTTCTCTATATAACAGTTTATTGATCAGTTTTCAACTTAGGACCTTCTTTGTATAACAGTGCAGTTCTCAAATCAGTGGGCGTAATTTGGACACATCTTTTTCTGCATAGAGGCTTCTAAAGCTGATTTGATCATAGGATCGCAGATTGAGCCCACGAATACTGTCATTGTCCAGCTGAGGCAGTGCACCAATGTCTATTGCAGAAAAGTGGCAACAAGCAGCAGGTATGCAATTCAGAGGGTCCAAACGTACTCACTATACAGTCCACTGCGTCCGTGGACATTGTTCCTCCCTGTCAAACTTCGGCAGAGTGCCCGAATGTCAGGTTCTGCCAATCGGACCCAATCATTCATGGGAACAGGCCTCGGGAGAGAGCATCAGCATCTATGTGGTTCAGACCTGCTTCGGTGACATAGAGCATAGTCATATGAATAATGCAGAAAGCCACCTGTGGCCAGTGGCATCAACATGCTGAGGTCTGCACATAGGTCAAAGGATTATTGTCAGTTTTTACTAGTATTTTAGCCCCATACAAGTACTCATGGAATTGGTCAACAATAGCCCACTTCAAAGCTAGGAACTCTAACTTATGTACAGGATAGTTCTTTTCGGATGGGGTCAGGAATCTACTGGCAAAGGCCACTGGTCTCAGGCCATTCGTGCTCTTGATTACACACAGCCCCAACCCTTGCAAGCTAGCATCAGTGTGCAGGACGTAAGGTTTTCTTGGATCGGCATAGGCCAGCACTGGAGCATGGGTAAGTTGATATATGATCTCATGAAAGCAGTTCACAATCAGGAGTCAAGCGGGCTCAAATACTTCACTCGGGATGAAAATACACTCTTTCAGTCTTGAGGACGCTGACTTTTGGTATTTTGTGGGTTGAGGGGATACCCTTGGTAAGTTAAGTAAAGAGGATCACTCTTGAATAGTCCTTGATGAAGCCCGATATAACCTACAAGAATCCCAGGAATCTTTGCAGTTCTTTTTAGATTTTTGGGCTGTGGCCAGGTGGTCAAGGCCTCAACTTTACTTGGGTGGGTCTCTATTCCTCGGTGGATACTATGTGTCCCATACTTTTACTGATGTTTTGAAAGAATTGACACTTATCAATGGACAGTTTAAGGCCAAAGTCCTCCAGTCGATCAATACCTTAAATAATCTGCTCTCATGTTCTCTCCAGTGAGCTGCCAAACACAATAACATCATCTAGGTATACCAGGCACTCTAGTAAGTTCATGTCCCCACTGCACGCTCATCAATCGTTGAAAAGTGGCTGGGGCACCTGAAATCCTTGAGGCATCCTCATGAATTCTACAAAAGCCAACGGACAGATAAGGCTGTCTTCTCACGGTCCTCTGGGGCCATCGGGATCTGGTAGTACCCACTGCGGAGATCCAGCACAGAGAACCACTTGCCCGTTTAGGCAGTCAAAGCATCCTGAATCTGGGCATTGTGTACTGATCAGGGATAGTCCGCGGTTTAAAGGTGCGATAATCCACGCACATCCTACTGTCCCATTCTTTTTCCCACTACCACAATGGGGAAGCATAAGGGCTTCTGGATTCTTGTATTACACCAGCCGCTAACATCTCTTGCAGATGCCGTCTCCACATCATCTATATCAGCAGGTGCCAGGCGTCGAGACCTCTCACGAAATGGTCTTTCGTCATGCAGCGGATATTGTGCTCAGCTCCATCACGCATCCTCGTCCCATTCCTTAAAAACACCTGGTCTCTCTGGGCAAGCTTCTCACTGATCCTCACTTTCCATTCAGCTGGCAGCGGGGAGTTGCGAAATCAAACAAGTCAGGCGTTACTCTGTCATTCTTCCTTGAACTCTTGCTGCTGGGTACTGCAGTGTCTGCACAATACACATTAGCCAGGATGCAACCTCTATTTACTCGAATGTCTCTTTCAGACACATTATGAACTTGGACCATTACCCTTCTGGCATAAGCATGGGCTCTAGCGAGGCAAAATACTAGAGGCTTGACCAGCAGTCCCTCTGGCAATTTCCATGCTTGGTGCATCAACATTAATATTTTATTCTTAACATCCTTTCATAATCTACGAGACCTCTCCTGTAAGGTACACTGGGCATTTGGTGCCAGGATCAGAACTCAAAGCCTTCTTCCATACAATTCAAGCAGTTCCTCTGGTTCTATATTTTCAACCTCTCTGTGCCTCATGAGGCCTTCTTAATAAGCCGGAACTCTTAAAGCTCTACTAGTCTTTGACCCCTGTTTTTCATAACACAAATGGCATGCCGCCTTCTGAACATATGAGCATTTGTTCCAATCACAAAGGGACACCATCCATACAGTCCAGTGGGGGACACACTAAGGCTAGGGTCTCTACTTGTTCGGCCACTCCAGCCAGCAGTGGGGAAGACAACCAAATCGGATATACCCAGAATAGGTAGGCCTTCTCACTTAACCCCCCATACATACAGTCATCCTAATGGTTTGGCAAAGGAATGCGTCGACAAATGCTTCTGATACCAATCTTGAAACATAATTTATCACTGGGCCTCTTCTAATACAGCTCTTGCAGACACTCCATTTACCTTTACAGTGGTCTCCATGGAGGACACTATTCTGGACCAGTCTGGAGAAGGCGGTAGTGGGGGCCTGGGCAGCTGACCTTGCCACAAAAGGGCGTGAATTAGCATTTTTGGTGCCCTCACTGGGATCATTCGTGCACCTCTTAACCACTGGTTGTTCTCGAAGCTCTCCTTGTAGCCTATATACAACTTTGTCAGTGTCTTTTGGGGATTAGCATTCCCTTTTCATGTGCCCATCCTTCCCACAATTATAGCAAAACATACTTTTGGAGTTTGAGCTGGCCGGTGCCACACTGGGAGCCAGGGCGGGGTATTACCTAACTGGAAACCTTGGTGCCATCTCTGTCTGAGGCGTGATAAGCATTTGGAGACATCTCGTCAGTTTCTCCACTTCCATGGTCAAGGAATCGGGTTCGAGCTGTTATCAGCAGGAGATACATGGGTGGTATCCCCACCCCATAGCAGATGCACGTCGGATATAGGTCGGGGCCCGTACTTGCAGGCGTGGCCTTCATAAAGGGACTGTTTTGAATTCGGATCTCTCAACAGTTCACCCCATTGTGGCATATCTTTTCCTTATCAGAGCACTCATTGACTGCCAGACTCTGCCCCTAGAACTTCACTTGATGGGCACCCTCAGTCACTCGGGTCATAGCCACAGCTATTGTGTGCAGGTCCCTCCGAGGGTCCGCCTTTTCTCAACTCCTCGAATTTCTCTCATTAACTCATCATAGAGAGGTGGGGATTCCAGTCGATTTCCAAGGCGTAACTGGAAACAACAGCAGTTCTGAGAAGGGGGCAGACTTAGGTTCTGTCCAGTCTGGTTCGGTCGCAGATTCAAATCGGCTGGCAAACTACCGCTTTCTGAGGCATTCTTGCAACAATTTTTCAGCCGAGAGACATACACAGACAACAACTCCCCTTGGTACTGTTGTGCATTTCTTACTCTCCACCATAGGTCCTCATCAGAATCTGGGCTCATACACATTCTCCAAGGCCTCAAGATAGCATGCAGTCGCTCACGGGTTACTGGCCCGTTTAGCTACGGATGGTAGCCAGGGCAGGACCTCGGAGGCTCTCACTAACCTCTTTCGCCTTTACCGACGAGCATTGCCATTCTAGCACTTGGGGGCAACATAGTCTATCAGGTCTCCCAGTCATCCTCCCTTGGGGTGGGAGGGTGCCAGAGAAGATCCTCAACATCGGTAAGAGTCGTGACTAATGGCAGGTGCAGAAATAGGAGTCTGCATTGGTTCCAGCCACCATTACGGGTACTGGAGCAGGAGAGGGTGTTGGGGAGGAACACCCCCAGGTGGCAAGAATAGTTTCTTCAAGTCCTCCACAGTTTTCCTTCTCCCAGCAACCATTTGCAAATTTCTCCTCAAAAGTTTCAGATAGTGGTGGGGCTCATTCCCCGGGTCTTCTGTCCTTAGTTATCACTCTCCAAGCAGTGAGGGCTCCCTCTGGAGTAATGGTCTGTGGTACTGGAGCTATCTGGGATCCTTAAACTCTCTACTAGGGCCAGGGAAAGTGTGGGTGAGCAGATTAGCGTGCCACCCACCACCACAGGATTTTGTAAACCTTCCACCTTGGAAAGTACTCCCTGCACAGTGTCCGTATTGATACCCAGGGGGATGTCCAGGATAAGCATAGCATTTTGGGGGTCGATCTCCTCCCCAGTACACCACTCCACCAGCCGGTGCACAGCCACTTCTGTCGGGGTACCCATTTATTTATTTATTTATTTATTTTCCCTTAACAGTGGTTTCTAAATATGGCCACTAGAGGACACACATCCCAGCGGTGAGCCTCAAAATGTAACCCCTAGATGGCGCTATCCCAGGGCTACTACCCCTACCTGATTTGCCACTAACAGGTTGAGGGCCTGGATCAATGGTGCCTCCACCCAAGGTCAGGGTTACCCAATAGTTAAAACTTACTTGGTCACAGCCCTCTGGACACTGCAACCCCTTTCTTCCCACTAGTGGCCCACACAATATATAGAATTACCTTCACAGTATACACTTACCCCCAAGGCTGGTTCAGGCACGGGACATCCTGTAAAATAAGATACAGTGCAACAATCACAGTACAGTACTTTAACATAGACAAATACCTCAGGCAGTATAACTTTTTGAAACAAACAGCTCTGATTTATTTAGGGGATATAACAAGGACAGGAAATCAGGTTAATTAGCTTATCACTTTTATCTACCTATGGCTCTGTGCACAGGCCTATCCCTACCAGTTACTGTCCCTGGGTACCCAGGCCCTAGTGGCTAGTCCAAACCGTGGCAGCTGGTGGGGCCCTTTCACACCACAGAAAAGGAAAATTAAACAGTCAACAGTACAGTAATTCCATTTGGATTTAATGTGGCAATTCAACAGGGAGCGAATCAATTAGTACTCACGACCTCCAAAGAAGATATGGTCCTTCAATGTCAGCAGAGGCTACTTTTGATCTCCAAGAGACTCCTCACACATTTATATGGTAAAAAAGCACTATACCAGGCAGGCTGCATCTGTATCCCAATGTAATTACTGCACAATAACCAGGAGAACACACAGCAGATTCAGTTCCTGACAGACCGAGTGTAATTCAACAATTTCTTCAGTCTTCTACAGGGTGAGCCTGGTTTCTACTCTTCAGAGATCCTTTGATTCTTTTCACAGGACAGTTCAGTCTAACAAGCAGTTACACAAGTTGTGAGCAGAACTCTGGGCCTTGCACGTTTTGGCTGAAACTGTGCACTGAAGGAGCAGAGGGTTTCTTTCCCTCCCTTTCAGATCTCAAACTGAAACTCCCAACAGACAAAAACCGGGCACTTCCTTTGAGTTCCTCCCAGTTCTTGACTGGATTGGCTGTCACTCACAATAGACTGCTGCTGTTGGTCCAAAAAGGCACGAAGTCTAAACTACATCTCCCAGAGTCACTGCCCATACAATCCTCTTGTGGCTGGCTCAGATTATGAGTCCCAAGTTCTGATTCGTCAAGGCATCATTTTGAGCTAGTTTCCTACACTGGTTGGTCCAGTTCAGCAGTTCAAAACCAGAATGGGAACTAGGCAGACAGTTCTGACTGCAAAAGCAGAGTTAGACAAACTGTAATTTTATTATTACTGTAAATGATTTCTGGCAATCAGTTACATCTTTCAGACAGGTTCCCTGCTCCTAGTGACTGCAAAATGGGGTGAATGGCAGCAGCTTGAGTGGTACTCAATCAAAGAAACACACAGTCCCCCATACAAACTAATTATGTCTGCAAGCAGACAGCTCTTAAAGAGACAGTACCAGAGGTTCTAAAAACACTCACTGATAAATGGCTTAAACGCCAAACACCATTCAGGCTTGGAGCATTCAAGCAAGCTCCTGGAAGTCTTTTGGGAACCCCCATTTGCAGGGGGGTTACACAAATAACTTGTATCATAACTTGTTCTTAACTATAGCCATCGCCTATTTTCTTTGGATATAATTTTTACCATAATTAAGAACTCTTATACTACAGAGTATGATGCATCATGGGGCATTGACACACCTCTGACTGTGACTCATGCACCCAAGTTAGACAATACATACTTGTTTACAGTATTTCATTGTTTTTTTTGTTTGTTGTTTACTGGGAAAGGTGGGCTATGCAGGGCACCAGTGGGGGAATGTGGCGCCGGCGACCTGAGATTGAGGATAAGCCTGGGCCATTGGAGGCCGGCAGAGGAGAGTAGGATCGAGTGTACCACAGGACAGTCCCTCGGGGGGTTGCATCTGCTGCTGTACTGCCACCTGGGTGACCCACGACTGGTGGTGAGGGGTTCAGCAACTGACTGGAGAGGGACCGAAGGCAAGGATTGGCTGTGCTATCTTTGCTAGCAACCAATCCCATTGCATGCGCCTAGAGGGGTGGGTGGGACAAAGAAAAGGGGTGGGATACCTCCAGTCTTCGCCTCCGCCATGGATGGCCAGATGGACAGCAGGAAAAAATGATGTGGAGTTGAAGACATACCTGGATGTGGAGGTAAGCTGGGGGGCAGCACAGTGGTGTGTCGTAGGTGGGCTGGCGCTCTTGGTCGGATAGTACACTGGCAAGCTGGCTGGGGTGGAAGGAGGTCACTGCCTGGCCCAGAGTGGCGAGAGAGAGAAAAAAAAGATGAACATGAAATGTACTTCTCCTGAATCTTCCACTCCTATGTTTCCTATGCCTCCTAAATGCCATCATGTTTCCATAACTTTAGTAGCCAGCTCCTAAAGTACCACATTGTTTGTTTCTTCCTCGTACCTCACCGTAGCTACATCAAGAGGTAGGGCCATCTTTGATTCCACAGAAGGGGCATTTCTCAGGCAGCTCTAACCGACTAGGGGTGTGGCAGTGCTGCACCTGGTACTTTGAGACATCATTGCTGACATCATACTGGGTAGTGTCCTGGGTACAAGTGATCACTGTTCTGTGTGGTTTGGCATAAGGATAGGACAGGAAGAAAAAACACACTAAGATGAGAGTTCTGGACTTCAGAGGGCAGATTCTAAAGAAATAGGAAACTGCCTCAGGGGAATGCCTCAAAGGGGGCAGGCAGAGGGGGAGTGGAGTCTCAATGGAGAAAAATTAAGGAGGGTATAGTCCAGGCAGTGGCATACAGTTTGAAGGAAGTGAGCAATTGAAAAAGGAAGAAGGAGGTCCTTGAGGTTCTGCAAGGACGTAGTAAAGACAGTGAACAAAAAAAAAAAAAAACAGCATTTCTACAAGGAGACCCAGAAGAATGAATAGGGGGGGGGTAAATCTAGCAAAACAAAGGGAGGCAGGAAAGGAGGGTGAGGACAGCTAAGGCACTTAATAGAGGAGAGGATAGCTAAGGAGGGGACAGTTGCCTTCAGATATGTGGGGGAAGAGGAAAACAAGGGGAAGGATAGTGAGAAACAGGATGGTAGGGAGGGGCTAACTGTGCAGAGGAAGATCAAGAGAAAGTAGAAGGATTAAATGATTTCTTCTCTGTCTTCGCGGTAGATAGTTGGGGGGACTTACCAGCATGCTGCAGTAAGCAACAGGGAGAGGGTGAGTGGACATAATTCCAATCTCGTATTGAGGGTCCGGAAAGGATTGGAAGCCTTAAAGGAGAATAATGTAATGGGACCGGATGGGATTCATCCAAGGGTCCTAAAGGAACTGAGAATGGTGCTGGTCGCCCCTCTGGCAGCACTTGGTAGCACCTCAGTGGAGTTGAGGGAAATTCCAGAGGACTGGAGAAAGGCCAGTGTGGTCCCTCTGCACAAAAGTGGCAGTAGGGAGGATGCTGGCCAACTACAGAGTCGGTCATCTCACACCGATTTGTGGGCAAGTTAAAAGGGACATTACTGAAAGAGGCTTGTGGAGCACCTGGAGGCAAAAGGGCTGCAGGGCCACCGGCATCATGGTTTCACAAGGGGGAGGTCATGTCAAACGAATCTCATAGACTTCTTTGACTGGGTTATCAGGGAGGTGGATCAAGGGAGAGCAGTGGATGTGGCCTATCTTGACTTCAGTAAGGCTTTCAACACTGTGCTGCACAGGAGACTAGTTAAAGAGCAACTCTGTTATAATTTTATTTATTTATAATGTATGGTAGAACGCTGTTAACCTTAGGAAATCATCATTTCCTAAGGTTGTTATACCATCAATGTAGCGTAATGTTGTTAACCTATCGATGCTCATCACGCCGATAGGTTATGAGGGATCGGCCTAATAATTATTGCATGCCCTTTTTACGCATGGGAACGATGGATGCACTGGGCAGTAAGGGAAGGACTGAACGGCTGCAGCGGTGACTCTATTTCGTAAAGTAAGGAGCCATTTCCCCTTTTTCTTGGGACCATACACTATATAAAAAACAATGTATGGTCCTTCTATTGGCAACTGGTTAAAGGAAAACTACACCCAAAACTTGAAAAAATATATGTTGTGCAGAGTGTTTTAATTTGTATGTGAAGTTCTAGTGTTTCCTTCCCTCTGACTGGTATTAGGAGTTTTTCCCAAATTAGCCTGCTAGCTTTATGCTAGTTTTACGACCCATGGGGATCTTCATACCTAATAGCGTAATTGTATTTCTTGTTCCCACAGTGCATCGTCTCATATGACTGTGATGTAAGAGAGACCCAACATTCAGCACACACATGCCAAACAAACTAAACATAGAATTTGACGGCAGATAAGGACCGCTTGGCCCACCCAGTCTGCCCATTTCCCAACCTACTGGATAAGCTGCAGATCCTAGTTAACCGGCAGCCTACTTCTTCCTACCCCCACCCCCTAGAATGGCCTTATGACTGTCCCATGCATGCTTGAATTCCACCACTGATTTTGACTCACAACCTCCTCAGGAAGGCCATTCCATGCATCCACAGCCCTCTCTGTGAAAAATACTTCCTTAAATTACCTCTGAGCGCACCCCATCTTCAAATTGTGCCCTCTTGTTCTTGCACACCTCTTTTTTTTTTTTTTTTTGAAAGATGCTACCCTCTTGGACTTTGTTGATTCCTTGAGGTACTTGAGCGTTTCTATCATGTCCCCTCTCCCTCCTTTCCTTGAGGCTATACATATTAAGCTCCTTCGTCTCTCTTCATATGTCTTCGGCGCACAGACCCTGCACCATTTTAGTTGCCCTCCTCTGGACAGCTTCCATCCTGTCTATGTCTTTAGGAGGTGGGTCTCCAGAACTGCACACAAGTACTCAGATGAGGTCTCACCAGCTGTCTGTACAGAGGGATAATAACTTCCTGTTTTCTGCTGGTGATGCCTCTCCCTATGCATCCCAGTATCCCCCCAGCCCTCCTTGCTGCCCTCACACATTGCTTGCCCACCTTTAGGTCATCTGATATGACTACCCCCAGGTCCCTTTAGGTCATCTGATATGACTACCCCCCAGGTCCCTAAATATCTTGGCTGCTTTACAAGCAGCACAAAAATTACCAGCAGCAAAGTTTTTCAGGACAGTAAAAACTTTAGGATGAGGGTGGTCACCGAGCCAAATTCTACAGATTTTAAAATATAGCCATTTCTATTGTTGTGAACTGATTGTAATGCAGTGCTTTCTGCTGGATTTATGGGCTCTGCTACATCACCTTTACATGAAACAAGGTGCATTGTAGGACAAAAATGCAATAAAGCTATTTGATATGGAGATCTCCAGGGGTCGTAAAACTACCCTAAAGCTAGCAGGCTAATTTAGGAAAAACTCCTAATACCAATCAGAGGGAAGGAAACACTAGAACTTCACATACAAATTAAAACACTCTGCACAGCATATATTTTTTTCAAGTTTTGGGTGTAGTTTTCCTTTAATGTTAACCGTCTCGAGGTTGCCATGGCGACGTAAACCTCGAGCGAGAAAGTAAGCCCTGGCAACCTCTCGTGAAGTTAACAGATCGGTTACCGATAGAAGGACCATACAATATCCTCTATATTACATTTTGGTAACCGGGTAGGCCCACTGAGCCCCGAAGGTCCCTTTTTCAGAGGTGACCTGGGATAACAATACATATTTTGATACAGAGAAAGACAAATTGAGTTACAGAAAGCAATGTTCAAGGTTGGTATGCAGGTAACAGTCCTGGTTATAAACAAGATACTTAGAAACACCAAATTTACACTGAATATGTTTTAACTCTAATATAGTCTGTGGTGGAATGCGATTGTGTATGGAGACCCATACACTGTAAAATGTCGTTCTGCTGCAGTTGTGACATCCATACTAATGCAGAATGACTTCGTTCTGTGTAAGTATGGACGTCCTAATACAAACGACCCCATCAGTGCTTTTTGTTGGTCATTGGTGGGTGAAGAGTTGCATGCGTGAGCTGGCTGTCGGGCGGTTGTTGAAGTGTTGGTGGCGGAGTGGAGAGACTGGGTGCCGAAAACTAAAAAAGTAAGCAATTCTGAGCTTCTGTACACCATGCACTATATAGAATAGCGTATGGTAGACCTGATGCACAACAGTGCTCTTCCGACACCTCATGGTTACTGTGCCGTCAAAGGGACCTCTCGAGTTTCGCTCTTGCGGTCCTTGGTGTTCTAGTAACCAGTCAGTGTAATAGCATTGTGTATGGGCTGCCATACACAATCCTATATGTTCTCTAATTTAACTTTTTCTTGCTGTTGCTGTGCTAAATATTGTAGATAATGCAGCAATTATTTCACTGAGCCTTTCAAAATGTATCCAACTCTCCCATACTAACCACATAGTTGCTGTTTGTGACATCACTGTCATGGTGATCACTGACATTCTAAGCAAAGGTACTGTGAGGTTAAAGGGACACAGTCAACCTGTTTTTCATCATATTATTTCTAGTTAAAAACCTGTATTTTATGATTGCTTCTGTTCTCTAAAATTCATTGATGTTGTTGTTTGTTTTGTTTTCATCCTTTCGTAGAAGAACTGAAATGCGTGCTAATGTATATTTATAAACAACCTTGTTTTGTTTACAATCCTGGATCTGTTCTTATTGCATACTTCCTGAGCTTTAGAAACACCCCCAAACAGTGCAGTCACTCATGAGGCACCTCCTAAACTCCCACTGCATCATGAGGGGTTAGACTGTGCTGTGGGTGTTCCCCATGTCCAGGGAAGATGCAGTTGGAGCTGATCTAGGAATGTAAACAAACGTGTTGGTATGGTAACATCAGTATGGTGGGCAGTCTGTTTTTCACTTTTTTAAAGAAAAAAGTAGAACAATCAGCTACATCAGCAGTCATTACAGAATGTTGGCAATCATAAAATATTTTTTTTTTTTTTTTAAACTAGGGACACTTTGAGACGTAAAGGGGTTGACTGTGTCACTGTAGCAGGAAAGCAGATGTTTTCAAATGTTTGCTGTAAAGACGATGGACTACCAAGATGTGCTGTAATTCCTGGAAAGGAACATTGAAAATAAAAAAACATGTATTCTCTAATAAATTGTAACAGCTGAATTGTCTCATTTATGAAAGCACATGCTAAAATGCAGAGCTGCTGTTTAAGAAACTTGGCAGCCTGGGGGTCGGGGAGAAAGTGACAAACTGGTAAGGGGTTAGGAGGCAAAAGGTGGTGGTAAACAGTAGCCACTCGGATAAGAGAGTGACTAGTGGGGTGCCACAGGGTTCGGTGTTGGGGCCGTTCCTCTTCAGTGTTTTCATAAGTGACATTGCAGAGGAGCTTGAGGGCAAGGTGTCTTACGTGGATGATACAAAAACCTGCAACAGGGTTGACACTCAGGAAGGGGTGGAGAGAATGCAGAGGGATCGGAGGAAACTGGATCAGTTGTCTAGGGGGTGGCAGCTAGGTTTCGGTGTCAACAAGTGCAGTGTTATGTAGTTAGGGCTGTGGATCCCAAGGGCTGTGGAGCTTAGTCGGCAAGCAAGAAAGAGACTTAATGGGTCATCATATCTGATGACCTCAAGGTAGCTGGACAATGTGACAGAGCAGTGGGAAGTGCTAGCAGGATGCCGGTGTGCATTGGGAGAGAGGGATGTATAGCAGGAGGAGGGAAGTGGTGCAGCTGTTGTATCGCTGACCGAAGCCCTGCCTGGAGTACTGTTTAGTTTTGGAGGCTACACTTCTGCAAGGACATTGGAAAGACAGGATGCGGTACAGAGGAGGGCAAACAAATTAGTCAAGGGGGAAGGGTTGCACGAGATGACACAAGAGGAAAGGCTGCAGGAACTCGACATGTACTTCCCTGGAAGAGGAGAGCCAGGAGGGGACATGACTGACTCCCACAAGTACCTCACAGGAGTAAACGAGTTGCAAGTGGATTGTCTGTTCAGTCAAAGGAAGGCACTAGAACAAGGGCGCATGCAATAAAGCTAAGAGAGGGAACGTTTAGGGGAGATGTGTGGAAAATACTTCATAGAAAGGGTGGTGGATGACTGGAACAGCCTGCCAGAGGAGGTAGTGGGGGCAAAAACTGTGGGGAGCTTCAAGTTTGTGTGTGATTAGCACAGGGACATATTAGGTAGATTTGGGGGGTGACACCTATGACCAACTAGGGTCATTGGTAATGGAATCAACAAGGGCAAGAGGCAGACTGAATGGGCCTAAAGGTCCTTTTCTGCCAACAAAATCTATGATCTTATTTGAGAATATCTTTAATCATGCCACACCTATGGAACTTATAGCTGCCAGGCACTAGGACCACACAAACGTTTTGCAAGCAGTCCACTAGGGGCCACCCATGACGAGAAAATACATCGGCACTTCTCACATAAACGTGGGCAGCCCCCTCCTCAGTGCTCTTCCTGCCATTGACCATACTCGCTGGACCCTGCACGGAAACGCTGATGTTATAGTCTACTGCTTTCTAACATTTTTTTTCCTTAGTTAGAAATCACTTTTTATACAGTGATTTTCGATGACGTGTGTATTGACTACAAAGCCATTGAAACTGTTTAGATGCTGCAAATATGGTGAGAAAATGTACTCTGGTGACTCGCACGCCATCTACATGTGTTGCCTTGACTTGGCCCATAATGGAACGGCCTGCCAGATTTGCAGAAGTTTCAACACTGCTACCTGGCGATGCTGAAAGAATGTTTTAGAGACGCACCTTCTGAAGCAGCAGGTAGGTAGAATGGAGGAACAGCTTCACCTCATCGCCAGCCCACTCCTCGGACTCTCATTCTTCTACGTCCGGGGAGAAAACCTTAGGGCAGCATCAACTTAAGCACTGGGAGAGGGAGCGCAGCAAGGACAAGACCTCCCCTGTTCACGTACGGTCGCCCCTGCACTCCAGTATGACTATTTTAGCACCTTAACGTTTCGCTGCCACCAGCTGCCTAGACTGTCAACTCTCCCAGGTCAGGGCAGCCCACAAGCACCACCAGGCCTAGTACAGCTGATGTGTCACCGTTGACGTCCAGGGCTGCACCTCCCTCCATTTACATCATCCAGCGTTCCCATCAACCACATCGGTGCCGACATGCAGACTGTATTGTTGTCTTCATGGACATACATAAACGCCGCTACCTCCAATGCAACAGGAACTACATCGATTGGGCCTTCACGACAAACCCCAGCGTCTATGCCTGCTAAGTTGACGTGCCATCTCCCATCTTGGGCGTCGACAGCTCCCATGCCTTGCTGGCTTCTCTTTACGGGCCCTGACCATCGAGTGAAGCATCTCCTGCTGGTTTGGGGGAACCTTGGAGGGGTTCCTCCTGCTGGGTATAAGCCATGGGTTATGGTTGGAATATCTGGGGAAGGTTGTCGAGCAAAGGCTGGTGGTGGGTAGGACCACCAAAGTACTCCGGCAGGTATTTGGTAGGTGGAAGGAGGCCTTGGCAGTTGGCAGTGCAAATGGGGGACAAAAATATAAAGTAAAAAAAAAACCACAAAAACTGGCTAAGGGACAACCCATCTCTGGGGTGGCTCAGCCTTTTCAGCCTCCCCACCCCTGACGGTACTCCATCAGAGGAGCACCCCAGCTCTGCCACCCTGATGTCTGCTGGGACTTACCTTTGCAGCCATCTTCCCAGGACTTACCCCCGGCAGGGTGGTGGGTTCCTTAATCCTACTGGAGAATGGATCCTGTTAGGGTGGCATGCTGGCTGGTCAGGTGCCAGGCCTGTGGGTGCTCCTCATTCTGCTGCAGGCTTCCCTGGTTTCCTGTCCCCAAGGAGGCATGGTGTGTGCACCGATGTCTGCTATGCCTCCCAACTTTCTGGGCCAAGCTCTCTTCTCTTCCCCGTTGGCCCATGCATATTTGCTCCAAGGACGCCTCTTGCTTCAGTTCTTCCAATTGACCACCATTTTCACGCTTCTCTTTTTTCCAGCGAAATTCGGGTTAGTCGTGTCTTTGCAGCCATCTTCCTCTTCAGAACGGCTGAAATCTAAATGTGCGTGTGGCAAGCAGATCCTTGTGAAGATGGCCATTCGACCTGCCTGCTCTGCCTAGGCCCTGACCACAGGTCGGATGACTGCCCGTACTGCCAAGGCTTCAACAGGATGGACAGGGTAGATCGACTAAGGGCGCTGGCTCGGAGAGTTGTCGCCACAAAACAGGTTCCAGTCAAAATGGTATTACAGTTGCTGGGCCACATGGCAGTCGCCATCGTTACAGTTCCCTTAACTCGTCTGCATATGAGGGTTCTTCAGTGGAACCTCGGGGTGCAATGGAACCAGTGCTTGGATGACCTCGAACAGCCGGTCCAAGTCTCCAAAGCAGTGTGGCAGACTCTGAAATGGTGGCTCACCCCTTCCCGGTTAGAATCTGGTGCTCCCTTCCAAAGTCCCAGTCCTCAGCAGATCCTGACCACAGATGCCTCTGGACTAGAGTGGGGGGCACATTTCAGAGATCATCCAACAAAGGGGACCTGGACCTCTTAGGAACGCAATCTCCACATAAACGCGTTGGAGATGAGAGCCATCCTGTATGCCTTACAGGCATTTCAGACAATTCTCCTGCCAGGGCCCCTACTGATTCAGTCGGACAACATGCCAGTGAACTTCTACATCAACAAGCAAGGGGGCACTCGCTCTTACCCCCTTTGCAGAGAAGCCATGAGAGTCTGGTACTGGGCAGTGGAGCACAACGGGGAACTCGCAGCAGTTCATGTTCCAGGAGTTCAAAATAGCCTCAGCCGCTCTCAGTCTCAGACTCTCAAATAGGAATTCTTACAGAATGCAGTAGACTGCCTTTTTGAAAGGTGAGGCCTTCCAAACTGACCAATTTCTGCTCTCTAGATCCAGGGCCTGGTGTATTCTGGTGAGACGTATTGTCCCTCTCTTGGGCAGAGAGGTTTATGTGTGCCTTCCCTTCCTTCCCACTACTTCGGGGAGTGTTACTCAAGTTACAAGCGGAATGAGCTGTCATGATTCTCATAGTGTCATTCTGGCCTCAACAGACCTGGTTCCCGCTGCTCCCGCGGTTGGCATTAGAACCTCCAATTCCCTTGCCCCTGTCTCCTCGCTTGCTCTCACAGGAACAGGGAACTCTAGTACACCCGAATCTTCAGTCACTGCATCTGCATGCATGGTTCCTGCAGACTCTGTCAGAGACAGATATGGGGCGTCTTCAAGGGTAGCGGTGGTTCTAGTGGTCACGAGAAAGCCCCTCTACTAGGGCCACATATGCTATGAAATGGAAACGTTTCTGCCTGTGGGTGTCATCTCGTTCCCTGGATCCTTTTACCTGCCCAGTGAATTCTGTACTGGAGTACATCCTTTCCCTATCTGACAAGGGTCTCAGCTATTCGTCCATAAAGGTATATCTTTCTGCACTGTCTGCTTACCATGTACCTGTAGAAGGCAGGATCCTGGCGCAATTAGACTTGTCAAAACCTTTTTAGGTAGCATCATGCATATCAGCCCCCGGGACCTTTTATTTATTTTAGAAAAGCTTGCGTTGCCTTCCTTTGAGCTAGTAAAGTTGTGACTCGCTTCCTCTCATGGAAAGCGTCGTTTTTGGTTGCAGTTACTTGTGCTCTGAGGATTTCCGAGCTGCAGGCTGTGATGTGTAAAGAGCCTTATTTGATTTTTTTTTTTTTTTTTTTCACAGGGATATGGGGTATTCCTACACACCAGTCCTAAGTTTCTCCCGAAGATAGTGTCAGAGTTCACTCTTAACCAGGACATTCAACTTCCAGTTTACTACCCAGAGTACTCAAACAAAGGGGGAGGCCCTGTTGCATACCCTGGATGTTCACAGAATTCTTTGTTTCTAGATAGATCGCACTCTATCTTCTAGAAAGACTGACCGGTTATTTGTCTCCTTTGCCCAATGAATGTTAGGGGCAGCAGTGACTAAGCAGACATCGGCCAAATGGTTGGTCAATTGCATAGTTTTCTGCTACCAGAAGAGTGACAAACCTTTTACTGGGACCGGTTAAAGGTCACTCCACTAAGGGTGTTGCCACTTCCTTTGCATCCCTAAGGAATGTCTCAGCAGCGGATCTTTGTGCAGCTGCTACTTGGAGTTCAGTCCACACCTTCATTAAACACTACAGTCTGGATATTGCTTCACAGAGGAGAGCAGGCTTTGGCCTCGCCGTCCCCCAAGGACTACTCCCTTAGGTGTTCCAGTGGTTTACCAATTTTCATAACTGCCACCCTTCTGACCTGGATTCTATCCTTGTGCTGCTTGGGACTCTGACCTAATGGTGTTACCTGCTGCAAGAGCTCTATCTTGAAGTGAGAGTACAGTTATGTAAGAAGTTACCATGACAGTAAATGTTCAAGAAGAGCTCTTGCAGCAGGTATGCTTTCCCTTCCTCCTACCCTCAGGGTTATGTAACTGTATTTTTTCCTGTGGGAGAATGTGAGAACCTCTTCGGTTCCTCATCTTTTGTGCTAGATGGGTTTCCAGCGGGTGAACTGAGGTAGTGCCGTGGGACCACCCCCTTTATACCATGGGTGATGGGGGCGGGGCTGACGTCAGGGGGCAGTCCCCCACCTTAGACTACTAGCTAGAATTTTTTCGTGGGGTCCTAGTGCCTGTTGGCATAGTCCTAATGGTGTTACTTGCTGCAAGAGCTCTTCTCAAAGATCTACTGTTACTGTAAGTTCTTTTGTAACTGTGCTTTCCTTCACAAGTGGAGTTGAAAGTTTTTTTTATATATTTATAAGTAATAAATGTTTATACGCACACACATACATACAGTTTGGTCCCCGTTGCCACCTCCCTCCTACAGGCGATGGGGGCATAGGATCTACTCCAGGTTTACCCCAGGTCGTGGCACAGGCGCGTGTGTGCGCATGGAGGCACGCACACCATGGCATAGCTCGGCTCTTTCCCACCCACCTGTAGCACTGCCACCCCTTTTGACTACGCAACTCACCGGGCCTCACCCAATGGTGTGGAACTATGGGGTGACAACCCCCCACCCGGAGAGGCTGCCTACCGGCTTGCTTGTTTGCCCCCAGCACCCTGATGACCTGAGGTCCCGAACCTGGGTTGCCAGCGAGCACGAGGTAAGGCGACTAGCGCCTCAGCCCTCTGCGCCACTGGACTGGCTACATTTTGTATTTTGAGTCAAGCCATCGTGTAGTCAATTTCTACATCATCTTAACAGTCATAAAAATATTTTTTTCTGTTTGCCTGTAATTTGAACTGCTGGCTTCAGTGCTGCAGAAACTTATTAGGATGTCATCAGCAGTGTAATAGCTGCCGTCTTGTTCTTTTTGATGTGGTGGTCAAAGAAGGTGACTGACATATTTAACCTCTAGATTAAAGATTGGGTAGTGTGATAAATAAGTGATATGCGATGGGCAGCTGTTGGATAAATGAATTATCTGCAGTTTGACTGTGGGTAACCTCATGAGTGATATTCCCGAGGTCAGACTATTCGAGTGAAGATAAATATTTTATCTAACATGCTGTCCATTGCAAATTTCATTCATGCAATAGAGAGGTAGTTTTTTGTGCAGTTCTTTTATTACATTTGCTTGTGCAAAAAACTTTTGTTACAAAAAAAACAGCATTTCAGAGGTGTCATTACTGACCCCATTGCAGCTCAAGTTGGAAGGGGCTTGGCAGTCCAGACCAATGCCCACGCACTGTGGTTGGACTTGTGACACCACTTGCTGCTTGCAGGGTGGAAACTTTAAGTAGCTAAAAGGACTGAAGCTACTCCTATCAGAGGGGGCGTTGATCCTTTCATTTTGCATAAAGCTGGTCATCAGGCAGCTGATAGACTTTCAGTATTGGGAGCCTGAGAGTGAGTCATTCTGTCTGTATTAAGCGGACCGGGGTGCCCACCCCCAGTACTGCTTCTTTCTCCCCCCTCCCTTCCAGGAAGCTTGCCCTTCCCATTCTTTATAAATATTTGTAATGTATAAGTGGACCAGGGTGTCCACCCCCAGTACTGCGTCTCTTGATCCCCCCCCTTTCCAGGTCGCCCACTCCTTTTCCCCCTGAGCATAAGCCTGATGCTGGGGTGCCCAATCCTAGTGTTGAAATATTCCTGAAATAGAGAAAACCTTCCCTCTTTTGCAGGTTTAACTAAAAAAAAAAAACAAAACAAAAAAAAACCAGGAAAAGAGTCCCTTGCCGATCTGCCCCATCCCACCCTTCCACTCGGCACCACACGCGCGTGCAGCCTCCTCACCTGAACATGTCCCAGGGCGAAGATCACTTTCTGATCGAAGACTCATCTTGCTGCTGGCCCTGCCAACTGCAATATGAGAAATTGAAGTAAGTGTGGCTGTGTGTATTTCATTGGGGTTTTGAACTTTGATGCTTAACTTTATCATTTTTACATATTTTGGCCCCATATTGTCAACATGACCAATGGTGTGGAACTATGCAAATTGGGCCCAAAAGGCGATTTCATGGTTGCGCGATAGTCTCCTTTCGGGTGGGATTTGAAATTTTCACTGTCTTAGATTCATGAGGTGGGGTCATAGGAAGGCTGTGTTAAAAATCTGGGGTCAGTATGCGTAAAAATGGTTAAGTTATGCACATAATTGAAATTTTTCTACACTTGCTAATAACTTTGGTAATTTTAAATATTTTGACTCCAAATTTTCAACAGTCATTTTTTTTTTTTTCCCACCACCTCATGAATATGACAGCTGTCCTTTTTCAAATCCTGGCTAAAGTGTGTGTTTGCACTTATGATGCAGAGTGGTGTTTTGGCAGGAATTAGAAAATTTTCGCCTGCCAGATTCATGAGGTGGAGTAATAAGGGTGTGCTGAAAATTTGGTGCATTTCAATGTTCACTCATAACTTTGCTAACTTTCAAGATTTTTGACTCCAGACTTTCAACGTAGCCATTTTTCCACACCACCTCTCAAGTGTGACTTGTCATTTTTAAAATCCTGGATGAGATGTGTTTTTGCATCTCTGGTGCGAAATGACATTTTGGCAAATATACTATAAATGGTATATGTTTATAAGACTAATCATAAAATGAGTGTCTTGAATGGGGGGGCCTTGGACAGACATAGGCCGGTGGCTGTCCTATACCTAGATTTCAGCAAGACGTTTGATTCAGTGCCCCAAAATGGACTGATAGCAAAATGGGGGAGATGGGGGTGGGAGGACAGGAGCTCAGTTGGGTTGAAAATTTGCTTTCAGGGTGTTTACCTTCCTGGGGGAGGAGAGTATCTCACCCACCATTACCTGCTGTAATCAGTGGGGTCCCTCAGGGTTCAGTATTGGGGCTAATCTTGTTCAATGCCTATGTCTCTGATATAGGGAGGGGGTGTTAGGAATAGGTTGAGTCTCTGTGTAGACAATTCAAAACTGGGAGCACTGGTGGATTGTGAAGAAGCGAGGGAGATGGTCCAGAGGGATCTGGATATCCTGGAAGGGTGGTCAAGGAGGTGGGGACTGAAATTTAATGCCAGGAAATGTAAGGTACTTCATTTGGGGGTCAAAAATCCAGGCCATGTGTACACCCTGGGTGGGGGGTTAACACTGCAAGCCACATTGGGTGAACGGGATTTAGGGGTGGTGGTAGATGTCAAAATGAATAACTCTGAAAATTGTAGAAGAACTGAAGCCAAACCAAACAGGATACTGGGCTGCATAGCCAGGGGAATTGCGTCTAGAAGGAGGGAGGTAATCCTCCCTCTATATAATGGCCTTGGTCAGGCCTCCGCTCGAGTACTGTGTACAGTTCTGGAGACCTCATCTGAAGGACATGGCGCTGCTGGAGAGGGTCCAGAGGAGAGTGACCAGGATGATTCAGGGCATGGGAGGGGAGGCCTTATGAGGAGAGACTGGAAGAGCTTGGGCTTTACTCACTGGAGGAGAGGAGGGATAGGGGAGACATGATGGAGGTTTTCAAGTATGTAAGAGGAATAACCAAGAGTGGAACCAGTGAGCTGTTTAGGCTAAAGAAGAGGAATAATCGGGGGCCAAGAATGGAAATTGGAAGAGAGGATTACAGGGGGCGTGGAAGCATTTTTCACAGAGGGTGGTGGAGCCGTGGAATGTGCTGCCTGGGAGGCTGTTGGAGGAGAGCACAGTGGAAGGCTTCAGAAGGGGTAGGACAGGTACAAGGGGAAACTGAAACCAAAGACGACCCTCTTGGGGGCTGGGAGGGTGGTAGCCACACTCCACTATGTAACCATTGTTTGAATTGCTTGACTGTAACTAGCCCTTTGTTTTTATGTATATTTCATCTAAGTACCCCCAGTCGCTCATGGGCAACATCTTTGCTCATGTGCCTCTCCTGGTGAAACTTTTTTTTTTTTTAATTATTATTTTTATTCATATTTTAACTTGTATACATATAGGTCTACAGTTGTGGTTTTATACAATGCATTTACAACTGGTCCAGTCAAACAGACAATTCTAAGGGTTCAGATAGTATCTCAATCTAAGATCCAATATTTTTCAGTCATTTCATTGCTCTCATATGTATTACAATCTCGGTATACCCTAGTACAGAATTCCATAGGCATCATTGACTAACAAGTAGGTGAGCATTGGTCATTCTCCAGATCATCAAACTTCCCCCCCTTGGATTTCTCTTCATAGTTAATCTAGGCGGATCTGGTCTTCCCCTCCCATTGTATTTAGGGCTCCGAACAGACTGGAGTATTGGGAGAAGGGGGGCAGGGGTGCACGAGGCCCAGGCCTCTCAGGGGAGGGGGATTAACAGTCAGAGCTGAGACTCACAAGATCCTGCAGAGGTATAAAACCTAGGGCACAAAAGTGGGGTCTATTAGCATGTAATATATCTGCCATCATGCCCATCTCACAGAGAAAATCTCCCCGCGTTCATTTGTTATGTTATTTTTTCCATGTTGTAAATTTGCCGGGTAACTTCCCACCAATCTCGAATGGTTGGAGAATTTGTTGTTAGCCATTGCCTAGTTATTACCTTTTTAGCTGCTGTAAGGAGCAGTGAAAGCAGGTATCTTGTGTTTGGACCTCGATAGGGCTTAGGTAGTACAAGGAACAAGTATATCTATGGTGTCAACTGAAACTGTGGGTCGATAAGCTGCTGTACTGTGCTTCCAGCTGTTTGTTTTAAAAAGTTGGAGAGCGCCGGGCATGCCCAGAGAATGAGTCAGATTGGCCTCCCGCTCACCACACTTTTTCCAGCATTCTGCAGTTTTATTTAATGAGTAGTGCTTAGTGACCCTGGGTGACCTAAAATATCGTATCAAGACCTTCCAGGCGTATTCTCGCCATTGACATGAACAGGAATAGCTGCATGCCAGTCGCCAATCTGAGATAGTTAGTTGGCAGCCCGACTCTTCACGCCATTGTGTGCGGATGTTTTCGTGGTTATCTCTCCTTGCGAATTCAGGGATTGATAATATATAAAAATCAAGTGGTCCTGCTTCCCCGAACCGTTCAGTGAAATTTGACATCGGATTGGTGCTATATAGTTTTCTGGGTTTCGCAGGGATAGGGGCAAGCCGTCCATGTAGAGTTGGAGTTGTAGATATCGAAAAAAATCTCTGTGCGGCAGACGAAACTTTGCCTGAATTTTTGCAAATGACCAAATTATTCCTTATGTCATTATTTGTGACAAGTACTGCAGTCCAAGGTTATCCCAAGTGTTGAACCCAGAGTCCAGTGTATTGGGGGGGGAAAGTCTGGCAATGCCTGAGTCGGACATAGGAGTGGCAAGTAGGGTGACAGTTTGTGGACGCTTTTAATTAAGCTCCAATTTGAGAATGAAGCTGCCAGCCAAGGGATTAGTAGTTGGGCAGGCCATTTCTCTCGCCACTTGTGATATATTGCCCGGAAGTATGTTATGTCGTTTATCAATATTTTCTCCATTTCCATCCTATCGGATGAGAACTTCTGCTTTGTCTTGCCATTCGTGCACCATAGTTACTGCTTGTTGGTAGTGCTTTAGGTCTGGAGTACAAGGCCTCCATCAACCAGCAGGCGAGAATACTTTAAAGGCGCACCGAGGTTTCTGCCCTGCCCATATAAAATTTCACAGTAAGCGACTGATTTCTTTAAAGATCTTTTGGGGCACAAAAAGGGGGACATTTTGAAACAAATATAGTGCTCTAGGGAGAGTTATCATCCTGATTAGCTCTACCTGTTTCATTAAACTCAATGGGATCACAGACCAGGTCTGTAAGTCCTGCTTCAGTTGTGTCATAAAGGGAGAGTAGTTATGTTTATAGTAATTTATTCCTTCTCGGGGAATATATATGCCTAGGTATTTTAGTTTTGCCAGGTTCCACCTGCCAGGTAGGACGTCTACTATTCCTTGCGTAGGTGTATGATTGAATGTGAGTATTTCGGTTTTAGTCAGATTTAATTTATAGCCTGACACCATTCCATACGCATCTAGTATTTGGCGAACCGCTGGTATGTACTGCTCCGGGTTTTGGAGATATAGAAGTATGTCATCCGCGTATAAGGCAATTCAGTGTTCCGTCTCCCCGAGCAAGATTCCCCATATGTTAGGGAGGTCTCGAATTTGCTGTGCTAAAGGTTCAGTAGTTGCTGCAAATAATAGCGGGGATAGCGGGCAACCTTGGCGGGTGCCTCTTAAGTTGAAAGTATTTGGAGTGATGTCAGTTTACTCTTACACAGTCCCGAGGTGCAGAATATATGTTTTGTAGGACTTGGATGAGGCCAGAGGGAAAACCAAATCGGTGCAAGATAGAGTTGCGTGGCCTTTCCTATGCTCTATCAAAGGCCTTCTCTGCATCAAGACTAATTAACACCGCTGGGGGTATCCGTACCGCACATTTGATCTACCAGATAAAGGGAGCGTCTGATATTGTCAGTGGTAGTACGGGCCTTCACAAAACCCGTTTGGTCTCTGTGGATTAATACAGGGAGGACTTGGTCCATGCGATGGGCCAATATACTCATAAATAATTTATAGTCCTGATTTAGTACCGAAATTGGTCTATACGATGCATATTCCTGTGGATTCTTCCCTGGTTTAGGGATCACTGATATGGTTGCGTAGGACCAGGATTCTGGGGGTGGGTCGCCCTGTAATATCGAGTTAAAGACCCGCAGGAGCGTGGGGAGAATTGATGGTCTGGCAGCCTTGTAGAATTCCGCTCCGTATCCATCAGGTCCTGGAGCTTTCTAGGACTTAGAGTTGGTTAACGGTTTGTGCTATCTCGGTAGTAGTTATGGGTTGCATGAGGGCATCTCTATTTTGTTCCGCCAGGGTGGGCAGAGAGAGTGTCTCAATGTATGATGACATGCTCTCTGGAGAGGGAGTGGACTCTGGGCTATATAGCTTCCTGTAGTATGCCATAAAGGCTTGGCCCATCGTGTGTCTTAGAAAGGGCTGTCCCCTACTGGGTGCCTAATAGTTACTATCGTTGCCGCTTTTCTTTGTCTCTGTTTGGTATTGCAGTAAGCGTGTGGCCAGCGAGGCCAACTTCATAATATCTTTGCTTCAGAAATGCTAGGGCTATTTCGGTTTGTTGCAATCTGAGTTTATGTAACTCTTGTTTGGTGTGCTGTATCTTGGGAGGAGGAGTTATCTCTACTTATGGGCCTGTTGTAGAAAATGAAGTGTTTCTTGAGTTTAGCTCTGTATTCTCCGCGTTGTCTTTTCTTCTGTGCATATTTAATTATATGTCCTTAGGACCGCTTTTATTGTGTTCCAATAAACCGAGGGGGTGGTGTCTGAGGCAGGGTTATCAGCCATGATCTCAGAAATCTTATCCGAAATAAATTCCTTAAATTATTTGGATCGTAAGTAGAATGGATTTAGCCTCCATTGTGTATTTTTAGGTTGAACACCCAGGTCCCACTGCGTAATCATGGGTGCATGATCTGAGATAGATATATCGCCTAGCTGCGCATCGCATACAGTTTTTCCACCTGGGTGAAGGCATAGTCTATACGGGAATATGTGCGGTGTACCAAAGAGTAATACGAGTAGTTTCTCATATGTGGATGTAGTTTCCGCCATATATCGCACCACCCAATCTCAGAGACAAACTTATTGAAGAAACTCTGGGTCCTAGTTAACTTCTGTGGCCTCCCTTTTGTGGAATCTAGGCTTGGGTCTGCCAACATGTTAAAATCCCAGACACCAGTAGAGTGCCTTTGGTGAAATTCACCACCTTATCAACAAGGGTTTCAATTGGGTAACAGTGCTACTGCAGAAGGTATACATTTGCTAGGGTAATTTCCTCGTTATTGAGTCTCCTTGGGAAAGAACCAGGCGGCCTTCAGGATCTGACCAAGTTCGTTCAGGTTGATATGGGGTGCAAGATGGAATTATTATAGCCACACCTCTACTTCTACCACCTTTATATGAGACGCTAAATACCTGTCCCCTACTTAATTTAGCGAGCTTGGCGTGCTCCATCGGATTCATATGTGTCTCCTGGAGAAAGACCGTCTGCTTTAGTTCTTCGGAGGTATGCCAACGTTCTGGATCTTTTAATTGGAGAGGCCAACCCATTTATATTTGAAGAGAGCAGTTTTAACTTTGATGTTTGCATCATGTCCGGGCATTGAGACGCTGGAACCCTTGCACCCCCGTCCCCCCACGGGATGCCCTCATAACCCATGTGTTTTGTAGATCCAATGACCAGAATAAGTTCGATGACCTGTTCACAAAACAAACAGACTATACAACCATTTATATAAACATACAACATTAGGCAAAGACAGAACCTATTAGCCAACGTGGCCATAGAAACAAATATAGAACTGTTGGTACTTCCACTGATCCAGGCTATGCCTAGATCACTGGTAGGATCCAAGGGTCCTACCTTCACGGTCCTCTGTTACCTGAGGACCTTAGGTACCTAGTACCCAAAGGGAAAAGGGTAGTTGGATTTGGTGACTAGAGCCGCGAGGTGTGGGCTCCCCTAGGGCTAGACATGTAGGAGAAACACCCTCTGAGTGGAGGGAGATACCAACTTCCGTGCACAGTATGCGAGTTCTAGTGGGCCTCCACCTCCATCCTAAGGTCCCAGGGGACCTGCCAGGGACGCGAGGGGCCTTCTCTAATATCACGGTAGGCACCAAATCTCGGTGCGTAATCACAGAGTCTCGGGATCGAGGTCCCCCAGTGAAACCAGGGTTCAACTTTCCCCGGGAGCTACGTTCATGTCCAGCCAGGTTGCCCACTCACTTCCCAACGGAGGTACCAAACCTCCAGGGACCACATGTAAAATAGGTAGGAACAAGCATGGGCCTCATATGGTGTCGACCCCCTAGTCCGGGCCAGAACAGGAGATGGCAGGAGCAAGGCTCTCAACCAGCCCCGGGGCTCCGCCCGAACTTGACTGGGTAAAAGGAATCCTTTTGACCATATATTACTGCTCTGTTATTAGCCCACACTACCCCCCCCAGCCCTTTAAATTGTCCTTCCTACGGTTTCTTAATTACGATTATGTTAAGTAGTAGCCCCCAAAAAAAAACCTCACCTGAGTTCCTGATGTCCAATCCTCCCGTTACTACCGCTGCTGTATAATTCCTCCTCCTTTCTGGCATGCGTTATAAAACTTAGGCCGTAACCTGCCGGAGTATTGGAGGGGTTTAGAATACGTGGGCTGTACCTATTATTTATCTCGCAAATCCCCTTGTATCTTTGTGTGTATTACAGTTAGTCAACCTCATGTTTGTTTCTGGTCCAGTGCCAGGGAGAAGCCTATAGACTCATTATGTTTAGCGAGATACCCTTTCCACATCCCCTTCAAAGCCCCGGGATGTCCAACTGCGAGGGCCCAAACATTCTGTTATTGTATCCTTCCTCAGTCCAGGTGGGGGCGCGCTGAGGCTTCCAGAGTTCGCATCCCGCAGCTACACTTCAGAGAGGGACTCTGGGCTCCCAGGAACAAACTAGTCCGGCCTCCGGTGGCAATCTCAGCCCAGGTGTCGTAGCTCCGCATGGAGGGGAAAGAGTAGAATCTGTACATCCACTTCACTTCAATTGCATTCTCCCAGAAGGCTCTATCCCCCGTCTCCTAATGACTTTGTATTATTGTAGTACAGCCTCCCTTCCCCTTAGAAGCCCATATTCCCCTTCCTAGCAGAGCATTTATAAGCGTATCAATCTAGTGCCTGCATTATTTTTATATTTTTTTTTTATATTTTTTATTTTTATTTGATATTTATATTTAGGTTCATGGGACGGCAGAGGGGGGTCTGGGCCACAGCAGCCGCATTCCATCTGTCAATTTATATATTCAACACAGTGGTTTTACCCAGATGGGCCCATAGATGTGGACACAGCAGCTGCAGCGGCACGCCCCAACACTCCACTTGGGAATAACATAATCGATTTCTTGCTGTTTGCACTCCAGCAACTATCTTCCTACTGTAGGTGCTTCCCCTAGCGCCCCCCCCCCCGAAACCACCACCCGTTCCCCTCGTCTTATGGTGAAGTCAAAATCCGTCTCCCCCCGACCATGGGGTAGTCGGCCAGCAGTCGCTGTGGTAGTGCTGGGGAGTGGTCGATATGTCTTCGACTTCCACTTAGTGGGACGGCTACAATCCGTTCAGCGGGATTCCAAAAGGCAATGGCGGACTCCAACCTCCCTAATACAGTGGATCATGGCCATTCCTGCGGCCTTGCCTCCCGCTAGTTATAGGTGATCCCCAGCCCCCGACCAGAGACGAGAGAAAGCACTAAGACCCCTCCGGAAGCTTTGTGGGGATCAATTACCTACCGAGGAAGAGGGAGAAAAAAAAAGGGAAAAGAACCCCCACCCATAACCTCTCCCCAACTTCCCCGGCATAGAGTTCTTCATCCTGAGCACAACAGAATAAATCCTGGCCTTCACACTTAAAACTCTCCACTTCTGAGTAATACCAGGCAGCCCAGTCTCTACTTACAGAGTTGTTTGTTGGCAGCTGAACCATCTCTCCTCATCCCAGGCCCACGGTTTCATCATCACTTTGCTGCATCGCATCGCCGCCCCGCCACATAAGTGCGTTACGCCACACGGGTCCATTAAGCCGGAATTCTGAGAGGCAGTGGAGAAGTCTGACCTCTGTGACGTACTAGGTCATGGCAATTACTGTGTCCTTGCCTCCCACCAGCCACAGGGGATCTCCAGCCTCTGACCGGAACTAAGAAATACACCTAGACCTTCCCGAAGGCTCCATGAGGGGGAGTTCCCCACTGGGGAGGAGAAAAAGAAAAAAAGAGAAAAGAGAACCTCAATTCCTCCCCACCCTTCCTCGGCATAGAGATCTCCGCCGTAAGCACAATAGAATTGGTTTAGACCTCCACCACTGA
Source organism: Neoceratodus forsteri (assembly GCA_016271365.2). Classification (NCBI taxonomy): domain Eukaryota; kingdom Metazoa; phylum Chordata; order Ceratodontiformes; family Ceratodontidae; genus Neoceratodus; species Neoceratodus forsteri. The sequence goes on along the minus strand of JADMNL010000024.1, from coordinate 454,381,835 downwards.
GAAGCCCCGGTTCTAAATAATACAAGGGGGCTCAGTCTCTGCTTATAGTGCAGTCTCATGGCAGCTGAACCGTTCTCCCCACGGCCCATCACTTGGCTATACAGTCTTGCGTGAGAGTGGCGTCAGCCACCTCCCTCAGAAGGACCAGGCGCGTTTCTCCGATCGAGCCATGGGAGTTCAATACCCCTATATGTGCCAGTAGCTGGAGAGCTAAATCGTGACAGCCCATCATAATCTCCCTTTCGCCCTTCCGTCCTCCCACCTTCATCATCCCATTTCCCTCCGTACATATCAATGCGGTCCCCTACCTTCCCACAGCAGTACTACAGATTCAGTTTATAATCAAAAAGGATATAGTATATAGCTGGGCAATTAATAATGTCCAGGGGGCCATCCGGTCCTGGCAATAGGGGAAGCACTCCACATAAAAAACTGGTGATTAGGTCTTCAGGTCGATGCTCCACTGGGGCCCAGTCCAGAGTCTGAAAGTTCTTGTGACTTAGCCCTTATTGCATTAATAACAGTTTGGATAGCTTTGGCCCCCTGTTTCCTCCGTGCCTATCGTTGTTCCACCGTCCAGACTTTTTGGGCCGATTTTGCTGCGAGTGGAGCTCTACTGCTTGCATGCTGCCTTGGGACTTCTATTTTCCTGGACTGGAGCTCCTTCGTTGCCTCAGCTGCAGAATCAAATACTACACGGCCTTCATTGAAATGTACTAGCAACCTTGCTGGGTATAGGGATCGAAACCGAACTCCTGCCCCTTTAAGGGCCTTCATCACTGGGAAAAACATCTTCCGGCGCGACATGACCTCTGGCGCGAAATCGTTTTCCAAAAAGAGCCTGTTATTCCTGAAAAGCACTTTGCCTTGCTTCCATGCGGTATGCAGCACAGTTTCTTTCTCCTGATGACGGAGAAACTTAATAAGAATAGTCCGCGGCCGGGCTCCAGCAGGTGGCTTTGGTCCAAGCGAGCGATGGACACGTTCCATCTCTAAGGTTATATCTTCAGGTAAAGGGAGGGTTTCTCTTAATAGACTCTGCATAAATGAGAGAAATTCAGCTGGTTCCGTACCCTCCGGAAGCCCCGACAGACTAATATTATTTCGGCGGCTTCTACACCCGCATCTTTGGCATGCTCTTGTAAGGCAGTGATTTGTGTGTGTAGCTGTGTTATGGCCCTCTCGGCTTCATCAACCCTCCGGTCAGTCATCGTCCGCTGTTCCTCGGCTCCCTCCTGCCACTTCTCCAGTTTGCTTAGGTCAGTTCTCAGCCCCGCTACTGTTGATCTCATTTCTTTCCTGAAGTCGCGAATCTCAGTAAGCATTTGGGTCATTTGCCTTTGTAGTATTGTATGGGGGACCTGGTCGGCCTGTATTGTACTGTGGCGGGAGGTCGATGAGGCCTGCGAGTCTCCACTATCTGAGTCTTCAGGCTGCGATCTGTTGGAATCCATGCGATTCGGGGACTTTGTTTTATCTGTTCCTCTCTTCTTTGGCATTGTACACCTCTTACAAATTCAGGAAACGTTGTTTTTTTGTGATTGATGTGGTTTAAGAGGTGTGTTTTTTTGTAAATAAACCCGCGGGAAGCCTCGCGTTCTGAGCTGCTCACACTCTCATGACGTCACTGGAAGTCCCCTGGTGAAACTTTTTCAATAAATAAAAATAAGGTGAGCAGCCACTAGGTTGCTGGCTTTCAAGCAGACATGACAGACCATTTGGCCTATTCTGCTGGGGTTTAGTGTGTTAGTATGTTAAAAGTTGTGGTTTAAAAAAAAAAAAACCCTTTGTGTGTGTGTGTGTGTGTGTGTGTGTACTGCCAGTCTTAAGACCAT